>OY728123.1:2119514528-2120714528 GCA_963277665.1 Viscum album
GAATTTATGAACCAAACACATCGTATGCTGATGATGAGTACAAAATATCCAATGGCCAAAAATCACAGGAACACCCCTAGGAACTAGTTCATTGTGGGTCATATGTACCTCGTATCTTAGTATAAAAGTAACCATAAAAAATATCCATTCTTATTCATGAGACACTATTATGGAACAAATACCCATAACCTAGTGGTCCCCAAAATCAACACAATAGTTTATTTAGTGTTGTCATTGTCAAAATTGCTACGTGAAATAGGGATGACATCACTCCAGATCACTAGCATACTAGTACACATCCGCCCATATAGATACCTGGGTTTCTATTTAGTGCTCAATCAAGTTCCATATATTTTAAAATAAACTTTGCATATGAAAATTTCATTCCCAAATCATAAACATACAAACATCCCACAAAAAGGGTTCGCATTTCTTTCACGAATCAATAAACCACTTAAAATTTTCATAATTTTTTTAAGAAGTATAACGTGGCTTTACACATAAAATCACTTCTAAAATGATATTTTAAGGGGAAAAACCCAACATTACAATATCAAAATAGATTTGGAATCCCCAAAAACATTTAATAAATCAATTTCATAGACCATAAAATAGATCCAAATGATACAACATGAAGTACACATGAAAACCATTTTTACAATAAAAATGCCAAACGATCCATTAAGCATTCTTCACAAAAACAACATTTATCAAAATAACCAATTAAACTATTCATAAATAGGTTTAAACACCATTTTAAGAAATAAAAAATTACTTAAACCCCTCAAAAACTCATGTTACACAATCAAAACCCATCCATTTCTATTAAGGTGCCAAACATGCCATTTACCGAGAACACATGCCAAAACCCCATAAAAACCAATACTCACTACACTATAAAACCCAAAACCAGATTTGAAACCACATAAGAAACCCAAAAAATTTTATTCACATGATTCAAATATTTTTCATAATCCAAAACAATCATTTTATATCACCTTGTTCACACAAAAGCCAACCGGGCACTTTCTCAAAAATGAGGCATGTGACAATTAATAAAACACACTATTTAAAACTAAAAAGGTTATAAAAAAAATTTCATGAAGAAAATTTATTAAAATAGCTAAACCAATATTTAAACATTATAATTCAGGTGTGAAAGAAAATGGATCATTTAAACAAACACTTAGTGTGAACACTTTAACCAAAACAATACAATTTTCACAAAACAAGGCATAAACTACCCTTACTGCACACTAAATAATTAATACAAAGGGTGAAAAAAATACCTATCATACATATAAGGTGAAAAAAACAAGAAATAGATGAATATTGAATTATAAAGGTAGTTATTGGGAGAACCTACCTCAAAACCACGGCGGAATGGAAACACACACCCGAAAACCTTCCACAAGGGGTCACAAACCCTGTATCTATGAATACCAGCCCAAAAAGAATGAAAACCCCATAAAAAATCATTTGATAAAATAACCCTAAGACGTTCAGGACTATGGAGGAAGAGAGAGATAAGAAATAATGGGACGATGAGGAGGAAGGAAGAGAAAGGAGAAAGAAACTCACCTTGAAAACAAGAGAACTATTCATATTCCCTTATATCCACACCCTTAGAGGAGAGGGAATGGATTAGAACTTGATGAAGATTCTCCTTAGGTCTGTACAAACCCATTAATGATTATTTTGGGGGAAAAGAGAAAAAAATGAATGATTCATGAAAGAAACAATATAACTTACCAAATTTGGACGATTTGAGAATCCTTGAGACATTTCGCCCAAATCCGTGACTAATATGAGATCCAAAGAGGAAAAATGAACATGGGGGTGTAAATAGGGTTTTTAGGATTGAGTGATATTGTTAGGACCAAAAGGGGCCTAGATACCCTAGGAGGGAGGGGGGTGAATCAGGGTATGGATAATCGTTTTCAAAATTCATCCCGGCCACTGGATATTGACCTCTATATTATAAGGGTCACTTTGTTTGCTCCTATGTTGTTAACGTTTATCTTGATATTTTATTATTTATCTAATATTTTTTCTTTGGATGCTATGCAGGGAAGCAAATAGGAAGACACATAGATTTCTACTTGGTTCACCCTCACTGGGCTACGCCCAAGGAGCATACAACGACGATGTTCCGCTGTACCAAATCCACTAAAGCTCACTGCCAATAATGTTTGGGCTAGATAACTTCTATTCCCAGGCTCAGTGCCTTTACAATGTTTAGGGTCAGCTCACTAATTTCCCAAGGGTCACTCCCTGTTTCTCTTTTTCTAGCTCACTGTCAGTAGAAAAGATAACCTTCTTCCTCTTCCTTTTCTCACTGCACTTGGAAGGGATCCACTCACAGTTTATAGAACTATAGGTCCCTTCATTACCACTAATGAATGAATCCACCACTGTATGTAGATGATCTATTGAAGTCCAAATTTCATCCATTGACGAATACCCCTTTCCCCTGATAACTGGGCACCAACCTTTGGGAAGTACATTCACAAATCACCCTACTTCGTGAAGATCCCAATTTCGTGAAGCTCAAACAAGCCTTCGTGAAGTCCCTGCCTTATCGAGAATCTCACACCTTCATAGAGCTTAGGCTGTCACGGATCTCAATTCGTCGTAGAGTGACTTCCCTCGTGAATCTCACTGAGCTAATGCGTAGCCCACAACTTTCTCAGAGCTAGATTAGTCGTCATGAATATCTTTCCTTTTGTGAAGAACACTTCCTTCGCGAACCACCTTCATGAGCCGAGAGCAACAAATTGTTATTGGAAAAATCTCTTATTCTCTCGAGGGGGTCTAGTCCTATTTATAGGTGATTCCCCCGACCCTCGAACCATCTACGTGATGTTAGCGCCACATCATCTCAAATCGAGAATCTCTGAAATTTCTGCTGAAATTCTCTCAATATCGGGAAGCACCATGACAATTTTCTGATCGTGGAGCTAATCGTAATTACGGACCATTCCGTCAATTACTTTGCACCGCTACTGTGAAGCTCCCTTGTATTTCCCTTCAACTCTGCCATTCGTGAAGCTCATCATAATCACAAAGAACATCGTCAACATTATTCTTGTATTCATGAAACCCAATCCATGAAGCCTATCTTCGCGAAACCATGCCTTTGCAATATTTTGATGAGATCTTCAAGGAAATACATATTTCAAGATTCTCACCAAACTTCAAATTTTGGACCCCAAAAATTTGGAAAACACTGGAAAATGATGCCACCTTGTATCTGTTCTTTTGTACCACCTCCAGATATTCCATTCCATTATTATAGTTCTTTGTGAACATGGATTATTAATAACATCTCTAGAATTCGACAATTCACCAAGGAAACCTGTATTGTCAACAAAAAAAAGAAACCAAAAAATGTTGCAATGTTACCTTGAGGGATTTTTCCCAACAATATCCCCCTTTGGGTTTGTTGACAACTCTTCTCATAATGATTCTCTACACTTTGATATCTCTCTGAATCTCCTTCCATCATCACCCAGCCTTTGCCTCTTGCGATTCAAATAGTTACCAAAGATTCACTCACCACATACTCTAAGCCCACATGAGCAATTCCAGACATGAGAAACAAGAGTAGTATGAAAAGTTCATCAATGAATCACTTCATGTCAGACACCAATAGTTAACACCCAACTGATAACCATTTCCAAACTATGACCAATTGTTGATACCACACTGATACCAATTGGTGATAGTTGGAAACCTTATCTCACCATTCCAACATCACTACTCTGCTTTTATCATGATCCTCATCTATTTTTATATCTATGCTTTGATCGATCACTTCTAGCATTGTCATATTTAAAACTCTCCCCCTATCACATTTCTCTCCCCTATCTCACTGCTCCACCTGTCAGCTTCTCCCTGTGTCTTTGACTAAGAAATTTTCTCCCTTCTTTAGCCACAGTTTCTTTCTCTCCCTATAGGATTCACTATTTATCCCCCTTTTTCAATGAACCTAAAGGACACTCCTTTGCATTCGAAAACATTGGGAAGAACATAGATTAACACATTAGAGAAAAAACATACCATACCTCGAGGAGGGGGGGGGGGGGGGTTCCCGACAGTCAACTCTTTCAAGTGAGGGGAGTCGACTGAACTCTCAGAGCTAGTCGATGACTCTCAAAAGCATCCTTGGGTAAGGCCTTTGTCAGAATGTCTGCAACCTGGAGATCTGTAGGCACATACACCAACTTCACAATTCCATACTCAAACTTCTCCTTGATAAAATGATACTTTATCTCAATGTTATTTGTCCTTGAGTGATGGACGTGATTTTTACTACGATTTATAGCACTTGAGTTATCACACTGGATTCCGATCGGAGATTTCACTTCAATGCCCATATCATCAAACTGCTGCTTCATCCAAAATAACTGTGTGCAATCTTGAGTGGCATCAATATACTCAACTTCTGTGATGCTCAATAAAATGCAATCATGATTCTTTTTAGCCCAGAAATACACAATCCACCAAATATTATGTCATTGATATAAACCAGCAACATCATCCTTTGATTACTACTGTTGTTGAAATAGTGATTTTAATCAACTCCACCACACTAGAAACCAAGATTCTTCAAATACTGATCAAGCCTTGAGTACCATGCTCTCTATGCCTATTTCAGCCCATATAACACCTTCTTAAAATGAAAACCTTGTTCTCATCCTAATGAATGATAAAACCATTCGACTACTTGATATACACTTCTTCCACCAGAATCATATTCAAGATTTTAGATTTTACATCCACCTAGAACACTTTGAACATCAGTTGCACTACAATGGCTATGAACAATCTGATTGTCTCCAGCCTTGCAACCGGTGTAAATGTCTCATTGACATCAATTCCCTCTATCTAGGAGTATCTTTTGCACACAATTCATGATTTGTTTAGAATAACTATGCCATATTCATTCATCTTGTTGAGATAGACCCATTTATTCCTGATGTCATTCTTATTTGCTGGCCTCAAAACAATCTCCCATATCCGATTCTTCTCAATCTAATCTATCTCTTCATTAATGGCCTGAACCGAATTTTCATCTTCAGCTGCTTTACTAAACTAATTAGACTCTACCTATGATAGGTACGATGCTTGCTTTAGACTCCTCATATTTCATGTCTGCACTAGCTCTGTCTGATTACTAATCATACCTTTCATGTCAATTATAGCTCGGTTCTTCGAATTTCAAGATGATATAGATTTTACTTCCTCAGGGTCATTATTAATATCTACTTTTGAATTAGAATTTTAACTTCTACTCCCCCTGAGTCTCTTGAAGATGATTAGAAGTTATAGATCTCCCCCTATGATGTGCAACTCTTCTTGTTGTTAGGCCCAATGTTTTGACCCAAAATCATTCTCATTCTCTATCATCATTTAGTATCATCTGGAACTTGGCATTGAGCCATCAACAAAATCTCTAAGCCTACTGAGTTGGAACTCTGATTTGAGTCAATTGAAACTATGAAGCATATCACTTCTCTACTTTGCATCTTTAGATGTCACTTCACCTTAGATCGTATCTCCCTAAAACTTGAAACATTTTAATAATCAGTTAATAACATTTATATACATAGGGAGAGGTTTTTTTATGGAATCCTTAAGGTGAGGATTGTGGTTGATCCTGATGGGTCAACCCATTGATTCTTTCTTGGAGAGCAACAAACTACTTCCTTGCTTCTTCTAGCTGCCTAGCCAATTTCAATTACTCTGGCCATATGACTAAGAATTTATTTCTCAAATGTTGTGTCTTTTTCTAATATGTAGATTCTACTGGCCTGGCCTTTCTCACCATTTGGGGTTTAAACCCACTAGTGCACATTTCCTTCTTTGATGTTCCACCAAAATTCCATTTCCCTTGATTCCTTCTCTGGGTAGGAATCTCTCTACTTGTCATCTTCCCTTTCTTCTTCCACCATTGCATGGGTCTTTCTCTTTCATCCACTTCTCATTGTGGCACATGACATGAGAATTTTTCAATAAATTTTTTGTTTATCTTTATTTTATCAGATATCTAAGTCACCACAATGTTTTGTGCTGGTGGTGAGTCCTCCACTGAACCTGCATTCTTCTTAATCATAGAAAGAGTAGATCTCCCCTTAATCTTCCAGGTTTGTTCACATTATCTCCATGAGAGATATTGTGAGTATGAAAGAGAAGGTGATTGATACACCTTTCATTTATCTCCTTGTGATTCCCCTGAGGTAGTAAACATATTTTTCAATTTACCTCTTTGTCTTCCAGTGAAGGATTTCTCATTATACACCATTAGAGTCAAGAATCTTTTTTTGAGTTCCTTTTCCTTTCCTTATTTCTTCTTGCTGCATTGTCTTTCCAAATGCCCATAATCAGAACATATAAAACATTTTCCATCAAAGGAATACCTCCTTTCATCCTTTCTATGTCGAGATGTTGATTCATATTGAGTTCTTACTCAGACATTGATCTTTAGAGATTCCTGACACATACTCATGGTGTGTCCCATTCTTCCACAGTAATAACATCTAATGAATGCTTTCCTCTGAGAGTCTCTTATTTCTGATTTCTCATGACACTTATTCTTATTCTCAAATTTAGAAAAGTTTTTATTTTCACAGCTTGGAATGTATTCCTGAGCCTTTGAACAGAAGATTGATGTGTGTCCATGAATCCCACAGAAATAGCACATATCGCCACTAATTCTTGTAACTTTCCTCTTAGGCCTATCTCCAACACCTACAAGATTTTCTCCACTTTGGGAGCTATTCACAACTTTCATTCTATCATTTGCGGGAGGGGATTCATCAAACCAAATGTCGGATTTTTCCAAAATATATGGTCTTTGAGCTAAGAAAATATGATGTTGTTTCTCTTCAGAAATAGCATATTTGTTCTTCATTTTATTGTCACTTTTTGAAGGATAATCAAATAGTAAGTGCAAGGCATCCTTCATCTAAGAATTTACTTTGGAATGGGATTTCTCCACTTCTCTATTTAATGATTCTAGCTCTTCTTCCATCTTTCTAATCTTCATATCTCTTGATTCAAGTTGAGTATCAATTCCTCTCTTAATAGAAATTTTTTTTCAGTTCTTCAGCCTGGGCATCATTCTTCTCCCTCAGATAAATAGCCACATCGATAAGCTTTTGATTTAGTCCTCTTAGCTTATTGACATCAATTTCCAATACCTAGATCCAAATATCTTTACATTTAATTTCTTCACCCAATTTCTGATCCGATTCCCTTATCTCATGGATAACTTACACTTTTTGAATCCTTGGAGTTTCTTCATCATCAGATGTTCCAACATCACTTTGAATATCAGGTTCGTCACTAATTCCTTCAGCATCATTGAATGGATAAGTATTTTCACTACACGATTCCTCCAAACCATCATTTGGTTTACTACATTATTCCTTTAACTGAATCATACTGTCTCCAAAAACACTTCCTCACTAAGGGATACCACCGTAATTCTGATTTTTATTTGAAGTTTTTCCCTTTTCCATGGCACACCGAGATAAGAGTAGACTGATTTAAACACCAAAATTGACTATAGAAAGTCAGAGAAAACAAATCTGATAAAAGAAACATATCCCTTTGATACTAATTTTTAGGACCAAAAGGGGCCTAGATACCCTGATTGGGGGGGGGGGGGGGTGAATCAGGGTATGGATATTCATTTTCAAAATTCTTCCTGCCCCACTAGATCTTGACGTCTATATTATAAGGGTCACTTTGTTTGCTATTCTGTTGTTAATTTTTATCTTGATATTTTCTTATTTATCTAATATTGTTGTGTTTAATTCTATGTAGGGAAGTGAATATACAGACACATATATTTTTACTCGGTTCACCCTCACTGGGCTATGTCCAAGGAGAATACAACGACGATGTGCTGCGGTACCAAATCCACTAAAGATCACTAACAATAATGTTCGGGCTAGATCAATTCTATTCCTAGGCTCTCTGCCTTTACAATGTTTAGGGTCAGCTCACTACTTTCCCAAGGTTCACTCCTTGTTTATCTTTTTCTAGATCACTGCTTGTAGAAAAGATAACCTTCTTCCTCTTCCTTTTCTCACCACACTTGGAAGGGATCCACTCATAGTTTATAGACCTGTAGGTCTCTTCATTACCACTAATGAATGCATCCTCCACTGTATATAGATGCGCTATTGAAGTCAAAATTTTATCCACTGATGAATACCCCTTTTCCCCTGACCACTGGGCACCAAAATTTGGGAAGTACTTTCGCAAAGAACCCTACTTCACAAAGCTCCCAATTCCGCGAAGCTCAAACAAGCCTTTATGAAGTCCCTGCCTTATTGAGAATCTCACACCTTCGAAGATATCAGGCCATCGTGGAGCTCAAGTCCTCATAGAGAGAATTCCCTCACGAAGCTCACTGAGACAACACATATCCCACAACTTTTGTAGAGCAAGATTAACTGTCGCGAAGCTTCTTCCTTTTGTGAAGCGCACTGCCTTCAGAAACCACCTTTGCGAGCTGAGAGAAACAAATTTTTCTTGGAAAAATCTCTTATTATCTCTAGGGGTCAAGGCCTATTTATAGGCGATTCCACTAACCCTCTAACCATCCACGCAATGTCAGCGCCATGTCATCTCAAATCGTGAAGCTCTGAAATTTCCACCGAAAATCTCTCAATATCGTGAAGCACCACGACAATTTTCTAATCGCGAAGATCACTGTAATCATAGAATGTTCCGTCAATTACTTCGCGCCGCCACTGCGAAGCTCCCTCGCATTTCCCTTCAACTCTTCCATTCATGAAGCTCGTCTTAATCATGAAGAACACCATCAAAATTCTTCTTGTCTTATTGAAATCCAATCCATGAAGCCTATCTTTTCCAAACTGATGCATTTTCTATATTTTTATGAGATCTTCAAGGAAATCCATATTTCGTGATGCTCACCAAACTTCAAATTTTGGACCCCAAAAATTTGGCAAACACTGGAAAATGGCTCCCCCTTGTATCAGTTATTTTGTACCGCCTCTAGATCTTCTGTTACTTTGTCATGGTTCTTTGTCAACATGGATTGTTAACAACATCTCTAGAATTTGACAATTCACCAAGGAAACTTTCATTGTAAACAAAAAAGAAACCCAAATATGATGGAATGTTACCTTGAGGGATTTTATCCCAACAGATATGTTGAATCATCCAACAATATTAAACAATTAATAAGATATAAAAGAAAAAAATTATTTTTTTAAAACTAGAAATGAGCTCTTGGGATGGCCTAATACTTGAATAAATAACGCAAATCCACTATGACTATGAATTCTTAAGGGGTAAAAATGGACATGGTGGTTTGAATAGGTCAGGGGAGGCTAAGTGGGAAGTTAAATAAGTGAAAAATGTTGAAAAACAAAGGAGTTATAAATTTTTTTTTAATCTGGAAATGGGCTCCTGGTTGGACCAAATATTGACGTAACCATCTTTTTCTCCAAAAAATCCCAAACAAGCTATGGGGAACCCATGGTAGGATGTTTAGACATAGATGGAAGTTCAAAACTAAACATTAATCTCACCCAAAATCAAAGAAAAGGATTGGTATTTCCAACACACCAGATCAAAACCAAGACATGAAAAATTGAGTGTGACATAACCTCTAGTATAAAGAACAATAAAGTGAAAAAAAAACTAGTATCAATAAATATCAGACTAATAGAAATTGTGGAAACAATATATCATCCAACTGAAAAGTAAAAGGAGAAATAAATAAACCAATAATAATGAATCATGAAATTACATGATGATATGTATCTAAATGTCAAAATAAAAACAATAGAAATAAAAGAATCAATTATCACAAATAATCTCAAATGAACTTGGTACTGAACCCCATGTAGGTCTTATCTAAAAAACCCACCCCAACTAGAAAACAATAATCAACAACAAGGTCCTTTTACCTTTTCCAAATGTACATCCATATAATATGCTTGGGTACTAAACAATGTCTTGAATAGCGTGTGAGTAAAACTCAATAGGTCGACACCACTATGTCTAAATGAAATTAGTCTGATAATAAGAACATGAAATAAAGAAATAATCAGGTGTATTAATTAATAAATTAGTACAATACATAAATCAACCTAATTTAGAACTATGTCATAATGTCTCTGAACATGTATAACAACCATTCCAACCATAACCATAAACCATGGCATAATCAAACAACCAAGTGGATCCCTCTGTATAAGCATTTCAACCTCTTAGAATAGCCCAATATATATAAATTCCAATGTAAACTAGGCCAAGACTGCTATATAATAATTTCAGCATGTGTTGCTGGGAATAACCTTGTATATAATCATTTTAGAATGTGTCACTGGGCATAACCGTCTATATAACCATTTCAGTATGTATCAGGGGGCATAGCCCTCTATATAAGAATTTAAACATGTATCACTGGGTATAACTTTCTATACAATCATTTCAGATTGTATCGTTGGGTATAACCCACTACATAAGCATTTCAACATCACCAAGAATATCCCTACATATAATCATTTTAGCAACAACTCAACAATTCATAACAGTAAGGATATCACAACATCACATCATAAGTCTCAATGGTTAATTATGAAAATTAACATTTTTATTTCAATTACACTATCATTTATATATCAATTTATCAACTTCCATAAGAATAGACCATAATTTATTACCAAGTTGATTCTATATCAAGGAATAACCAACAATCTTATGTCATGGAAAACACACTTTAAACCATTATCTAATTCATTATTAATCAAAGGGTTCACTCACCCCATGGGTTTCCATAGGCCAGGTACCATTGAATCCAAATGGATCCAAGGAATAATATATCAATTGAATTATCACCATTAATCATTCAATTAATTAATGTACACATCATTGTGGAAAAATCATAGTATTTCACATACTGAACAACTAAAAAGACCATAAGGTTAGGTTTTAGACCCCCTACATTTATCGAGTGTTCAACACAATGCTTCCCACTAGAATCACCAATAAGAATGGAGGAGATTAAGATCACAAGAAAGATCCTAGATCACACAGATTCAAGATACACATGATTTCACAATGGTGATCAAAATAAAACACTGCTTCAATGGAAGAATGAGGGATGGAGAAAAAGAGTAAAGCAATGGGACCTACCAGGGATCAAACACTAATCTGTAATGTCTAGAGGTGATGAAATCACTCCAAATCTACTAGTAGTCGCCTAGGGATTGAGAGAAGGGGATTCAAAAATAGAGTAATGATAAAATATGTGTATGATGATACTTAAAATCACTAATTATGATAATTAAATGGTATGTAACCCATTTACACATTTTTTTATTCCTTCATAATGGGTTATACCGAAAAACCCATCACCTCGGGATAATTTTAACCCTTATAGAACATTAAATGTCATGTAATATATTCATAGTGTGTATTCATTTCACATGATGAATTTGGTTCATAGATTATTCCTAATAATAGTTACATATCATGTAAAATATACGTGATGTGTAAATTCCATGTAGACAGTTTCTAGCCTAGCTTATGGTAAAGAGCCCGAACCACCTCTAAAGCCTTCCAAACTCACATAAATACCTCATAAGATCAATTAAAAAATATACATTCCTAAAATTTAGATAATTTACACAAAAAAGACTCTTTGTATCTAAACAATACTTGAACACCGAGGTTTAAAGATAATGAAAAACCCAAATTAAATATGTTTAATAAAAAACTCAAGGATGGACGTACCTAAAAAAATACGAGATCTTACAACTCCACACTATATAACCGCTCATACCTAAGATACTCCAAGAATAACTATGGGGTCTTAATGATAAAGTTTTGAAACTTTTATTTCATATCAAATTCCCTCTATTAGGTCTCCTCTTGAAAATTCTTATGATGAAACTGCACTCAAACTAGAGTTAAGGCCCCACCCTGGAGATACATCTCACTACAGTCCCTGATCCGCATCAAATGCTACTCAAAGGATGCATCTACAAAAATATTTAAATCCTTGATGTATACCACACAAGAAGGTTTAAGATGATATATACTAACCTATGACACATGAAACACATTCACGACACTATAGAGCTGTAACGACCCAAAATTTTTGAGTAAATTTTGTTCCCTATTTTTGGTGGGTTATTTTATTTTTTTCATTTAATAAAATGGTTATAATTAAAATGAGACCACAGGGTTTCAACTGTTATATGACCATTGGTCAATATGACTATTGGAAACTAAATGTTACAATTATTTTATATAAATACAAGAGATCTTGATTAATTAATATAGAAATAAGATTCGATGGCCCCATCCAGTAGTCTCGGGCTGATCGAAGCCCATCTGACGGAACTCGGGAAGGAGGTATCACCATTGGGATTTGATCTGGACCAAACCCAAGCCGAATTTCATCGTGTGAAGATGGAACAGAATCGCCTTCGTGAGATGTTCAAGCTGATAGAAATCTCTACTCGGGCAATGTTGGCCAAGCCGCCCCAAGATTCTATCACCCTAGCACACCTTACTCTTAGGTCCTATGATGGTGTTATAAGGGGCTATGTAACGAGACCATAACTGCCTTGTGTAATCCTTTGATTTAAATAAAAATTGTGATTTCTTCTTATGGTGAAGTTTGTGAATATCAAGTGTCTGGATAAATATAGTATGCATATTATTGATGAATTTTAGAAAATGGATATTTTAAAAAAATTTATTTAAACCTTAAATGATTAAAAATGTGTAATGATTTTCAAAAAATGGTCTTCTATAGTTGTGTTTAGTATGAAATTTAGAGTCTAATAAGATCAACTTAATTTTTGATGAATAGTAATTTATGAATAGTGATTTTATGCTTAGGATTAGTAATGTGACCAAATAGATTAGTAATCTCACTTAAAGAAAGTATTAATATAAAATAGGTGAATAACTATTTCGGAAATTATTGGTTAAGTATTAGTTTTTTTGGGTGAATAGTTTTTTTATTTAAAAATTAAATTAAAAATATTTAGAAAATTATTTTCATAAAATGGAGTTCATTTTTGAAATCAGAGCATCGATATTTAGTTAAGGTGAAATTTTGGGATTTTTCTGAAATAGTTGAATTTTTAGTGAATAGTGTTTTTATTTAAAAATTAAATTAAAAATATTTAGAAAATTATTTTCATAAAATAGAGTTCATTTTTGAAATCAGAGCATCAATATTTGGTTAAGGTGAAATTTTGGGATTTTTTTTGAGAAATTTGAATTTTCGGTGAATAGTGAAAATACAGTTTTTGAGTTTCGGGTGTTTAATGACATCATTAAGGATGTAATAATTATGGTAGACTTATGAATAGTAATATTTGGTATGAGGTGTCCCAAGTGGCCAATACCATGGGCAAGCCCATGGTTCTGCCAATACCACTGATGAGGTGTCCCTTGGAAATTAATGCTTTGTCCCCTCACTTCTTCTATAAATACCAAGCCTTTACCTCATTCATTTCATTTAAAAATCATCCTCAGTGAAGTTATGGTCTCCTTACCTCTAAAGGAGTCCTCCCAAGGTTCCCTCAAGCCTCCCAAGGTCCTGATCTTCAAGCATTCGAAATTACTCTTCAAGGTAAGGGATCCTACCTCTCTTTCTTTTCATGTATTTTCCTTTATATCATTTATTTTAAGCTCCATGTTCTTATGTTGGGGATGTTCTTTTATATTCATCCTACTTTCCTTTTCATGTTCATATTATGAGAGAACCCCTCTTTCTCTCATCAATTCATTTTACTAATGTTTAAGTGGCGCCGTTAGGATGCCGAATTTTTGTAAAGGATTCCTTCACTCTTCCCATTTTCAAAGTTCTACTTTCATGTCAAGTCTTTGAAGTTACTTTTTTCATGTTGGGGTATGATATCTATATTCATCATACTTTACTTTTATTTTCAAATGATGAGAAACCCTATTTAATCTCATCAATTCATTTTTTTCAAAGTTTTAAGTGACGCCGTTAGGCAGTCAAATTTTTCATAAGAGAAATCTTATTTTCATCTTCCTTTCGAGTTTTTCATTTCATATGGTATGTCCTTAAAATTTCATTAACATGTTCTTATATATTTTCTATTATGTTCTTATAATATTTTATGGATCATTTATGAGTGGGTGACCCATGTCCCCTCACTTTTCAATGTTTTCTAAAACCATGCAACATAGCCGTTATGCTGCCGAATTTTCATCTCAGAATGTCTCTCTATTTTTCACAAATTATTTTATTTTATTAAGTGAATACTGAAAACTCTTTATTCTACATGGGTATTAACATATATATCAAAATGTTCTATTTTAAATTCTGGTATTTACATACATGAGACCCCCTTTCCTTTTCCATGGGTTTAAAGTGATATAAAGATCTCGTCTTTAAAGCAGTTTTTAAAAAGTTATGACTATGAAATAAAACCTAATTATTTTATGCTATATGGGTTATTTATGAAATTATTGATGATGATATATGTGGATCACATGATAATAAAGACAAATTAAGGGCGCACCCTGATATCTCTCCAATACATTGGGTAAAGACTTAATCTTTAGAGATGACCATTTTAACGATACCTTGGTGAATAAACTTGGTAATTTTTTTAATGACACCTTGGGGATGGACCTTGGTGATACAGAAATGATTGTATAAGTTAAATGTTATAGCCACATCTTCATGTTATGAAATATGTTATTTTTATTATGATATTCCTCATGATCTCTTTCTCATGCCTTATTTGTCATGACTTTATTGATGTATCTCAAGTTCACATGTAAAATGTTTCTCTTGTTTCCCTTACTGGGCCTTCTACTCACCCTTTCCTTTAATGTATGCTCCCAGGTTATGAGATGTTGTAATTAACTTAGGATGAACAATGAAGAATCCTTTCAAGTGTTTAAGAAGAATGTTTTATGTCGTCATGTATTAACTTCTTGGTTTCCAAGACGCTAAACCTTAAAGATCCTCAGTTTTTTAAAATGTAATAAAAAGTTATGTTATAAAAAGGAGGGATGTTATAAGGGCTATGGAAGGGCTAAAAAATATGCCATTGGATTGACCATTTCCACTATATCAAATGGCCCGACAAACCTGGGCACCATCTTTCCCTATTTCTTGATATGAAGCTTCCCCAACCTAGGAGACACCATAAGGAAAACATGATGACCAACCTAAAACTATAGAATTCATCTCCAATGGTCAATATATGATTTCTACCTACATTGAGTGGTCACTAACTACCTTCTAATCAACTGAACCCGCTCAGACGTATCCTATACAAGACTAGATCCAAATTACTCTGAATCACCTACCTCTAACCAAAAAAGAGGTGAACTATATGATCTTTCATATATATCCTCAAAATGTTGTAGGTTCCGGGTGCAACAGAAGCCCATTGGTGGGTTTGCCCAACTTTAATTTTAACATGAAGCAATGTTCAATCTGAGATCCGTCATTATTTAAAATTCAGAATCTTCGGAATATAACGAAGAACGAAAAACTTAAGAGGGAATCCCATAACCATATAGATAGGATCATCATAGGTTGGTTATAATTAATTTAATTAATTCACAAGAATTACTTTGGTGGAATTATTTCTTCGTTGATGTCTCCGTTCACGATCCTGTGATCTGTCGTTTCATCGTAGAATCCAAGTGTAGGATTCCTCTAGCGGTGATCCACACATGTGCCATGTATCTCTGGACGTTGCTGAAGGGATCTCCGGGTGCTAGTGCAGAAGAGCCTTCACTTGCGATGTCCGCCTTCAACCGCCTTGATCTGGTGGAGGATCTCGCTCTTGTAACTTGATGGCGTTCTTGGTGGAAAGGGAATTCTCTCTTGGCTTGAGATTATTTCCAAATCCGTTGTGCACAAAAAAATGGCTCTGGAAAGGTGTTGGGGTTGTGAGGATATTTATAATCGGGTTTGAGGTTAATAGAGTTATGACAATAAATAAACGTGTTACGCGTTTTATTTATTTCATTAACTCTTATTGAAACCCCATGTCGAATTATTAATTCCTTGACATGCGCCCATGCTAATTATAATTAATATTATTTAATAAAACAATATTATATCCTCAAAATCCTGACTCGAAAACTACACGGCGTGTAATAATTAATACATAGTGTGTACTTGTTTTCCATAAAACTACATGGAGTGTATATTTAATATAGACGACGTGTAATTTTATTTTCCATTTTTCTCCATCATATTTATTAGACCTTGAGTAATGGCTATTTATTTCTTAAATAAATGTAACAGCATTACTCGCTAATAAATATATTATTTCACCCCCAATATATTCTCTCGAATAACTAGTGTCAAAATAAATTCGATCAGGCATACTTAAATAATTATTAAACCACAGTCGGTAATAATATTTATTTTAACTTGTTAAATTAATATTTAACTGAGATACATGGACACACTTAGTGCGTGACCCTCTAGACCTCTTTCTCAGTGACCTTAGGCGGAGCCTTCCTGAAGTCCAAGGTTAGCGTCTAGCAACATGCCAAGGCACCCATAGAGAAAGAAGTTAACGCCGCAATGACGTGTCACCTCCTACAAATGCTTACTGTGTAATATAATCCCTTTGTCTCGATATTTCTAATCAAGTGAGTTTCATTCTAGTGCCATCAACCCATGTGCTCGATTATTCTTTCTTTAAATTCCCGGAATTGAACTCGTCCATACCTTACCATGGCCATGGATTTATTTATGCTATATTAATTCCATCAAAGGGCTTGAGATATCTACTTCTGTTATGGAACAGAAGGGAAAAATCCTTTCTCGCATTATCTATTAATGCAGTATTACTCATGACGCACCCAACGTATCCTACCTCGCTACGAATAGTGTGTCGTTACAGTTTTTGTCAATACATCTAAGTGCACGAGTTGTAATACCCATTAATAATAATCTTAAAGTCTATGGACCAATAGACACGTCCGCAGATAAGAACATCCAATGACACTATGAAATGTGGATTTCCTACTGGCGGGTCTCGTTCTCATAATATCCTCCTGGATATTACCAAGGGCGCACACCATGAGAAGGTGCCTCAAAGTTTTATGAGTCCTCACCCCTAATGGCCTGTATTATTTGTTTCCCTCAAATAACATCATCCGACCATAGAACATATATTCAAGAACAGTGTTATGGCACTTCCGGGTTCTCATCATAGCAGGGATCCACTACGACCCATTAATGCAACAGCTGTCCTTAGGTCATTATCACATGAATTTTCATGCAGAAGAACAATAAAGATGTGATAAGGAATTTATTAATGAATAAAGTACAAAGTAGTTGGTTCTAGGCCACCAACTCCAACAGACTCCCACTTGGACTAGAGCCAACTGCTAACAACCTTTAACCCTCTAGATCTCACATGATATTCATGCTTCTGCTAAGATAGGCCTTTAGTCATGGGGTCTGCCACATTCTCTTCCGTGGATACTCTTCTCACTGTAATTTCACCCCTTTGATAGAAATCCCTCAAGAGGTGATCACTACTGGAAATAATATATTTACCAACGGTTGAGAAATGTTGGGAAAGGTTGGAAAACCGTTGGTATAACATATACCAACAGTTCTGCCAACCGTAGGTAAGTAAGCCGTTGGGAAAAACATTTCACAACGGTTTGCAGCAAACCGTTGGCATAGGGTGGAGATAGGTGGGAAAAAGGTTTGCCAACGGTTTAAAACCGTTGGCACAGGGGCTTCATGTTTTTCCCAACGGTTTGATAACCGTTGGCAAAAACCCCACATCTACTCTTTCCCAACGGTTCTAAACCGTTGGGAAAAGTGTTTTACCAACGGTTTGATGAACCGTTGGTAAAAATAATCTCCAATTTCTATGCCAACGGTTCTGAACCGTTGGCATAGCCTCTACTGGGCAAATCACCCAGCAGCTCCCCAATTTGCCCAGCAGCTCCCAACCAGGTCTCCAATTTGACCAGCACCACATCTGGTTTTGTGGGTTCCCTCTCATTTTTCAATCCAATTATTGTACCTGCAATAAACTAACACATACATATATAATTATTGTACCTGCAGTAACCAACTAACACTTACATATAGAGAACAAATTCATACACGTTTAACATATAATGGTAGAACTATACACATCCATAATTAAATTAGAATTGATAACGTAATTATAAACATACATAATTCATTTAGATTTCAATTTAAAATGTAGATGACAATTATATGTGGAATCTGGAAGTCAATTCATAATTTGATCTGTTTTTTGTATACCATATATTTTTACCTAAAGTAATGTCCGTTTTAAACATAATACATACACCTGGAGTGCTACCGTCCACAACGTGCCTCAGATTGAGGTGGGGTTGACTCATACATGTCACATATGACCCATGGATCATTGTGCTAATGTATCGACACAATCCGAATGCGTTTGGTCGGTTTTCCGTATGCTAGTTGATGTTTTTCAATTAAAATGACGTACTTTTGAAACAAAAGGCAGACACTTTGAGTGGTTCTGGCCACACCGCGCCTCAGATTGAGGCGGTGTTGACTCGTACATGTAACATATGACCTATGGATCGTTCTCCTAAAGTTTCAATGGAAACCGAATGCGTTTGGTCGGTTTTCCATATGTACATAAATTGTTGTCCATTTTAAGCAAAAGAGACACAGTTGGAGCGGTGTCGGCCACACCGCTCCTCAGATTGAGGCGGGATTGACTCGTACACGTCACATACGACCCGTGGATCCTTTTCCTAAAGTATGGACACAATCCGAATGCATTTGCTCCGTTTTCCTTATGTCACTTGATGCTTTTCACTTAAAATGATGTCCCTTTGAAACAAAAGACAGACACTTTGAGTGGTGTCGGCCACACCGCGTCTCCAATTGAGGCGGGGTTGATTCGTACACGTCACATATGACCCATGGATCGTTCTCCTAAAGTTTCAACGGAAACCGAATCCGTTTCGTCGGTTTTCCGTATGTACTTAAAATGGTGTCCGTTTTAAACAAAAGAGAGCCACTTAGACTGATCTCGGCCACACCATGACTTGGATTCATCCCGGGTCAGCTCGTACATGTCACATATGACCCATGGATCGTTGGGATAAATTATCAACAAATTCGGAATGCGTTTGGTCGGTTTTCCGTATGCCAGTTGTTCTTTTCACTTATAATCCTGTCCATTTTAAACAAAAGAGACACAGTTAGAACGGTGTCGGCCACACCGCTCCTCGGATTGAGGCGGGATTGACTCGTACACGTCACATACGACCCATGGATCCTTGTGATAAAGTATCGACACAGTCCGAATGCCTTTGGTCGGTTTTTCGTATGTCACTTGATGCTTTTCACTTAAAATGACGTCTTTTTGAAACAAAAGACCGACACTTTGAGTGGTGTCGGCCACACCGCGTCTCCGATTGTGGCGGGGTTGATTCGTACACGTCACATATGCCCCATGGATCGTTCTCCTAAAGTTTCAACGGAAACCGAATCCGTTTGGTCGTTTTTCCGTATGTACTTAAAATGGTGTCCATTTTAAACAAAAGAGAGCCATTTAGACTTATCCCGGCCACACCGCGACTCGGATTCATCCCGGGTTGGCTCGTACACGTCACATATGACCCATGGATTGTTGAGATAAATTATCAACAGATTCGGAATGTGTTTGGTCAGTTTTCCGTATGTCAGTTGATGCTTTTCACTTAAAATGACGTCCTTTTGACTTGAAACCACCGTGCAACATTCTAATTATTATTCGTGACGTGTACGCGCAGAAGAAACGTCAATCGGATGTGCGGTTTGCGCGGTACGGCTCAATATTCGTGTTTTAAGTGATGCGCGCGCTTCGTAAACGCGCGTGAGGGGGGTCCAAACGGGCCGAACGATGTCGGAATGGCCTGAAATCAGACGACAAATATGGGTGAGTGATTTCTGAAGTGGTCGAGTAGACGGCACGTCAATCGGACGTGCCCTGTGCCTGCGGTGACCGAGAACGCAGTTCGGGTGTCATAAACGGCCAGAACGGGCATCCAACGGTCAAATTCATAGCGGACTACCTCGTATTGATCTGAAACCACCGTGGAACATTCTAATTATTATTTGTGACGTGTACGCGCAGACGGCACATCAATCGGACGTGCGGTTTGCGCGGTACGGCTTAATATTCGTGTTTTAAGTGATGTGCGCGCTTCGTAAACGCGCGTGAGGGGGGTCCAAACTGGCCGAACGATGTCAGAATGGCCTGAAATCAGACGACAAATACGGGTGAGTGATTTCTGAAGTGGTCGAGCAGACGGTATGTCAATCGGACGTGCCGTGTGCCCGCGGTGACAGACAACGCAGTTCTGCTGTCATAAACGGCCAGAACGGGCGTCCAACGGTCAAATTCATAGCGGACGGCCTCGGATTGAGCTGAAACCACCGTGTAACATTCTAATTATTATTCGTGACGTGTACGCATAGACGGCACGTTAATCGGACGTGCGGTGTGCGCAGTACGGCTCAATATTCGTGTTTTAAGTGATGTGCGCGCTTCGTAAACGCGCGTGAGGGGGGTCCAAACGGGCTGAACGATGTCGGAATGGCCTGAAATCAGATGAAAAAAACGGGTGACTGATTTCTGAAGTGGTCGAGTAGACGGCACGTCAATCGGACGTGCCGTGTGCCCGCGGTGACCGACAACGCAGTTCGGGTGTCATAAACGGCCAAAACGGGCGTCAAACAGTCAAATTCATAGCGTACGACCTCGGATTGAGCTGAAACTACCGTGAAACATTCTAATTATTATTTGTGACGTGTACGCGCAGACGGCACATCAATCGGACGTGCGGTTTGCGCGGTACGGCTCAATATTCGTGTTTTAAGTGATGTGCGCGCTTCGCAAACGCGCGTGAGGGGGGTCCAAACCGGCCTAACGATGTCGGAATGGCCTGAAATCAGACGAAAAATATGGGTGAGTGATTTCTGAAGTGGTCGAGCAGACGGCACGTCAATCGGACGTGCCGTGTACCCGCGGTGACAGACAACGCAGTTCTGGTGTCATAAACGGCCAGAACGGGCGTCCAATGGTCAAATTCATAGCGGACGACCTCGGATTGAGCTGAAACCACCGTGGAACATTCTAATTATTATTCGTGACGTGTACGCGCAGACGGAACGTTAATCGGACGTGCGGTGTGCGCCGTACGGCTCAATATTCGTGTTTTAAGTGATGCGCGCTTCGTAAACGCGCATGAGGGGGGTCCAAACGGGCCGAACGATGTCGGAATGGCCTGAAATCAGACGAAAAATATGGGTGACTGATTTCTGAAGTGGTCGAGTAGACGGCACGTCAATCGGACGTTCTGTGTGCCCGCGGTGACCGACAACGCAGTTCGGGTGTCATAAACGGCCAAAACGGGCGTCATACAGTCAAATTCAAGCGGAAGACCTCGGATTGAGCTGAAACCACTGTGCAACATTCTAATTATTATTCGTGACGTGTACGCGCAGACGGCACGTCAATCGGACGTGCGGTTTACGCGGTACGGCTCAATATTCGTGTTTTAAGTGATGCGCGCGCTTCGTAAACGCGCGTGAGGGGGGTCCAAACCGGACAAACGATGTCGGAATGGCCTGAAATCAGACGACAAATACGGGTGAATGATTTATGAAGTGGTCGAGCAGACGGAACGTCAATCGGACGTGCCGTGTGCCCGCGGTGACCGACAACGTAGTTCTGGTGTCATAAACGGCCAGAACGGGCGTCCAACGGTCAAATTCATAGCGGACGACCTCGGATTGAGCTGAAACCACCGTGGAACATTCTAATTATTATTCGTGACATGTAGGCACAGACGGCACGTCAATCGGACGTGTGGTTTGCGCGGTACGGCTCAATATTCGTGTTTTAAGTGATGCGCGCGCTTCGTAAACGCGCGTGAGGGGGGTCCAAACGGGCCGAACGATGTCGGAATGGCCTGAAATCAGACGACAAATACGGGTGAGTGATTTCTGAAGTGGTCGAGCAGACGGAACGTCAATCGGACGTGCCCTGTGCCCGCGGTGACCGACAACGCAGTTCGGGTGTCATAAACGGCCAGAACGGGCGTCCAACGGTCAAATTCATAGCGGACGGCCTCGGATTGAGCTGAAACCACCGTGGAACATTATAATTATTATTCGTGACGTGTAGGCACAGACGGCACGTCAATCGGACGTGCGGTTTGCGCGGTATGTCTCAATATTCGTGTTTTAAGTGATGCACGCGCTTCGTAAATGCGCGTGAGGGGGGTCCAAACGGGCCGAACGATGTCGGAATGACCTGAAATAAGACGAAAAATACGGGTGAGTTATTTCTGAAGTGGTCGAGCAGACGGCACGTCAAACGGACGTGCCCTGTGCCCGCGGTGACCGACAACGCAGTTCGGGTGTCATAAACGGCCAGAACGGGCGTCAAACGGTCAAATTCATAGCGGACGGCCTCGGATTGAGCTGAAACCACCGTGCAACATTCTAATTATTATTAGTAACGTGTACGCGCAGACCGCACGTCAATCGGACGTGCGGTTTGCGCGGTACGACTCAATATTCGTGTTTTAAGTGATGTGTGCGCTTCGTAAACGCGCGTGAGGGGGGTCCAAACTGGCCTAACGATGTCAGAATGGCCTGAAATCAGACGAAAAATACGGGTGAGTGATTTCTGAAGTGGTCGAGCAGACGTCACGTCAATCGGACGTGCCGTGTGCCCGTGGTGACCGACAACGCAGTTTTGGTGTCATAAACGGCCAGAACGGGCGTCCAACGGTCAAATTCATAGCGGACGGCCTCAGATTGAGCTAAAACCACCGTGGAACATTCTAATTATTATTCGTGATGTGTAGGCACAGACAACACGTCAATCGGACGTGCGGTTTGCGCGGTACGGCTCAATATTCGTGTTTTAAGTGATGCGCGCGCTTCGTAAATGCGCGTGAGGGGGGTCCAAACGGGCCGAATGATGTCGGAATGGCCTGAAATAAGACGACAAATACGGGTGAGTTATTTCTGAAGTGGTCGAGCAGACGGCACGTCAAACGGACGTGCCCTGTGCCCGCGGTGACCGACAACACAGTTCGGGTGTCATAAACGGCCAGAACGGGCGTCAAACGGTCAAATTTATAGCGGACAGCCTCGGATTGAGATGGAACCACCGTGCAACATTCTAATTATTATTAGCAACGTGTACGCGCAGACCGCACGTCAATCGGACGTGCGGTTTGCGCGGTACGGCTCAATATTCGTGTTTTAAGTGATGCGCGCACTTCGTAAACGCGCGTGAGGGGGGTCCAAACGGGCCGAACGATGTCGGAATGGCCTGAAATCAGACGAAAAATACGGGTGACTGATTTCTGAATTGGTCGAGCAGACAGCACGTCAATCGGACGTGCCGTGTGCCCGCGGTGACCGACAACGCAGTTCTGGTGTCATAAACGGCCAGAACGGGCGTCCAACGGTCAAATTCATAGAGGACGGCCTCAGATTGAGCTGAAACCACCGTGGAACATTCTAATTATTATTTGTGACGTGTAGGCACAGACGACACGTCAATCGGACGTGCGGTTTGCGCGGTACGGCTCAATATTCGTGTTTTAAGTGATGCGCGTGCTTCGTAAATGCGCGTGAGGGGGGTCCAAACGGGCCGAACGATGTCGGAATGGCCTGAAATCAGACGAAAAATACGGGTGAGGTATTTCTGAAGTGGTCGCGCAGACGGCACGTCAATCGGACGTGCCCTGTGCCCGCGGTGACCGACAACGCAGTTCGGGTGTCATAAACGGCCAGAACGGGCGTCAAACGGTCAAATTCATAGCGGACGGCCTCAGATTGAGCTGAAACCACCGTGCAACATTCTAATTATTATTAGTAACGTGTACGCTTAGACCGCACGTCAATAGGACGTGCGGTTTGCGCGGTACGGCTCAATATTCGTGTTTTAAGTGATGCGCGCGCTTCGTAAACGCGCGTGAGGGGGGTCCAAACGGGCCGAACGATGTCGGAATGGCCTGAAATCAGACGAAAAATACGGGTGAGTGATTTATGAAGTGGTCGAGCAGACGGCACGTCAATCGGACGTGCCGTGTGCCCGCGGTGACCGACAACGCAGTTCTGGTGTCATAAACGGCCAGAACGGGCGTCCAACGGTCAAATTCATAGCGGACGACCTCGGATTGAGCTGAAACCACCGTGGAACATTCTAATTATTATTCGTGACGTGTAGGAATAGACGGAACGTCAATCGGACGTGCGGTTTGCGCGGTACGGCTCAATATTCGTGTTTTAAGTGATGCGCGCGCTTCGTAAATGCGCGTGAGGGGGGTCCAAACGGGCCGAACGATGTCAGAATGGCCTGAAATCAGACGACAAATACGGGTGAGTTATTTCTGAAGTGGTCGAGCAGACGGCACGTCAATCGGACGTGCCCTGTGCCCGCGGTGACCGACAACGCAGTTCGGGTGTCATAAACGGCCAGAACGAGCGTCAAACGGTCAAATTCATAGCGGACGGCCTCGGATTGAGCTGAAACCACCGTGGAACATTCTAATTATTATTCGTGACGTGTAGGCACAGACGGCACGTCAATCGGACGTGCGGTTTGCGCGGTACGGCTCAATATTCGTGTTTTAAGTGATGCGCGCGCTTCGTAAATGTGCGTGAGGGGGGTCCAAACGGGCCGAACGATGTCGGAATGGCCTGAAATCAGACGACAAATACGGGTGAGTTATTTCTGAAGTGGTGGAGCAGACGGCACGTCAATCGGACGTGCCCTGTGCCCGCGGTGACCGACAACGCAGTTCGGGTGTCATAAACGGCCAGAACGGGCGTCAAACGGTCAAATTCATAGCGGACGGCCTCGGATTGAGTTGAAACCACCGTGGAACATTATAATTATTATTCGTGACGTGTAGGCATAGACGGAACGTCAATCGGACGTGCGGTTTGCACGGTACGACTCAATATTCGTGTTTTAAGTGATGCGCGCGCTTCGTAAATGCGCGTGAGGGGGGTCCAAACGGGCCGAACGATGTCGGAATGGCCTGAAATCAGACGACAAATACGGGTGAGTTATTTCTGAAGTGGTCGAGCTGACGGCACGTCAATCGGACGTGCCCTGTGCCCTCGGTGACCGACAACGCAGTTCGGGTGTCATAAACGGCCAGAACGGGCGTCAAACGGTCAAATTCATAGCGGACGGCCTCGGATTGAGCTGAAACCACCGTGAAACATTCTAATTATTATTCGTAACGTGTACGCGCAGACGGCACGTCAATCGGACGTGCGGTTTGCACGGTACGGCTCAATATTTGTGTTTTAAGTGATGCGCGCGCTTCGTAAATGCGCGTGAGGGGGGTCCAAATGGGCCGAACGATGTCGGAATGTCCTGAAATAAGACGACAAATACGGGTGAGTTATTTCTGAAGTGGTCGAGCAGACGACACGTCAAACGGACGTGCCCTGTGCCCGCGGTGACCGATAACGCAGTTCGGGTGTCATAAACGGCCAGAACGGGCGTCAAACGGTCAAATTCATAGTGGACGGCCTCCGATTGAGCTGAAACCACCGTGCAACATTCTAATTATTATTAGTAAAGTGTACGCGCAGACCGCACGTCAATCGGACGTGCGGTTTGCGCGGTACGGCTCAATATTCGTGTTTTAAGTGATGCGCGCACTTCGTAAACGCGCGTGAGGGGGGTCCAAACGGGCCGAACGATGTCGGAATGGCCTGAAATCAGACGAAAAATACGGGTGACTGATTTCTGAAGTGGTCGAGAAGACGGCACGTCAATCGGACGTGCCGTGTGCCCGCGGTGACCGACAACGCAGTTCTGGTGTCATAAACGGCCAGAACGGGCGTCCAACGGTCAAATTCATAGCAGACGGCCTCGGATTGAGCTGAAACCACCGTGGAACATTCTAATTATTATTCGTGACGTGTAGGCACAGACGGCACGTCAATCGGACGTGCGGTTTGCGCGGTACGGCTCAATATTCGTGTTTTAAGTGATGCGCGCGCTTCGTAAATGCGCGTGAGGGGGGTCCAAATGGGCCGAACGATGTCAGAATGGCCTGAAATCAGACGAAAAATACGGGTGAGTTATTTCTGAAGTGGTCGAGCAGACGGCACGTCAATCGGACGTGCCCTGTGCCCGCGGTGACCGACAACGCAATTCGGGTGTCATAAACGGCCAGAACGGGCGTCAAACGGTCAAATTCATAGCGGACGGCCTCGGATTGAGCTGAAACCACCGTGGAACATTCTAATTATTATTCGTGACGTGTAGGCACAGACAGCACGTCAATCGGACGTGCGGTTTGCGCGGTACGGCTCAATATTCGTGTTTTAAGTGATGCGCGCGCTTCGTAAATGTGCGTGAGGGGGGTCCAAACGGGCCGAACGATGTCGGAATGGCCTGAAATCAGACGACAAATACGGGTGAGTTATTTCTGAAGTGGTGGAGCAGACGGCACGTCAATCGGACGTGCCCTGTGCCCGCGGTGACCGACAACGCAGTTCGGGTGTCATAAACGGCCAGAACGGGCGTCAAACGGTCAAATTCATAGCGGACGGCCTCAGATTGAGTTGAAACCACCGTGGAACATTCTAATTATTATTCGTGAGGTGTAGGCATAGACGGAACGTCAATCGGACGTGCGGTTTGCACGGTACGACTCAATATTCGTGTTTTAAGTGATGCGCGCGCTTCGTAAATGCGCGTGAGGGGGGTCCAAACGGGCCGAACGATGTCGGAATGGCCTGAAATCAGACGACAAATACGGGTGAGTTATTTCTGAAGTGGTCGAGCTGACGGCACGTCAATCGGACGTGCCCTGTGCCCTCGGTGACCGACAACGCAGTTCGGGTGTCATAAACGGCCAGAACGGGCGTCAAACGGTCAAATTCATAGCGGACGGCCTCGGATTGAGCTGAAACCACCGTGAAACATTCTAATTATTATTCGTAACGTGTACGCGCAGACGGAACGTCAATCGGACGTGCGGTTTGCGCGGTACGGCTCAATATTTGTGTTTTAAGTGATGCGCGCGCTTCGTAAATGCGCGTGAGGGGGGTCCAAACGGGCCGAACGATGTCGGAATGTCCTGAAATAAGACGAAAAATACGGGTGAGTTATTTCTGAAGTGGTCGAGCAGACGAAACGTCAAACGGACGTGCCCTGTGCCCGCGGTGACCGACAACGCAGTTCGGGTGTCATAAACGGCCAGAACGGGCGTCAAACGGTCAAATTCATAGTGGACGGCCTCCGATTGAGCTGAAACCACCGTGCAACATTCTAATTATTATTAGTAAAGTGTACGCGCAGACCGCACGTCAATCGGACGTGCGGTTTGCGCGGTACGGCTCAATATTCGTGTTTTAAGTGATGCGCGCACTTCGTAAACGCGCGTGAGGGGGGTCCAAACGGGCCGAACGATGTCGGAATGGCCTGAAATCAGACGAAAAATACGGGTGACTGATTTCTGAAGTGGTCGAGAAGACGGCACGTCAATCGGACGTGCCGTGTGCCTGCGGTGACCGACAACGCAGTTCTGGTGTCATAAACGGCCAGAACGGGCGTCCAACGGTCAAATTCATAGCAGACGGCCTCAGATTGAGCTGAAACCACCGTGGAACATTCTAATTATTATTCGTGACGTGTAGGCACAGACGGCACGTCAATCGGACGTGCGGTTTGCGCGGTACGGCTCAATATTCGTGTTTTAAGTGATGCGCGCGCTTCGTAAATGCGCGTGAGGGGGGTCCAAATGGGCCGAACGATGTCAGAATGGCCTGAAATCAGACGAAAAATACGGGTGAGTTATTTCTGAAGTGGTCGAGCAGACGACACGTCAATCGGACGTGCCCTGTGCCCGCGGTGACCGACAACGCAGTTCGGGTGTCATAAACGGCCAGAACGGGCGTCAAACGGTCAAATTCATAGCGGACGGCCTCGGATTGAGCTGAAACCACCGTGAAACATTCTAATTATTATTTGTAACGTGTATGCGCAGACGACATGTCAATCGGACGTGCGGTTTGCGCGGTACGGCTCAATATTCGTGTTTTAAGTGATGCGCGCTCTTCGTAAACGCGCGTGAGGGGGGTCCAAACGGGCCGAACGATGTCGGAATGGCCTGAAATCAGACGACAAATACGGGTGAGTGATTTCTGAAGTGGTCGAGCAAACGGCACGTCAATCGGACGTGCCCTGTTCCCGCGGTGACCGAGAACGCAGTTCGGGTGTCATAAATGGCCAGAACGGGCGTCCAACGGTCAAATTCATAGTGGACGGCCTCGGATTGAGCTGAAACCACCGTGGAACATTCTAATTATTATTCGTGACGTGTTGGCACAGACGGAACGTCAATCGGAAGCATTTCCTGTAAAAAAGAATTCATATAAGTCATTTTGTCATAAACAATTCAATAGGATTGAACTTTAATAGAAAATACATTTAAGTAAATGAAAAAGGAAGAAAATAATCATGGTATCAACTACACATGTGAAAAAAACATACTAATGTGTTATTGAAAAAATGTAAAACCAACAAGAACTTAATGTGTTATCACATCAGAGCATGCCTCATCCCATAACCATATTAGTAGGGTATCCTCATATGCGATTTACCTTTTTGAATTAATATGCACTTCCTCACCAGGTACCTGAGTAGATTTCATAGATATAATCATCTCACATCCTGTAAGGCTTCATTATGTATGATCATCCCACACCCCCTGGACAGCCCCCTGAACAGCCCCACCCACCCCCGTGGATAGCCTTTCCCACCCTCGTGGACAGCCCCGCCCACCCCCATGGACAACCCACCCCCGTGGACACCCCTTACCCCCTAGACAGCCCAACCACCCCCGTGGACAGCCCACCCACCCCCCTCGACACCCCTTCTCCCTATGGACAGCCCCCCACCCCCTTGGATAGCCCGCCTACCCCCCTGGACACCCCTACCCCCTGTGGCCAGCCCACCCACCCCCCCTGGACAGCCCGCCCACCCCTCCTTGACAGCCCGGCCACCCCCGTGGACAGCCCGTCCACCCTTGTGGACAGCCCGCCCACCCCCGTACCCCCCTAGACACCCCGTACCCCCCCGGGATAGCCCCACCCACCCTCCCAAACAACCCACACCCCCTCCCCTGCAACCCCACCACCACCACCTAGACATACCAACCCCCCTGGACACCCCACACACCCATCCCCCACCAGGACACCCCACTCAGACCCCTAGGACAGCCCACACCCCCTGGACAGCCTCGCCCACCCCCGTGGACAGCCTTTCCCACCCCCGTGGACAGCCCCGCCCACCCCCGTGGACAACCCGCCCACCCCCGTGGACGACCCCTACCCCCTAGACAGCCCAACCACCCCCGTGGACAGCCCACCCACCCCCCTCGACACCCCTTCTCCCTATGGACAGCCCCCCACCCCCTTGGATAGCCCGCCCACCCTCTGGACACCCCTACCCCCTGTTGCCAGCCCACTCACCCCCCTGGACAGCCCGCCCACGCCTCCTTGACAGCCCGACCACCCCCGTGGACAGCCTGTCCACCCTTGTGGACAGCCCGCCCACCACCGTACCCCCCTGGATAGCCCCGCCCACCCTCCCAAACAGCCCACACCCCCCTCCCCTGCAACCCCACCACCACCACCTAGACATACCACCCCCGTGGACACCCCACACACCCCTCCCCCACCATGACACCCCACCCAGACCCCCCGGACAGCCCACACCCCCTAGACACCACCGCCCACCCCGTGGACAGCCTTTCCCACCCCCGTGGACACCCCCGCCCACCCCCGTGGACACCCACCCACCCCCGTGGACAGCCCCTACCCCCACAATCGATTATCCAAAACATATCAAATTGGTTTGAACACAATCCATAATTCCCACAATCCATTATCCAAACATAGAAAAAATCTCACATGATGCTCGACCATTGGAAAATAATTAAAAATCACCAACACCTCCTTCCAAACATAGAATACAAAAAACATTAACAGAATACAAAAACATTAAAAAATCTCACAATCCATTATCAAATTGATTTCATGAGTAATATCAAATTGGTCTGATTTACATGTTTTGAACACTCTCCTTCCAAACATAGAATACAAAAACATTAAAAATCACCAACACCTGGATAATCAATTAAACTACCAACACCTGGAAAAAATCTATTCATTAAAAAAACTACAACAATATGGTTGAGATCAAATTTCACCTATTCGTATGGGGTGTACCTGTTGGGATGGGGGTACTGGTGTTCGGATTCGCGAGAGCAGTGGAGTGAGATGGGGTTCGCGAGAGCAGCAGAGTGAATAGATTAGGGCTCTGTCCGAATGGGGAGAGGAGATCGCGGCCTGCAATTTGGGGGAAACCTTTGCCAACGGTTTATAACAACCGTTGGCAAAGGCACACATTTCCCAACGGTTTACAGGAACCGTTGGGAATGTGTGAGTTTGAGCTGCCTTTTCCCAACGGTTCCATTGAACCGTTGGGAAAGGTCTCCTTTTCCCAACGATTCCAGTGAACCGTTGGGGAAAGTTCTGCTGAAATTCTCTTTGCCAACGGTTTTCTTAAACCGTTGGCAAAGACTCACTATCCCAACGGTTTAAGTAAACCGTTGGTATACTACCGTTGGGAAAAAGCTAAATTCCAGTAGTGGATACTTCCGGACTATGTTCTTTGTCCGTTGATGTGACCTTGGTTCTTTTGAAAGATCCACTACTTCAGTATTATCACAATACAGTGTAGTGGGATCTTTACTACTAGGCACCACATCAAGCTCCTGGACAAAGTTCCGAATCCATACGGCTTCCTTGGCTGCATCAGAAGCCGCTATATATTCGGACTCCATTGTATAATCAGCGACAACTGGCTGATTTGAACTCTTCTAGCTCACAGCTCCTCCATTGAGACAAAAAACATATCCAGATTGCGACTTCAGATCATTCTGATTTATTTGAAAACCAGCATTAGCATACCCTCTGATGATAAGCTCCTCGTCTCCTACATACACCAAGAACATATCCTTAGTTCTTCTCAGATACTTAAGGATAGTCTTAAGAGCAGTCCAATGCTATTCTCCTGGATCTTCTCGATATCTGCCTTCCATGATCAGTGCATAGGCAACATCAAGCCTAGTACATAACATGGAATACATTATGGATCCTATAGCCGAGGCGTATGGGATCTTTATCATCCTATATTTCTCTTGTTGTGTCTGAGGACACATTTTCTTAGAAAGATTTAAGCCATGTGACACTGGAACCAATCCTCTATTGGATTGTTCCATACTAAATATCTTTAGTATCTGGTCAATGTATGTACCCTGACATAGTCCAAGAAGCCTCTTGGATCTATCACGAATGATCTTGATCCCTTGAATGTAGGCTGCTTCACCTAAATCTTTCATGGAGAAGCACTTGTTCAACTAGTCCTTAACTGACTGTAAGGCGGGTAGGTCATTTCCAATAAGCAATATGTCATCAACATATACTACTAGGATAATGACCGCATTCCCATTAAACCGCTTATAAACACATGGCTCACATTCTTTCTTAATGAAACCAAATTCCTTTATGGCTTCATCAAATTGAATGTTTCATGACCTAGATGCTTGCTTTAATCCATAAATGGATTTCTGCAACTTGAAAACCCGTTTGGATTCACCTGGTGTCAAAAACCCTTCTGGTTGTTTCATATAGACATCTTCCCGAAGGTTCCCATTAAGGAATGCTGTTTTGACATCCATCTTCCAAATCTCATAGTCATGGTAAGCTGCTATGGCATGTATGATTCTTATGGATTTAAAAATGGAAACTGGCAAGAAGGTTTCATCATAGTCAATTCCTTGATGCTGTCTGAATCCTTTAGCCACTTACCTTGATTTATAGGTTCTAACTCGACCTTCCATGTCCAACTTTCTCTTGAATACCCATTTTCATCCAACATGCTTTACATCAACTGGATCATTGACCAGAACCCAAACTTGGTTCTGATACATGGAATCCATCTCAGAATTCATAGCTTCTATCCATCTTACAACTTCTGAGCTTTCTACTTCTTCCTTATAGAAGAGAGGTTTATCATTGTCCAATAATAATGATTCACCATCCTCAGTGACTAGGAAACCAAATCTCTCTAGTTCCCTTACCTCTCTTGAGCTCCTACGCAGTACTTGTGTTTCTTAAACCTCTTCCACAGGGACCTGTGGAACTTGTTCCTGTACCAACTCTTGTGTATCTTGAGCATCAACTTTTTCAAAGTCAATCTTTCTCCCACTATACTTCTTGAGGATGTTCTCCCTCTCAAGAAAGACGGATTGTCTGGCGACCGTCACTTTCTTATCTTGAGGGTTATATAGGTAATATCCTTTCGTTTCCTTAGTATATCCTATAAAGATACACTTCGTGCCCCGGGGTGCTAGTTTGTTGCCTGATAAGGCCTTAACAAACGCCTCACATCCCCATACATGTGTATGCGACAAAATGGGTTTCTTTCCACTCCATAACTCAGAGGGAATTCCATTTTCTTCCTTAGTTGTTACTCGATTTAATGTGTATGCAGCAGTTTGTAATGCATATCCCCAAAACGATAATGGAAGGTCCACTTGACTCATCATCGACCTCACCATGTCCAACAAGGTGCGATTCCTCCTTTCACTAACACCATTCCACTATGGTGTATAAGGAGGAGTGAGTTGAGATAGAATCCCAGACTCCCGTAGAAGATCGATGAACTCTTGGTTCAGATATTCTCCACCTCGATCCGATCGAAGCTTCTTTATCCTATTACCAAGCTGATTCTCTACTTCATTCTTGAATTCCTTAAATTTCTATAAGGCTTCTGACTTATACATCATTAAGTAGACAAATCCATATCTACTCAAATCATAAGTAAAAGTAATGAAGTAAGAATATCCACCTCTAGCTTCTACTGGAAATGGTCCACATACATCCGTGTGTACCAATCCTAGAAGATCTGTGGCCCTTTCACCCTGTCCACCAAAAGGCAGCTTGTTCATTTTACCTTGTAAACAAGCGTGACATCTATCAAGTGGTTTTAGCTTAGTTGATTCTAAATAGCCATCTTGATAGAGCTTTGTCAAGCACTTCTCGTTTACATGACCAAGGCGGTGATGCCACAACTGGGTGATGTATGAGTCATGTGAGTTTGTTTCATTATCGATTACCAACACTTGGTTTTCGTAATTTAATACCTACAAACCATTATTCAAATGTGCCATACCATAACATACATTGTTCTCATAAAAGAGACAACCCTTATTTCCAAACTTGAAAACAAATCCATCCATATCCAAACAAGATACATAAATTATGTTCTTGGGAACACTAGGCACAAAATAACAGTTTTGTAAAACCAAAATCATGCCAGTTGGCAATGAGAGGTGATAGTCGCCAATAGCCAACGCAGCCAGCCTTGCACCATTGGCAGCTCGAAGTTCCACCTCTCCTCTAGAGATCTTTATAAATCTACTTGGTTCTTGAATTTGAATACATATGTCAGCCCCACAAGATATATCTAATAACCAATGTGTAGAAATATAAAGATTGCACTCGATAAAAAATGCACCTTTAGTGTCCCCACGCTTCTGGGTGCAGTTCTTCTTCCAGTGGCCCTGCTTGCCACATGAAAAACACACTGTCTCCCATTCCTTGCCCTGCCTCTGGATCTTCCCCTTCTTGGAGGGACGGTGCTCGGGGGCATCAGACCATTTATAAGTCTTTGGACCCTTTGCCTTGTCCTTCCTTTTCTTGTTCACCATAAGGACCACGGGTTTGTCACACCCCATGTACTTATCTACCTAGAGAATCAAGGTCAGAAGCTCTGATAGAATCTTCTCATTGACGCTCATATTATAGTTCACAATGAAGCTAGAGAAGGTCTTGGGAAGTGATGATAGGATGAGATCTATATGAAACTCATCCGGGAATTTAATCCCTAAGATGTCCAGGCATTCAACGTAGCCAATAAGCTTGAATACATGAGGCCCAGCTGGCGCAGACTCTCCAAGATTAGTTGTAAACAAAGCATTGGATATCTCATACATCTCATGTCTCTCCTTCTCTTAGTAGAGATCCTAAAGGTGAGACATCATGCTATACGCGTCCATGTTTTCATGTTTCTTTAAGAGCTCATTGGACATGGCCGATAGCATGAAAAAATGGACATCTGTGGCATCATCCATGTGTTTCATATAGAGAGATAATTCCTCATCACTAACCTCTTTCCCAGGAGCAACTAGAATAGGCTCTTCCAGCACATACAATTTCCTTTCGTGGTGAAGGAAGATGCGTAAAAGCCTCTGCTACTCTTGGAAATTGGTGCCGGTGAGAAGGTTTTCCTTCTCGAGTATGGTTCGCAATGATATGTTTGAAGTCATTTTCTTGTCGTTTCTTCAAATTAATATTAGCAAAGGTTTTTTACTTTATTACAAAACTGAGACAAATAAATAAATTAATACTTATTATTCTCCCACTATTTTATCAAAATCCAATAGCCCTCACCATTGATTTTGGAATATTCTGTTGCCTGAATATTCTAGTGTAAAGGATCCATATTTACCTTCACATTACCCCAACTAGGGTTGGTCAAGAAACTTGAAGGGTTTTAGGTAGGCATTCCAAATGACAACTGCATTAACTCGCAGCTCCTTGATCCGCTGAGTGGACTCCCCAATCCTGAAATCCTTTTATTTTGGATTTCCTCAACCTTTGCCTCTTGGTCACACCAAGTCCTACTGTGGCAGTCAACCCATGATGCAAACCAAGTCAAGTCAACCCAAAACCTTGAATTAGAATTCCCCAAAAATTGAAAGCACCCCAACTAGGGTTGGTCAAGCACTTTGAACTATAGTTCGATTCTAACCAAGATTATGGAAGGCTATACCGACTTAATATTTCTTTTGAGGGATTTCATCCTTATACGTAAATTGCCATTTTATTATCTTTTATTACATGCTTGTTAATATTAATTGGGATTTACTTAAGTGATTAACCATGTCAAAGATAATATTCACGTATAAGCCGGTTTTATTTTACTTCCATCTTTCATGATCGTTTAATTCATTAATTTTGTGATCGTGACAACACACCCACAATAAATAAACCATGCAACTGAAAGAAATAAAATAAACGATATGATCATGAGCTTTTCTATTGGTTATTTTTTCTAGCGGTTGATAAACTAACCCAAGACCTACGGGAGAAACACCTTGATCCTTTCAGGTTCATGTTTACAGCTTTCCACCTGTCCACCTTTGTATCTCCTTGGATTGGTTTCACCTTGGCTCCTGACTTGAGCTGCCTCCACTAGCTTGGGAGCTCCATCCATTACATATTCATTTATCTCACATGCAGGTGAGGGGTAAAGGGGTTTTTACATAAAGTAATCCTTGGGCACGCATGCCCTACATATTAATGAGGATATGGCTCGTAGGCCAACAAATTTAATTTAAATAAATAAATTAAAAGAAACCATTCACATACAAAGGTCTCGGTGGAAAGGGAATTCTCTCTTGGCTTGAGAGTATTTCAAAATCCATTGTGCACAACCAAATGGCTCAAGAAAAGTGTTGGGGTTGTGAGGATATTTATAATCGGGTTTGATGTTAATAGAGTTATGACAATAAATAAATGTGTTACGCATTTTATTTATTTAATTAACTCTTATTGAAACCCCATGTCGAATTATTAATTCCTTGACATGCTCCCACACTGATTATAATTAATATCATTTAATAAAACAATATTATATCCTCAAAATACCGACTGGAAAACTACACGACGTGTAATAATTAATACACGACGTGTACTTGTTTTCCATAAAACTACGCGACATGTATATTTAATATACACGGCGTGTAATTTTATTTTCCATTTTTCTCCATCATATTTATTAGAACTTGAGTAATGGCTATTTATTTCTTAAATAAATATAACTTCATTACTCGCTAATAAATATATTATTTCGCCCACAATATATTCTCTCGAATAACTAGTGTCAAAATAAATGCAATCAGGCATCCTTAAATAATTATTAAACCACAGTCGGGAATAATATTTATTTTAACTTGTTAAATTAATATTTAACTGATATACATGGACACACTTAGTGTGTGACCCTCTAGGCCTCTTTCTCAGTGGCATTAGGCGGAGCCTGCCTAAAGTCCAAGGTTAGCGTCTAGAAACACGCCAAGGCACCCATAGAGAACGAAGTTAACACCGCAATGACGTGTCACCTTCTAAGAAGAGTTACCGTGTAATATAATCCCTTTTTCTCGATATCTCTAATCAAGCGGGTTGCATGCTAGTGCCATAAACCCATGTGCTCGATTATTCTTTCTTTGACTTCCCGGAATTGAACTCGCCCATACCTTACCATGGACATGGATTTATTTAGGCTATATTAATTCCATCAAAGGGCCTAAGATATCTACTTCCGTTATGGAATAGAAGGGACAAATCCTTTCTCGCATTATCTAATAATGTGGTATTACTTGTGATGCACCCAACGTATCCTACCTCGCTGCGAACAGTGTGTCGTCACAGTTTTCGTCAATACATCTAAGTTCGCGAGTTATAATACCCATTAATAACAATCTTAAAGTCTAAGGACCAATACACACGTCCACAGATAGGAACATCCAATGACACTATGAAATGTGGATTTCCTACTGGCGGGTCTCGTTCTCATAATATCCTCCTGGATATTACCAAGGGTGCACACCATGAGAAGGTGTCTCAAAGTTTTATGAGTCCTCACCCCTAATGGCCTGTAATATTTGTGTCCCTAAAATAACATCATCCGGCCATAGAACATATATTCAAGAACAGTGTTATGGAACTTTCGGGTTCTCATCATAGCAGGGATCCGATACGACCCATTAATGCAACAGTTTTCCTTAGGACATTATCACATGCATTGTCATGAAGAAGAAAAATCATGATGTGATAAGGCATTTATTAATGAATAAAGTACAAAGTAGTTGGTTCTAGGACACCAACTCCAACAAATGTTTCATCTAGATCAAAGACTGTAATCTATTATTATATGAAAACTCCATGAGTTCCATATGTTTCTCCCACGAACCACTAAAATACACAACACTAGCCCATAAAATATCCTCCAGAATATGAATTATCCGATCAAATTGACCGTCAGTTGGAGGATGATAGTTTTTTATCATAATATATTTTGATCCCATATCCTTCTAAATACCCTTCTATAATCGAGATTTGAAACAAGGATCTCTATCTAAAATGATACTCCTCAAAACACCATGCAACTAAACTATCTCACCCAAGTAGATACTAACCAGATCATTAAGAGTAAAGGACTCCCTGATAGAAAAAAAGTGAGCTACCTTCGTTAGTAGATGAATGATCACCCAAAATATGTCATTATTATGAGGTGTACTGGTTAATTCTATCACAAAATCCATAGTGAAATAATCCCGTTTCCATTATGGAATGGGAAGAGGATGCAAAATTATAGCAGGCCTCTGATGATCAGCTTTCACCTACTGTCATGTGAAAAATCTCACCACAAGTAATGCTACCTCATTATTCATTCCAAACCACCAGTACCATCTATGGATATCATGACACATCTTTGTCAAACTAGGATGTACCGACCATCCTAAAGCATGAAACTCTCTCATCATCTTCTCATATAAGCCCGTAGGAACCCATACACAGCCATAAAAAAAGATAATTGTCCCTAATGAGTGGAAATATTGATGGAATTTCACCACCATATAAGTTTTAACTCATAACTAAGACCTATAGACCAGATAAACACTCTATTTTGATCTATTCCAAAAGTAAAGGTAGGAAATATGTTGAGGTTAGATCTACTAATCCCTGGGACTCCTGATCATCTTGATGCATATCTGCAAATAGTTATATCATCCACCACTCATTTCAAGACCCCCACACTACCTCTTTCCACATCTTACAACTCAAATAATTTGTAATTATTTTTCCCTTTCTTGGTTTATAATCAAACTCAAATTCAAAAGACTGTATATACTTGACCTACATCCTTTGCTAAAGGTTGAGGTACCACTAAGAAACGATGTACTTGAGGCTCTTCTGGTCTATGTATACCAAAAACCTATTTACAAAAAGATAGTTTCTATAGTATCTAAGGGCATGTACCACTACAAATAACTACATATTGTGAGTAGGATAATTTCTATCATGCATTATCAGCTGTCTAGATCCATAAGAAATAACTTAATCCTCCTATATCAGAATCACTATGAGTCCAACTATGGATGAATCGTAGTATATAGTATATGATTTACCCAAAATTTTTAAATTTAGGATAGGTAGTAAGGTACTCCTACCTTTTATCTCCTAAAAATATCCCTCAAAATCATCTGAACAAACAAACTTCATCCCTTTCTTGGTCATCTAGGACATCGATGCTGCCAGATGGGAGAAGTCCTGGATAAAGCACCGATAATAACCATCTAATCCCGAAAATAATTGAATCACAAAGAAATTCTTGGGTAATTACCAAGATAACATGTATAAAAAATTATATATTTCCACTGACACTCCAACATATAAGATTACATGGCCCAATAATGGAACTTTTTTTAAGAAGTGAAATTTATCAATCTAGAAACTGCATTTGGTTAGCTTGGCATAAAGCCGATGCTCTCTCAATGTACTCAAGATGATGTCAAGATATTTGGAATTATCTTCTACTATATAGGAATATAATAATATGAAGTTGACAAAAACTACCATAAACCAATCCAATAAAGTATGGAAGATCTGATTCATCGAGGCCATGAATACCATTGGTGCATTTTTCAAACAATATAGCAGCACTACAAACTTATAAAAGCCATAACTTCTCCTAAAATAAGTCTGAGGTATTACAAAAGGTATCAATATAAAATGGTGATATCTATATCTCAAATATATATTGGATAATATCTTATCATCTCTTAACTGGTCTAAGATATCATCGATACACGGAAGGGGATACCGGTTCTTGACCGTCATCTAGTTCAATCTCTGATAATCCACACATAAGAACAAAGTCCCATTATTGTTCTTGGATAAAATAACTAGAAACCACTATGGAGATGTAATAGGTTTTATGAAACCTTTATCTTATAGATATTCTAACTAAACTCTCAACTCCCAAATCTCCATCGGTTCCATCTAGTAAGGCGACATAGAAAATGGATCTGCTCCAAGCACCAACTTGATCATGAACTTGATATATCACTCAGGTGGTAACACATATAACTCATTAGAAAATACATACTAAAAATTATCCACCTTTAGTGGAAAAGTATCTTGATTCATTCCACCATCATCTAGAATAGTACTTTCTATTTGAGCCCTAAGACAATCCAATCTGCACAAAATTGGTCCTTCATGACCAGCCTAAAGATCCCATTAACCTTGATGAGAATAGTTGTATCCTTCTATAGGTTGAAAGGTAAATATACTATGGTAATAGTTGATATGTTCATAGTATAGAATTATATAATTCATACCAATAATGTAATTAACACCTGTTATTTCTAGCACAAAAAATTCTCAAAAGAGATGGTAACCACTGGTTTCTAGAGAGAACACCTTACAAAATTTGATATTCTTTGACTGAACTCCCAATGGTGCATCGATGGTCAAAAAACCATCCAATATTTCCACATACAATCCTAAAATATTTACAAAAATAGTAGATAAAAATTAATATGATGCTATTGTATAAAAAAACACAAGCAAGGGTAGATGATACAAGAATCGTACCTTTGATAGTAGAAGGTCATAAATCTACAATATCCAGAGTAGTCTTCATAGTGTGTATCTGACTCAAACCTCTTCCCTAGGCTCTATCATGACTCCCCTAAGCTATCCCCTCTACCTGTTACTATCAGTCCTACACTGGGGTACCATATACTCTTCCTTGACTTGAACTTCCAATGGAACTCTGATTACCTATATACTGAGGGGTAGCAGAGTCCTTCTCAAACTCTAGAACCTATAATGATCCCTTTCAACTACTCTAATAAATTAATTTCCTACAAAATTTCTGAAGATGACCCATATGACCACAATAATGACACTCCAAAGCAGGGTACAAACATTGAGGCCGATTCTGACCTAACTTTTCACATTGATAACACTACAATGGAACGTGGTCCTGAGATATATTCCCACTACCCCGACTACCCTTATCTCTATTTCCATGGTATAAATTATCATAGTAGCTCTTATTACCACCAAAAGAAGTTTTTCTAGTTCACCTTGCTAAAATAGGTTGGTTGCTACTTAGGGTCACTCTCAGATTCCCTTCCACGACGAGTTATTGATTCATCACATTTGAAAATCTACTCAAGTGAAAGACATTATCCTACAACCTAATTTCATAGCGATGGAAATACTGAAAACATCTCACCCTCAAGATCTCATAAGCTTCTAAAGATGGTTCAAATCATTGCAAGTCAGTGAAATTTCCTATGTAGTCCATCACTAACATACCACCATATGTCAGGTGCATGAACTCATGAAATTTTCATCCCTCAATGTCTCTGGATAAAAGTGTATCAAGAACTTTACCTCAAATTCCATCCAAGATAAATCCTCCTCCTACCCAGATTACTCTAGAATATCCCACCAATGCTTGGTAGGTCTACGAAACATGTACACAATAAGATTCACCCTTCTATCTTCGGGTGTCTCAAGGTTATTGAAGATCATATGGACTTAATCAATCCAAAATTTGGATACTTGGGGGGGCCTCCCTCCATAGTGAACATAGGTGGATGCTACATCTGAAAATCCTTTATCAGCTCAGGCATCAAAGGCATGATGTGAATAGTCTCCCTTTCCATGGATTACACAACCCTTAAGAAGCTGTTGTGAAGTTGAACATCTATATGGTCCTTAGGAGGTCTAGGAATCTCTAGTTAAACTATGTTAGGAGCATGATAATTTCCACTCTCCTAATGCTCAACTTGAAGATGATGAGAGGGAATTTTATCTACAAGATAAGCGCACTCCTTAGAACACTGGATAAAATCATGGTCAACCTCAACAGGTGACAACAATAGAGAACCACTACTATTGGTCTTTCTAAATAAAAATTAAAAGAGTTTTAGCATGAAATAATAGTTCCTTCATATCATTTATTAGATATAACAAGTATCTCATTTCACAATTCATATAGGAAAGTATACATCACATGCAATAAATATGTCCATATCATGAACAATGCATATAAATATATATCCCTATGTGCCTATCATGATGCATGCATACTCATCTTGCACCATACCGGGGAAAAAATATAAATATCAAGAAAAATATCACCATTAAACAATAACATCACACAATATGTGAATTACCCTAGGTGGAATAACATCAAACTATAACATCAAAACATCATGAACAACAATCCCATCCTTAGGCACTCATATTTCCCCCCATATATGGGTTAAATATTTTCATGAACATGCTCATTTCCAATTCTCAAAACATGTTAGTCTCCATTCTACCTTTCCAAAATAGTAAAGAAACAGAAAAGAAAAACCTCCCTTTGATACCACATTATAACATCCCCTGATTCAGCACTCTCTCATGTGGCCAAAATAGGTTGGTTATATGACCTCAAGTGTGCCTACCCATATTCCAGAGGCTGCTGACTAGTAGTAGGGATGTGATGAATATAGTAGGGGTACTATAATCCCTAGTATAGAGAACAATACATTGAAAAAAACTAGTATTAATAAATATTAGAGTAACAGAAATAAAGGAAGAAATATATCATACATCTAGAAATTAAAAGGAGATACCAATAAACTAATAATAATGAATAATGTCATGAAAAGTTGAGATGTATCTAAATGTAAAACTGAAAAAATAAAAATAAAAAAACCATCTGACATAAATATTCTCAAAATAACCCAATCTTGAACCCTATGTCGATCCCATCTCCAAATACCTGCCCAACCAGCAAACAACAATCAGCAACAAGGTCCTTTTCACTTGTCCAAAACTGTATCCATGTAATCTAATCGGGTACCAAACAACAACCTGAATAGAGTGTGAGTAAAACATAGTAGGTAAACACCATCATGTCTAAATGAAACCATTATGATAATATGTACATGAAATAATGTGATAAACAAATGTATTAATCAATCAATTAATACAATACATAAATCAACCTACATTGGCACCAATCAAGAACGTTTCTAATCATGTAGCATAACCATGACAACTATAACCATACACCATGCTATAATCAAACAACCAAGAAGATCCCTCTATACAAGTACTTCAACCTCTAGGCATGGCCCTATATATAAAAATATCCGCATCAACTGGGCTGAGCCTTCTATATATGCATTTAAGAATGTGTCACTGGGCATAGGTTTCTATATAATAATTTCATCATTTATCACTGGGAATAACCCACAATATAAGCGTTTCATCATGTATAATTGGACATATCCCACTATATAACCATTTTAGCATTTATTACCGATCAAATAATTCTATATAATCATTTCAACATGAATCACTTGGCATATCCTGCTATATAAGAATTTTAGAATCATCAAGAATATACCTATATAAAATAATTTTAGCATCAATTAAACAAGTCACAACATAAAGGATATCACAATATTACATCATAATCCTCAAGGGATAATTATTCAAATTACTATTTGAATTTTAATTACACTTTTATTTATATATCTATTTATCAACAACCATAAAAATATATCATAATTTATTACCAAAGTGATTCTATATCAATAAATCACCAACAATATTATTTCATGCTAGACACACTTTAAACCATTATCTAATTCATTATTAATCAAAGGGTTCACTCACTCCATGGGTTTCCATAGACCAGGTCGCAATACCATTGAATCCAAAGGGATTCGAGAAAAAATATATCACTTAATTTATCACCGTTAATATTTTAATTAATCAATACACACATTATGGTGTCATAATTGTAGTATTTAACATACTCAATAATTTAAAAAACCATAGGGTTAAGTTTTAGACCCCCTACCGTTATCTCATGATCAATGAAATGATTCAAACCAGAATCATAAACAAGATGGGTGGAGAGGAAGATCACAAGAAGGAACCTAGATCCCATGGATTCAAGATCGACATGATTCAACAATGGATATCAAAAGAAAACACCGATTCAATGGAAGAATATAGAATGGAGAAGAAGACCAAAATAAAGGGACCTACTAGGGTTCAAACACCAATCCATGATGTGAGAAGGTGATGAAATAGCTCCAGATCCAATGAGAGTTTCATAGGTATTGAGAGGTAGGGCTACAAAAATGATTTAATGAGAAAAGAGGCATACAATGATACTTAAATCCATTTATTTATATAATTACATGTCATGTTACCCCATTACACATCATGTATTCTTTCATAATGCGTTATACCAAAAAAACCACCACCTCAGGTTAATTTTAACCTTCCTATGAAGTGCATTGTGTTGCATTTGTTGTCAATGAGGCATGAAGTTGTCATGGAATGAATGGATGTCAAGGAATGTCGAGATGTGAATGAAAAAGGTTGTGATGGTGTTGGTGGTGAAGGAGAATGGCCATGGTACTAAGATGCATGTCACTTAGGAGATTCACTAAGTGGTATTGGAAATTGTGGTTGAAACATTCTCCATGGAAATCTGACGATTGTTGAGCTGCTCTTTAAGTTCAAAGAACTTGTATCCTGATGATACAAAGTCACAACATGATTAGAAGACCATGCATTTTAGTGACAATGCATGAGGAGTTGAAGATGATCCATCCACAAGTTCTAAGTGGATGAAGTGGTTTAATGAAGTCCATGCACTATCACTTAGTGCATGTGAATTTGAAGAAGTTCCAATTTGATCTCTGATTAGATCAATGAAGCACTTTGAAGAATTTAAGTGATTCAGGAGTTCGGTTGAAGATGAAGACCCTTCGGGAATTCCATTCCTAAGTAATGAATAAATGTTGAAGAGAATTGGAGGAATTCTAATGAAGAAGAAGCATTGAGGAATTCAAATGAAGAAGAAGATGAGAAGAAATGAAGAGGAAGAATGGCTTGAAGGGCTTGGCATTTGGCTTATACTCATAGGAGAACTTTGTATTTGACAAAGTCTTATTCATGACTTTGCCAAAAAATATGGCCAGCCAAGGCACCTTGAGGGTTCAACCCCATGGCATGGGCACTAGGGCACCACGCCCATGGGGGAACCCGTGGGGCGAGCCAGGGCGGCAGGGCGCACCCAAGACACCGCATGGGCGCCTGGGGCACGCCCGAAGGAGCGCGATAGGGGCGTAGGAGCGCGCCCCCAAGAGTGTTACATCGTGCATAGTGGGAGCCAGTGGCGCGGCCGCAGGGAGCAGAGTGGGCGCAGAGCGCGCCCGTAGAGAGAACCCGGTGCGGGGCGGCACCGGGAGGGGAGAAGTTCAACTGAGCGCTTCTCGGCAGCGCTTGGTTGATAAGCCGCGAGAAAACTGGCCGCGGCTTCGATGTGGGACGCAGAAAAATCCCCGGGAGCAAATCTCAGCCGTCCGAGCGATCTCGCACTTGATCTGCGCCGCACGATTCATCTGCCGCGCGCCGTGATCTGATCCAGCCGTCCGATGTCTTTCGATCACCTGATCCGACGGCTCCCTGTCCATCTCCTTCCCCAAGCTCAGCCGAGGCCTCCCCGTGAGCCGCCGCTGAACCAGAGGCTTACCGACGACGGTTTTTGAGTTCCCGGCCACCTCCGAGCAAACCGAGACCTCCATGGAGATCGTCTGGCTCTACTGATCACATTCATGCTTAAAAATACATTTGCATGCAACGCATGGGAGATTTCGAGGTTGGCCGAAGCAACCGGAGGTGCGAGGCCACGTGATTTATTTTCTGCATGGTTTGGACCTAAACGAAGGTCGTGCATGCGTTCGAAGTCGCATGCACGTAGAGGAAATGAAAAATAAATGAGCCCGCGGTGAAACAGGAAAGGAAAATAAAGATTTGGAGAAAATCTTGAAAACCCTAAATCTTCGGGGAATCAAGTTTAATTCACGCGGAAGATATGGCATATCCCTCTTCCTATAAAAGAAGAGCCAGAGGCTCTCAATCTGTTTGCTGATGCGCTGAAGTTTTGTTGAAGATCTGTCGTCCCGCGTGTGCTCTGCCTCGCGAAGTTGAAGCCCCCGTGCAATTATATTTGCGCGGCTGAGTTCCTTGTGCGCAACTTCTTTGCGCGACAAGAAGGTTGGGTGAAGTCCCCTGCACGTCTTTCTTTTGCGCGACAGGAAGTACCCGAGGCTGCAAGTACCTTGCGCGCCCTCGAGGTTTGTTGTGGCTTGCGCGGCAGTGTTGAAGAAGAGGAGGCCGCGACTCATCAAGCACTTGCGCTCCTTCATATGGGCAGTAGGAGATTTGGGTGATGAGAATTACACACCAAGTGTGTGTGTGCTAAAAGGAGAAAACACCCTCGCCGTGGACAGTGTGTGTGCATAGTGAACATGAAGAGGCAGTAGCCTTGGGTGTGTGCAAGAAGAGAAGTGAAGACCGTTGCCTTATGTGGGTGCACATTTTGAAGAACAAGAACACCCTATGGCCATTTAAGTGTGTGCCAAGTGCTAAGAAGAACACACTTTGTGTGTGCTAAGTACCCTACGGGCAGTGGGTGTGAGCAAGACAAGGCCATACTTTGTGTGTGCATTTGAAGAAGAAGGCCGTAGCCCTTGTGTGTACAAAATGGAGAAACAAGTGTGTGCATAAGTGAAGTGCACACTTTGAAGAAGATTAAAAGAACAAGGAAGAACCCTAGACCTTGGCTTGGGTATGTGCAAGTGGGTGAAGTGAAGAGCACACCATTGTGTGTGTGTGTTCAAACAAAAAAAGAAGTGGGCCGAACCTAGGTGTGTGCACTAAGAAGTGTGTATACACTTAGAAGAAGAAAAGGGAGGACATCCACACTAAAGTATAACACACATTCAAGTGTGTAAGCAAATTGAATAAAGTGTGTGAAGAAGTGAGAAGCTGGTGTGTGCTTAAAGATACTACACCCTTTGTGGGTTTATTGCACCAAGAGGAGAAAGAGGAAAGTGCATGCATGCATGCATGCATGCATGCACATGCACACGTGAACAAATCCAAATATGGTTGTGTGCATCTAAGTTGATCAAGACTGTAAGTTCTTGAAGAGAATTCAGAGTTTCCATGCATTCAGTGCATGAAGTTGTTTTGAAGTGAGACTGGACCAGACTGAAGTTAAAAACATTGGTTGTCTGAGTTTTCAGTAATTGAGAAGATCCTGATCAACAGAAGTGATCAGAAGTTTTGAGAAAGACCAACATACCTTATCAGAGGCTGTTGAAGATTCTTGAAGAGAGAAGCCAGGTCATCCTTAGAAGAAGGAGATAAAGCCTAAGCTAGACGAGAAGCCATGATCAACCACAAGTGATCAGAAGAGAAGAGCAAGGCCATCAGTCTTTATCCCAGGCTGCTGAAGATACTTGAAGAGCTGAACAAGAAGAAGAGCTACTCGTGTGACTCGAGCAGCCAGGAGAAGACCCCTGTGAGACTCAGGGTGGAGGAAGTCTCCAGTGGGATTCTGGAGCAGGCCAGTGGGACTTTGGTAACACTGTGTGAAGCAGTATAAAGACCCTCCTGTGGGACTCAGGAGAGATACGGTGGGAAGCTGTATCGACCATTGTAATTCTAACAAGTTATAATGGGAGAATCCATGCTGGGAGAGCATGGCAAGGATGTAGGCCTTTGGTGCCGAACCTTGTAAATCCTTGTGTCCTGTGCCTTTTCATTACTGCATTATCCGGGAAAGGTTGAGAGACATAAGAAGAGTGGATCGAGGCCTTAACAAGCCATATAGGTTTAATTGATTAAGAATCAATTAGTAAAAGGTTTTAAAGGATCACTGATTCACCCCCTCCCCCTCTCAGTGATTCACACTGATCTGGGCACTTCATCCTCGAACATTACACATCATGTAATGTCTTCATAAAGTTTATTCATTTCACATCATGAAATTGGTTCATGGATTTTTCTTGGGAATGGTTAAATGTCATGTAATATATACATGAAATGTAAATTACCTAAAGAGAGTTTCCATATTAGCTACCTCAAAATATCCCGAACCAACTCTGTAGCCTTTCAATATCACAGAAAACCCTCATAATCCCAATTAAAAGATTTATACTTAGACACTATTAATTTAAAAAAACCATAAATACCCAAAATTTAGGTCATTTCCCCCCCAAAGCTCTCTATCTCTAAAAAAGACTCAACCAACAAGGTTTAAAGATAAAAAACCCCCAAAAAAAGTTATAAATGGAAAACTTGAGGAGTTACATGCCAGAAAAGAGACAGAATCTTATAGATTTTATAATATATCCTTATTATACATCACATTTATATAGATAATCTTTACATATCTCACATGAATATAGTACTACATTTACATAATCCCTTTGATACATTTACATAGGTAATGAAAATAAAATTTACCTTTATGTAACCTCCCCTTATGTAATTTTCCCTTTGTAATTATTTTAAAATATGGTGCATCTGTCTGATAATATTCATAACTTTGTATAGCCTATAACTCAAAATATTTAAATCAAACCTCCATCTGATAACATGTGCCTTTTCTGTATGATCACTTTATGAAGATTTATAAAAATAGTTTTCCCAATAATTATATATTGATCTTTGTACTTCCACTTGATCTTGGACTTCTCACACATTTCATTTATCCCATTTATACTTTTTTCACTTTGTAATAAGGCACCCAAACTTCTATTGGATCATGATAATCTTCATGATGTTAAGACATATAATAATTTCTTAGCACCATCTAACTTTATAAGCATAGTTCCCTAGCATAGATAAGTAAAATTTATCACACTCTTTAAGGAAAGTTTCTTTACCTTATAAGTAAGCTTCCTTAAATTCCATAAGTAAAGTTTCCTAAAAATATTTACAAAATATATTCTATCAACTTCCTGATCAAACACATATTTTCATATTGAAATTTTTTTAACCAAACAAACTTTGGCATGACAATACCCTCCTTTGTGTTTATTTTCAATATCCATATAAAACTTCAAGCATCCTCGAATTCAATATGTGTGATTAATAATTTATTCATGATGTTCTCATATTACCCTATGTCACTTCTCCCACTTATTAATAATCAAATAAAAAGAGTAACATAAGGATCATCCCAATCTATATTCCTTTATCACTAAAACAAAAAAATGTTTCTCAAGATTAATATTATCACATGATTTTTTTAACAAAAATCCTTTAACTAACCAACTCTAAGTCTATTTGGGTGAACCAAATGTAGAAAAAAAAAGTGTATAGTCAGTGTGATAAATGTTTTCCATAAAAAATTATATGTAATACTTTACTCAAGATTCTGCTAGCATCTTTATATTAAGGGAAATCTGAGTAAGTTTGTTAAGATAAATCTTGCACCCATATCAATAAACATATCAAAATTGTTAAAGTGTATAAACACAATTTCCCAAAAATATAATCTTTATTAACACTACAAAATTATTTTTAATAAAACTGTAGTGATAATACCTAAGATTTATCTTTTCTCCCACTCATGTGCATCACAACCTTATTAATCATGGTGGTGACAATGTTCTATGATGGATTTATCAAACTTTTTGTAAAATTTTTACAACAATTAGCTAGTATTCTTACTTATTATTCTTCAATTCCCTAAAAGTTACTACAATTAGAAAAGTAAATTGGGAACATGGAGGAACCTTAGGGTTCTTTAGAAGTAATGTTTAGTCTAACAATATTATCTTCATATCAACTTCATCTTATTTTACATAAATTTTTATGACATGTACTTTATTTTTTTCATCTATAGAATCTTTAAATGAATATGCCATATTCTATTAATATTTTGAAACATATTTATTACCTTTATTTTGTAACATTTTTCATGCTTTCTTCTTGGGATGGTAATACAATCATAAAAATTTAAGTAACATGCCCATCTTTCTCACACCTCTTTCATTTCTTCTGAATCATCAACTTTCTATCTACTGATAACTTGTTATCAAATTTGTTCTCATTTTATGAAACATATTTTTCACATTTTTCATCAGAAAAATTTTATTCTTCCTCTATATTTATATTCATGAAATTTTTTTCTATCCAGATAACTATGTAATCTTTCTCTTATTGCTGATATTTCTTACCATTATCAACTTTATCAAATTCATTTATTTTCAAAAATTTCTTAAATTTAAAATATATAATACTTGAAGATTTAACATTCTTCATCTTTTAAACTTTATTTTCTTTATTATCATACTTTATTGGAATATTTTTTCTTCTTTGATCATTATAGATTCCCATGGATTCATACATATTTCTTAGTAAGTACAAGTTGTACCAACATGAGTATTCTATGTGTCCCAAAACTCAACAAAAATAGCAATGACCTTTGAATATTGATCTTTAAGACTAATAGTAATATTTCTATAATGTTTTTTATTTTAGTGTTTTTACAAACCATGGGTTACTTTGTTCATGGACATACCTTCTTGATAAATTCTAATATTCCTTAGTGTAAGGTTATTTTTCACAAATCTTAACTTTTAAACCTAAATTTTTAGTAGAATAAGATGTACATTGAGATTGTTTAGGTAGAGTAACAACCCTCTTATATGTATCTTCTTGTTCACTAGCTTGAGAAGATTCACCTTTAACCTCAACTAATTTGGTGAAATATTATCTCATATTTCTTAACTCACTTTGTGTTGTAAGAAATTTTGATTGTGTTTATGGAAACTCATATTTTTTTTCAAATAAAAATTATTTTATAACATTTACTATCTTCTTAAATTCAACCAAATTTGACATGTTATACTTACATTCCTTAAAAAGTGTCATTTATAACTTGTTAGGACTCTCTTAACTGAATGATGTTTCTATATAACCTTTTAGTTTTCTCTAAATCTCACAAACTTTCATTTTCCAATATTTAGTAACATTAATGTTTATCTACCACTTCTTGAATTTCTCACAATTCACAAAATTTATCTCCATAACTTCTTTATTAAACTTATTACTTTTATTATAGAGTTTTGTATTTTTATAATGTTATATTTACAAATTTTCTTTTATAATTCACTGTAGTTTTGTTCTTTCTTCACCATCATTGTCACTATCTGATAAAAAAATTACTTCTATTATAGAAGTTCAGAAGTTTCCATGACAACTAGATTCATTTCTAGATGAAGAATCATCCCTCTCACTTATAATTAATAAAAATTTTGTTCTTATTTATATAGAACATTTTCTTATGTTTAGTCCACTTTTTTTTATGATATTTCTTAACATATTCATCCGATTTGGAATATTCATACTTTTTATTAGGATAATTTTATGAAAAATGGAATTTATCATTACAATTCCAACATTTAAGAGTCTCTTTACCTTTACACTACTTTATCTATGATATTTCCTTTTAACAATGATTCAAAATTTATTTCTTCCTTATCCTTATTCTTGAAGACAACTATTTTCCTCATCTCATATTCTAAATATTTTTCTAAATTTCTTCCAAAGATAAATATTCTAGATCTTCTAAAGTTGAAACTTTAGTATAAAATCTATCTAGAATATTTATCATTGATTTCTTAGTGTGTGTAAAATATTATAGGTTCTCACTGAAACCTCTAATATTGCTGAAAATATCATTAACTATTGTAAGGTATTCATCAATACTTTCTTAATCATCTATCTTAAATTCTTAAAACCTACTCCTCTAGATATGAATCTTAACATCCTTAAGTTTACCATTTCCTTCATAACTGATTCAAAACTTATCCCTCATTTTTTAGCTATTATAAACACCATAATATTTTTATAAACATTTTCTATGACATCCATTAACATAGAATTATTAGATTTTCAATCAAATTCTAAATTTATTTTATCATAATATTTCATAACAACATCATTAATGGGATAAAATCCCCTGGTTGTAATATCTATAACTTTAAGTCCAATAGATAGAAGATATGGTAACATCTTATTCTACCCATTATGATAGTTTCTTCCATAAAATTCTGTAACACCCCCACTATTCACTGAATTAAAATTATATATTCTTAATAGTTGGATCTTTCATAGGGAAACAAGGATATGATACCAATTGAAGTTCCCCTGGATTAATGTAGGATCACTAAGTTGGGGGGGGGGGGGGTGAATTAGTGATCACATTTTCTTTTTTATTTTATAGTAAAGTTTCTTATATTTATAATGAAACTTTTAGAAACCTCTAAACTCGTTATAGTTTTGATCCACTTAAATATAATTCTCAAACTCACCTTTTATTTGTAAAAAATATAAAGAGAGATCCGTAAACAATATTTACAAGGTTTGGTACAAAGTCCTGCTTGTTTACATATTGGGTGTTCCCCCCAACATGGATTCTTTTACTAATATTTATAAGATTACAAATTCATGAGTGAAAAATTATCTTACACATTACTAATCATTACTTCAGTTAACCTTGGTTCTGCCTCCCAATAATCATCTCTTCTACCATAGTTTTTTATAAACCCCAACATTCTTAATTGTATCATATTTCTTTACAACTGGTTATAGACCCAACCAACAAGTCTTTTCAGCAACTGGTTATACCCCCAACTATATGATCTTTCCTTTTATTTTATGATCTATTATAGAAAGATCTTGTATTTCTCCACAAGAAATTTGGACCACCTTTACCTGTATACAATCTTCAAGATATCCAACAACTCTATTAAGAGTCTATTATCCTTGATGATTTCTCCTGATCTTTGTAAGTCCAGGATAAAATCTATTTAAAATTTTCTAAAATGTCATCCAGAAAAATTTCATATAAATTTTCATCCAATGACATCATCCGGTATGCCCTATGTTCGATGACTGCTTCTGGTTAGTCTCAATCGAATTCCTCTCACTTCGCTTCAGTTTGGTGTGTTTTTTTGATGCACCTTAATATGATCCTTATCTATTCGATGAATAATGTTTGGTATGATACACATTCTAATTATTCCGATGCTTTATCAATTGAATATCTGATGAAATATTCACTACCTGATGAACTCTTCTTCAACTGATTTGGAACTAAGTCATTTTCTCTTACTGTACTTCTTCTTTCATTGATGGAAATCGGTCTGTTGCAGTTTCTTCAATAAGGTAGGAACTTTATCATGTATCTCATGATAAAAATCCTCTAGAAATTTCAATTCTCCACACATGAACTATAATTGTACATATTTTACATACTCTCATTTATATAGTTGTACCTACAAAAGTTTTGGTGGGAACTCCAATTTATTTTCATTCTCAATTAAGTTTCATTGGGATTATTCTCAACTATTATGGAATATTCTTGAGGCTTCTTGAAGTTTTTTTGAAAGATCCATATTTCTTTGAACTTCCTTAAACTAAGAGTTGATGAATTTCTAAAAACATCCTTAACCTCTGGAAGATAAAAAATAATGAATTTTCATGTTAACATCATCAAGTTAAGGACTTTACACTGTTCATGAAAATATACTTGGTTCTCCTCTATCCAGTGTATGTTTATCTATTTCTTTCATTAGGAATTCTATGCCCAATAGTATACCTTCAGTAATATCTAGCTTATGTACTCACAAACTATCATCATCTGATATACTTCTATTGGTTTCCCTATATTACAAAACCTCTATCCAATAAAATCAACATATATTTTTTTCGATGACATATCATATATACATTTGATCATTCTATCTCTAACTAATGGATCTTCATAAAACTATTTATATTATACCTATGACCAATAAATCAAAAACTTAATGTATATTCACTATTCCTTATAAAATTTGGATGATATATCTTTATAGGATTATACTTCTGATGAAATCATTCACTTTATTCCAAGGTTCATCCATTCAGTGGAATTCATACTACTCTTTATCTGATGATTTTTATTGGAGTTCATTCATAGTCCTAAATCAGATGTACTTCATAATATTCTGTATGTTAGATCATTTATGTTCTTGACAAATAGAAATAAAACAATTGAAACTTCATTAACATATCCATCTAGTGCTATGATTAGATTTACTTCATATGACAGCTCTGATAAGCTAGACTTTATATGCATTACCTTTACACAAATAACCTTTATATATATTATGTAACCTTACTTATATATTTACACATCACCTCTGATACCTTTGTGTAGGAAATTCAAATCACGAGTTACCTTTACACAACTTTCACTTACAAACTTCTCCCCTTTGTACTTATTTCAACATAGGGTGGTCCATATGAAAATATGAATAAATTTGTATATCCTCCAACTCAAACTTCATATCTCAAATATCCATCTAATAACATGAGTATGGTCCATCTAATCACTTTATGTAACTTTGTAAAACCCATATATCTGATAAATCTAGGTTGAATATTGTACTACCACTTGATATTGGATTTTATAATTTTTTTAATTCTCTTTTTTTTAATTCTATAACTTTGTAAAAAGTCATACAAGATCTAATTGGATCATGATAAACATTATGATTCTTGGAGCTTTAATAATGGAATATCATCATCTAAATTAGAGAGGAAAATTTCCTAACATAGTTAAGTAAAAATTCTTATAATCATTAAGGAAATTCGGTCCACCTTATAAGGATAATTCCTTAACTTATATAAGTAAAGTTTCTTACACCACTTTAGAAAAAATATTACTTCAACTTCATAAACAAACACATATTGGAATATTGATAATAAATGTGAAAACACACACCTTTTTACAACACTTCCCAGGAATGTATTTTATGATTCCTTTTATGAAAAACATATAGATTTAAAAATCCATATAAGGTTGCCACTTTTATACGGTTTGTATTCATTGATTACCAATGTTTTAAGGGTTTTTTGTCTCAATATTTTTTCATTGTGGCATGTTTTATGTTATGCATTTATCTTATTTTATCAGGTTTAAATAATGATCATTTGACATTTTATTCCCTGAATATTATTATTGTCATAAAATTTGAAGTTTTATTTAAATTTATTATTTCATGGGGCTTATGATTCAAAAGTTTCCAAAGTGGTAATGAATTTATGTTTCAATCCCATTTTAATCAAGACTGTTTATGCTTTAATTTAAATTAAATAAATATATATGATATTTATTTTATTATCCCTTTTCATTTTCCTCTGGTTATTTCTGGAATTTTTAATGTATAATTTTTCTCTCTTTGGTAGTCAAAATAGTTCATGAATGTTTTGAAGAAAATCCAAACTTATTTATCCTCTTTTGGTTAGAATTTTTTTAATATATATCCATGTTTTCTAAAATATTTTCAAGAATATTTTTTATTATTCTTAAATTATTGTTTAAAGCTATTTTTACATATGTATAATTTTTTTAAAAAGTTTTAAAATGAATATTCTTATATTTTTATGAACGTGGTACCGTTTACCAAATGGGTGAACATGATATTTGTTTTTATGATTATGTAATGAATGAAATTTATTGAAATCATTACCACTTAATGATTTAAAGATTTATTTAAAAGTTTCTTAAGTTATTTTCAAAAAATGGTTTACTTAATATTTTGAAATATTTGTATTTTAAATAAGTGATTTCAAAATTAAAAGTGTATTTTCCTTAAGAAATATTCCAATGATCATTTAAATCAAATTTTCATCTATAATAACTTATTTTTATGTTAATTATTCTTTACTGGGGAAATGATCCAATGATACCATCCTTATTATTTTTATAGATGGTTTATTATTATGATTGTGAGAGTTTTATGAAAACAATTTCTTTTCCATGAGTTATGCTATGGTGAAATGGTGAAATGTTTATGAAACCTAGTTCCTTTCCACGAGTTATGATATGATCCTATAGTGAATGTTTTATAATCTTATGAAACACATATATATTATTTTCATTATGTGATGGGTGGGAAGGAAATTATATATCCCTAAAATTCATTGGGTAAAATGTATATCTCATTAGATAATAAGGATTCAAATGGGGAGTGAACCCATTTCAGCAAGGGACTCTATCCACTATGACAGTCTTGGGTGTGAACCTTGACTAAGGATATGATATAATGGGGAATAAACCCAATATACAATGATAGTATTAGTAATAATATTTGACTATGTAGATGTTTTTCTATGCTTATATGTATGCCAAAAACATATGCCTTATGATTATGATATGTTCTCATGGCTCATGATTTATTATTGACGATTCCACACTCTTATGTATTATGTATTTTGACTGAAAAAATATTATTCTATGATTCATGATTAAATATATTTTAATGATAGGGCATGATTATTGTAAGTTATGATCATGTTATCATACCCTTATGCTTATCTTATACTCACTTATGATTATTTATTGATGTTAATTATTCTTACACTTACTAATCACCTGAGATCTCCCTTTATTATCTTTCATTTCCATAGGTTATGAAGAATGGTTTTATGTATGGTATATTTAAGCAGTGTATTATATTAGAATATCTTTGTGGGAGACATTGAATAATTTTCATGAAATAATATTATTATATATCTAGTGTCCACATTCACTAAACCTACATCGTTATGGAATGGATCGTGTTGATATTTAATGAATATTCATCTAATAAGATTTAATATTTATGTATAGAAAGTATTATTTTCTATATTATGTATTATAAGTCTACAAGGGTACCATGTGAGAAGAATGTTTGTAGGAAATGTATAAGTTTTTTCATAAAGAAGTTGGTTATGTATCTAGTCTTCAATGACACTAAATCTTTATGGTCTTAAAGTGTATATTCTTATGATATGTATGTAATATTAACCTAAAATTATTTAATATTTATATAATTTATTATTATATCACTGTAGTAGGTATCAAAGTAGGGATTAATTATTTTTAGGGTCAATATTAGAAAAATTTAGTGAGAAGCCTAGGGATAAGTCTAAATATAGGAAATATCCTAAAATGCTGGTAAAGATTAGTGTGTAGTATCCTAAAAATTATATACTTTCCAAGATAAAATCCTAAAGATATAGGATCGTGAACTAATGGAACTAGGGTTAATTAATCTTAAGAAGCCTGGTTGGTTATTAACTCGATCTTCTTTCAGTTCATGGAAATGAGGCCTAACTGCATACCTAGTTTCACACTCATGGGGGATATTATTTTTTTAATTAACATTAATTTTATGAAACATTATGAGGGAATTGAATATATTTAGGTTGGAACGCCTAATAGGAAATGACTACAGAAAACATAGATTGAAACCTAGTATTTCATGGGTTGAAATAAGGTGTAATAATTTTGAACATACAAGGAATTATTATCATTATTATATGATTTATTTATATGATTCATATTGATTGATACTCACACTAACTATTTTGGATTTAGTTAGCAGATTGAAAAATATTATGTATATACTCACCAAATCTCCCAAGATATGAAAAGTAAAATGAATCATGGTGAGCATTGTAATGACGAAATAAAGGAACAACTCACCACTAAGTATTTCATGCGGCAATGTACACCTTCCTTCAATGTGACCTCTCAACCACTAATTTCCATGTAATGAATCCATTCAATAAAAAAGATATTTTTCTTTCTCAAGTGTTTGAACCATAAAGATGTTATTTTAGCTATGTATATTTGTAAGGTGAATTTGATCAATGTTAGAATCTTCTCGCGAATATAAGGAAAGATGAAGAAATTAACTCCATGAAATGGGAAGAGTTCATGAAGTTATTTCTCAACAAATATTTTCCTTAAAATATTCACACTAAAATGAATAGGGAATTCCTGGAACTAAATTAAAAGGATGATGTATCCATTAGTATATATAATAAAGATTTCATTATACATTCATGGTACACTTTTAGATTTATCATTTACTATGGATGAAAAACTTATTGATTCTTTAGTGTCTTAAAAACGAGTCTCTCAAGTTCATTTTCTATAATATAATTTGATAGATATGAAGAAATTGTGTGATGAGAATTCAAAGTAGAAATAGAGATTATATACTCTCATTATTATCATGGTTTGGGGGAAATTAAGATAAAAATGGATTTTAAAGTAGATTCAAATAATTAAACCCATGCAGGAAAGAATATTAATCTCTTTTTGTGCTGAAAATGTTGAAATAAGTATGGGGAAATTATCTTAAGGGAAGGGGTAAATTATTTAAGTGTGTAAAATAAGTCTATCTTCCAAATAAATGTTGAATATACATGAAGAGTCTGACCAATTATGAGAATAAATATCAACCAAATGCACCACCCACACCTTAATGATTTAATTGAAAGGAGTATGGACATTAAACCAACTAGTGCATGTGTCCAAGTTTTAATGAAGAAAATTGACATCAAAAATCTCCTAAGCCAAAGGACAAAGGGAAGGCATATGGAATCAAAACTACTAAAGTAGGTCATGAGAATGATGTTGAGAAAGGTATACTTATCATTCACTATAGAACAGAAAATGTGTTATTTGATTTATGTTCTACCCACTCATTTAAATGTGAATAATTTTATAAGGGTATCAAATCGCAACCATAACAATTATATTTTAAACTATCTATGAAAACTAATAATGTTACAATGATTAAATCTCAAATATATAGATCCTCTCTAATAGAAGTTTTTTGGAATGTGATTTTTTATTTTTTTATTCTCCCTATAGTAGAATTTGATGTGATTTTGATCATGGATTGGATCTCTCGATATAGATACCATATTAATTTCTAAATAAGTGATGTAACATTTGATATTCTGAATCAACCTTTGATTGAATATTAATGCAAGGATGAACATGAAATTATAGTGGAAATTACATCCATTATATGGGTTTTAAGACCTACTCACAGGGGGTATCTAGTTGAAATTGTTGGGGAGAAACTCAAAATTGAAGATATGATTGTTGTTCAGGAATATGACAATGTTTTTCTTCAAGAGTTTCATCATATTCCCCTAAATCGTGAAGATGAATTTTCAATAGAAATCATACCTGATGTTGTACCAATTTCAAATAATCCTTATATAATGACCACAGTTGATTTTCAATAATTGAATAATAAACTCTAAGAGAATCTAGGAAAGGGTTTCATTAACCCTAGTGAATAATTATGGGGTGCATCAATTGTTTTTATTAAGAATAAATATCGTTCAATGTATCTTTGAATTGATTATCTAGAACTTAAGAGGATCATGATCAAGAACAAGTATCATATACCCCATATTGATGACTTGTTTAATCAACTATTTAGAGCCCAATAATTTTCAATGATTAACCTTATATTTTTATATCATAATTTAAGGGTTAAATGGAAGGATATACTTCATATATCCTTATGTACATGGTACGTACATTATTAATTTACAACAATTACATTAAAACTTACCAATACCTCTGCTATATTAATGGATATAATGAATAAAGTATATAGATATGACATTGATAATTTTATGGTAGTATTTATATATTATATTCCCTTACATTGAAAATTCAAGGAATATCGTGAAGATCATTTTAGGATTTTTTGAAGACCTTGATAAAGTATAAATTGTTAGTCAAATTCAGAAAATGTGAATTTTGGTTATATAAAGTATCATTCTGATGTCATGTTATTACAAGTAAGGGTATTTATTTTCATACTTAAAAGATTGAGGTTATTAAAAAATGTCATAGACTAACCACTTTTATTAATATCCATAGTTTTCTTATATTGGATAGATACTATCAATGCTTTGTTTTAAATTTCTCATGAATATAAAATCCATTAACCATGCTGATGAAGATGGAAGACAAGTTTCTTTGGACATATGAAGGTGAAAAAAATTTCAAGGAGATAAATAAAATGATAATTAGTGGACCTATACTTACACTACCATGTAGTAGAGAATGTTTTGTGAAATATAGTGGTGCATCAAAGAAGGGGCTGAGATTTGTTCTCCTGAAAAATGAAAAAGGTGGTAGCATATGCCTCATCTTAATTGAAAGTTCATGAGAAAAATTACCCAGAACATGATTTGGAGCTGGAAACATCAATTTTTTCATTGAAAATATGAAGGCATTATCTCTATAGTGAATTGTGTGATATATATACTGATAAAAAAATATTGAGGTATATATTCACATAGAAAGAGTTTAATACACTCAAAATGATATGGTTGGAGTTGATAAAGGATTATTAATAATCAATATATTCCCAAATTGAGAAGAATAATGAGGTGGCTGATGATATAAGTCATAAGGACCATACTGGTTTGTTCATAATGAGGAATTAAAGAGACCTAATAATAATTGATTTTCATAAGATGGATATTGATATCATGAAGAAAGGGGATACATCCTATCATTTTAAAATGAATGTATATCCATACATTCATGTAAATATTAAAGATGTGCTAAAGGAGGATTTGGAACTAAAAAAGAAGAAAATGATTGGTATAGAGTTTAATCTTGACCATGATGGAATGTTATGATTTAAGAACTGAATATGCGTCCCTTCAATTCTATAATTGAAGGAGATATTTGATAAAGAACAAAGATGATAATTCTTTATCTATCCTAGAATTAGGAAGATGCATAGATATCTCAAAAGAGAATTTATAGTGGGATAATAAGAAAATGGATATTGCTGAGTATGTATCTCAATGTATAGTATATTAAAACATTAAGGATGAATATAATAAGTCTATGTAGATTATGGAACAATTATCCATACTAGTATGGAAATGGTAAAAAATCACCATGTATTTCATCATAGCAATCCTCAAGACATATAAGGGACATAACTCCACTTGGATTATATCCAATTTCTTTAAAAAGTCATGGAATTTCATTACTATCATAGAATATTTCTCACTTGAACAGATTTATAGGATATACATTAAGGAAGTGGTAAGATTAAATGAAGTACCACTCTCAATTATATATAACGGGGATCCAAGGTTTACCTCAATTTTCTAAAGAAGTCTTTAGTTTTAATTGAATAGAGTGATAAAATTTAGCACTTCATATCATCCTCAGATGGATGGGTAGTATTAGAGGACCATTCAAACCCTAGAATATATAATGATATCATTATCTATGTATTTCAAAGGCGGTTGGAATCAATACCTTCCATTAGTATAATTTTTTTACAATAATATGATTAAATCAATAATTCAGATGGATCCATATGAATTCATCAATAGAAAGAAGTAAAAAACTCCAACATGTTGAGATGATGTTAGAGAATATAAGCTACTGGAAACTGATCTTTCTATGGAAATGTTAGATAAGGTTATCTCCATTCAACAACACATCATGGAATCTCAGATTCTATAGAAATGTTATAATAAAAACAATCAATAAGATATATAATTTGATGTTGGTTATAAACTATTCATTCAAATATATCCTTGTAAGAAGGTTATATGATTTTAAAATAAGGGGGAAGTCATCTTTGGATGTATTGATTTATTTGAGATTATTGATTATATCAAGACGGTGGCTTATCACGTGAAACTTCCAGTAAATATATCATAAGTTCATGATGTTTTCAATGTATTGATTTTTAGTAAGTATATACCTGATCCATAAAATACTATTAACTTAGAGGTGGTACATCTGTAATATGATCTATCATATGAGGAACAACCAGTAGATATTTTGGATGAATGGGATAAAGTGCTATAGATCAAGACCACCCTCCTGGTCAATGTTTTTTTTATGAAACCATAGGTTTTAAGAAGTAACAAGGGAACCCAAGAATTAAATTAGTAAGAAATAACCTAATTTTTTTCATCATATTAATGGAATTTGGAGGTAGAAATTCTTATAAGGGGGGTAGAATGTAATACCCCAAGTTTTCATTATAACTTTTTCTCTAAAATAAATTCAACGTGTTCAATAGTTTATGATGAACAAAATGTCAAAATTAAATGAATAATGATTTTTATAATACAAAATGAAATTTATTAACATAAAATTAAATAAAACAGAATTAGTAAAATCAATTGAGTAATTATAATAAGTAATAATTTAATTATTCACGGTAAAAAAAATGTTATGTTTAAATTCATTGTTTTTATTTTATATGTTTTTTAAAAGATAAATTTCTAAAAAATTTTAATTTTAAATTTAAATAATTAACTTAATTTTTTTATTCAAAATGTCAAAATTATCTTAGGGTGGATTATTGGATTTTTCTAAAATGGTTTATTTTTAGGTGAATAGTGAAAAATATCATTTTTAAAAATATCATAACTTTTATGAAATCATTATGATATAAGAATGAATTAAAATTATATAAAACCTTTGTCTCAACAAAAAGTGTTTTTAAGGAGTAAAATAATACATTTAAAAATATTATATTGAATTTAGAAACTCATGCTTGACATTTTGGAATCTAAGTTATATTTTATTATAATAAAAAAATATTTTGGTCCTTTCCCTTGAATTAAGAATTAAAAATGATACATTTGGTTTTGGAATAATATTAAAGTGATAAAAATATAATTTTTTATCTTTAAATTAATAAATTTTCTGAGAATAAATACTATACATGACTTTGGTGTAAATTCATTTTTGTGCATAAAAAAGAATATTTCTAAAAACTGTTTTTTACCACATTGATCACAATTTTAGTAAAATTAATTTTTACTACCTCTAAAAATTGATTGTTATAATTTTTTTATACTTGGAACCAATATATCAAAATTATCTAAAAAATTGAATTTTATTTTTAAGAAAGAAAATAAGTTACTAATCTAAAAATTAAGTTACCGCGGTAAAAGTAAAATTGGGTAAAAATTAAAATCATGGGGAAAAGGCTTAAAATATCTCAAATAATATTCTTTATTTGTGTGTATTAGAGGTTTATTGACAAATGTTTACCCAAAATACAATATTTTCTACTTTTGAATCCACTTTTCTTTGAAAGTGACATGTCTTTAACATAGAGTTATGGGTATTTAGAAAAGTAACACCCCTCTCAATTATAAAAGCTCCCCTTCATCACCCCACTTATCCTCATATATAAATATTATTCGATTTAAAACATTACCAAAACCCTTTCAAATTACCTTTTATAGGTTTATTTCCCTAAAAGTTCAATCTATGAAGGCCCAAAAACTTATCCTTAGGGGTAAGGTAAACACTCATGATCACTATTTTTTCATTTATATTACTTCATTCATACTATACCTCAAAAAAAAAAATATGATAACCATAAAAAATAATTACAAAAATATCATTAGTATACTTAAATGGTATAATTTTTATGGAATAATAAATTTTTACCTTCCGCCTAACCTTTTTAAAAATGAAAATGCTACCCGTGCATACGTGAAATCTACAACCTCCATAGATGATCTGTATCATTTTTCATCACCATCTTAAATGGATGGTAATAAAAATATATTTAATTAGTTAATGCTATATTTATTTAAAAATCTGGATATTGTAAATATAAGTCATTATATACCTTCCTTTCTTTCCATATATTAAAAAAATGAAAATGTTTGTCGTGCGTATGTGAAAAATACCGCCACCATGACCAAAGTGCTTCATTTTTCATCACCGATTTACATGGATAGTTATAAAAATTTATTTTATGAATATATATAAAATTAATAAGTAATATTTATCATTAATAAGATTATATAAGGGCAACACAAGAATTAATGATCATTATAATGTTACCCATTGATCATGGATTCCATTCTCACAAATCATCCCCATGATTTCCATAATATGAAATTAGGGGAAATAAATATTTAAAATAAATAATTTAAAAACCTATTCAAATATGGTGTTAACAAATTTTTTATAAATTAACAGGGTCTGACATCACTATTATGAAACACGTACAAAACAATCAAAATTACTAACATCTGATGCTAAAAAAACATTAACTGACTAATATATGTGTATTCAATGATTATAATTGAATAATATAGATAATTATATATATTAATAAGGTTTTTAAATAGGTTATTAATATGTATATATTTATTATAAAATAACTTAAAAATATTTCCTAAAAGTTAGGACTTGAGGTAAGGGTTTTATGTTAGAGTCACACTTTTTATTGGTATTGTTGATGTTTTAATTTCAATTAGGATAATTTTATGTTTTTTATATATTAAAACTCAACCATTTACTTATAATAAAATATTATCTTTTATTTTCATGAATACTTTCCATTTTCCACTCTTTGGAACTCAAAAAGGCTAAACAAATATTTTTAAGAAAATATGACCTCATTTCTTCTTTTTGGTCAAGAATCTTTTTTCTCCATATCGATGTTGTTAATTTTTTTTGAAAGTTATTATATAATTTTAAATGATTTATAAAATTATATTTCTATTATATTTGACCTTCTTTACTAAACTTTTAAAGTAATCTTCTTATTATTTTCCAAATGGGTCATTTTTGACTTTATTTATAAATGTGTGAAAGGACTGTTTTTTAAAACATTTACTGCATGAATTTATTTTACCAAATTAATGTATTTTATCTATCATTAATATTAATTTACAAGTTACAATAGTTTTAATAATAAAATCACATTCCTAATTTTATATGCATTTTTCCTTTTTAAAATTTACAAAAATAAAATGATATTTTTTATTGTTTTTCTAAACATATTTTTAATGATTTTCTAAAAGTTTTTCTTTCATCCATGTCAACATAATTTAAAGATTTTTATGATTAACTAGGGATGTGATGTGGTTGTACCATCCAATTTATTTCTCTATATATCTTATAATGATGATGTTTTAAGGATATTTTCATGAAACCAATTTCTTTCCCACACGTTAATTAAGGTATTTTGATCTGATGGAAGACATATGTATAGTTTTAATTATTTGAAGGGTGGTCCTGGAATTATATATACCTCAATAAATTGAGTGAATATTGATATATCATTAGAGTGAACTCATTTTACAATGATAATATATCCACTTTATTTATGTGAATAGGGATTGAACCAAATTCACAACGAGACATTGTTTACTATGTTATGGGATTATAGAGTGAACCCAATCTACTATGGTACTCTATCTACTTTATTATTGTATCCACCCTAACCCTAGTAGCCCCGAACTGATGTTTAATTTATTACATTTTCACTAGATATAAGTAATCACATCCCAAATTATTGATTAATTTAATAGTATTGGAAAACTAAATACATTCTTGGATCTCACATTACATTTGAAAACCTAAAATAAAACTTTTTTTCTTTGAGAAAATTATTATTCCTTATATAATATCCTTTTATATAAATCATAATACACATCCTAGAATCTTGGGTAAAGGAAACAAAATAATAGGTTGATCTTAGATTCTTAGTAAGGGAATACGTACAGTGAAATCTATTATATAATAACCAAGTAATGAATAATATAAAAGGAATAAATAGTGATCAAACAATTCCATATAAAAATTCACATGAGCATGAAACATATCAATTGATATAATAACTATTATAATAATCACTTGGACATGAATAAATGATTTCATAATAATGGAATGAATAATTCCATATATCTTAAACATACTACTGAGTCCTCATTCCAATGCATCTTACATAAATTGGTAAAGAATATGCCAAATACCCAACCTATTTTGTCTCATTAGAACTACTAATTCATCATGAGACTATATAATTCTAGGCCTCACCCATCACTTAATAAGTCTAATGTATTATTTATATGAATAAAAAATACACCTTAATCAATTTTCCTCAATAATCAATAAATATTAATATTAGAATAACTATCATATGTAATGTCAATACTTTCCCATTGAAAATGATCAAAAGTCAACCATAGAAATATGGTGGGTGGTATCATTAGAGTATATCCTCATTAAATCATAAGATTCATCAAACTATGTTAAAATATATTGATGATAAGTGGTTTTTGTTTTTGGTTGAATAGTAATAATCTAGTTAATAAAAACTGAGTTTTTTTATGATGTTGTATTTTATTATTAAGACATAAAATAATATATTATATAAGGAAGCGTTTCTTAAATTATGATGATTAGGGATATGGTATTAATGTATCAAACACGTGACTTGATCATTGGGCTGTTTTTATTATATTTTTATGTCAAAAATATTATAATAATGTGTATATATGTCTTTGGTTACTATACGATATTTATAACTTAGTTAGTAATAAGGATATTTTGGTATTTAATGGGAAGAAATATCATATCTAGAAGGATAGAATGTTACCCTATCTATTATCCATTGTATATGAAGTTCTTGATGTTTCTATATATAGTTCCCCTATACTAATAAGGGTTTTCCTTAACAATTGTAGATAATAATAATTTGGAGAATAATGGGAAAGCCATAAATTCTATACTTTCTTCACTCTCCAAAAGTGAATTTTTGAGGTATAAAGATATTGGAATAGCTAAAGGCATATGAGACAAGTTGAAGAATATTTTTTAAAGAAATATGAAAGTAAATATTTTTTTAAAGATTTGGATATTGAAGTATGAAGATCTCAAAATGGTAGATAAAGAATCAGTTGGTGACTTATTTACAAGGGTTAACCACATTGTTAGCATGATAAGATGTTTTGGTGAGAAGTTGAAAGATTAAATTATTTTTGAAAAGATTCTAAGAATTATTCCTAAAATATTTGATGCCAAGGTATTATATTTAGAAAATAGATATCCTTAAACTATATGGATGATTTTCATAGTATAATAATCACATATGAGATTATAAGGTAAAAAGATGTCAAGAATAAAGAAAATGTTAACCATGAAATTTATTTCAAAGATATTAATAAAGGAAAGTATAATAAATATCCATAGGAAGATGTTATTGACTTTGAAACTGAAGATGAATTAAGAAAACAATTTATGAATTCAAGTCATTGTTTTATAGAAAGCTGATAAGAGGTATAGGGGAGTATAAAAGAAAGTCATTATTAAAGTGCTTTAATGGTGGATCTATTGAATATTTTAAATAAATTTTTCCTTCAATAAAGGAATATAAATATAGTGATGAAGAAGTTATAAATTCAAGAAGCCTTTATAAAATATACACAAATAAAATTACTATTCAAAATTAAAGGAGAATAAGTTCTATAAATATTCAAAGATAATGTTTTTTTTAAAATGCGAGGAATATTATTATAGTGAATTAGAAGATAAAAACTAAAATGATGATTGTGATAAGAAGTTTCTTATTGGAAAAGAGAAAGATGATAATTTTACCAGTAATGAATAAAGAAACTCTAAAGAATAATAATAGGAGGAAAATCACATGGATTTTATGCTTAAATGAGAATTGAGAGAATGTATGATAAAGATTGCTGAAATTGAGAAAGATAATAAGAAATTCAGGAAAAAAGGTGAATCAAAAAATGATCAGGAATTAGTTATGTAAAAAAATCATGTTTTTAAAATAGATTGATGATATGAAGAAGTTACTTGATGAATATAAAAACATCAGTATCAATATTGATGAAAAGATAAAAGGGATGGAGAAAGAATTTGATCTTGTTAAACATAAACTAGTTGAAGCTGAGTAAGGAATAAAAAACGTCCAAAACTCAATTTCAAAATTTAGTGAAAGTTATAATAATTTTAAACCTTATAAGGATAGATAAATATAATCCCTATAGGTTAAAAAAAGATAGAAAATTCTTAGAAGAAGAAAAAATTCAAAAGGACCATATATGTAAATAAAACTAGTAATGTCAGTAATTCTGAAATTTCTAAGGAATCAAATTTTAATGAAAAATATAATGTAATTGGAGAATATGTTTAGGCTAAGAATAATCCTAAAAATAAGATTAATATATCAATAGTGTACCCAAATTTTGGCTAACAATAAGGATCCAAGGTTTTTGGTAAGAAAGATGAAGTAAAATAGGTTCATAGTTCTTAACATCATGCAAGTTATAGAGGAAAATATTTGTTTAATGGATATTAATGGTACTATGAAGGCTTTGGGAATGAATCAAAAATGTTTTTATTAAATAATAAACACTAAAATTAAAACAATAGGTACCAAAGGTAGAGTTTTATGGGGTATCAACCCACTCAAAGAAGACAACCTGAAAAATCCAGTAGGAAAAATGAAAATAGATTTCAACCTATGGAAACTATTTATCAATGATGTGATCTGCCTGGAAATCTTGTTAAAGGATGCCTTTTTATGCAACTATGTCAATAATATTTATTAAAAATATCAAAATCATCTTGTGAGAGAAAGAAATTGTCAAGGAGAAGGCCTTACTCATTGAAATTACACTCAAAGACACAAAATGAGAATAACCTTGGATATTTGATAATGGGTGTTCTTCCTATATGACTGTAGGTTTTAATTTTCTGAAAGATATAAAATATTAAAAATTAGGGACATTGGATTTTGTAAATGATGTGTCACTCAGAATCAAAGCATTGGATATACTGTTATTGGAAAATAAATATTGAAATCCATAAGTTCTTTATATGTTGATGATTTTAAACACATACTATTGAGTGTTTTGTAGCTCTATGATGATTTTTTTAAAAGAGATGGTTTTTTTGTTATAAAGTATTGAAGATAGAAAAGTTTTAACAAGAGGAAAATGAACCAATGGAAATTTGTTTCAAGTTGTAGATTCATTGGGTTCAGGCTATCTGAGCATGATAGAAGAAATTCAGTTTAAAGTCTTGGAAATGTGTTCTAGAAAAATATGAAAAAAATGAAAAATTGAGGAAGCTTCCACGACGTTTCTAACATGATAATAAGATGTGATTGGTATTGTTCTATATTTTAGAAAGGAAAATTTTTGAATTCAGTACATAAGAGGGTCGAAACACGTACAACTCATCCCTTGGAGATTATTTACTCTGACATTTGTGGTCCCATGAGAAAGAAATTGAAAAATAGAGATAAGTAATTTATTTTCTTTATTGATGGTGTCACTCATATTAAATATATTATGTTTTTGAAACATAAATTAGAGGCTGTTAAAATAATTAAGAGTTTTAGTAGAAGTGATAAAAAAGAATGTGGATATTCCATAAAGAAAATTCAAACTGATAATGCTGCTGAATATAAAAATTGGGCTTTTAAAGATTATCATGAAAAGAATGAGATTATTCAAAAACTTAGTACACCATACAAACCACAACCGAAGGGTGTTTTTGAAATAAACAATTGAAGTTTGGTTATGATGGATTGAACTATGATGATTGTGAAGGCACTGATCATGCATCGAAATACCTGAAAGATGGGATTTTAATTTTTTTTCACAAAATAAAGACATGAAATCGTCGACTTTAGTGAATTGAAACCCGGTTTAAGATGAGGATCTCGCGTGAAGAGTTTTATGAAAAAAATTAAAACCATTAAAACACCTAGATTAGATCCAAATATGTGCATGAAGTCTAATCATCATCGATGATCACTGCTCAAATAATCAAAATTTTAATTCCCTTATACTATCCACATGCACTTCAAGAAACTACAGGAGCACTGATCATTGAATTATGGGTGTTAGAGCAGAGATCTGATGACGCCTTTGATGCTCTGATGATCACCACATCACCATTCTTATTATTCTTAAGAGAGAGCTCGATCTGAGATCTTGGATCCAGATCCCCTCTCTCTAGAATGTGGGAGAGAGAAGAGGGGAGAGAGAGGAGTTTAATAGTACTTAGTAGAAGGATCTCCTATTCTATTTATAGAGAAACAAAAATATTCGGTATAAACTCCCAAAACCCAAATATTTATTTCTCACTAAAATGACTACTGTACTAATCCATTTATATTGTTATCACATCCTTGTAATATAATTAATATTTTACATGATAATAAATTAGTTATTAACTCAACTCAGCATTCTCATAAATAATAAATGAACGTTGAATATTTTAAACAAATATACATTTAATTAATATTTTCATGTATTTACTTCAAAATTTTTAAATAAATTTAATAAATAATTTCAATGCTAATTATTATAAACTTTGATAATGTGAATTTTTTTACTGTTTAGTGATCATTTATCCTTGGAAAAATCCTGGAACCCATTAGTGGGACCCACCATGTTTAAAACTCATATTCAAATGAATAGGGAAGATTATTGAATATGATTTTATGTGTGACCCTCCAGGCCCTTACCTCAATAGTAGTGAATACTATTCACAGACCAAGAGTGAGATCTAAAAACCCATTATGGCCCCTAAAGAGATAAGGATAGTCAAAATAGTGATAACCAACCTACAAAAATGCACTCTGTAATATAACCTTTTTGTCTTTAATATCTCATAAAGCTGGAAACACACCCATGTCATCGCCCTTTGTTTCTTTATTATTTGTTGATCTAAATGGACAGATTTGCTTTGGAGTACCATGTGAAAGGATTTATCAGGGTACTACCATCCTGATCAATAAGGCCCGAGATATATTACCTTTTTAACATGGAAGTGAAAAATCTTTTATTAACCACTCAACCAATGCCATACCATGAATGGCGCACCCAATACAAGCTACCTTGGAATAATTTCATTATCATGGTTTTTTTCATTAAATCAAATTACACAATCAAATGGCACACATTTCCAATGATCTCAAGTCAAGAGACCATCACACATGTACATAGTTATGAAAAAACAATGACCCATAAAATATGTGGTGTTTCTATTCGAAAGTATTTACTGATAATCTCACAGTTAGAGATCACAAAGTGAGAACTTCATGAGAATAAGGATCAATACTTATGAGCCCCTAACACCTGATAGTCAAAAATTTACCATTTCTAGCTACGAAAATGTATCAAGAATATAGTACATATGTTTTAGATTAATTTCATAGTATATCCAGGTTCTCATTATACAATGGGATATTCTATAACCTTTTGATACAACAAATAATCTATGAAAATTACCATCAAATAGTATATCCAGAAATATCTAAACTACAATGCTAATTATTCATCATGTATATCTAACTTGTATACATGATATGGTAATCAAAATCAATTTATAGTTGGCTCTAGGGAACCCACTATTTTGAAACTCCCATTTTCACTAGAGCTAACTTACTTACCATACTTGTTAGCACTCACATAATTAAGATCATATATCTGCTGAGTCACGAATTTAGTTACTGGGTACTTTATGATTCTTCCACATGGATATTATTCTATTTTCAATCTCATCTCCTTGAGTAAAACTTCTCAAGAGATGGCATCCTTGTGTATTTCCCTTTTTTCCACTATCATAACTTGACATCTTAGCTTGCAAGAGTATCATAATTTACATTATGATAATTCCTTACTCACTAGGTGTGATTCTAATAATTGGAACAAATTGATGCATTTAATTGCTTCTTAGCTACCTCGAAATATGCAACGTACTTGGTATTTGCAGGTATGGATACCACTAGATAATATGAGATTGAATTTCTCATCACCTCATCCTTACTGTGATACAAGATCACATTGCTCTAGTGAATACTAGTTTCTCTCCCCTCAAAACTAGTATCCTTACTTCTCCACATACCTGGTATCTATCCTTTGTACTTGTCGAAGTATATTCTGATTGAATCACTTTCTATTCTCCTGTATATAACTAATATCTACCTACTATAAAATATATAATAGAAATATTATTTATTACACATATCGTGGAATATGTGATTGATCCATCACATAAGAATATGGATTATAACTCACCACTTTTATCTCCTCCCATGCCCCGAACATGTCAACCTAGAGAGATACATGACAAGTGAAATTGGTAAAAATTATCTCTTGAATTTTTTGAGCTTGTATTTTTCAATGCCATGTCAATATATGTACGATTGACTAGGTACAACCAACCATTTTATCTACCTTAGTAGATCCTACTCTAAGGAACTTAGGTTTCTACTTCAATTCAATCACTGGAGAATAGATTTTATCATTTTTCTCTTAACTACCTTGAGGACCAATATCTATTTTCCATATGTTACCGAACATATTTTACCTGGAAAACAATGGTGCTCCCAATAACCTCTGGTAGAAACATAGAAAATATTCATTTTTAAATGAATAATCTATGATCCTATTAGTTACTTCAATCCTACATTGTATTTTAGTAACTTCCATCCTTTATAATCATTCTATGACGTGACTATCCCATTATAGTTGCGTTACATAAATACCTTCCATGATTGGTGGTCATTACATCGAATACTTAATATAATGATCATAAAAATTAACTATGACAAGTAAAATTCTAATGGAATTTTGTCATACCGACTTAGTATAACCAATCAAGCCTTATTGGTACTACGGTCATACCATTCATGTATAATCTCATTTGAATACCCACCATAGTATTCAAAATAGTATTCCCCTTTACACATTGATACATAAAATCCATTATTTAATTTTAATAAATCTTTTCAATATTTGTTAATTTACATATACTTATTACCTATATGAATTATTATTCAATATGAATAATGGATTACTAACCATGGTGAATTCAAAAACTTCACAATGATTTTAACCTTCCTATGCAGTATGTGTCTCTGGAATATTTATGTTCCACATGTACTTGTTGAAGTAGTTCCTATTCCACCTATACGTGTATCTAAAACATTTAATAAACTCAATTCAATATTTCTCCCACTATTTCTAATAGATAAATGAACCATTTTATAGAAATATAATCATTAACTTTGATTATATCTTTTCTATCTTATAGATTTATGTAATATCATAAGCCACTGATAAGATAATTACTTAGATGTACATTGTGTTTATATTGATGTAAGTTTGTTTATATCCTAACAAGCTCTTTGATTCTAAATACATGTATTATGACATAATGGATTTGTATCATAATATATCTTATATGATATCCATTTTTTATTATAGCTGGCATATGGTTATGGGATATCGCTGTTATTTAAAAAGCACGTCATTACATACAATGGATGTTTTTGCAATTTGCAACCTTGATATTACTTACATCATAAATCTAATGTATAAAATGTGCATTTAGGAATTTTTTCATGCTAAATTTTGTTGATCAATGTTAACATGTAATAATTTTCCACTGATCATCCTCATTAACATCAATATTGTGATGTATATAAGGTAATGTGTATTTTGGAATTGCTCCATGCTACATTATATTGATCGATGATTTCTTTTTCAAGATACTCTTCAGCATACTGGCCCAAGAAACTCATATATTTTGACCATAAAAATATCAGAATTCACTTTACTAATACTTAATTTCTCAAAGGAACATTATGAAGTTTATATACCTCTAGGCTACCCTTATAATAGTTCACACTCTCAAGATGAACTAATTCTGAAAGATTTGTGGCATACCTTTATTTCTAAAGGTTTATTTATCCAAAATAAAGATGTATATAATACCAAAGGTGTTTAGCATTATTGATCCTAAATACCAAACAAGGTATAAACGTGATGTCTAATTTTATTTTTTACTTGACAAAGAATTATCATTCCACAATTGATTATACAGGTCTTACATTTATATTTATTAGGTATTGACTATGATTTATGTATCACTAAACTATTGGTTGAGTATTAAACACCACAATCAACATTTATTCTTGAACATAGAATAAAGTCTCTAATGTCAAAGGACACATGAGATAAATGTTTTGGTTATACTAAACAATAGTTTTATAATAGTCATTCACTTGACAATTAGAAGTTATGTATTTTTCACTGCTGAATTAGGAATCATCCTTTCTTAGCCTCTTGGAGAATTCACCTTACTTACAGTAAAATTTCTATAATTACTTAGTTGTCATATTTCAATACATATATGTTATAGAAATATTTTATTTAATACCCAAGTAGTAGTATTGAAACATTAATTTTATATTTATGAATATTCCTGAAGAAAAGAGGTAACTTATTTCTTTAATTTTGTTTATTTCTCTTAAACGTCCAAAAATTTATTCCATGTTATGCAAGGAAAATAACCTCTTGTTAATACCTCTTTCATTAAAGGACATTGAAAATGTACTATTGGTGTGAATTTTTATTGGCATTTTCACCTTGTCTCTCAATTTTTTCTCCATAATAATTAATATTAATCTATCTTTTATATTCTTATTTACTTGGAGAACCTTTCCTGAATAGGTAATGAAGCGTTTAATTAATATTTTATGATTTGTAAACTAAAAAAAACTTGAGTAAATAGGTGAAAATGAAATGAGAAAGGGATTCACTGATATATCATGATCCATATTTCTATTTACAAATTCTAGTGTAATCATCACCTTATTCATATCTTGCTTCACTTTCTCCTTATATCCTTCTCAAAGATGATAATACATGTTATATCACTCATGTAATAATGTAGTGACTGAAACTAGAATTAGACGTTGATGATAACATTATGACATAACAATCATATGATTCATATATTATAATCCTATAAGAATTTGAACACCCGTGATTCCTAAGGTGTCGTAACAGGTATAGGGACACTAACACCTTGAATTTCCTATATCATAGTATTGTGTGGAATCCTCAATAATATTCTTGGAAACTTGTGCTGGTGTGGACATTTACTTTGTCCATTTATTATCGTAGTTTATTTCTTCTGGTATTTCTTGTCATTTTCTACAAAAATTTTAGAAGATTATTACTTTTATCTTGATTACTGGTTTAGGCATTTTGATTAATTAATTAAATCATTAAATATGACCCACTATTTTAACGAATTCTAGGAACCCTCTGTAATAGAATTAGAATACTATATCACTTGAGTATTCTAGTAGAAATGATCCCTAAACCTCCTCTTATAGATGAAAATCTATAGATATTCAACTAATCAGAGGGTTCAAGGTAGGCATTTGACTAGACAATCACATTAACTCGTGGTTTCTTGATCTGTTGAGTGAAGTCCCAGAATCTAAAATATTAACTTGATTTACTCAACATTTTCTTCTAAAATTATATAAAGTTAGATATGGCTAATATTCACTACCACTTTAGTTAGGTTGGACCACCCGTATCATAATAACTCCCATAGAGTAAGAGGTACCCTCATCTATGGCATGACAAGCACCCTAAACATCCGGTTTTGTTCAAATTTTAATGATGGAAGACCGAAATGACTTAGTATGTCTTTGAGGATATTTTTATATTAATGTGACAAAAGAAATATTTCTCTTTTTTTAATCATATTCTATGTGATCTCACTCACAAATGACTAAGAAATAAATAAAAAACAATTCATTGCATCGCATGCCTATTTATTATTTTTATGTGATCGTGTATAAAATAAACATTAAAAAAATAATAAGCCAAAAAAAAATGACGATGTGATCATGAGCTGATAATAATAGTTAGTCTGTTGATTGAATAATGGTTTATCCTAGACCCTCATGGTAATACCTTGAGTCGCATCACATGCGACTTGAATTGTAGTTCTTTCCCATCCAATGCATTCATCTCATATCTGGTGCATCTCCATAACTTGGTACAAAGTCTATCCATCCTTATCTCGTCTTTATACAATAGTACTTTCTCTTAAGTGAGGGGAACTTGGGTGTATAAATACAACTTTGAAAGTGGACACACAGAGCCTTATATATATAATAATGATTTGGATGACTGGCATATCATATTTTATTTAAACTACTAATTACAAATAACCATTGCAATAAATAAATAAATAAATAATTTAAATATGCACAAAACAAGCATTGGATAGTCTAAGGGCTCATGATTATTCTAATAGGATTTAATACAAATATTGAAATAAATAAAAAAAATTAAAATTTAAACTTGCATTAAAATACACTCGAGGGAATTTTATTGAATTAAAAACTCACACAAATTTTTAATTCAATAAATACATCGTTCGGTCCCATTTATTAATTTAATTTTAAAACCAAAAAATTAATTAATTATATAATTAATTTAACACCAAAATTAAATTAATGTGAGCCAAAATAATTTTTGAAATAAAAAATTAATATATAATTAGTTTAATTAACAACTAAAATTAAATTAATTAATTTTTGATTATATTAAAATTAATCAGGCCTGAAAAACATTGGGCATGACCTTTGTGGGTTAGTTAAAACCTGCGCAGGCCCATTACGGGTTATTTTGACATCGTGTATGGGAGTTCTAGGCTAGGTAGGTCTACCAAGACCTGTTTCAAGTCGGGTGGACCCGCCTCGGCCTATTCAGAGGAAATATGGTTAGTGTAGAATTGGAAAAGGGAATACCTCAATGTGAAAAGGGTCTCACAGGGTGTTTACCAGCTGGGATCTGATCTACACATGGTAGCAGGAAGGTCGAGCTTAGTGCAAACTTCCAGATCTGGAATGATAACATCCATTATTGGCGTGTCCAACGGTGTCGCACGACTGAACATGGAGTGACCCGAAAGTCCACAGCCAGAGAATCTCACAATGGATGCGGCCCTGGTATCTGATCGGAATGGGTTCACCAGTGGCAGGATGACCAGGCGGGGTCTTGATGGATGAATCTCCCCATGGAGGTACACTGGAATAACAACTAGAGGCAGCGAGGCATAGACCGGGGCAGTGGGGCTCGCTGGCTACGACAGTTCCAGACCGGGCGGCCCACCGAACTGGAGGGAGGAGGTACCAGCGGTCCATGTGTAAGGCTAAGGTGGGAGGCAGTCACTAGAGGTTCACCCTAGAGGTAAGATGAGGCTACACTAAAAGAGGGGTCAGGTCAGGTGGTGTGGCTGATGCTTGTCCAGAGTAGAAGATGACAACGTGGTGGTGCTTGTAGTGGGGAGACACTGGTTAGGAGAGGCAAGGTGGTAGGGTATGCAGGTACAAGATGACGAGGGTGAAGGGGGTGACCCACATGTGTGCTGATAGGGTGGACCTTGTAGAGGATAAGTTTCCTCATTTTTTAACTTTTTTTGACCCCTAAAATGAGGTCATTCACCATTATTATTATTTTTTATTTTAAAATTTAATCCACCACCTCCTTCAAAATAATATGGTTTTGGCCAAATGTAGACCTGAGATCCACCCATTTAAAAAATTCTCAAATCTATAAAATGGACTTATTATAAAATAGTTAAATAATTAATTAAGTTAATAAAATTAATTTATTAATTTCACTTTATCGGGGAATCCTTTTTCGGCCACCAGATATCAAACAGGGGTTTGAATCCATCAGAAATTCTAAAATTCGGCTAATTCGGGTATTTAAACATCAAATGAAGACCTGCAAAAACTACCAGATTTATATTTGATCTAAAACTTTGGATGACCATAGACAAGTAATCTAATATCGGATAAAAATGCAGTTTGCAGAGTTGAGACCAGAAGTATTCCCAATCTAATGAAAAATTAATTTTTTTTGGATTAAATTCTTCACACATTTCTATGATACCAATTGAAGGTATTGGTTATGTAGCATAAGCCTTGAAAGATTGTATTTTAAAAAATTCCTCATAATAACAACATGAACTCATCAATGTCGGTGAATCACTTCCCAGTTCAAGCTGAGGATCTCGCATGAGGAGTTTTAATCACAAAATTAAAACCATTAAAATACCTTATTAATATATGAAGTTATGGATGATGTCTTCTCATCATCGGGTATCATTTATTGAAGAATCCAAATCTGAATTCCTCTAGATCATCCACATGGTCTTTAAGAGACCGCAGGAGCACCAATTGTCAAATTCCGAGTGTTGTTGCGGAGATTGGATAATGCATTAGATGCTTTGAAGATCACTACATCACCATGCTTGTGATTTTTAAGAGAGAGATCAATCAGGTATCCAAGATGTAGAGCCCCTCTATCTAGAATGTGGGAGAGATAAGGGGAGAGAGATAGACAGTAAATAGTACCTGGTGGGTGGCTCTCATCTCCGATATATAGTGAAACAAAATTATCTGGTATAAAATCCTAAAAACCAAATATTTATTTCTCTCTAAAATGACTACTGTACCGAGCCATTTATATTATTATCACATCCTTGTAATATAATAAATATATTACATGATATTAACTAAACCATTAACTCGACTCCCTGTTCCCAAAAATATTAAATGATTCTTGAATATTTTAAACTAATATTCATTCAATTAATATTTTCAATTATTTAATTTAAAACTTACAAATACATTTAATAAATGAATTAAATGAAAAATATTCTTAACTTGAATAATATGAATTTATTTATTACTTGATGATCATTTATCCTTGAACAAATCCCAGACCCAAATGGTGGGGCCCATGATGTCCTAATCTCTTATTCAACTAAATAGAGCAGATTATTAAATGCACTTTTGTATGTGACCCTCTAGGCCCTTAACTCGATTTCATTAAATAAAATTCATAGAACAAGAGTGGGATATAGAAACCCATAATTCCCCATAAATAGATAAGTATAGTCATAGTAGTGACAACCAACCTATGAACACACACTGTGTAATATAATCTCTTTGTCTTTAATATCTCATAAAGCAGAACGCACACCCATGTCATCACTATTTCTTGATTTATTGTCTGTTGTTATAACTAGATAGATTTACCTTAGAATAACATGGATATTGATTTATCAATGTACTACCATCCTGATAAATGAGGCCCAATATATATTACTTCATTAACCTGGAATCAACAAATCCTTTCTTGACAATTCAACCAATACCATACCACCAATGACGCACCCAACACAAGCTACCTCACCAAGATTTAATTATCATGGTTGTTGGATAGCATCAAAGTATTATAGAAAATGGAACAAATTTAAAATGATATCAAGTTAGGATACAATCACATATGTTTTTATATAGGAACAACCAAGGACACAAAAAACATGTGGTGTTCCTATTGGCAGGTTTGTTCCCAAAATCTCACAGCTAGATATCACTAAGTGAAAACTTCATGAGAAGAAGTCTCAATGATTAAGAGCCCCTAACATCTGATAGTCAAACATCTACTATGTATAGTCAATAATATTTATCTAGACCATATGAAATATGTTTTAGATTAATTTCATAGTATCTCAGGTTCCCATTATAGCATGTGATCTACTATAACAATTTGACAAGACAACCAATCTATGGACACTACCATTAAATATTGGATGCATAAATATCTACACTACAATGGTAAGTAATCATCATGTATATATAACTTTTATACATGATATGTTAATCAAAAGCACAGTATAGTTGGTTTAATAGAACCCACTATTTCATTAGATCAAACAGAATACCTCTCAATTCTTTTGGATACAAGATATTGGATAAATAATTCACATTCAGAATCACTGTCTATATAGTCTAAACTATGATTTAAATCCATAAAAGATGTATTACACATGAGCACCAAGTTTTATAACATTAATTTTATTTGAAATCCCATGAATTATCAAATTTAAAGGTGGGAATCTTGGGAAGTTTGATTAAAGAGGTCTTGATGGTATTGTCCTTGGATACCCTCATAATGCTAGAGGATAAGGGTGTCACAATAAGGAAATTGAAAAAAACATTTATTCTAAAGAAATTAAAGTATTGTAATATTTATATAGAAATTATTTATAATTATATTTAGATATAAGAGTAATCAAAGAAATTTGTTTACTATTAAACAAAATGATAATGTTATTGAAAAAGGAAATGATTTGCAAGCTACTGAAGATGAATATTTCAATTCATTTATTTCATGTGATGAGGGAAAATGTCATTCATCTCATACAAGGATGTGGAAAAAATTTTAGGATTAATATATCATTATAGATCAATGAAAAATGGTTTAAAATAAAAGAACATTGAGGATAGTTTCACATACGACATTATATTATTTGGTTGAGCTAAGAGATATTAAATAAGATTTATAGAATCAAGATTTGATTATTTTCATAAATGAATAATTATATCATATTATGAAAAATTAAACATGGTAACTTACTAAAACCAAAAGATAAACTTTTATTGGAATAAAGTGGGGTTTTAAGAATAAGTTAAATATAAAAGGTTAAGTGATAAGAAATAAGGAAAGACTTTTTTATAAAGGCTACTCAAAGGTTGAAGTCACTGATTTTAATGTAATATTTTCACTTTTAGAAACACTTGAAACTATAAAAATATTACTTTCCATCTATGAAAAATAAATATATAAGTATTTTATATGGATGATAAGTTGGGTTTTCTCAATAGAGAGATGTATGAAGAATTTTATATTGAAAAACCATGTGAATTATTTCTTGGTAAAGATAAAAACTATGTGTAAAAGTTGAGAAGGATTTGTATTGGTTATAAAAATCTCAAAGATATTGTTATTACTAGATATATAATTTATTAAAGAAGTTGAATTTCAAGAAATAAAGAGTTGCAAAAACCTCTATATAAAAGAAAATAAATAATATTCCCTCTTTTTTATTATTTATATTGACTATATCATATTCACTGGAAATGATGAAAAAATGTGTGAACAATTTTTAAGGAGAGATTAAAGAGTTATTTGAAATTTATATACTAGGATAAATGAAATAATATATTAGCTTTCAAATCTCTCAGAAGAAAAGGTACTTTTCCCTTTCATTAGATATGTTAAGGAACTCTTGAAGAGATTCTACATGGAAGATTTAAATCCTATTTTGATAACCATTTATGTGGTATAAAAATTATCAATTGATGTTCAAGGAAAGTATGTTGATCCTAAATAATTCATAATGCTAATTGGAATCCAATTATATCTTATAGCTTCAAGTCAAAATTTAGTGTATATGAGTACACTTTATGATAGGTATTAAACTACACTAAGAGAGTCCCATCATGTGGATAGAAAAATAATTAGTATATATATTAATGATATAATTAATTTCAGTTATAAATAAGATAGCAGATGAATGATTGATTGGTTTAGTTACATAGATACAGATTGGTTCGGTTGTATCAATGATAGAAGATCCACATTTAGTGGATTTTTATTTTTTTGGAGATATATGTGTATGTTTGAATTCAAAGATTTTTTTAGTAACCCTTAGCACCACCTAAGCTAAATATATTACTACCAATAAATCCAAGACACAATTAATATAGATGAAGACATGCCTATAATATTTGTTGGATGATGTAAAGCTTCCCCTCCTCTTGGGTTATGATAATCAAAGTGCTATCAATCTACTAAGAATCTAGTGCAACATTCTAGATATAAAAACATTGATATTAAATATAACTTTATCAAAGAACATGTGTAAAAAATGAACTAATGATGTATTTTTCACCTATAAAAGAGTAATTTGATGATATATTCATTACAACATTACAAAGGAAACATTTCAGAAGCTAAGTTTAATTAGGATAATTCAAACTCACTCTCATTAGGGCTATGTTATGTGGTACTCACTCCTATCTCTTATATTATCTTTGGATAGTTTTTTTAAAGGAAGAGAAAATATATAACATATATCTATCCATTGATATGTTCTTTACCTATTTTGAGAGAACATATATTTATGGGGAGTTATTAAAAGGGGTAAGATATTCTATCAATATATGGGAACTATTTTAATAATTTTTTGAAGTGCATATGGGACCTTTTTCTCTATAGGTTGAAGTTTATTTTAGAAATAAGTTTGGATTTGTTTCTAATAACTATTTATATAAATCAGGGTATTTTTATTTAATTATTCTGGTTTCTTACATCAAGTTCACTCATGTAGGCTTAGAATTACTTTATAGTAATCCATTTCTTGAGTTTCAAGTGCTTTAGTGATTTATTTTCCATGGTAGATAAAAAAATCTAAAGAAGGATATTTTTGGAACCAATAGCTGTTGGTTTGTGGTTAAAAATATATATTTTGTTTAATAAAAATTGAGTTTTTATAAGATGTTATCTTTTGTTGTCAGCATATAAATCATTAAGTTATTTAAGTAAGATTTTCATAACTTATGAAGATTAATGAGATTGTCTTAATGTCTCAAATATGTGGCTTGATAATTGGAGAAGCACATTTTTTTTAGAAATATGATAAATTTAGAACCTCCCTTTGAAGTTATAAAATAAAAATTTCCATAAAAATAATAATAATGATAAAATATATATTTGATCAAATGAAAGGTAGAGAAAAATGTTTTTTAGATAATGTTTATAGGGACATCAGACTGAGTGTTTTGGAAAAAATATCAATCGATTCTTGGTGATGTATTACTCATTTATTAAAAATCAAAATGCATTGTTTCCTCGATTAAAGATAAAGTTTTTAAAAGGAATATATTGGTGTAACATTGGTGAAAATATGTTTTTTGGATAAAGGTTTCTAGAACAAGTTCACTGGATAGAGAAAAGTTGATGATTCCACCAGACAAAGAATGTTTTTATGATCATCAGAAAGATTAGTGTCCTAAATTTTTGGAATGAAGTTATATTGTAAAATGATTCATATGAAGTCTATTGGATTAACTTTTTAACTCAAAGATCTATAGATAGATAAATCATGTAAATCTTATCAAATTAAAAAAATATGAAAATTACCTGATGAAGCCTTAGGATACAGATAAGTTTTTATGAAGATGTGTCGGCCAAAGATTTGATATTATTTAAAAAGGATTTTGTAAATTCATTCAATGTGATTATATTGAGCTATTATTTAATAATTTATAAAACTAGATTAGTTAAAGGAATGTTTAATGAATGTTTTAATAAGATTATTGATGTTGATATTTGAAGAAAATATTTATGAAGTTTTTTGACTCTAATATAATTGGAGGTTTGAAGGTGGTAATATAAAGAAATTTTCAAGTATGAATTCAAATTCTATGTGGGAAACTAAAATTTTAAATTTTTACTTATCCCTAAGTTTTTGAAAAAATAATGTCTATATAAGGGGGACTAGGATCACTGTAATTTTTTTTTCTGCCATACGCGTTGTTGAAGAAGTGTGGTACAAACTGAGGAGATTAAGAAATATTTTATCAAAGCATAATATGTAGTAATACTAGAATGAAGGTATAAAATTAAGAGTATCAAATATAGATACTAGATAGAGTGCTATTAGATAAAGTGATACTAGAAAGAGTATATCAGATGGAAAAAAGGTACCAGATAGAGTACACTATATAGAGTATATTGGATAGAGGAGAATTGGAAAAACAGTTACTGAATGGATAAAATTACTGTATTGAGAATTTATTACTCATTTATATTTTGAAATTTAAGTGGAATAATAATAACTTAGAGTAAGGAAATTGTGAATAAAATTTAAGTATCACAATGAAAACATTGAACCCCATTGGTGAAGATTCTTTTTGTTATTTAAAACTATTTTATTATATTATCTATGTGAGGATAACATGCACTATCAAAGGATTATAGTGTTATTAAAGTTATGGATACTCCCAAATTACTATATGTACAAAGTATTTATTTTTATTGAATTTATAATCCTTTATTATTTCCAAACAATGTGAAGGACTAGCTACCTTTATTGAGCAGTGAACCTCATAAATTTTTATGGTCCTATGGCTGTGATTTTGTGTTTTTTACAATGGATTAAATTCCCTCTAGCCAGAGGTGAAGTTTGTTTTAAATTATAAAACATAAAAATATAATATCTCTTATTTACCCACCTTTTAGTGATCACACAAAATTTTAAAGGTCCTTTCAACGTAGATGAAAATACTTTTAATAGATCACTAGAATTTTATTGAATAAAAATACCCTTTTTATTTTATAACAACTTATTTAAAATATAATTTTTTTCTAAAATATTAGTCAAAAAATTTTGTTGGGAAATAACTATGGAATCTTTTAAAGGAGACTTCAAAGTAAATAATAGTCATGACAACATGGAAAGTTTTCTGAGCGGTGTACATTAAAATAAAGATTTGGTTTACACTATCATTAAAAAGTGACACATTCAGAGAAAAACAAGAATATTATTATTAAATATTTTTATATAAATTAAAACATGGGTAAAAATTAATTTAATTAATAATTTTAGAATATTATAACCATTTTTGAAGATATTTTAAATAAAACATGGACTTGGAAGAAAAAATTCCTGACCAAATAGAAAAAAAAATTTGTTTTACTTGAGGAAAATAAAGGAAAGATTTTAATTTACATAAATAATAAATGGATAATAAAACATATGTCATTTAAGATATAATGATAATATAATTCCCCTAATAAAAAATTAAATAAAAATAATCCCAAATAAAGATGAAATTGTAAAATAAACACTTACCTTAGGTTTGATTTCCTTTGTAAGTGATTTAAACACTTGTGTAATAAATTTAAATTTATTTTAATTATAAACTATAATAATACACATACTTATAATATAATATATTATCCACATATAACATTTCAACCCCTGTTTATTAATAATAATTTATCAAAATTGTCATTTCTAATTATTAATGGTTTCATTTTTCATGAATGTTCCGGTTAGGTAGTTTCATTTATTACATTTTTCTCATGGTTAAATAATATCTATAATGTTAAAAATGATATAAATATAATATATATTCAATACATACATATTTATAATCACCTATGAAAGGAAGACATGAAAAATGAATCATATCGCTTCGTGGAGGTGGTAGTCCACATGAACGCATGAGAGACATTATCATTTCTTAATGGGTAGAAGAGTTAGAAGGTAAATGATATATTATATTTACTTAATAATAATGTTTTCATAAATATCATATATATTCTATATCTCCATATTTATAATATTTCTATCAAAAACTAATTACACCGCTCTATGTAGATGGTAGGTCGTACGCACTGACAAGCGATGTTTCTATTTTATATAGGATGGGAAAGAGATGAATAAGGGTTTTACCACCAGAATAATAATAAAATTTATGTATATGTTAGATACTTATGTTATTATATGAGTATGGTTATAGAATATTTGAAAGAGGTAGAAGAGTAAATAAAATGAAAACACTCGATTAAGAGTTATACCTATTCTGTAGAAAACCAGTTTTAGATTACACCTTAAGACTTATCAGTTGATACTTTTATTAGAATAGAGACTATAGGTCAATATGTGTGAATAATATAGGATAAGTGGTTCCTTTTAATAAATTAGGGAAATTAAACACTGGGAATTACTTAAATTATTTCAGTAATATAAAGTATTTTTGTTGTGAAAGTGGCTCAAAATTGTTATATCTTAGAAGATGATTAGGGTAAGGTATAAATATAAGAATAAAATGAGTTTTGGACAAGTTTAAGTGATATTTTTACCCTTATATATTATTTTAACCCTTAGTAATCCTGTTTTAACCCTAACTGCGGTAACAATGTTTTTCTGTTTTTACTATTCATTATGAAAAAAATTAAGTTGACCTTATTACCTAATATTAATTATAATGATTAAAAATATGGAATCCATTATATAATATTCAATTTTTAGAAGTGGGAAAAATAATTTTAATATAAGTTCACAAATCACAAAAAAATATTTTAGAAAAGTGTTTTTTTACGCATTAAAAGGATTTTACAAGAACATAAAGTATAATATTTATTTTAATAGAATTTATTGAATTCTGTTAAATTGAAGGAGAAATATTTTTCTTCAAAACCAAACCAAAACTAAAATGAACCATTTAATTACTTTATTAAGATAAAATAATGAAAATAGTTTTAATTTGAAAAACAAATTACTTAGATTTCGAAAATGTTAAGTGTGTATTTCTATGCTCGAAATTAAAATTTTCTATTAATTATATTTATTATTAAATATAAATTAGTTATATATTTTTTTTATTATTATTTTAAATTATAATTATATCATTATAATTTCCAAAAAATGATTGTTTTTGTAAAATCGTTATTTTCCAATATTCACCCAAAAAAAACTATTTCTGAAAATTATAAAAAATTCACTGTAAGATAATTTTGGGATTTATGAAATAAAAAATGAAATTTATTTCATTAAATTAAATTTATAAAAATTTATAATTTATGCTTTAATTACATTCTTGAATAAAGCTTCGTGCATCGTGCTATTGTTTCTCTAGAAACAAAAGCTTACTATAATTGAAGCTCAGGTGTTGAATTATTCCATACATAAAAAATTTCATCCTTAAAATTTTTAGAATGTCACATCATTCATATATATGGTTAATCCTTAATCTCAACTCTTATAAGTTCCCATATCACCTCTTCTATCTTATGATTTCTCTAAAGTATCGTCTGATTCCACAACACTTTTTATTTACTATAAAAAATTTGGATAGGATCTTCATAGTAAGATAAATAAGGTTCCAATTTTTTTAATTAGAGGTGAGAACATGTATTGGTTCTATCTTATAATTAATCAATAAAAAAATATGGAACACATCATGAACTTTATAGTGTCTAGGTATCATTTAAAAATGGTAATCCATAAATCCAATTATTTCAAGAATTTTTAATGTCCTGATGTACCAAGGACCTAGTTTACCTTTATTACCAAACATTATAACACCATTTCATGGAGATAATTTCATGAAAAAATGATTCTCCAATTGAAATTCCAAACCATTCCTTCAGTTATTAGTATAAGGATTTTTTCTACTCTATGCCATAAAAATATAATTCTAGATAGTCTTCTCTTTCACAGTGGTCTCCTCAATGAGTTTTGAGCCTATAAGCTTCATTTCACAAACTTCATCCCAAAAATTTATAGAAAAATATATACGACCATAAAGTGATTAATATGGTGTCTTATTAATTCTTTAATGAAATCTATTATTATATTAAAATTACACTAATTTTAAATATTGATCCCATACACCTTGAAAGTCAAGTGAGTTGGGCGTCAACATGTCTTTTATTGTTTGAAATGTTCCTTTATAATATCTATCATTCTAATGGTGATAGGAATTTCACAAATGTATCTTGGTGTCAAGAAACATCTAAATACATTTATAGAATTTTTATATAAACCAATGATCATGATCAGATAAAATCGAAATAGGTTCACCCTGAAGTTCAAAACTTCATTAATATTGATTTTTACAAGGAACTCAAGAGGTAGATCTTCCCTTATAGTAAAGAAATGTATAGAATTCATAAATAGATCAATATTAACCCATATGGAATCATTATTTATATAATCATTTGGAAATTCATTACAATGACCATATTAATATCATACAATTTCCACATAGATATAGGTAGAGGTTGCATGACTCTTTTAGGATGTGGCCTTTTATCCTTTACCGATTAAAAAACAATGAATCTTGATTAATATTCTATAATTTCCCATTTCAAATTATCCTTCAAAAATTTTTCATTTTAAATTCCAACACATTTTGGTACTACCAAGGGGTTTATTGAAATTTTTTCTATGAGACTCATCTTATAATTCCCTTTTGAACTTTGGAATAGATGAAACACATAAGTTTTTTCCAAATTTCATCACTATATTTTAATAAAAAAATCCACTAGTTTCCCATTATTAACTTCTTTAATTTTATTTTTTAACCTCTTATCATGGAGCTAGGAACTTTATGTTTTCTAATAAGTCTGATTTAATAATAATTTTAAAAAAGGGCAATGTTTCCCATTTCTTAATAATTCCCATATCCAACTTTAGGATGTTTCTGAATATTGAATCCTTTTCAATACTCATATTTGATAGAATTTCATGATATTTCATACTCATTGAATAAAGTGCCTTATTATCCAACCCATGGTGGTAGTGTATCAATCAATCATAATCCACGAGTAGCTTTAACTATCTTCTTTTCCTTATGTTGAGATATTTTTGTGAAAAGTTGTATTTAAATATCTTATGATCAATATACATCTCACATTTTTACCATAGAGATAATGTCTCTATATATTTACCGAAACAATTTCCACTGACAAATAAAGATCATGGGTAAGATATTTTTTTCATGGATATTTAACTTTCTTGATACATAATCATTAAATTAATAATTCTATATAAGGACACATCCAATTCCTTTCTCGGATGCGTCAGTATATATCACAAATCCATCCCCTCCTACTATAATTTTCAACATATTTTAACTGATCAACCAATTATTCAACTCTTTAAAACATTCATTAAAATCCTCTATCCATAAGAACCTAACCCCTTTATGTATTAACTTGGTTAGAAGGTTATCTAATCAAGAAATTTTTCGAAAAAATCACTGATAGTGACTTACTAATCAAATGAAACTATGTACCTTAGTTATGTTTTTCAGCACCTAACATTCTTTGAGTAACTTTTTCTTTGAACAATCGACTAATATTATATCCTTAGAGAAAATATGTCTAAGAAAATGAACTTTATAAATCCATAATTCACACTTACTAAATTTCCCATATAAATCATTTTCTCTAAGATTCTAAAGAATTATTTCTAAATAACTTTTATGCTCTTCATAAAATTTAGTGTATACCAAGATATCATCAATGAATTCCATAAATAGATTATCACGATATTCCTTGAACACTCTATTTATCACATCCATAAAAAGAGAGGGAGCATTATTCAATCCAAATAGAATTACTATAAAATCATAATTTAGATACCTTTTATGAAATTTTATCTTTAGAGTAACTTCCTCCCTTATTCACAATCGATGATACCTAAAATGAATATCATTTTTTGAAAAATATTGATCTCCTTGAAGTTTACAAAAAAATTCATCAACATGAAGAAAATGGATCTTATTATTCCTGAAAATGGAATTCATTTCTTTGTAAATAATTTAAATCCTCATAGTACCATCCCTATTTTTCAAAAATATAACATTTGAACCCTAAGTAGAAACACTTAGGTGTATGGATAAATTTTTACACAAGTCCTATAGTTGTTTCCTTAATTTCACTAACTTTATTGACGAAATTATGTTGGGAGTCTGATATATAGGATGCATGTCCGAGATGTTTTGAATAGAAAACAAATATTCACACTCAAGTGGATATATAAGTAGTTCTTAAAGAAAAACATAAATGTATTCTTAAACAATAATAACATCTTTTATCATAGGGTTACCTTTCCCATTTATAGGTTTTGACTACTCTTCTTCTCTAAAAATTTCATTATGGAGAGCTACTAGGGGTGGATCTAGGAATTGTTTAGATGATTAAGTATCTTTTCTAAAGACAATTAATTACACAATTTTATTAAAAATCATGATCTCCTTATCTTTGAAATAATTTTTTTTAATTATACTTTTAAATCCAACCCATAATAATGATTATATAAAAGTATACATAGGTATAATAATCATACATAGAAATAGGGTATGTCCATGCATCATAACAGGGATTGACTGACATATACTTGTTGTAAGAATATTTCCTCTAGGATTATTATTGATAAATACCTTCTTAGAATGATAGGGAAATATTTAATTTTCTTAGAAAACACGGAATATATAAAAGACTGCAATGATCCATTATTGTATAAAGAACAAACTAATTTTGAATTTATGATCAAATTACCTACCATAACATCACTAATAACTTTAAAATTAGATGTAGTAATTCGATAATCCTGGCCTTCTACCCTTTTACTATTCTTTGGTAAGTTCCCTTAACATTTGGGGAATTGGTTGGAATGTTTCCCCATATCCTTAGAGTTAAATCATTGTACTTTTATGGCTTCTACCTTACCCTTTCATTCATGATTATGATGGAGTTTCTCTCCAAACTCGAAGAAAACTCATGTTCCCTTCAAGAATTCTCCAGAGTGTTTCTTTCAAAAATTATCATATGATGAAAATTTTACAATTCTCTTCTTCCCCTTATCCATTCTTTCTTCAAGTGGTGGTCAACTATCCTATTCTTATATTTATTTCCTTTGAAGTCATAATACTTTGAGAATTATTTCTCTATCTTTACATGATACTATATCCTCATATAATGATAAATTTGGGGAGAATAGTTCCCTTTGAATTATTGCATATAAAACTTTAAAGAAACAATAAATATTACTCTTTGGATTATTTATATAGTCCACAACATGAATTTATAACCTTGAAAAGTTTGATTCATACTTTTCCTCTTATTTTTTTCTTAGACATAAAAATATTTACTCCATATCTAGTCATTTTTTTAGGAAAATTTTTTTCATAGAAAATTACCTTAATATTTTAAGTTCTAAAGGATCGAAGAAAAACTGAGAGGGGGAGGCGGGGGGGGGGGGGGGGTTGAAAAAGTTTTTTCTTAAAAAAAATAAACTTTAGAGAATTTAAACCTGAATTTATTTTAAATTTTATTCCTTATAATTTTTTTTAAAAACTCAAGTACTTGTATAAATAGAAAATTAATCGAGTAACACATGATTTACAAGGTTCAAACTCAGTATGTGAACCTACATTCTTGTCATAGCTATTCTCATGGGTATATGGAAATTCACTATTATGAAGAAGTGAATACAACTTGTGTCAAATCCCATTATAAATATTCTATGTCTTGATATGACTGATTATATGAACCCCTTTAGTTTAAAATTTTTTTCTTACAAAAACATTGAGCCACAATAATAAAATCAACTTTGAAACTTTCTGCTCCACACAAGTTAATTTATAAACTCTATCTAATTCCTCTGTTAGATGGACTTCATCTGACAGCCTTAGACTGATTTCCCTTTTATCAATATTTACTTCTTAAACAAATTATCAAGACTCAGACCAATTCCATTTGTCTTATTATCTCTGTTCAGTAATATGAACTTATCTCTGTCCAATCTTCTTATCATAACCCTCAGTCTGGAAACTCTTCTTCAACATGAAACAAATTTGGTTAGAAAAATCACTTCTAACACAAAATATTTAAAGCATAAGATTTTTTCCTCACTCTAAATAGTGACAAAGTATTATGTATTAAGAAAATCTATTTATAGGTGCTCCAATTGAGAAAAGTATGGGAAACCAATCTATTTTCCAATTCACTCAATTTAAAAATCTCTAAAATTCACATTCATTTGAGATTCATCTTTAATGAATTAAACTCTTCTCAACTCTTCTGGATTCTTATAGAAAACTCCTGAATATTAACAACTATTATATAATTTACAAACTTTAAACAAGATGTAAAAAAATTCAATAGAACAACACTTTAATCTGGAATTGGTGATCTGAAAAACTCATCATTTGTCTAATCCTCTTGACCCACTTGAAATAAAAAACCTCTCATCAATCAGCTGACACTTTTTAAATTCTCTGTCTGGAAATTGAAACTCTATAACATCTTATTATGAAACTATTTTAAATATTTTGATTCAATTTTGAAAAAAATTTGAAATAAAAAACATCTTATTCTCTTGGCCCATTTAAATAAGACACATATAAAATTGGTCACTCTGAAGCTCTAAGATAACTAAAAAAGGTTGACTGTATTGTTGAAACTTCTAAAGACTTAAAAAACCTAAAATGACTATCTGGTAAAATTTATAAATGGTTTCACATCTCCATTATTACTCTCCATCAATTCATCAACTATCCAGTATAATCATATAGTTTTCAATGGAACGTAGCATCTGATGACTTATTGGTGTTAACCGCTCATCCCATAAATTGGAACCATGAAGTATTCTAATAGATCAGTGTCAAAGACATGGATAAAAACTTACCTTTCTAAAAACTCAACAATTTCCTCCATTATAATTAGATTTTTTTTGTTATTAAACTTGAGATTTTATGTCTTTCAACCAATTCTTCATCCGATCAACTTATGTGGTGAAAAAACATCAAAATTATTCATAATTTTGATTGAAACCAAATATGATATCCTACTTTATATTATATTATATTCATAAAACTAATTTCTTGAATCATAAATTTTTTTCAACAAATCATATTCAACTTTCATAATAGTTCTCTATCTGGAGGATCAATATTTGTAACTCATCCAATCAGTAACTTTAAAAACCCTCCAATTTCAATCTTTTAAAAACTTATTTGTCTGATTCTTGTCGATCTAATGATTAGTTTTTTGAAAACATAAAATTCACTAGGAGAAGAAACAAGGTAAATTAAAAATCTAAATTCTTATACAAACTCTGGAATGTATCATGACTTCTTCATGATGTTTAGAAACTTGAAATAATAGAAAATAATCATTTGAATTATTTTGGAAATTTCATCGACTTCCCATATTTTCAAGTCTCAAAAACATTAAAACTTTATAAATTCTAAAAAATTATGATTTTCATCAAAAAAAATAACTTCGGTGAATTGGATCTAATGGATCATCTGATTGAGTGTTTTATCTAAAATTCTGTATTTTTTTTCTTTATTCAGACTTCCAAAAACTTATAAACAAAAAAGTTATAAAATTTTAGCAAAAGTTATTCCAACTAATTTATGAAAAATATTCTTTTGAAAAAAATTTATTTATTAAAAAAACATTTAAATCATCACAAAGGATCTTTAATTTTCCCCTTTTGGATTTTTTGAAAACTCTCATTAATAAAATTTTCAACTCACTATTTTTCAATACTCAAATGTTTTCAAAAATCATTTTTGAACATTTACCAAATCACATCTTTCCTAAAAATGGAGTTTCCTGACACCACATTACTGGATAAAGTAATATTTTTTAATGAACCTCATACCTTTATGATAAGAAACGTTTTTTCCATGTTAAGATAATCCCCCATCGTTTTTATTTTCCTCTCAATTATCTTTCTCTCCCCCATTTTATGATGACCTCAAATTCAGATTCATTTAAGTAAGAGAATTACTTCCTTATATTTTATAGGATAAATTTGTACAAATACCCCCTATGTCAACATAATAAAAATCATGGAGGGGGAGCTCCTTAAGATATTTAGGAGGTCTTTGGTGGAGGATGATCATGAAGTTGCAACCTCAATTCCTAAAATATGTCTTTGGGAATTACTTTTGTGAAAATATCATCAATTTGATATTTAATTTAAATGTTTTCTAAAAAAACATCACCACCAAAATACTTTCTTTTATAAAGTAAAACTTGATATCAATATGTTTTTATCTTTAATGTTGGATATGATTTTTTGAAAGATCAATTGCACTTTGATTATCACAAAGTATCTTCAATGGTTTGAAAGCTTAAACGTTTAAATATTCCAACTGAACTTTTGTAACGTCCCGACCCAGGTCACCCCTGAACCGGTGGCCGGACAGGTCGCCACATGACCTCAAGCACATCTCCCCATACGATATAAGCTGCCAACCAGCAACGAGGGTCTAAGGATTGTCAGTGGAGAGACTATACCCTCATTTTAGTGATTGAAAATATACAATGGAAATAAATAGAGGAAACTGTCTAATAAATGATAGAGCAGCAGAAATCAGATTTTATAAATCTTGTACAAAACAAATGGCCAACACAAAATTATACAGCAGATACATGCATGCCATGCTAATGATAAAAAATAGAAAAAAGTGAACAAAATAGCATGCTTTACATTCCAATAAAAAAATAAAAAAATAATGACTCAAAGCCCCAAGGGAGATCTCCTCGAGCATCCTGAGCATCCGCTCAGTCCTCTACTCCTATCTCCCAAGTAAATGCAAACATCATAGTCCTGTAACCAAATATAATCTACTCAGGTACCCAGTGCAATGGCGGCCTGAGTAGGGCATGAGATATAAATATCAGTAGGCCTAGACCACCAGTGTCTACCCCAAATCCAGACATTTAATAAATAACTTATAATTGGTTAAGGCATACATAAAATAACGTAAGAAGTATAAAGTAACTATAAACCCAAGTACCTGCTTCAGTCCTCACCAGGTGTCTGAACTTGAACTATTCATTTGTCATGCATACTCAACAATCATTACATAATCATTTATCGTTTATCAATTATTTCAATCTTAATAAATTATGAAAGTCTTGAGATTCGGCCTACGCCTGACATTTCCCGTATAAGTCACTCACCACAGATGTCTCTAAAGACCATCTAAGTAATCAAGTAAAGACTGAATCCAAACTTGTGCTTTGGCTTGGATAACACGTCATAAGTTATTCAATTTAATCTTTCATATAATAAGTCTGAGACTGTCCACTAAAAGTGGTTCACCCAATTCATAAATAAGTCTGAACCCTTTCTCATAATCAATTCACAAATCATCATGTCACAACAGCCTTCATTAACCATTAAACTCATTTCATGCACGAACAATTGGACCCACCATCCAATGTTAATTAATGGATATAGAAAATAATTTCTAGAAACCTCATGAGAATTTGGAGCCTCAGTCCTTGTCTCACAACCCATGGGTATTTGAAGGATCAGTCCCTATCCTATAAAAGAATATTCACTTGCAAGATGGGTGTAGAACGCCATTTCTAGCACCCCGTGAGTATTTGGAGCATCAGTCCCTGTCTCACAACCCATCTATCAATCATACATATACATTTATAATTGGTGTAGAATTATATGTCTAACACCCTGTGAGTATTTGGAGCCTCAGTCCTTGTCTCACAACCCATTCATCAATCATACATATATATTTATCATTGGTGTAGAATACCTTGTCTAGCACCACAAAACCAATCCGTTAATTAATTAAACAATTAATTAACAACACAAATCACTATTTAGATAATTCAACACTTAATTATCTATTCAACATCTCATTAATTAATAATTAATTAACAATTAATTATTCTTAGCAGGCCAACTAAATAATTAACTCAACATTTAATTATCCAAATTCTTTAACAAGTCTGAACCCGTCTACTCAAACAATGGTTTTTCCAGGACTTTAACAATCTACAATCACACCATAATCATCTCAAAACATGCCGAACAAAGACATTATATTTAGTGACCATCTCATGAAACATATCATATCTCTAAACAACACCATCCAAGACAACTTAAGGCATGGAAAACTAATACGCATCAAAAGGTACTCCTGGCCAAAAATTGTAACAAACTATCAATTAACAATCTTAATTTAATGCATGAAAATTAATTAATTCAACAATTAATTAATTAAACCTTACCTCTTTAACCATTCATCAATTAGTTAACTATTTACCATTTAACATGTAATAATTAATCCATCCATTAATTATTACCAGTTTCCAAATTATATTCCGAACATGTCAAATATTCAATATTCCAAATAATCAGTAAAAGCCAAAATCTCATTCCAACTCACGACATGATAAATAATTCTACAATTAATTATCCTATTAATCATTCTTCCCATTCAGATCATTAAATTGTTTAATCATATCACTTTAACTACAATAGAAATCCATGCTTAAAATCAACACATGTTCAAGTCCTCATTTATCTCATGTGGGTGGCATTACTTAATAACATTAAAACTGTCATGCATCGACATATCAAAATCAAGGAAACTCGCATTCTCAAAATATTTAAAGAATCTATAATTCTTAAATAAATTGTTAAATATTTGGGACCCTACCTCAGGGTTTTGCTGGAAACCATAACGAACGAAGAACCCTCAAGAGAAACAGGTTGATTCTTCAAGAACCCTCCTTAGATCACTTCTCCTAGAAATACCAAGACCAAAACTTATCATACTTGCCATCTACACACTTATATTTACCAATAATGGTTGTAGATATATGAAACTGATAGAAGAGGAGATGTAGATCTTTGTAGATCTAAGAAACCGAACAAGAACGAAGAAGAACATCTACCTACCTTAAGAATTCATCTTTGATTCGCCAAGAGAAGCCTTCATATCGCCTCCAAAATTCTTGGGAGAGGTTTTAAAACCTTTAAGGGAGAGTAATCCCGGGTTATGGCTGTTTAGGAGGAAAAACGAGCCATCTAGAGGTTTAAACGTGTGAGATCCACTTTTTTAGGATCTTACATAAGTGGCCGCATGGTTTGTTCGCATGGTTAGACAAGCCGTATGCTAACCGTGCGTTAGCTACTTCCACTGACACCCCTCTCACACAACCTCATCACACGGTCTCTCCTAACCGTGAGCCAACCGTGCGAGAGCTACTTCCTCAAAAATTCAACTACAAATGGTTTGGCCGCACGTTTAGACAAACTCTGTGCCGCCCGTGCGACTTCCCATTTACCTCAAAACTTCTATCAAAGTTTGAAAAAAACGACATCTTTAGGTGTTTCAACACTCAGAATAAAATTACAGAGCTCAGTTTAAAAAGAATGACCAATTGATAAACCAAAAAATAATTTCAGAAACATTCATAATTTTAACCATGTTCAAAACACGAGATCTTACATTATACCCACCTTAAAAACTTCTCATCCCCGAGAATCCATCGGGAACTACTACTAAAACAACCGACCTACCAAGGTCATTTAATCTCGTTAGAAGTGACGTGTTTAATTCCCATCACCAAAAACACCTTTAAACCTTATCAAACCTGATGGATAAGACTTTTTAACTAGACCCAAAGATTACTCTAAAGATTAAACATCAAAACAGATCATATATCTTAGGTCATTAGAAGGACCTTGTCAACGTAAAAGGATGAACCTCAATCAAACAACAGAACAAGTTTCACATGCTTCACTCAAAAGATGTCATAGACCTAAAATCCACTTCTTCCCTTTATCTGAAAACGTGACTTTAAAACTATCCAAAACCATCCGCAAGTATAAAGAAGTACTTACCCAACATCTGGTAAATTTTCCAAGTCAAGACATCACAAAGCTATTTCAAAAACAACCATGACCAAACAAGAAAAAGGAAGTATCCCAAAGAAACCATGCATCCCGCATACTCCCCAGATAAGAACTACTCCTCAAGACCAATAACATTTAAACTATAGCATGTCACATGACCGATTCTATATTAGTGTCTCTATGACAAGGTCATGATAGGGGACATGCTCGTCGTGTCCCGAAGAGCACACTAAGAGAAAACCGAGGTCATGAAGAAGATCAGTCAAACCCTTACCGGACAACTCTGTTATAAAATCTCAACATCACCTGCCAAAAAATTCATCATGGAAAAAGTGGTAATACCCACCTTAAGATTTCCCATGATGTCTCAAGAAAAGATCAGTCACTCACCAGCACGCTAGATTAACCATAAGATCGGCGTGTCAAAACAACCGAGTCTTTCGAAAATCATTCCATGTACTAAAATGAAACTGATTATATAATTCTCAAGTTACTCTACATGGAGTTGACCCTAGACTGTACTCAATAGTAGAAAAAGAATTATTATGGAGTCATTTTTCCTCATACGACCATTTTCCTAGACGACGCTATAACCAGTCATCTATTTCTAAGAAGAAAGGGTCAAAGGACCAACAAAGCAGCCGACCATGCCCAAGGCACGTCTAACCAGCTGACAAAGAGCATTACTCGATGCTCAATCCCACAACAAGGTCAAGAAACACATCACCACCCATTCGAATAAGGGTGTCATAGGAAACTGGAAGTCCTACCTGGGACAACGACACCCAAAAACTCTAAAAGAGTGAGAAAATCCATAGTGCTAGCAAGGCATTTAAGTTATGTGGGCTCTACCAAACATAGGTTATCCCCTTACAAAGAAAAAGTGTCAACCTTAAACCGGGTCACTTCAAACAAGTAACTAGACTCAAAATCCGAACACAAGGGCATTACTAAGGAAAATAATGCCCACAGAAAGTACTCATGATTCCGTTCCAAGGAAACTCAAGAGAAGTCTGAACTACCCTTTACATGAGGGTTTTAAACAGTGGACACCACAATAGGTTCCATTTCCAAGCCACTTATATTTAGTCACTTTTAATATTTAATAATCAAAGATTTAATCAAAACATCAAAGTAAAATTTTCAAAATTTCCCAAGGTAAAAATAGGCAAGTCTCACAAAACTCCATTTTTAAAACATTTAAGTTAGTTGAGAACCCATCATTTTTAGAAAATTTATTAAAATAAATTCCTTTTATGAAGATAAGGCATCCTACGAGGATATCATTTTAACTAATATGGGTTCTATATAAAGACACCCAATATCAAACGCACAGGTATTAAAAGTTTAAACACCCAAATGGGTTATCTCATAAAAACAATCCCCAACTGACCTACTTGGGTCCAGTTGCATTTTATAAGCTATCCAATTGATTTTAGATCAACATTAAACATCTTTCACATTTATAAGCATTTAACATGGCATCAAGTCATCCCATTTAATATGAGTTGTCATTTCCCTACTCATGAAGCACCCATAAACTCCATGGATTGAAAATTGGCTCTCATTAATCGATACCAATGTCAAATCAGAAATTAACATAATCAACCTAACGGTCCAAATTATATGGGTGGCCACCTACCCATCAATAAGGCACCCATACTTTTTATTGCTCGATTTTGGCTCCTATTTAACACAATAAACATTTATTTAACATTTTATCTTTATCACCCCTTTCACATATCAAAACTTCTCTAACATGTTATCATAAGTAGTAACACAACAACATGCTATAACTCAGAAGCATGTCACAACAAACAAACATGATAATAACCAAGGAAGTACAGAATATAATCATTCAAGCATGTTAAATATATCACCGTAACATGCTATCTAGAGAGGCATGCTAAAGCAGATCAAACATGGAATTTCACCCAAGGAACACAATCCAAATTAACAGGCATCCTACTAATGCAACTACATGAAAAGTTATATGCATGACATGTGAATCTATAAGTACCTAAGATTATGCAAGTATGCAACTTCCTTGCCATATCAGGCCAAGAAAATTACTCTTTTCGAATTCTCAAAATCAATAAACAGTGGAAAATACACCATTCACTCAAGGTGAAATCATATAAACTATAACCCTTAATAATACAAACATCATTTCCCATCCATGGTCACTTAGTCATTTCCCTTACATGAGGTGATCAGTCCCAAGCACAGTTATTAACCCAAGTGCTGACACATTCTAAGTCTCCTGTCTACCAACCCCAAAAAAATAAGACAAAGGAAAAGAAAGAAACTAAAACCTCCCTTTGATACCACTTTGTAATGTCCTGACTCGGGTCACCCCTAAACCGGTGGCCGGACCGGTCACCACATTACCTCAATCGTGTCTCCCTGTACTCTAGAGGATGCCGAATAGCAGCGAGGGTCTAAGGATAGTTAGTGGGGAGAGAATACCCTAATTTTAGTGTTTGAAAATAGACAAAGGAAATAAATAGTGAAAATAGTCTAATAAATGATAAAGCAGTGGAAAGAAGATTTTATAAATCTTGTAAAAAAAAAATGGCCAACACCGAATTATATAGTAGATGCATGCATGATATGCTAATGATACAAAATAGAAAACAGTGAACAAAACAACATGCTTTACATTCCAATATAGAAATAAACAAATAATGACTCAAATCCCCAAGGGCGATCTCCTCGAGCATCCTAAGCATCATCTCGGTCCACTTATCCTATCTCCCAAGTAAATGAAAACCGTATAGTACTGCAACCAAATATAATCTACTCGGGTACCCAGTGAAATGGAGGCCCGAGTAGGGTGTGAGATATAAATCTTAGTAGGTCGGGATCACTGGTGTCTACCCCAAATCTAGACATTTAATAAATAACTTATAACATGTGAAGGCATGCATAAAATAATGTAAGTAGTACAAAGTAACTATAAACCCAAGTACCTGATTCAGCCCTCAACTAGTGTCTGAACCTGCACTATTCATTTGTCATGCATACTCAAAAATCATTACATAATCATTTATCGTTTATCAATTATTCCAATATTAATAAATTAGGAAAGTCTTGAGATTCTTCCTACGCCTGACATCTCTTGTATAAGTCACTCACTACAGATATCTCTAAATACCATCTAAGTAATCAAGTAAAGACCAAATCCAAGATTTTTCTTTGGCCTGGATAACGCATCATAAGTTATTCAATTTAATCTTTCATATACTAAGTATGAGCTCGTCTACTAATAGTAGTTCAACCAATTCATAAATAAGTCCGAACCCTTTCTCATAATCCATTCACAAATAATCATGTCACAATAGCCTTCATTAACCATTAAAATCATTTCATACACAAACAATTGGACCCACCGTCCAATGTTAATTAATGGATGTAGAAAATCATATCTAAAAACCTCGTGGGTATTTGGAGCCTTAGTCCTTGTCTCACAACCCATGGGTATTTGGAGCATCAGTCCATATCCCATAAAAGAATATTCTCTTGCAAGCTGGGTGTAGAACGCCATGTCTAGCACCCCGTGAGTATTTAGAGCATCAGTCCCTAACTCAGAAACCATCTATAAATCATACATATACATATATCATTTGTGTATAACGCCATGTCTAACACCCTGTAAGTATTTGGAGCCTCATTCCTTGTCTCAAACCCCATTCATCAATCATACATATATATTTATCATTGGTGTATAATTTCATGTCTACCACCACAAAACCAATCCATTAATTAATTCAAAAATTAATTAACAACACAAATCGATCTTCAGATAAGTCAACACATAATTATCCATTCAACATATCATTAATTAATAATTAATTAACAATTAATTATTCTTAGTAGGCCAACTGAATAATTAACTAAACATTTAATTATCCAAATTCATTAACAAGTCAGAACCCGTCTATTGAAACAATGGTTCATCCAGGACTTTAAAAATCAACAAGCACACCATAATCATCTCAAAACATGCTGAACAAAGCAAATATATTTAGTGACCATCTCACACAACATATCATATCTCTAAAAAACTCCATCCAAGACAACTTAAGGCATGAAAAAATAATAAACATCAAAAGGTACTCCTAGGAAATAACCGTAACAAACTATCAATTCACAATCTTAATTTAATGCATGAAAATTAATTAATTCAACTATTAATTAATTAAACCTTATCTCTTTAACCAATCATCAATTAGTTATCCATTTACCATTTAACATGTAATAATTAATCCATCCATTAATTATTATGAGTTTCCAAATTATATTCTGAACATGTCAAATATTCAATATTCCAAATAATCAGTAGAAGCCACAATCTCATTCCAACTCATGACATGATAAATAATTCTAAAATTAATTATCCTATTACTCATTATTCCCATTTAAATCATTCAATTGTTTAATCATATCACTTTAACTATAATAGAAATCCATGCTTAAAATCAACACATGTTCAAGTCCTCATTTATCTCATGTGGGTGGCATTACATAATAACATTAAAAGTGTCATGCATCGACATATGATAATCATGGAAACTTACATTCTCAATATATTTAAATAATATATAATTCTTAAATAAATTGTTAAAGATTTGGGACCCTAACTCGGGGTTTTTCCGGAAACCATAACAAACGAATAACCCTCAAGAGAAACGGGTTGATTCTTCAAGAACCTGCCTTAGATCACTTCTCCTAGCAAGACCAAGACAAAAAATTACCATACTTTTCATATACAAACTTAGATTTACCCATAACGAGCGTATATCTAAGAAACCGAGAGAAGAGGAGATGTAGATCTAAGTAGATAAAAGAAACCGAACAAGAACGAAGAAGAACATCTACCTATATCAAGAATTCGGCTTTGATTCACCAAGAGAAACCTTAGGATCACCTCTAAAACGCTTGGGGAGAGGTTTTCCAACCTTCAAGGGAGAGTAATCCCGAGTTAGAAGAAAAAATGTGCCATTTAGAGGCTTAAACGTGTGAGATCCACTTTTTTAGGATCTCACATAAGTGCCCGCATGGTTTGATCACGCGGTTAGACAAACTGTGTACTAACGTTGTGTTTGCTACTACCTCAACCACCCCTATCGCACAACCTCATCTTATGGTCTCTCCTAACCGTGCGCCAACCGTGTGGGAGCTACTGCCTCAAAACATCAACTACGCAAGGTTTGGATGCACGGTTAGAAAAACCGTGCGCCGCCCGTGCGACTTACCATTTACCTCAAAACTTCTATCAAATTTAGAAAAAAACAACATCTTTAGGTGTTCCAACACTCGAAATAAAATTCTGGAGCTCGGTTTAAAATGAATTACTCATTGATAAACTGAAAAATAATTTCAGAAACATTCATAATTTTAACCCAGTTCAAAACAGGGGATCTTACAACTTTCATCCACAACATTTGAGTATAAGTTTGGTTAATAGTAACAAATTCTAATACCATTTTACTCAAAGTTACTGAAATCTATTTCTTACTATGCCAACCCACACAAAATTATCCCAAGAAAAATTTTCCTTTAGAAGTTGATTCTCCATCAATACAATAACTAGCCCAATCATCATCAGTATGAAAATTAATGTTAATTTCAAAACTTCTTTTATATAATTGACCACATGAAGTTTTTTCTTTAAAATATCTCATAATTATCTTTGCTTCCAACGTATGAGAATCATTCAGATCACTTTGATATATTGAATAAAAAGCCACATCATAAATAATATCTGGTCTTGAGAATGTGAGATAAAGAAAATTTTCTACCAACTTCCAAAAATATTCTTTATTCAAACATTTTTTGGGTACATATTTACTAATATTTATTCTCACTAAAATAAGAGTTGAAACATATTTGGATTTTTCCATACCAAACTTCTTTGTAAATCCACTGACATACTTTTCTTGAGATTACAAAAATGTAATTTTCTTTTTGTTAAACTTATAAACCAAGGAAGAAATTAATTATCCCAACATTTATATCTTATAATTCTTCTTCATTTACTCATAAAATTATTTACAAAATTTTCTTCATCCAAAAAAAAATTATATCAACCACATAATCAATTACAATTAGGGAGGAATAGTTATAATATTTTACATATAAGTTTCTATCAAAATTTCCTTTAGAGAAATTCAAGATTCTAAAATAATTGTTAGGTTTATATTACCAAGAATGCAAGGCTTGTTTCAAAACATATAAGGCTTTATAAAATTTAAAAAACTTTCTTCCATCATTATTAATTAGAAACCCACAATGTATTTCAATCTAAAATTATTCTTTAATATCATCATTTAGAAATGATAACTTTACATCCATATGATAACCATTTTAATTTTGATGTGCATCCATTATAAGAAACATTCTGATACCTTTTAATATTGAAACTGGGGAAGATGTTTTTTTAAAATCCACACTTCCACCTATGCATAACCTTTTCAAAAAAGTATTTCATTGTTTCTTGAAACTTCTCCATGTTCATTCAACTTGTTTCTGTACACCCATTTTGTTCCAATAACATATTTATTTACTAAAAGTGGAAAAAGTTCCCAAGTGTTGTTTTTTTTCAATCTAATACAACTATTAATTCATTGTATCAACCCATTATTTTTTTTAACTACTTATAAAACTGATTCTAGTTCAACTTGTGAAATGAGTGAAGTCTGATTTTATAATCTCAACCTTCTTTTTTTTTTTCTGAACTGGGGCTTTTTGATTCCCAAATTTTTTTAATGTTTCAACATGTTTCTATGAATTAAGAAATTTCAAAGTTTATCTTCCATCTTTACTTTCATATTCACATGATTCTTATTAATATTTATAAGTCAATTTTGACTCACTTTAACTTTCATTAGAAATATTCAGTTTTACTTTCTCAACATTATCAAAAACACTTGTTAATGAATTTGGGATTTCAATAACTTTAACATAATATGAATCCACCAAATTTTGTAATCTCTTGTTCCAAAATTTATAAATTATTCCATTATGTTAATATCCCTTGAAAATTACTTCTTCTTTCTCATAAAATTTTCTATGATCCGGATATTTTTATTTTTTAGTAAACATGGAATTATAAAAACTTTCAAGTACTTCAATGATGGTATTTTATTATGATTTTTTAGAAAGTCATGTTGGATTATGATCTCAATAAACATCTATTTTAAACATGTAAATCAGTACTAACAGCTTCTCTCTAGTAGAAATCTTAATGTTTGTATTCTTCTAACATGTTTTTCCCATTTTCACCAAAATTCTATTTTTCCTTTCTACAAATCCATTTCTTTAGGGTGTATGGATCACTATACTGATGTTTTATTCCATGTTTTTTCAAATAATACTAAAAAGAATTAAATTTTAATTTAGTACCATTATATATTCTCAACTTCTTTATATAAAACTCTCATTTCTCTCTCAATATATTTTTTATGAAGAATCTGAAAATATATATAGCCTCTAATTTCTGTTTTATAAACATGATATTGGTCATCTGAGTGAAATAAATAATGAAAGTGATAAAATAATTTTTTTTGTTTGTTTATTTATTTCTAATCAATCCATATAAATTAGAATGAATAAGTTCAATAGGTCTGGTATAATATATCTCACATTGAGTATGAATTTATTAGTCATTTTCCCTTTTTGAAAAGTTATAAAAACATCTTCTTCTCTTATTTCCATTTCTATAAAATTTCAAACAACATCAAATTTGGAAAGTTTGTTCATTCTTTTATAACTAAGGTTCCCAAGTATTAATTTTTACAACTTGGTCTCATCCTTATAACTCATGTAATATGAGTTTTAAGGTTCTATAATCAGAAAGATATATCCACTAGTTCTTTCTCCTAGGATAACTAATTTTCCATCTTCTATACTTCTGATGATATAAGAATATTTTCTAAAAAAATTCTTCTCCATAATAAAAAACTTTACTCATGCTAAGTAAGTTATGTTTGAGCCCATAAACAAATAGAACATCCCTATACTTTAGTTTTTGAGTTTCTCTATCAACAGTACCTATTCCACTAATTTTTAAGGAATAACCATTTTCAAAAGTAACTGCTCCCCTATTATGAATTTGAACATTTTTCAATATTTTTATATCACCTATAATTTTTAATGAAAAACCACTATCAAGTATCCCTTATTTGTTCTTTTTTATAGATTTAAAATCCGTCTAAAAAAATTCTCTTTACTCAACTTTATTCTTTCCAGATTCCTTTTCATTTATATTATATGAAAATTGTTCTAGAACGAGTGTCGTATATTTTTTAGAAGATTGGCCTAGTTGATCACATATTCCACAAAATTTATCTAGAGATTTAAACTGATTTATTGTTGTAGGGTTTCTTACATGTTGATTTTTTTTTCTTATTTACTATGGCTTAGGAAAATTATTGATTCTACTTCAACAATTTATTCCACACTATTCAAACCTATTTCCTAGAAGATAAATGTTATTCTAATAGTTGTGAGCTCAATGCCCATAGACTCCACAACACTAATAGAATCCATAAAATCTTGGTTTTATGTTGAAGTAAGATATTTCTTTGTAGAAACTTTTTCTTGTTATATAACTTCTTTCTTATCTAACATATTCATGGTAAGTGTCAACCCTCTTCTAAGGGTAATTTTTAACTTTTGGGATTGTTATATATTTTTCACAACCATTCTCAACCTAATATTTCCTAACACTTTTTATAACACCTGAAATGTTATAAAAATCAGACGAGTCATTATTTTTAGAACATGGAGAATTCACTTGATTCTTGGAATGTGTTTTTTATATAACTTTAGATGATTCATATTTTAATTTCCATAGCCATACTAAAATTATCATTAAACGTTATTAAATTACACAAATCCTTAAGATGTTTTGATTGAGACTTGTTAAATTCATCTTCGTTAACATACAAATTCTTATTTAGATATTCAATCATCTTTCCTTATTTGAAAATTTCTATTTTATAACTAAAGATCTCCTGGATGTATTCTTCTTCCTACTTGATAACATATTTTCCACCCTAAATTTTTTTCCATTATATTTATTAATAATTATGATTTCATTATTGAGAGTTCTATTTTTCTCAAGACATAAAAAAATTTATGATCTGAGATGAAATTCTCTATAAATTTCTTCACCCCTTTATTCTTCTTCACTAACTGAATAATATTTTTTCTTTTCAGCTATTACAATAAATGTTCTAAACTTTTTTGAACTTTCATCTTTTGAATAATTGCTGTCAGTTGAGTCTGATTCATCTTTATTACTTAGAATACTTATTTTGTTTCCAATGAACTCATTATTTCTAATAAATTATATATTTTATTTCGTGGAATCTCTGTCAAACTTCATCCACCATGTTTTTTCTTTAGAACAATCTTCAAATTCACCAACTTGTTTTGGGGAAATTCAAATAAAAATGACTAATTCCACCACACTCAAAACATTTGAGTGGATTTTTTCCTCCATATTTTCCTCTTCCACTATGATATTTCATTGAGATAAGAGACATGAATTTTTCATTAAACTCGTCATCCTATTTATCTTCAGAATAAAATAGATCAAAATCTTCCAAATCGTGAATCTTCATCTTCTCAATCCATTAAAATCCATTTAATATTTCATATCATTTTTGAAAATTAGAGATTTTCTCATTTCAGAAGTAATAAGAAAGTATTACAGTTCATTAAGAGATAAATCATATTTATTTTCTAAATAAGTAAATTTATAATCAAACATGTCTGGAATATGAAAGTAAACAAGGCACACATGATTTATAATATTAACCCTCAGTATGAGAACATACATCCATGTCATAACAACTTCCATGGGTCTATGTCAATTTACTATTATAAATAGGTTAATAAAAATTGTGTCAACTTAGACACCTTAAATATCCTAATAATAATGATTATAATGACTTCCATTAGTCTACATGTTTTTTCTTACAAACAAAATTGAGACAAAGTGAGAAAGGTAACTTTGAAACTTTTATCTCTACACAAATCAATCCAAAAACTATATTTGATGCCTGCTTATGATGGCCTGCATCTGATATCATGAGAACGATAAACCTTTTCTCAATATGAAATTCTCTAAAAAAATCTCAAGAATCATACAGATTCCATCATTCTGATTATCTTTATCTGATAATCAAAATTTATCTCTATCCAATCTTCTAATCATAACCCTCAGTCAAGAAACTCATCTTCAATATGAAACAACTTCGGTCAGAAAAATCACTTATAACACAAAATATTAAATGCATTAACTTTTTTTCTCACTCTAAATATTAAAAAGTATAATGTACTGTGTAGTTATATTTATAGGCGCCCCAGTTGTGAAAAGGTTGGGAAACAATTTTCTTTTCACATACACTCAAATTACAAATCCTTGAAAATTAAATCCATTTGAACTTAATATTTGACCAATTCAACTCTTCTCAACTCTTATGGTTTCTTCTAAAAAATTATTGAATATTCACAAATATTATTGAATTTAAAAAATTTAAACAAGATGAAAAACGATTTGAAATAACAAAACATAATTTTGGAAATGGTGATATAAAAAACTCACCACCTCTCTAATTATCTTGACCCACATGAAATAAAAAACCTCCCAACAATCAGATCACACTTTGTAAATTCCCTATCTAGAAATTTATACACCAGTACATCTTATTATGATACTATATTCATCATTCTAGTTATATTGTGAAACAAAAATAAAATATATAGTATATTATGATCTTGACCCTTTGAAATAAATCACATATAAAATTTCTCTCTTTGAAGCTTTAAGCCAACTGAAAATGGTTGGATAAATTGTTGCAATTTATAAAGACTTCAGAAATATCCAAGGACTATCAGGTAAACACTTAAAAATGTTTTCACATTTTCATTATCATTATCCATTTGTTCATCATCACTCAAATCAGATCATACAATTTCTGATGGAACAAAAAATTTGATGACTTATCAGTGTCAACCACTCATTTGATAAATCAGTATCATCAAGTCATCAGATGGATCAGTGTCAAAAAATTGGATCAAAACTTCCCTTTATATGAACTCATCAACCACCTATAGTTTGATCATATTTGTCTAATAGAAAACATATTTTTTTTATATTTCAACTACTTTTTCATCCGATCATCTTTTATGGTGAAAGAACTTCAAACTACATTATATTTTTGATTGAAATATAATATTATCTCCCCTTTTTTATTTGCATATATTTACAAAACTGATTTATTGAGTCATATTATTTATTCAACTAATAATCTTCAACTTTCATAAAATATCTCTATATGGTGGATTGGTATCTATAGCTCATATGATCAGAAACATTAAAAACTATCCAATTTCAGTCTTCTAACTACTTCTACATCTGATGATTCTTAATCCAATTATCAGCATTTGGAAAACTTCAACAGAAAAAATACATAAAACATCATAAATTTCATATTTCTTTCTTTCTACAAACTACAACTTATATCACAATTTATTTATGATGTTTAGAAACATTAATGAACTAAAAAGAATCATCTAACTTATTTTAGAAATATCATCACCCTCCCATATTTTCAAATTTCAATAGCTTTCAAACATTATAAATTTTAACAACTTCTAATTTTCATCAAAAACTTGTTCTAATGAACGGGGTATGATGGATCATCTGATCGAGCATCTGATCAACAATTTTTAAAAATATATTTCTTCATTTTAAATTTCAGTAACTTCTTAACAGACATGTTATAAACTTTCAGAAACACTTCTTCTACCTAATTTATAAAAACATTATTTAAAAAAAAAATATTTTTCAACAAAAACAAAACATTGAAATCATCATAAAAGATCTTCAAAATCCTTCTAATCCATGTTCGTTATTTCTTCTAAATTATTAGTATTTTGAGTCAATGACCACTATTAATCCTTACCCCCCATGAGATGGTAAACTGATATGAAAACATTTTCTCTTTCATTACTTCCCAAAGTAAAAAATATATTTTCTATATAACATAACCATTTCTCTACTACTAAAGGATATTTATATCCATTGAATGATGTATTTTTTTCATGAAATGGTATAACATTGTTATACTATGTTGAGAATTATAATTCCATTATATATGGGAATGTTTATTATTCATAACTTAATTCATATTCCCTAATAAATTTAAATTTTTTTCATCTACAACTCATAATTTTTTGACTTTACCTGTAGGGAAATACCTATATATATAACATGAAATAATACTATTTTCATTACTTCTACAAGGTTTCATTTAAAAATAATGCAATAGAATGGATATGATCATAAAATTATTAATTTTAATTCATAATTTATATTTTAAAAAGTGTTGAAACACTTTACATAAATTGAAAATTTATGCATACATAGTATCATAGTGAATATCTTCAAATCATAAAAATATTTTCAAATATTTCATAAGGGTTTAAAAATAGTTTGTGAATCAACCAAAGAATATGAAATAAGTGTTTCTAACCAAGAATTTAGTCTTAGGACTACTCATCATGAACTGGTGATGATCAATTTAATACCCAATCTACCCTTTTTTTAGTTGTTACCCCTAAGTGAATCTATGCTCTAACCGAATCCACTTGACAATATCCAAAAATGAATTTATTTTATAGGAAACTACACATTATCTAACTTAAAAAAAATAATGATATTATCTTATTATTATACTTTTATCTAGAGTTTTTCAGAGTATTATGTTCCCTAATCTATGTTTTTTGAAATCTAGTTCCTAAGGTTTATACTAAACTTCCTTTGATAACAATTATAATGACCCCAACCCTAGTATCCAAGAGATGGTGGTTAATTTATTAAATTGGAACTAGATATAATCAATTTAATCCCAAATTATCGATTACTTTAGTAGTATTAGAACACTAGATACATTCTTGAATCTCACATTAAATTTGAAAATGTAAAATACAACATAATATTTTCTTTGAGAAAATTATCATTACTTTAAGAATATCCTTTCAAATAAATAATAGAACACTTCTTGGCATCCTAAAGAAAGTAAACACAATAAAATGGTGAGATTAGATTCTCTATAAGGTAATTTGTATAGTGAAAGCTATCATAGAATAAGCAATGACTGAATAATATGGCAGGAATAAATGATGATCAAATAATTCCATATAAATAATCACATGATATTGAAACTTATTAATGGATATAATAACTAATAAAATATTAACATGGAAATCGATAATTGATTTCATAATTATGTAATGCATAATTCTAGTCATCTTAAACATATCATCAAGGTATCGTTCAAAGACATCATACATAAATGGGTAAGGTATATTTCAAATACCCAAACAATTTTGTCTCATGAGGCCTATTGATGCATCGAGGGGATACGTAATTTCATCTCCCAAAAAATACATAATAAATATAATCCAATAATTATATGAATAAACAATATAACTTAACTAATATTATTTAATAATAAATTACTATCCACATTAAAAGAACTAGCATACATAATGTCAATAATTTCCCAAATTTAAATGAAAATAATATATCCAAAGAAATATGGTGGTTGAAATCATTATAGTATATCCTAATTAAAGGATTATATTCATCAAAGTATGTTTACATATATGAAAATACTTTTACAATATCATGATAACATTTCTTGATGAAAATACCCTTTTGTTTCAACTCACTTATTTAAAATCTAAAATTTTATAAAATATTAGGAAAATCATTTTCAATGGAAATAGACATAGGAACTTGTAAATTATTTTTCAAATAAAAGTTTATTTATAAAATTGGGAAAATTGGTTAGTTAAGTTTAGGTTAGAACAATGATTCTGTCCATACTTTTAATAAAAAGTTCCTCCTTCAGAAAATGACAAGAATATTACTTTTAAATTTTATTATAGAAAGTAAAAAATGGATAAAAATGAATTTAATAAATAATTGGATAATATTATAAACATTATTTAATTTTTTATAAAGAAAATATGTAATTGTAAGAAAAATATTCCCACCTGAATAAAAATACAATGTTGTTTTTCCTTAAAAAAATTCTTTTGGAATTTTGAGTACTTAGAGAGAAAAAAATTATAAAACCATAAGATTTTAAAATAAGAAAATTATATTCAATTGCATAAATGATACAAAAAAATTATTTTATCTTGTTTTACATAAAATAATAATTTTATTTTATGTTACATGAAACCTTGATATTTTTACGTTCGATGGCTTATTTAACACGCAACACCGAACTTAAACGACCTATGATATGTATTACCGTTTCAACTTAGCCTTTAAATTGGATGGTATGAATAGTATTAAATACTTTATAAAATATATAGATATATAGATATATACATATATAAATGTATTACTTGATATAAATTATTGATAATTTTTTACTAAAAAATCAATCAATTTTTAGTACAGTGGTTATATTTCTCAAAGATATATTTTCTTCAAAAACGATTTTAATGCTTTTCATGAAAGTAATATCATAAAAAATTATTAGAAAATTTATAAAATGTATTTGATAAAAATAAATTCATTTTTTAATAATAATATCAAAATTTAATTTGGGGGAATTTTCATATTTTTTGAAAAATATTGATTTTTTTTGGTGAATAGTGAAAATAGAGATTTTTTGGAAAAAATATTTTATTTTCAAAAAAATAATTAATTTAAAAGTCCCAGTGTTTTTATAATATGTTTTCATGTAGACTATTTATTATTTATTTATTTTTAATCTAAATAATTACTTTTTAATCAAATTTATATTGGTTTTTAGTATAAGTTTGTTTTTTGGTTCGAAAACGGGCTTTCCTAAAAACTATTTTAAAATGCACAATGTTTCTCCTTTTTAATTAATTAAAATAATACTTAATGTAAAATGTTTTGAAAGAAATTTTTATATTATAAATCATTAAATAATTATTTATTTTAATATAATAATAATTATTGTTCATTGAGTTAATATAGAATCATCTTTTTCAAAAAATACTCTTCTTGAAAAACCTGTTGTTTCATCACGCATGCAGAATTATTATTAAATAATGTTTCTTCCACTTATATGAATTGAATTTTAAAAAATGAATTCCATATTTTTATTTAGTATAAATTATAATTTATAATAATAAAAACTTAATTTTTTACCAAATTGATTAGTGAAAGAAGTTAAATTAAATTACAATGATTATGGTAAAAATGAGTTTACAAAGGGATTAAAATTTAAACTGAAGGAGAAAATGACCTAAAAACATGTATAAACCCCATTTTATGGAAATATATCGACCCTTAAGAACTTATTATATATGTTTATGAGTTTTTTGGGGACACTAGTCTAGGAAAGTGACCCATATAATAAGTCAAGTAAAAAAAGAAAAAAATAAACCCTTTTTCCATTAAATTTCTATAAATCCTTTGGATAGAGACAAAAAAATACATTTTTTGATATATATATGATTTTTAAATATAAATTATTTTTAATCATGATAATTTATATTTAGCTTTCATCGATTAAATAATTAATGAAAATTCTTAAGAAATTCCAACGTAGTAATTATTTATTTAATAATTAACTAAACTAAATGATACTAAAAATATTAAAAGTGAAATAAGTTGAATTAATTATTGTTTTCCATTAATGTTTTTGATGAATATATCATGTTACAAATGTGTGAACTTAATATATTAAAATTACTTCTTTTTACTGATATTTTTAAATTTTCATTAAATAAATAATGTCAAAATTGACATTAATGTTGTTTTATAATAAATGATATTGTATTAAATGATTTAAAATTACTAAAAATATTATATTATGAAAAGTTAATTTTAAGTGTTAATAAATATCATATATGTTCAATAAATTAAGCAATTTATATTTTATAATAAACATGTTGACCCCTAAATAGTAAAAACATTGTTGGCATGGTTAGGGTTAAAATATTATTTTCTCATGCTACATGCACTTCTGTTAAAATTAATTTCCAACACACATGGAAATTTTATTTTATATTTTTGATTTAATATTTATAATAATTGGGTTTAATTTTTTTATAAATTATCCCTTTAATTTATTATTAATGTATAAATTAATTTGTTTAGAAAACTAGTTACCGTAATGAAAAACAAAAATGGAAAAAAATAAGGAAACATAGAAGTGAAGGAACAAAATATTCAAAAAATAAATTTATTTTGTGTGGTGGAGATTTTTATAGATATATTAATCCATAATATCAATTATTATTCTATTTTTGAGGTACATTAGATAAGTTAGGTATCCCAATAGTAAAAAATTCTGCGTATTTACAATAATTCAACTCCTCCTCAACTACAAAAGGGCACTCACTACCATCACTTATTCACACATCTCAAGCCATTTTGTTACTATAAAATCTAACCAAATAACTTCAAAACTTCATGCATATCATCTTAGAAGTTTCTCTTTTTTCATAAATAAATCTAAGTGAGGCCTTTGGTCTAAACCAAAATGAGTTACCTGAAGAAGTGGTAACGTTCATCAATGAACATTTTTATTTTATATCTTTCTAAAAATTCCTAAATAATTTTTATATCTTTATTATATATTCAAAATAGTATAATATATATATTTATATTTTTTATGAAATTTTTAATACCTACAACCACACACACTTCCATTAAATGGGTAACAAAATCACCATTCTTGTGTGTGACTGACTAACGCCTCGCGAACCAATGTTGTTTGTTTTTGCATTAACACCTTTCAAGGTGGGTAATAAAGATATAAATAATGTATATATATGAAATATATGATATTTATGATATTATTATTATTATTCAATATTTATACTACACATACCTTTACTCTTTCCATTTTTTGGTAATACAATAACTTCTTTCGTGCGTACGACAAACTACCACCTTGCAAAGCGATGTGATTCATTTAATATATAGATTGAATGTAATAAGGATGGTTTTAATATATATTTGTGATATATATTGAATAAATATTTTTATTTAATGATAATATATCATTAAATTTTATTTCTATCAAACCTAAAAGGAAATAAGAAACAATATTCATGCGTTTGTACGACATACTATCTCCATGAATGATGAATTTCATTTCCCATGACAACATTTTATGGAATAATAGAAATAAATATATATTGAATATATAATATATTTATATCACGTTTTAAATTTTTAATATTATGATATCTAGATCTAATTAATAGTAAAAATAATAACAAGTCAAAATATGTACGAAAACAAAGCGGTTATTACCTGAAACATAACTTTAACATGGAATTGTTAATAAACGGGTAATATAAAGACATCATAGAATAATAAATAGTATAAAATATATTAATATGGTTCTACAATAGATATATTTTAAATTTTATATTTATTATACTAGAGTTTTGAACGAGTATGATAGAATTAAAGACTCAAAGTAAGGGTTTATCTCATCTCACTTTTATTTCTTATGAGATATATGAAATATTCACCAATTATTTTTATTGTGTGGTGTATATAATACCCTTGAATGTATTGTATAATTATTCTACCTAAATTTATATGGATTTACATATATATATAATGATCTCACTTTTATGGGGTTCATGATTTTAAAGTTACCAAAGCTGTAAGGGTCTTCATCTCAATTTCTTTTCATTGAGACATATTTTGATGTTATGCACAAATATTCTTCTATAAGGTGTATATACAAACCCTTGACATGTTATAAATGAATTTTAATATTCCTATATTTTTTAATTTTTTTAATTTGTTATTTAATAAGGTTTATTATTCATGTGTTTCACAAGTGATAAGGGACTTTTCCTTAAAAAATACTCTTTTAATGTTTTTCCCTCAAATTATCTTTCTCTTCTATATCCATGTTTTAAAAATAATTTAATATGATAATAAAGTATTTATATATTATATTTTTTGTATATATTTTTACTTTATTTAAATGGTTTTCAAAAGGAATATTTTTTACTTGTCTTTCATGAAAATTTTTGACAAACGGTAAAAGGGTTGTTCTATTATTTAAGTACACGACAATAATATATTTTTTTACTACCATGACCATTATTTTATTTCTAGTTCACTTTTCAAGATTTCATGTTTTCTTCAAAGGAAGAATATTTATTTGGGTACTTTGGTATTGAAAATGAGTTTTCAAAATAAAATGGTATTATGGTATTGAAAATGGGTTTTTAAAAGAAAAGGGGATTTAGAGATGCAAAAGTGATTTTATTATTAGTTTAAAAGTGTTTTTAAATGATTTATTTTGAAAAATTGAAAGCATTATTTTTTATTCATTATATGTTACTTAGTAATTACACATGGGAAATTGGTGCGCCTAGATAGAACTGGGTAATCCCATTACAACTTAACGTGGGGTAACCCATATGGAACCGGGTAAGCCTATTACAACCTAAATTGGGGTGGCCTAGGTAAAGCTGTGAAATACTGTAATAGACTAAATTATGGGTGCTCCCAGATGGTGCTCTAATACATTAGGTAATGATTATATGGAAAGTAGGTTGAATTAATATTCTAATTAAAAAGGATTTTGAAAGGGTTTTATGAATATGCTGCTCTATGTTAGCAAAAAGATTTTTAATTTATTATTATGGCTTTATAATGTTTCTTATTATCAATATTGATATCACATGGCTCATGATTATTGATTATGATAACTCTTTAATTTTCCATGTTATCATATTTAATGATCTATGTATTTATGGGTATGAGTTATTTTATGAATCACTCATTCACTCTAATTATATCATCATGCCCTTATGAAATTCTTATGCTCATCGATGACATTCAATTATCAATGATTATGTTTACCCTTATTGAGAATTTGAGATCACACTTATTATGTTTCCTTTTCCCTTGGTTTTAAATAATTATTTTGAAAAGTTTATTTCTATAAGGGATTTCATATGGACGTTGATTATTTCTTAATGTGAAAAAGAAAAGACGAGTTAAGTGGGAGAAATGCTAATTTAAATTCATGTGATTTTTTATGTAGGATTTTTTTAATTCTCTAAAAATGTAAACATAAAAGGTCATAGAAGTTTTAAGTGATCCAATTTTTCCTTTTGACGTTGTAATGCTTAGATAAAGGAAATTCAATCACAATTATCACTATCAATGCCAGAAATGTAAATTTTATGATTTCAGAACATGATTCAGGAGTGTGGGTCAATGGCTATTATAGTTAGAATCAAAGGCCAGTTTAGATAACTTTAGATATTAGAATTTTTTTTCATGTAAGGTTGTATTAAGAGTTATGGATACCATAATATATCTATAAGATTAAGGATGATCATAATTTAAAAGTCTTAGACACCTCATTTGAGTGTATTATGTAGTAAAAATTTCGAGGTTAATAATGAATTTTTTTAAAGATGATTATTTTGAGTTGAGGTATTCATAACCACTAGGATCAACAAGACTTGTTTTTAGGAGGGATTTATATTTTATTATTAAATAAAAAATGAGTAAAACCTATATGCTAGGTTATAAACCATCGCATTTGTCTAGGTGGTGGGGATTGAACACATGAACAAAGAATGATGAGGTTTTCATGCCTACCATTGAACTACATGATGTCATAGTTAGTGTGAAATTTTTATAGGTTAAGATTAAGTTTACTTCAGAAACATATGGGATTTTATTTTAGGAATAATTGATGATTTATCTTAGAATAATATATGATAAAAACTTTCTAATCATTGGGTTTCAAACTTATTTAGGAAATGTTTGATTAATTTTAAGGATAGTTATTTATGGGATGATTTTGTTTGAAATTTGGGAATAACTATTGAATTTTGATGATTAATGCATCATATGAATGTTTATACATTTTTGAAATTATCTTACCATGTACTAACCATTTTGGTTTTGATTGATGTATAAAGATAGGGGGAATAAATTTCTATCCCCTTTATGGTTGTGTGGTGTTATTTTTTTTTGTTATTTAGGTGTAAGAAAATTTATCTTGAATACTCAAAATTTGGAAGAAAAGATCATATTTGGGGAAAATTTATTAAAGGATGAAATTATACTCATCAAGTAAATATATTTCCATATTCTCTTAGTCTAGATGGTAGGAGAATTCCTCAACTATAAGAAAAGTATCTTTAAAAAAATTATTATCCTAGTACCTTTAATTTTGATAAATGAGTGGAATTTTTTATCACCATGATTTATGGTTTTGAGGTCCTTAAATTTCCATTTATCATTCACTTTCTTATGATAAACGAACTCATCCACTCTCAATAATTATTTACATTTTTCATCCATTCATACATATGTTAGAAAATTTGGAAACATAGTTATGTGTTATTACATAAGAAATTTTTACTTACATTTCTAAATTATTAAGATTATGTTGTATTAATCCTTTTTATGATGTGGGTTTACAATAAAAGTATTTTCATATTTCCCCTCCTCTGATTATAGAGATAATGTTCAAATTGTGAGGACACAATTTATTAAGGGAGAGGGGGAGGATGTAACACCCTGAGATTCTAACATAAGAAAATTAAATTCAATAAACTAAAGGAAATTCAGAAAGATTTTATCTTTAATTACATGAAACAATCAGTTTATCTTGAATAACATGAAACCCTGATATTTTTTTGTTTGATGGCATATTCAACACGGAACACCAAACTTAAATGACCCATAATATATATTATCATTATAACCTAGTTGTTAAATTTGTGTGTATAAATAGTATTAACTAATTTATGATATATATATATATATATATTACTCAATATAAATTATTGAGAAATATTTATTAAAAAATCAATCAATTTTTTGTAAAGTAGTTTTATTCATCAAAGATATGCATTTTTAAAAAATTTATTGTTAATGCTTTTCATGGAACGAATATTATAATCAATTTTTTGAAATTTTATAAAATTTATTTGATAAAATTAGCTTCATTTTTTGAATTATAATATCAAAATTTAATTTGGGTGAAATTTTAGTATTTTTCAGAAAGTACTGATTTTTTAGTGAATCATGAAAATACTAATTTTTGTAAAATGTATTTTATTTTCAATATATTAATTAATTTAAAAGCCACAATGTATTTGAATATGTTTTAAAGTAACTTTAGTGTTATTTATTTATATTTAATCTTCTTAATAAATTTTTAATCAACTTTACATTATTTTTTAGAATAAAATTGTTTGTGGGTTTAAAAATAGGTGTTCCTAAAAATTGTTTTAAAATGTATAATGATTATTCTTTTTAGTTAATTAAAATAATCCCTAATGGAAAATGTTTTAAGTGAAATGTATAGATTATATATCATTAAATATTAATTTAATTTCATAAAATTATTATTATTATTAATTTATTTAATATAGATAATATTTTTCTAAAAACTACTCATCTTAAAATCTTGTTTTCTTTCCGCGATTACGGGATTAATATTAAATTAATTTTTTCCACTTTTGTGAATTGAATTTTGAAAAATGGATTTCATATTTTTAATAATCATTATTTATAATTTTTAAAAAGGGAAACTTAATTTTTTTACCAAAGTTACTAGTGAAAATAATTAATTTTAATTACAACGATTAAGGTAAAAACAATTTTACCAAGGGATTAAAATTAAACTTAATGATATAATGACCTAGAAACTTGTAATAATCCTATTGTATTGAAATATGTCAACCCTTATGACATTATAATATATGTTTATGAGTTTTTTGAACAATATTCCATGAAAGTGACCCATATAATAAGTTAAGTAATGAAAAAGACAAAGAGGAACCCTTTTCCCTTTCAATTTCAATAAAGCCTTGGGTTTGGGAAAAATAACATATGTTTGGTTATATATATAATTTAGAAATATAAATTATTTTATTTATCATGATAATTTATTTTTAATTTTTATTGATGAAATAATTACATAAAATTATTAATAAATACCAACATAGTAATTATTTAGTTAATAATTAACTAAAATAAATTTCACTAAAAATATTAAAAGTGATGAAAATTGAATGAATTATTTTATTAAATTTATTTTTTAGATGAATATATAATTTTATAAAGGTTTTAAATTAATATATTCAATTCCCAACTTTTTATTGATATTTTTAAATTTACATTAAATAAATAATGTCAAAATTGACATTATTGTAATTTTATAATAAATAACATTTTATAAAATGATTTAAAAACAATAAAAAATATATATTATAAAAATTTATTTTTAAGTGATAATAAAAACAAAATAAGTTTCATTAATGGACCAATTTATCTTTTATAATGAACACGCTAACCCTTAAATAGTAAAAACATTATTAGTAAAGTTAAGGTTAATGTAGTGTTTTGGCACGTTACATGCACTTCTATTAAAATTAATTTTCAGCACACATGATATTTTTATTTTATAATTTTGTTTCCATATTTATAATTAGTGTTTATAATTTTTCTAATAATTATCACGTTATTTTAGTCTTACTGGATTAAATACTTAGGTTAAAAAACTAGTGAACTTAAAGAAAAACCAAAATGAAAAAAAGGAGACATAGGATTTAAGAAACCAAATGTTTTAAAAAATAAATTCATTTTTTGTATTATAGGTGTTTCTCGACTGATTCATACCTAAAATACATTATTATTTAATTTTATGGGGGATCATTTTGTATGGGAGACCTCCCAAAAGTAAATACTTTGGAGTATTTACAAGAATGTTATTTCTCCTCAACTATAAAAGGAAACTCACTCCCCTCACTTATTCACACCTCTAAAGCCATTTAGATATTCTCAAATATGCCAAAATAACTTTCCAAATTCCCTCCTCTCATAATATAATAATCACTTTTGGTAAAATAAAACAAAGGAATTCCTTTAGTTAAAACCAAAAGAAGTTACCCGAACAAGAGGTAACATTTCTCAATAAACATTTTATTTTTATTTCATTATCAAAACCCTTAAATTATTTTTATATATTTCTCATATAATAACCTCAGTATCATAAATAATTTGATATATTTTTATTATAAGGGTAAAACCTAAAACCACACACACTTTCGTCAAATCGGATATAAAATCATCATTTGTGTGTACGAATGACTACTACCTCACGAACCAATGTCATTTGTTTTTCTATTAACACATTTAAAGGTTGAGAATAATGATGGAAATAATTTTTATATTATATATATTATATTATTATGATTCTGTAATTTTTATATCACACATACCTTCATACATTACATTTTGTGGGAATACGATATCTTTGTTCATGTGTATGATAGACTATTGCCTCATGAAGCGATGTGACCTGTTTATGCAATACATGGAATGTATTAAGGGTGAGTTTAATAAAAAATATTATAATATATGAAATAAATATGATTCTATAATTTTAATATATCAATCTATTTTCTTTATTTCAAACAGACAGGAAAATAAAAAATGGTGTTCATGCGAACGTACGACCAACCATCTCTATGATAAGTGAATTTTATTTCATATAACTAAATTTTATGGATTATTATAAATATATATATAATGAATACATACGATATTTATATCATGTTTTAAATTATTTAGATTATGAAGTCATTATCTAATTAATAATCAAAATAATAAGTCAAAACATGTGCGAAAACAAAGCGATTATTATCTGAAACATAATTTTAACATGGAATTATTAATAAAAGGGTAACATAAAGCCATAAGAGTATAATATATGTTATTATATATATGAATATGGTTCATTTATAGATTTATAATAAACTTATATTTATTATACTGGAGTCTTGAATGAGTATGATATAATTCCAAACTTAAATTAAGGGTTTTTCTTGTCTCACTGTTATTTCTATGAGATATATGTCATATTCACCACTTATTTTTACTTTTTGGTGTATATAATTCCCATGAATTAATTTTATGATTATTATACTTAAATTTATGTTGATTTACATGTCCCTTTTTATTATTTAGTGTCTTATTACAAAGTTCCCTAAATGCATTGGATCTAAGAGACTTTAATAGTTATGAATAAATCATTTGATGTGTTATAAAGTTAAAAAAGAAGAGTGGAGAGTGTAATTATTATCATGGTTTTTGGGATTATAAGGTAAAAATATATTTTATAATAAATTCAAATAATAAAACACATGGAGTAAATAAAATTCATTTCCCTTCATGGCCGAAATTTTGAAATAATCATGAGGGAAATTATCACAACCTAACTTTTTCAAATTAATTTATTTTATTATTTTATATGCTGGTATTTTTTCATCGGGTTTTGGGTGAGCCCATGTTTAAAATTTTTGTGTTATTATTTAAAAATTCATGTTTTGTACTTGACTGCATTCAACACACCGCGGTTGAAGCCGCACGTCTTTTCTTGGGTCACCGCGTGACCTCACACTATTCACTGCATGACACACCCAATGTTCAAGGAAAATAAATAAAATTTAATGAATAATAAAATGAAAATGAGAACAAAATGAAAAAAGAAATGATAATAAATAAATAAATAATAATAATGATAATATTATTATTGTGAATAATAATAGTATCATTATTAATTTTGTTATTAGATTAATTATTATATAGTTTATTAAGTCTGTTACTATGTTTACCATATTTATTATTATCATATTATTATTATTATTATGGAAATTATTTTATTTTAATTCTATTTTTACTTTGTTTTTTTTATTCTTTTAGGTTTGGCTAGTACCCCCTTCTTTCTTCGCGTCGCACCTGTCAGGACTCCTCCCTACATGTTGCTGGTCACCACCCAGCTCCCTCCTCCCTCTCCCGGTTTCACCGCCTCCCTCCCGACCAGCTGCTCATGTTGCGCCTCCCTCCCAACTATCTACTCATTCCACACCTCCCTCCCGATCACCTGCTTGTGTCACACCTCCCCCCGGTGCCCTTCCTCCCTCACGCAACTCACATCTGGTGTGCCTCCCCTGCTAGTCACGGCCTGGACTAGAAGCGCCTCCTTCTGACTACTCTGATTGGCACTCCTCCTCCACCCCTACAGACAGCTGATGCATCCCCTTATCTCCTTTGTAAAAACCACGCGTACAACCCCCATGGTTGGCCTCCGCTCCTTCCGAAAACCCTCCATTGACACCTCATTCTCCTCTAGAACATGCTCCTCCTTCCGGTAGGTTTTTTCCTTCTTTTTAGAGTTTTCAGTTAGGGTTTCATGTTTTTAGGGTCTAATTGTGATAATTTTGATCCGATTTCTTGTTTTTAGCATTTAATTTGAGTTTGTAGTGGTGTGGCTCGCATAAAATTTGAGTTTCATTCCAGGTTTGTGAGGGGTTTCTATACTATGGTAGGTGGTTCCATGCCCTAACATTATTATATGAATTTAATATGTTTATTTGAATTTTTAAATACCTTATACAATTTAATTGTGTAGTGTGAAAAGTATTTCTATGTTGTTTTTCATGTTTATGTGGCGTTAATGGATTTTATAAATAAAAATGATTAGGTTTTGGGTGTGTGATTTAACACTATGTTTCATGAAAATGTTTTTTGGGTTGGTTATTGGGTGTGAATCACGTTATCAAATTAACTTAATGTGAGAATGGGTTAGAAATGATATTTTTAATAAAAAAGTGTGTTTCCTTGGCATGTAAAACTTATTGTGCACTTTTAAAATTTAATTTCAAAATGTTTGAATATTGGAAATCATGGTTTGATATAGTTTCCTTATGTATTTGGTTATAAAGTGTAGTTTATATATGGAATTAAGTGGTTTTTGGTGTAATGTCTTCTTAGTTTTTCTTGAAATGATTTAATAAATAGTTTAAATGATTTATTGAATTATTTAGATGGTGCGAAAGTAGTATTTTGTAAGAGTTAAATATGAGTTTGTTTTTAAAGTAGTATGTTTATATGAAATGAGACATGTTTTTGGTTGAAACCCACTTTCCATCACTTGATGGTGTTTTATAAGTGGTGAAAACAGTTCACTTAATTGTGTAAGTGGTGAAATACTAGTTTTAAGGAGAATTTGTTAAGAAAGTGGTTTGGAAATCGATTTCTTAATTTGAATTGGGTATATTTATAGTGTAAGACATTTTTATGTTATTTAATTATGTTTTCTAAGTGGTGAAAATTGATTATTCTCTTCTTTGAGTGTTTCCAAATGGGGATTTGTGAAATTATTAAGTAACAGAAAATGTATTTTGAAAGGTTCTTTGGGGTGCATTTGATTTCAACAAGATACTTGGGTACGCAAGTGATATCTTTTGTATGATTAATGCCTAGTTAGACTTGTGAAATGTAAATGCGATGTATTTTGTGAATGAGGAACTTGATTGAACACATAAGGGGAAACCCAGGTATCTAGGTGGATAGACTAGAACTAGTACGCTAGTGATCTGAAGTAGTATTGTCCCTATTTCACTTAGCAATTTTAATTCTTACAACACTAACTAAAATTTTATGATGATGTTGGGGAACACTAGGTTATGGATGATTCTCCGACTAGTGTCTTGTGTGCACGAGAAAAAAATATTTTTTATGGTTACTTTTCACCAAGGTGTAAGGTTCTAGGGTCCCACTCAAGCTAGATGAACCTTAGGGGATTTACCCATATTGCTCTCCTATTCATGAAGTGGTGCCTTGCATTGACATACGGGGGAACACTTGGGTTTGTCTGCGTGTTATTTATGAATTTTCTATTCCTCTTAAACGTAGTGTTTGTTTAATGGGTTTTCTTCAAGTGTTCATTTTTAACTTTTAGTATGTAAACATTTTCCTTAAAAGTGTTTTAAAAGCATGAATTTTAATAAGCATGTTAAATTTTCTCTTTGATGTTGTGGCATGGAATCTCTTTATTTGGTGGCATCCTACTGGGCTCTTGGCTCACACCCTACATACACCTTTGGGTGTATGTAGACCTTGTTCTTTGTGTATCCTAGGTTGAGGCATCATGCTTAGCGATGACAGTTTGGGTTATTGATGGTCTTCTCGTGTAGGTTGGTGTTGGTAATTTGAATAAGTTGCAACTCATGTTGCTTGGAGAATTGAGTTGGAGTCTTATCTTTTTCCATTGTTGTCGTTTCTTTTGGGTTGTTGGTTTAAGTTATAAATATTTATATCTGAAATGTGTTAAGGGCCTATTTGGTTGTGTAAGTTTAGTTTCTTTTCATTAAAGTATTTTGTAATTTTATGTTTATTATTTTGTGTAAACCATTCCCAATATTTTCTTTTAATACCTGGGCACTTGTGCCAGCCCATGGGGATCGGTACCACCCTTCAGGCCTTGTCACGGACCAGGTCAAATGGTGACCTAACTTGGTTCATGACAAAATGGTATCAGAGATAAGGTTATTCTCTTTTGGGACTTTTTTCTTGAGAAATATTCATGGTAGGCAGAAGCTAGGATTTTGAAGTCTCGACATATTGGATAAGAGTAAGGTGCTTGGCCAACACTCCTTGTGGTGGGAATCGGGTTACCATGGAAAGATGAGGTTTTCCTGAGTCTTTGGCCCTTTTGGTTAATCTTGTTTATGGGTAAATGAAAATGGAGTAGGTTTAGTTGCCTCAGTGAGCTCGTAGGGCCTAGAAATCAATGTGGAGTCAGGGACGTTGTCCTAGAATAGTCTTTGTGGTGGTGGAATGATTTGCGTATATCCACCAACCATATGTCCCAGTAACCTTATAACACTAGTTCCCTATTGTATCACTCCTCATATCTTTATTTTAGAATCATGGAAATCTATTTTTTATGTAAAAATGATTTGGTCTTGGAAAATGTTTTGAAATGAAGAGCTTTAAAAAGAAACTGATGTGTAAGGATTGAAAAGTATGGGTTGAATGTTTTAGTTTTGAAAAATAGGAACGTCTAGTTTTGATCCTTGGTGTTATCATGGGAAACCACATGCATAGGTATATATGGAAAGAGAAATAGTCAATGGTACGAGTGGATTAATGCCTGGATGGACATGAGGTGGGTGATCGGTGTGGAACGGGAACATGCATGTCTGAGTCCCATGGGACACCATTGGTGTTTGTGAAACCCACCACCTTCTCTTATTTTTAAAATGGTTTGTTAAAGGAAAATTTATTGTTTTAATAACTAGTGATTGTGTGGTCGTCTCGTTACCTTAATGTCCGGGTGGTTGTGTCCCACCGGATGTAATCTCTTTTAGTGGTCCTTATGGGGTATGTTTGGGTAAATTAGTCTCAATTTTGATTAGTGCTCATCCATGGATGTGAAGATGTAGGTTTATCTTTGAATGTGGTTTTGAAACCCCCGTAGTTGGGCCCTTACATCCCCACCCCTTGTGGTGGGGTGTTTGGTCATTGGAAAATTTTGAAGTTTGTGAATCTTCTATTAGTTTTAATAGTGGGAAGACCCACGATGGGTCTCACTCAAATGTCTCTGAAATAAATCTGTACTGACCTTTTTCACAATGGTGGGGTGTCCGCTCGGGCCTCCCCATGTCGGTTTTACAATATCGTCTCGGCCTTTGGTAGGTTTCTAATGGTGGGGATCCCCACCAAGATTTCCTATATTGGACTTTTAGTTCTTTTCATAGATATGACTCGGTGGTAGGTGATAAGAGTGTTCCTTAGACGTGGTTGGTCTTGTTTACTCATTCAGGTAAAATGGTGTGGTTTTCATTCAATGGTATGTGAGGTGTTTTAGTATGTGTAGTTGGTTTCTGTGGGTGTGAGAGTTCATTTCCTTACTTAATAAACTGGAGGTTTTCTAACTTTTTGGGACAGGTGACACATAGAGGAAAGTATTTTTACACGTTTATTAAGGTTTTCATTTAATTCACTTTCCCTAAGCATGGTGTGTTTTCCTCTTTCCGCTTATTTTTCATAGGGATCCTCTTTGAACCTTAAAGGGGTATCTTTTTATACTTTGGGGGTGGAGCATTAGTTGTGGATTTCAAGGGACGGAAAGCTTTATGGTGGGGAGAATTGTCGCACCCTAACTTTTTCAAATTAAATTATTTTATTATTTTCTGGCCTGGTAATTTTATCGTTGGTTTTTGGGTGATCCCAGGTTTAAAATTTTCGAGTTCTTATTTAAAAATGCATGTTTGGGCGTTGAATGCATTCAACGCACCACGGTTGAAGCCACAAAACTTTTCCTGGGTCACCATGTGACCTTACCTGGTTCATCGCACGACTTGATCGATGTTCAAGGAAAATAAATAAAATGTAATGAATAATAAAATTAAAATGAGAACAAAATGAAAAGAAAATGAAAAAAAATAAAAAAAATAAAAAATAAAAATAATGATAATATTATTATTGTGAATAATAATATTATCATTATTAAGTTTGTTATTAGTTTAATTATTATCTAGTTTATTAACTCTATTACTATGTTTATTGATTTTATCATGTTTATTATTATCATATTTTTATTAATATTATTAATATTATTATGGATATTTTTTTCATTTTATTTTTATTCTTTTTTTTTGTTTTTTTTCTAGGGTTTGATAGCACCCCCCCACTTCCTTCTTCGCATCACACTTGTTAGGACTCCTACCTATGTGCTGTTGGTCACCACCCAACTCCCTCCTCCCTCTCCCAGTTGCACCATCACCTCCCTCCCAGCCAGTTGCTCATGCCGCGCCACCCTCTTGGCTAACTACTCCCATCACACCTCCCTCACAACCAGATACATGTGATACACCTCCCCCTAGTGCCCTACCTCCCTTGAGAGACCCACGTCCGGTGCACCTCCCCTGCTGGCCGTAGCCAGGACTAGCACCAAATCTGTCCGGCTACTCTGACCAGCGCTCCTCCTCCACCTCAACGAACAACCACTGTCGCCCCTTATCTCCCTGAAAAAACATGTGCGCACAACCCCCTTGGTCAACCGCCGCTCCTTCTGGCGACCCTCCATCGACACCCCATTCTCCTCTAGCACATGAAACTCCTTCTGGTAAGTTTTTTCCTCCTCCTTAGGGTTTTCAATTAGGGTTTCACATGTTTAGGTTCCAATTGTGATAATTTTGATCTGATGTCTTGTTTTTAGCATTCAGTCTGAGTTTGTTATGGTGCAGCTGGCTAGAAATTGGAATTTCGTGCCATGTTTGTGAGGTTTTTCTACACCAAGGTAGGTGGTTCCATCCCTAACATTATTAGATGAATTTAATATGTTTATTTGAATTTATAAATATGTTCTATGATTTAATTTTTTGGTGTGAAAAGTATTTCTTAGTTTTTTGGCATGATTATGTGGTGTGAATGGATTTCATAAAGAAAAAGGATTAGGTGTTGGGCGTGTGATTTAACATTACGTTTAATTAAATTTTTTATGGGTTGGTTATTGGGTACGTACCATGTTATCAAAATCACTTAAGGTATGAATTGGTTGGAAATGATATTTTTAATAAAAAGTGGGTTTCCTTGGCATGTCAAGCTTGTTGTGTACTTTTGAAATTGAATTGTAAATTGTTTAAAAAATAAAAAACATGTTTTTATATGGTTACCTTGTGTATTTGGTTTTAAAGTGACGTTTCTATATGGAATAAAGTGGTTTTTGGTGTAAATTATTCTTGTTTTTTCTTGAAATGATTTAATAAATAGGTTAAATGATTTACTGAATTATTTAGATGGCGTGAAATTAATTTTTTGGAAGAGTTGAATATACATTTTTTTAAAGTAGTATTTTTATATTAAATGATACATGTTTTTGGTGTATATCCACTTTGAGTCACTTGGTGGTGTTTTATAAGTGGTGATAATGGTTTATTTAATTGTACAAGTGGTGCGAAACTAGTTTTAAGGAGAATTTGTTAAGAAAGTGTTTTGAAAATGGATTTTCTACTTGGAATTGGGTATATTTATGGTGCAATACCTTGTTGTGTTATTTAATAATATTTTCTATATTGTGAAAATTTATTATGCTCTTCTTTGAGTGTTGTCAAATAGATATTTATGAAATTATTAAGTAATTGAAAATGTGTTTTGAAAGGTTCTTTGGTGTACGTTTTCTTTCAAAAAGAGACTTGGGTACGCAAGTGGTAGATTTTTTGTGAGTAATTCCTTGTTTAACTTGTGAAATGTAAAAGTGATGTATTATGTGAATTTATAACTTGATTGAGAAAAAAAGGGAAACCCCAAGTATCTTGGTGGGAGAACTGGAACTAGTGCACTTGTGATCCGAAGCGGTATCGTCCCTGTTTCACTTAGCAAGTTTAATGCTTACAACACTAACTAAAATATTATGATGATGTTGGGGACCACTAGGTTATGGATGATTCTCCACTAGTGGCTCGTGTTCATGAGAACAAACATTTTTTTATGGTTACTTTTCACTGAGGTATGAGGTTCTGGGGTTCCACTCAAGCTAGATGAACCTTAGGGGATTTACCCATGGTGCTCTACTATTCAAGATGTGTTGCCTTCTGTTGGCATACATGGGACCACTTAGGTGTGTGTACATGTTTTTATGAATTTTCTCTTCTACTTAAAATTAGTGTTTGTGAAATTTCATTTCTTTAAGTGTTACTTTTTATCTTTTATTTTTAATCGTTTTCCTTAAATGTGTTTTCCAAGCATGAATTTTAATAAGCATGTTAAATTATCTCTTTGATGTTGTGGAATGGAATCTCTTTATTTGGTAGCATCCAATTGGGCTCTTGGGTCACACCCTATATACACCTTTGGGTGTATGTAGACCTTGTTCTTTGTGTATCCCAGGTTAAGGCATCGTGCTTAGCGATGGCAGTTTAGGTTGTTGATGGTCTTCTCATGCAGGTTGGTGTTGGTAATTTGAGGATGTTGCACCTCATGTTGCTTGGTGGTTTGAGTTGGAGTTTTATATTTTTCCTTTGATTTCATTTCTTTTGGGTTATTGGTTCAATATATAAATACTTATATCTAAAATGTGTTAAGGTCATGTTTGGTTGTGTATGTTTAGTTTCTTTTCGTTAAAGTAGTTAGTTGTTTTACGTTTATTATTTTGGGTTAACCATTACTACTGCAAATATGGCCTTTATCAACACTAGAAAAGGTAATTAACTGTAACACCCCAAAGTTTTCTAAAAATAAATGGAAATGTAAGAAACTTTGTTTTAAGTGTATATTTATAACTATCATTTTAAATTAATTTTGTCACTTCTATGTTTTTAATTTCAAAAAACGGTCATCTACAATTGTGTTCAGTATGTCATTTGGAGTCTAATGGAACAAACTTGTTTTTGGTGAATAGTAACATAACCTTATGAATAGTAATATGAATAGTAATTTTACCGCTAATGAATAGTAAATTGTATTATTATTTTATTTTCTTAAGGCTTTAAGATAATGACATCTTGGTTATTTTTTTAGTGTGATATAAAAACAATTATAGTTTTGAAATTGTTAAATTTTTAATTAAGTATGATTTTATTTAAAAATTAAATTAATAATATATAGAAAATTATTTTCAATAAATGGATCTTATTTTTGAATTCTACACATCAAAAAATGGTTAGGGTGAATTTTGGGGATTTTTCTGAAACATTTTATTTTTCAGTGAATAGTAAAAATACAGTTTTGAGTTCCGGTGTGTTAATGACATCATTAATGAGATAATAAATCTGGTCGACTTGTGTATTGTAAAATAATATGTGAGGTGTACCAAGTGGTTAATACCTTGGGAAAATAACATGGTAAAGTCCATGGTTTTGTAAAAACCACTAATGAGATGTCCCTTGGAAATTATTAAAATATTTCCTCACTTTTGCTATAAATACCAACGCATTACTTCATTAAATTCATTCCCAATTCTTCCTCAACGAATATATAGCCTCCATACGTCCCTATTAGTCCTCTCAAGGTTTCCTCAAGCCCCCAAGGTCCCAACCTTCATGTTTTCGGAGTTACTCTACATGGTAAGAGAATTCTCAACTTCTTTCTTTTTTCCATTCAAGTTCTCTTTTACGTGGTATAGAATTCAATAATTCATACCATGTTCTTATTTCCATCTTATTATTTCGTTACTATGTTTTATGATTCATTTATGGATGGTTTACCCTTTTCCCCTCTCATTTTAATTTTTTCAAAAACCTTGTTTCATAGACGTTAGGCTGCCGAATTTTTGTATGGGATTTCTCAACTATTCTTTTATTTTGAGTTCCTTTATTTTCTTATTATTTCCTCATATCTTCTTTACCAAGAGGCATGAAATATCCAGAAATAATTTATATTCTTTATATTCTCATTTTTATGGAAAATTCATCATCATTATTCTTCTCCTCTCTAACTTATTCAAGGAATAAAAACATTGCCCGTGATGTGTCAAATTATCGACATCGTGGACGATGTGATTTCAATTTACAATAATTGTTTCAAAGATGGTCAAAAAACCGTTTTTATGGTTGAAAAAGGTTATAATATATGTATTATGTCTCATTCATGGTTCTAGAATTATTTTTTACACATGGTTTTAATTTATAAAACAAAATGAGGTCGTTATTATCAAAGAACCACTAAAATGATTTAAATGAACATCATTAATGTTTTAACTTATGAATCATCATCAAGTAAGAATTAAAAATTGATAAATGGTATAAGTTATGGTTATTTAAATATCTAAATACTACTCCATTATAATTCTGAATTTTCACTTCCAATTGACAAGAAAAATCCATCATGAACCGATCATGAAAATCATGCAAAGAACTCACCCAAAACAGTGCAAGGAACAAAATATTAACAATTAAAGGGAGAAATGATGTATTGAAATGATCCTATAAGGTATTATAAAGATTTATATGATTATTTAATATATTAATAAAACTATTTTAAATTTATACAGAAGGTTTAAATGAGTTGTAAGTAAGAAAAACCCAAGGTACAAGAATTCTTAACCTGATTTTGATCCTTTGGGTTAATTTTATTCCTCATTGTATATGTGGTATTTAAATTTTTTGTGTGATTAATTTTTATTAAAATATATTTAATTATGTTTATTTATATATTATATACATATTCCATCCAATATATTAAGTCTCACTTCAATTATATAATATTTATAAGGGAATTTTCTTTTAAAATCCTCTTTTAAAAATCTATTTTACAAAATTCAAAAACAATGTTTTTATGTAATTATTCATGATGTATTATTATGTTATGGTTCTTGGGAATTGTTTATGATGAAGTTTTGGACTTATATTTACCTTCAAGGAATTGTGTGTGTGTAATTTTTAGGTCGGCCGTATGGTTACTCCAAGTGTAACTACGATGGTTACACAAATGGTAAGGTTTCCATGAGGGTTACAAATTATAAAGTAGCCAAGAGGGTTACAAGATTATATAACTAATTCCATAAGATAAATTTATTATTATATTGATATTCTTATATTATGTGTGGATATTGTGTAAATCTAATGTTTCACAAAGTAAGTATATATGGGTGACAAGCATGTCTTTTGAAAATGTTCTCGTACGTTACAAGTATTCATGGACTAATGTGATATTTCCTTATTTTACACCCCTTACTGAGATTTTTGTTCTCAACCCAAGTTTTTTTAAATTATTTTCATATTTCATAAGTATGTGTAAGAAAAATAAGGAATCCAAGTTAAATGTTTGATGAATTTTCAAAGAAATCATGTTTTAATCTTTAATGTTTTATATTTTGAAAAAAATGGAAACTGTTATTATGGTATCCACTATATAACAATATGTAAGGTTATTAATGTATTATGTACCAATTATCTAAAGCTATAAACTTGAAAATATCCTCAATATGAAACGAATTTATTTTTTGGATAAAACTCATGATTATGTAATGCAATAATGTCGGGTCCTTATAGTTTGTATTAGAGGATGGTTTAGATAACTTTAGGGGTTAGGATGATGTTGTAAGAATACCATAAATGATTTTTACTCTATTATTAATTTGAAATGTTATAGAATATAAATATTACCATTTTTTTCCATCTAAGATATGTTTGTTTAGAATGTCTGTCCGTAGAAGAAACAGGGAAGCTGAATAGGAGAGGCACCGACATAACGAAATCCTTCCAAATCTGCATCCCAGAATGGTAGGGATTGGAACCGACCAGTTTGTGAGAGTAATGGATCAGCTAATGCAATAAATAAATGTTTGTTGAATATATTCAGGAGAACAACTATAGGTTCCACAATGGAACATGAAAATAGTGGAACATTTTATGAGACAACACCCTCCTACTTTCAATGGAACTTCTGACCCAGTAGCGGCCGAAGGATGGATTTAATCCCTTGAAAATATATTAAATTTTATTGGAAGTTTAGATAATCAAAAGGTAAGTCTTTCCATTTATCATTTTGAAGGTGAACCTGATTAGTGGTGGTTAATGGTAAATAATATCAGGGATAAAGAGGATATTGATGCCTTAAAGTGGGATGAATTTAAAAGTCTTTTCCATGAAAAATATCTTCCTAAGGTTGTGATACTTAGGATATAGAAGAAATTAATTTAATTGTAGAAAAAGGTGGAAGATTCAGTGGATGTGTATGAAGTGAACTTCACCCGACTGGCGAGGTATGCTACAAATCTTATTCTACATCTTGATAGAAAAATCAACCACTTTTACTTTGTACTGAAGACAAGGTATCAAAGGGAATTGGCCTCTCGTGAATTAAAAAGTTATGATAAAGTTCTCTGATGTGATGAGAGGGTAGAGATGGATTTTTTTGATGATCACATGCATTTTGGTAGCAAGGAGAAGAAGAGGTCCAGATGGAAATAGATGGGTAAGAATCAACAAAAGAAATCAGATGGTAAGAAAGTATAGTTTCTAGTTTTTGAAAAGTATGGCAAGAAGCACCCTGGGGAATGTCTTAGCAAAACTAGGAAGTGTTTTAATTGTGGTAAGTTTGGAAATATGGATCGAGATTGTAATGAAAATTATACTAAGACTAATCCTGATAAGTAAACTATTAAGTGTTCTAAATGTGTTGAGAGGGTTCATTATAAAAATGTCCACCCAAAGAGAGATCCAAATGATGCAAAGAAGCCAGACTATAAACAGAAAGGTGTTGTGAAATCCTTTTCAACTACGTTAGAAGATGTCGGTCCATCCAACGAAGTGGTATCAGGTACTATATTAGTTTACTCAGATTTTACTAAAGTTTTGTTCAATATGGGGTCTACAGATTCCTTCGTTTTTGAGAAATTTTCTGGAAAATTGGAAATATAACCTCACAAAATGAGACCGGAACTTGTTGTTAAAACACTAGGGGGGAAATATTATAGCAAAGAGGAATTATAAGAATCTTTATATTATGGTCTATGGAAATAATTTATCAAAAAAACTTGTTGTTTTACCCTTAGTCGAGTTTGATGTTATTCTGGGAATAGATTGGCTTTCTGTTTATCATGAAAATATTAACTGTAGAGCTAAAGAATTTATTTTTCAGAAAGAGTTTCAGTTTGTATACAATAAAGAACCCATGCAATTGATAACATATTAGGAAGCTGATAAACTATTGAAATATGGAAATTAAAGTTATCTTTCTCATATTGAGGAATACAAGGGAACTGTTCAGATTAATGATGTGACAATGATAAATTAATACCTTGATGTTTTTCCTGATGAGTTACCCGGTGTCATACCTAATCGAGAAGTCGAATTAAAAATTTACTTACATCCTTATTCTAATCCAATTTCAAAACCCCCTTATCATATGACTCAAATAGAACTTCTTGAATTGAAAAATTAGTTGCAGGATTTTCTTGATAAAGGCTTCATTCATCCTAGCACTTCACTATGGGGTGCTCATGTTTTGTTTCTTAAAAACAAATATGGTTCCATGAGACTTTTCATTGATTATAGAGATTTTAATAAAATCACTTTTAAAAACAAGTATCCTTTGCCTCATATCGATGACATGTTGGATTAGCTCCAGGGAGCTCAGTACTTTTCCAAGATTGACTTGCGATCCAAATACCATCACCTGAAGGGGAAGGAAGATGACATCTTGAAAACAACCTTTCATACTAGATGTGGGCATTATGAATTTTTTGTTATGATGTTTGGGTTAACTAATACACCTGTTTTATTCTTAAATCTTATGAATAAATTATTTCATTAGTTCTTGGATAAGTCTGTGGTTATGTTTATTGATGAAATTCTTGTATTTTATAAAATAAAGAGTAGAATGAAAAACATATAAGGGTTGTTTTAAAAACCTTAAAAGAAAAGAAACTATAAGGAAAATTCAGAAAGTGTGTTTTTGGTTTTAATAGATTTCTTTTTTTGGGAACATTGTAAATAAGGATGGAATTACAGTTGATCCTGCCAAAACAAAAGTGGTTGATGAATGAACAAGACCCACAAATGTTACAGATATTCATAGTTTTATTAGGTTTGTAGGTTATTACCAATGGTTTGTTAAGAACTTTTCACAGTTATATAGTCCGATAACTAAGATTACACAAAAAGGGGTTAAATTTATTTGGACAGAAGAATGTGAGGTTTTTTTAGGAACTGAAGAAGAGATTGGTGAATGCTCCAGTTTCGGCCTATCCTTCCCGAAATGGTGAGTTTGTCATATGCAGTGATGCTTATTTGAAGGTACTTGGTTGTGTTTTCATGGAGAATGATCAAGTAACTGTTTATGCTTCAAGACAACTTAAAACTCATGAGTTAAATTATCCCACACATGATTTGTAATTGGCAACAATGGTTTTTTCTTTGAAAATTTGAAGGAATCATTTATACAGAGACAAATGTCAAATATTTACTAACTATAAAAGTCTAAAGTATATATTCACTTAGAAGGAATTAAACATGAGGTAGAGAACATGGATTAAACTGATAAATGATTATGATTGAATGATCAATTACCATCTGTAAAAATCAAAAAAAGTGGCATATTCCTTGAGTCGAAAACATCATGCATCATTAACCATGTTATGTTTGGAAAATGATCCCCTGATTAATGATTTAATGAATTTTTTCATAGAAGTTATTGGTGCTATGAATACGTCTGTTTTGTATCATGTTTCAGTGCATTCATTGTTATTATACAGAATTAAGAAATCACAAAAGGAATACCTTGAGATACAGAAAAAAGGTTGAATGAGTTAAAATAGATAAATTTCCAGAATTTAATCTTGATAAAGATTGTGTTTTAAGATTTGGAAAAAGGTTATTTGTGCCTTGTTATTCCTAGTTGAAGAAATAATTATTGTGTGAAGCTCACAGTTATCCATTTTCAGTTCATCCTGGCAGTACTAAGATGTGCAGAGACCTTCGAGAGTTTTATTGGTGGGATGGAATGAAAAGAGATATTGCTGATTTTACTATGAAATGCTTGACATGTCAATAGGTTAAAATAGAGTGGCAGTTACCGAAGGGGATGCTTTATCCTTTTATAGTTCCAGAGTGGAAATAAGAGAATTTATACATGGACTTTGAGAAGGGACTACCAAATACTTATCAAGGTAACTATGCAATTTGAGTTATTATTTATTGACTGAAAAAATATACACATTTTATTTCTATTTGAGATACAATGTCTTTGGATCATATTTCTCGATTGTACCACAAAGAGACTGTCAGGCTACATGGATTTTCTATTTCCATTGTATCATACCGAGATCCCAGGTTCACTTATAACTTTTGGAAGGTAATTCAAAAGTTTTTGTGCTCCAAATTAAATTTCAGTACAACTTTTCATCCTCAATTAGATGGGAAGTCAGAACGAATGATTTAAAAATTGGAGGATATGCATAAAGCTTGTTCAATGGACTACCAGGGAGGTTAAGATCAACATATTTCTTTAGTTTAGTTTTCTTATAATAATAGTTTTCATTCCAGCATACATATGGAACCTTTCAAGGAACTGTATGGGAAGTAGTTTCAGACTCAAGAGTTTTGGGATGAAGTTGATGAAAGGAAGTTTATGGGGCTAGAATTAGTGTAAGAAGTGTTTGAGAAAGTGAAGATGATCCAGCAACACATGAGGATAGCTCAGAGCAGGCAGAAAAGTTATGCAGATAAAATAAGGAAAGACTTCTCTTTCGAGGTAGGCGACCATGTTTTCTTTAAAATATCTCCTTGAAAAAGTGTGATGCATTTTGGTAAGAAAGGGAAGGTAAGTTTGCGGTTCATCGGTCCTTTTGAAATACTAGAGAAATTTGGAACAATTGCATACCTAGTAGCTTTTCCTTTGAGTTTGTCTCAGGTACACAATATTTTTCATGTTTCGATGTTGAGGAAGTATGTGCCAGATTCATCACATATCTTGAGCCCATAAGCAGTTCAGCTAGGAGAGAACCTTTCTTATGAAGAGAAACCAGTTCAGATCCTTGATAGAAGATAACAGGTCTTGCCGAATAAGGTAATCCACTAGGTAAAGGTTTTGTGGAGAAAAGACATGGTAGAATAAGAAACATGGGAGTCTGAAAATGCTATGAGATAAAGGTACCCTCACTTGTTTAATAAGTAAATAAAATTGTGAGGACACAATTTTCAGAAGGTGGGGATAATGTAACAGCCCAAGGTTTTCTGAAAGTAAATGGAAATGCATGAAACTTTGTTTTAAGTAGAAATTTATAACTAGCCTTTTAAAATAATTTTTCCACTTTTATGTTTTGAATTTCAAAAAATGGTCATCTACAATTGTGTTCAGCATGTTATTTTGGATTCTATTGGTAGAAACTTGTTTTTTTGGTGAATAGTGACATACCCTTATGAATAGTAATATTAATTGTAATGTGACCCAAATGAATAGTAAATTTTAGTATTATTTTATTTTATGAAGGCTTTAAGATAATGACATCTTGGTTATTTTTTCAGCGCGATATAAAAGCAGTTATAATTTTAAAATTGTTAATTTTTGAATTAAGTATGATTTTATTTAAAAATTAAATTAATAACATTTAAAAAAATATTTTCAAAAAAATGTATTTTATTTTTTGAATTCTACACGTCGAAAAATGGTTAGGTTGAATTTTTGGGATTTTTCTAAAATAGTTTATTTTTCGATGAATAGTAAAAATACAATTTTGAGTTTCGGTGTGTTAATGACATCATTAATGATATAATAAATCTATTAAACTTGTGTAAAATAAAATAATATGTGAGGTGTCTCAAGTGGCTAATACCATGGGCAAATACCATGGGAAATCTCATGGTTTTGTAAATACCACTAATGGGGTCTCCCTATGAAATTATTAAAATATTCCCTCAGTTTTGATATAAATACCAACCCATTCCTTCATTAAATTCATTCCCAATTCATCCTCAATGAATTTATATCCTCCTTACCTATCTAGTAGTCTTCCAAAGGCTTCATCAAGCCCCTAAGGTCCCAACCTTCATGTTTTTGGAGTTACTTTACAAGGTAAGGGAATTCTCAACTTCTTTCTTTTTTCCATTCAAGTTCTCTTTTATGTGGTATAGAATTCAAGAATCCATACCATGTTTCTATTTTTATATTATTCTTGATATATTCTGTATTATTATACATTCCTGGATGGGTGACCCTTTTTCCCTCTCGTTTTAATGTTTTCTAAAACCTTATTGCATAGCCGTTAGGCTGCCGGATTTTTGTAAGGGATTTCTCAACTATTCTTTTATTTTGAGTTCCTTTATTTTATTATTATTTTCTCATCTCATATTACCCAATAATAATGAAATATACAAAAATAATTTATATTCTAGATTTTCTCATGTTCATGGGGAATTCAACATCATAATTCTTCTCTTCTCCCACTTATTCAAGGAATAAAAACATTGTCTGTGATGCGTCAAATTACTGACATCGTGGATGATGTGATTTCAATTTACATTAATTATTTCAAGGCTGGTCAAGAAACCATTTTTATTGTTGAACCAGGTTATAATATCTGCATTATGTCTTATTCATGTTTGTTTAATGCTTTTTTACACATGGTTTTAATTTATAAAACAAAATGAGTTCGTTATTATCAAAGAACCACTAAAATGATCTAAACGAACATCATTAATGTTTTAATTTATGAATCATCATCACATAAGAATTAAAAATGATAAATGGTATAAGTTATGGTTCTATAAAAATTTAAATACTTCTCTATTATAATTCTGGAGTTTCACTTCCAATCGACAAGAACAATCCATCATGAACCGATCATGAAAATCATGTAAAGAACTCACCCAAAATAGTGCAAGGAATAAAATACTAACAATTAAAGGGTAAAATGATGGAATGAAATGATCATATAAGGTATTATAAATATGGATATGATTTTTTAATATATTAATAACACTATTTTAACTATTATAGAAAAGGTTTAAACGAGTTGGAAGTAAGACAAACCCGAGGTAAGGGAATTCCTAACCCAATTTTCATCCTTTGGGTTAACCTTATTCTTCATTTTTTATGTGGTATTTAAATTGTTTTTGTGATGAATTATGATTATAATATGTTTAATTATGTGTATTTATAGAGTATATACATATTCAATCCACTCTATTAAGTCTCACTTCAATTATATAATATTTATAAGGGAATTTTCTTTTAAAATCCTCTTTTAAAATTCTATTTTACAAAATTCAAAAACAATATTTTTATGTAATTATTCATGGTGTATGATTATGTTATAGTTCATAGGAATTGTTTATTATTAATTTTGGTACCTATATTTCCCTCCAATTCATTGGGTATGTATAAGTTGGAGGTCGGCCGTACGGTTACTCCAAGTGTAATTATGATGGTTACAGAAATTGCAAGGTAGCCGTGAGGGTTACAAATTATAAGGTAGACAAGAGGGTTACAAGATTATGTAAGTAATTCCCCAAGATAACTTTATGATTATATTTATGTTCTAATGTTTTGTGTGGATCTCCTATAAATCTCATTGTTTCGTAGTTCCTTGAAATGTGTGTTCTAGATTTAAGAATCCCTATTTCTTGGCGGTTTCCATTGGATTTATTCATGGAACCGGAAACTTCCAACAGTTATTTATGTAAAGAGGACCTGCTTTCCAAAGGCAGGTATTCATTATGTTTTTTATAACTTTATGATACTTAATAACATGCATTGGTTGAGAGGATGGGCGGCCAGACTCATCACACCCTTTTGGGGGGAATTATTGTCTACTCCGGGACTCTCTTTGTAAAATTAAAATAATTTCATGAATCCTTATTAATTCACCATGTATATTATAAGTATCCCTTGGATTTTACAATCACTTATTAACATGTGTAAAATTTATAATCATCCATATACATTCAAGGTTCTTCATCAATAGAAACATATGTATGTATTTGAGGTTTTCCATCAATGGTATCCTCTAATATAATGATTAGAGATTCTTTTTAATCATTGTTATGATGATACTAGTTTTTAAGCCACTTAGTGGGGAACTCTAAAATTTATTGTCATCCAGGGAGATGAAGTTTTGTTTTAATATTGGGATCATGCTCATAAATGAGCTACCTACATATCCTTGTGAAATGAATCAAAACCCTCATAGTTCGATGCCACTTAATGGGACACGTCATACCTTTTAAAGACATTTGATAAGGAACTCTAAGCGGAAGGTGCTTAATTGAAATTTAGTGTGGGACTTATGATGAAGCAGCCCAAGGAACCTGGAAAAAATATGAGTTTCCAAATAGGATCATAACCAATTGGGAATATGGCCCAAAGAGAATAGGGTTGATTTGAAGTGTTGGGTTTGAACTTCAAGGAGGATTCCTACATATCCCATGTGGATGGGAATCAAAGCCTGTGTAGTTCGATGAATCTTATAGGAGAGTATATTCCTCAGAGAAAGATGAGTTTGAGATTACTCCCTGAAAAATAATGACTTGATGATTTGAGGATTGAATTTGGGGATTATTTCTTCAGGAGGATGCCCAATTTGGGGTAATTAAGGTTGGATGAGCTCGGGCCCTGAAAAGGCTTCCTAAGTATCCTAGTTTGAATAGGAATTAGAGTTCTCGTAGTTTATTTGGAGAGTGTTTTTTCACATTTTATAACCGTCACGTATCTCTAAGCCCACGTGATTCATGCTCGGTGTGAGAAACAAGAGGATGTGAAAGATTCAACAAAGGTATTCACACTTCCAAATTTTTTCTCAATGCTGATGGAAGAGGGAGCGTCGATCATGGAAGAGGGTGAGGTGATGATCCTTCCCTCTATTCTATTTATAATGTACAAGGGTCCAATGTAAGGAATAAGGGGTGATGATGAGGGGATTATACCAGGATGGATGCCCTGAAATTGGTTCTGGCAGGGGAGGGATACTTCTTCTATACTTGCGCGGAATGGAAAGTGCAAAGTGTACCTTCACTACTAGAGACTTGAGGTCCCGGGTCACCTATTTGAAAAGGGAGAGGACATAATCCAACCATCCTCCAAACCGTGAACTTCCCAACACTATTTATGGGAGAAAAGTCCATGTGACTATGGATATACAAACCCACAAACATCCCATGAATCTTAACCCCATTGTGAAATGAATGTGGGAAACCTCTGACTGCGGAAAGACTAACCCAAATTGGAGACACACTGATGTTCCTTACCCAAAGGTTTGATAAGTTAGGAGGTTTTGGTGGAGTCTTTAACTTATTCCATTTTGGATAAGGGAACCAAGTAAAAAGATACCCTACCATGAATAGCTTTAAAGAAGGGTACTTGAACTGGCCACGTAGGTACTTCACGCAAGTATGCTGTGTAGGTACCCCATGTTGTCCTATCATGTAGGTTTGGCACGCAGATATATTGTGTTGTTTCGGCATGCAGATACACCACATAGGTATGGATGAGGACTGAAAAAATGGAAAGAAATTCAAAGCATGCCTATCCTTTTAAATTATCCCTTATTTTGTAGTTTATAGAACTACCTGAGACAATTTAAAAGATCTAGGTGAAAGAGCTATGAAACGGGGGATTCAGAGAGTCTTTCACTTTTTTTCAGTCAAGAAATGGGAGCCTAAGGGCTCTATTTATAGGCACATATAAGCTTGGTCGAAGAAACTTTTTCCGCACAGGTATTTCGAGTAGGTTTTCCGAGAAGATGCTATGTATAGAGAAAATAAAAATCTTATCACCCGTAGCTAGGCCATGTAGATCTGTCGCAAATATGAGTTGCGTAGCTCGGTTGCGAAGCTCTTGGATGCTACTACATCGCGTAGAGATTGGGAGTATTTATTTGATATTTTTAATTGTACTCTTTGAATATTTCTTTGAGATTTTAAATATCAAAAAGTTTGTCGATATTTTGGGTTCCTTTCTTAAGTAGTGTCAACAAAATCCCCCCCCCCTCAGGATTGGATCGGAAATATACAAAGAGGGTCAAGTATTGAGGTGAAAGTCTGGGAAAAAAGATTAGGATGGATTAATGAATATCACAATTGTGTCACGCAAGTTATTCACATGGATATGTCGTGTAGATCTGGTGCACAGCTATAGTGCGTTGGTATGGCACACAACCATGACGCGTAGGTCCTCTATTGTCTATGAATAGGTCTCAAACTTTCGCGATTTTTTTCTTCACCTATGCTTTCTCCAAAATTTAGAGCTCTCATTGCGTAGTTCGTTCGCCCAGCTGTAACGCATTGTGCTCTCACATAATTCTCTTGAAATTTCATCAAGGTAAATTTTTTTACGCGATTGAGCTACGTAAAAAAGAACTCACCAATAGAGTTGTGCTAGGATCGTTTTTTCTTTTTGCAGGAAAGAATGACTCATTTGACGACCCACACCAAAGAAGCAACGGTTCGCCAAAATAAAATGATGAGGATCATTGGGATAGACTATTATGATATTGTTGAGAGTACTCTCCCTGGGCTATGGAAGGGTCTAATTCCATACCAATGTGACTATCCACAAAGTCCTTACTTACCCCTATACAGGCATGGAATTTTATAAGATTCCCATGTTCCATATGTTAAAAATTACTTTCCATAGAATTGGTTTCTTCAGTATTCCAACTGTAACTGCATGAATATTAGTGCAAGGGTGGTTCCAATACAAGATGGCATGGTCCCTATTAGTTACATCCTTCATTATAGTGGTTGTACTGTAGACATGAAGGATCATTTTGTAGAGCCAAGACCACATTGTTATGATTCCACTTTTCGGGATTCTCAAACAGATCAATCTAATGGTTGGAAAGGAGACTGGGACCTTCATTCTGGAGGGGGTGTAAAACCCGAGTGGATGTGGACATTTTGGGTATGTCGGACTTGTGAAGAATTCAGAAAAGAGTTATCAGACATTCATATCTATGAAGCCTTCTAGATGGGGCAAACTTATGTTTACAAAAATGAATTCATTCCTGAATTATTGAGCCAATGGAGTCCACAAATTATTTCCTTTCATTTGACGCATGGTGAAGTTAATATTAGTCTTTGGGACGTTTTCCAAATAGCTGTAATTCCTATTCTTAGGGAAATGTATGATGAATTCACCCCACATACTTCAACATGGGTCGATGTCACTAGAACACCACCATTGGCCCATGAATTATTTAAGATAGTGAAGAATTTACCCAAGGATAAGAAAGATATTCATGCTAGAGTGTGGATGAAAGAATTATTAGAACCAAAAACATAGGAAGGTCCTACCTATGGACGTCCTACTATTTTTCCTTCTATCGTTAACCGAGTCAGTTCAGGCACATATTGGCCTACACTGGAAAGAGGCGATTACAAGCACTGGGGTTATAAAGTCAAACCTGACATAGATGTAAAAGTACGCTGAGCTTCCTTCCTTGCTATGTGGCTAAGTGTTTATTTGATTCCAGTCCGTGAATCCGGAGGAGGTGTAAGATTAGGGACTTTCATCATTGCTGCAAAATTGGTAGAGAGGAAGTACATTGGGCTAGTAACCCCTATTTTGGAAATAATTTACCATCTCCTACTATATTTATACAGTGGGAAGGCTCCATTTAGGATTTCGGGGACATTCCAAGTGTTGTAGGGCTGGATTGCTGCACATTTTTCTTCATACTCAGTGTAGAACTCAGTAAGAGTTCCTAATGGTAGATTCGCCCCATTTTTACAGGAAGTTTCTGGTATTAAGCCTCTAAAATTGAGACCTAATGAGGTACTGAATGTTTTGAATGTATCAGGATAATTAAACATCTTTCCTTTTGGTAATCCACCAACTAGAACATTTATTGATGTTGGTAAAGAAAAGAATTCTGAACCTAGATCTTATATGATGGAATTCACGGATGGTGTATTATCAACCAGGATTGATGGTGAAATTACATACGAGGCTTATGTCCCATATAGGTTTTCTCGTCAGTTCATATGTCTTCAACAATCAAATACATTCCCACCCACATATTTCAGATATGAGAAGCACCCAAGGGTAGCATGAAAATTATGAATTCTAACAACTTTAGAGGTATAAAAATTGTCAAATACATTACCTCCACCAGATGAATCAATCAGATTAGAAGATGGGTATGACAAAGCCTGGTTTTCTTCATATCCTCAAGGGGCTCTAACAAAAGGAGTATATGGAGTGGCAGCTACAACAATTGTTTCATGTGGAAATCATGGAAAGAAGTCCAAGGATAGAGATAGTACAGAAATTTAAGAGGTTTGAGAGCCCTCAAAACGTCTTCATAGGAAGTATACCAGGAAGACCAAGGATAAAGAAGCAATACCTCCAACACCAAGGAAATCCAGTCACCACCATCAAACAGAGATTACTATTCCATCTATTTAACTTTATAAGGAAGAAAGATCTAAAGAAGTTCTTCAATGGGAAGGTGTTGAATCTCTTCCACAGTCAATCAGGCCAAGATCGAATAATGTGTGACCTTCATCCATTCATCATTGGGAGAGTATAACGTATGATCTTAGGGATTACGGGGAATTTCTTCATCATTTCATTCGAATACCAGAGATTGGTGATATCAAGGCACCTTCTGATTGTAATATGGACAATAACTTGGATGAATTACAGAAGTATATTGCGGAGTTAGAGACTTTTATATATGCAACTGATGAACAAATCCCAACCTATAAACGAGTATCTCATATTCTGAACTTAGGAGTTTGCGAAGGGGTAATTATCGACTCTGAGGAGGAGTGGGATATTTATGTTAATACTAAGAATGTATTTCCCTTTTTCTTTCGTCTCAACTCTGATTTATCATTTAATATCATTAATCTTGATAAAAATGTATTTCTGCAGCATGAATGTAGATAAGGAAGATCCAGACCAATTCTTGAATCACCTCATTATATTCCTCTAGTATAGCATCCTGTCTTTTTATAACATAAACTTTCATTACATTACACAAAACTGAGGATCTTTAAGGTTTAGTGTCTTGGAAACAAGGAACAAAATACATGAAAACAACATGAAGCATTATTCTTAAACAATTGAAAGGATTCTACATAAGTTCATCCTAGGTTCATTATTGCATCTCATAACCTGGGGACATACATCAAAAGAAAGGGTGAGCAGAAGGCCCAGTAAGGGAAACAAAAGAAACATTTTACATGTGAACTTGAGATACTTCAATAAGGACATGAAAAGAACTTTAAGGCATGAGAAAGAAATCATGAGATAAATCATAATAAAAATAAAATTTTTCATAACTTGAAGATGTGGCTGCAACATTTAATATTGACAATCATTTCGTTTCACCAAGGTCCATCCCCAAGGTGTTACTAAAAATTACCAAGGTTATTCACCAAGGTATCAGTCTAAAAAGTCATCTCTAGAGATTAAGTATTTACCCAATGCATTGGAGCGCTATCTGGGCGCACCCTTGACATGTCTTTATTATCATGTGATCCAAATATATCATCATCAATCATTTCATAAGCAACCCATATAGCATAAAATAAATGGGTTTTATTTCATAATCATAACGTTTTAAAAACTGCTTTAAAGACATGATCTTTATGTCACTTTAAACCCACGGAAAAGGGAAAGCGGGTTTCATGTATGTAAATCCCAGAATTTTAAATAGAACATTTTGATATATATGTGAATACCCCTGAATAAATAAGAGCTTTGAGTATTCACTTAATAACATAAAATAATTTTGAGATAAAGAGGGAGGCATTTTGAGACGAAAACTATGCAGCATAACGTCTACGATACATGGTTTTAGAAAACATTAAAAAAGGGGACATGGGTAACCCACTCCAAAATGATACATAAAACAGTAGGGGAACAGAATATATAGTATTTAAGAACCTGGAAATAAAATTTTAATGATATACCATATGAAATGAAGAACTTGAAAGGAAGACAAAAATAATATTTCTCTTATGAGAATTCGGCAGCCTAACAGCGTCACTTAAAACTTCCAAAAATGGATTGACGAGATCAAATAGGGTCTCTCATCATATGAACATAAATGATAAGTATGATATATATAGACATCATACCCCAACATAATAAAAAGTAACTTGAAAGACTTGACATGAAAGTAGATCTTGAAAATGAGAAGGGTGAAAGAATCCCTTAGAAATTTGGCAGCCTAACAGCGCCACTTAAACTTCAACAAAAATGAATTGATGAGATCAAATAGGGTATCTCATCATATGAACATAAAAGATCAGTATGATAGATTTAGAGATCATACCCCAGCATAATAAAAAGGAACTTTCAAGACTTGACATGGAATTAGAACTTTGAAAAAAGAGAAAGGTGAAAGAACCACTTAAAAATTCGGCAGCCTAACGGCGCCACTTAAAACTTCGAAATACTGAATTGAAGAGATCAAATGGGGTCTCTCATCATATTATCATAAAAGATCAGTATGATAAATTTAGAGATCATACCCCAACATAATAAAAAGGAACTTGAAAGACTTTACATGAAAATAGATCTTGAAAAATGAGAAGGGAGAAAGAATTCGTTACAAAAATTTCGGCATCCTAACGACGCCACTTAAACTTCATAAAAAGAAATAACGAGAGTAATAGGGGATCTCACATTATATGAACATGATAAGGGAAGTAAGAGGAGTATAAAAGAACATCCTTTAACATAATAACATGGAGCAAAAAAGAAATTACATAAAAGAGATTTCTTGAAAAGAAAGAGAGAGGTCGGATCCCTTACCTTAAAACGTAACTCTTAAAACTGAAAGGTTTGGACCTTGAGGGCTTGGGGGAACCTTGGGAGGACTCCTTGGGAGGTAAGGAGACCAGAAATTCGTTTAGGATGCTTTTGTAGTCGAAAAGATGAGAGGAGGGCTTGGTATTTATAGGGAAAGTGAGGTGACAAGGCATTAATGGCCAAGGGACACCTCAAAAGTGGTTTTCTCAAAAGCATGGGCCCTCCCATGGTACTTCCCATAGAGTTAGGCAACATGGGGACCCCCACACAATAATGCATCCTCTTTAGTCGACCATCCCTTAAAATATCTCATGACATCATCATGACACGGTTATGATGTCATTAAACATACCGAAATCCTAAAACTGTATTTTTACTATTCACTAAAAATTCAACTTTCTCAGAAAAATCCCAAAATTTTACATTAACAAAATATCAATGCTCTGATTTCAAAAATGAACTATATTTTATAAAAATAATTTTCTAAATATTTTTAATTCAGTTTTTAAATAAACACACTATTCACCAAAAATTCATTTTTTTCAGAAAAATCCCCAAAAATTACCTTAACATAATATCGATGCTCTGAGTTCAAAAATGAAATCCATTTTATAAAAATAATTTTCTAAATATTTTTAATTTAATTTTTAATTAAAAAACACTATTCACCTGAAAAAAACTAATACTTGAATAATAATTTATGAAACTATTATTTACCCATTTTATTGAATCTCATTACTTAATATAGGTGTCTAAATTATATTAAAACTTTCTTTGAGTGAATTTACTAATCCATTTGGTCACATTACTAATCCTAAGCGTAAAATCACTATTCATAATTTACTATTCATCAAAAATCAAGTTGATCTTATTAGGCTCGAAATTTCGTACTAAACATAATTGTAGAAGACCATTTTTTGAAAATCATTACACATTTTTATTTATTTAAGGTTTACATAAACATTTTTAAAATATCCTTTCTCTAAAATTCATCAAAAATATGCATACTATATTTATCCGGACATTTGAAAATTCATAAACTTCATCATAAGAAGAAATCCAAATTTTTATTTAAAACAAAGGATTACACAAGGCAGTTACGGTCTCCTTACATAGCCCCTTATCACACTAGAATATGACCTACGTGTAAGGTGTGCTAAGGTGAGAGAATCTGAGGGAGGCTCGGCCAACATCGCACGAGTAGTAATTTCTATCAGTTTGAACTTCTCGCGAAGGTGATCCCATTCTAGCTTCACACGATGAACTTCAGCTTGGGTTTGGTCCAGAGAAAAGCCCAGTGGTGCTACCTCCTTCCCAAGTTCTGTTAGATGGGCTTCGATCGGTCCAAGACTACTGGGTGAGGCCATCGAATCTTCTTTCTATATTAATTAACCAAGATTTCTTGTATTTAGAGACAATAGTCAAAACGTTTAGTTTCCAGCGGTCATATTGACCAATGGTCAAATAATAGTCAAAACCCAACAATCTCATTTTAATTATACTCATGTTATCAAATGAAACATTTTTGTTGAGTCTAAAAATAAAATAAAACAACACATAAAATTAGGAAACAAGATTTATTTAAAATTTCGGGTCATTACAATCTTCCCCCCTTAAGAAATTGCGTCCTCGCAATTTTTAAAATTGGGTTTTGAAATTTAATTGAAAGTACCACATCGGAAAAGGAGTTAGTAAAACTATTACTTTAAAAGAAAGAAAGGGAAGTACAAAGGTCACCCGAGTCAACCCACACTAGGATTCCATGTAGGAAAACATGGACATAGAGGAGAAAACAAAGGGTCAAGTTCTGAGGGAGAGTGATAGAGAACATGATTAGGACAAAGTTAACCATAAGAAAATCCCAAACTTATGATGTGTGTAAACGGTCTTTGATTACCTAGTAGGAAACTTAAACCAACAACATTTTTGTTTTACATTTCTTTTCATAATTTTGAGGAATTCATTTACTACATAGAACAAAAACATAAGAAAATATACCTACCTTCAAGTAGAGTTTCATCCTTTAATAAGTCCCTACCAACACTAATATTTTCTCCAAATGATGAGAATTAAAAAACACTTGGTCTCATAAAAAGCACAAGAATAATCTTCTAGAGAATCACATAATCTACAAAAGATTAACTATCTATTTCTTCTATCTTTAAACATTATCCCAAAAATAGAAAGGTTAAGGTAAAACAACTCTTCAGAAAGAAAGAATCCCATAGGAATGGAAACTACTTTTAAATCTTCAAAGTTCCATGGTACTACCCAAATTCATCATAGACCATTCCATAAATAATAGTCCTCAAAATTCCTCAAAATAAACCAAACTAAGATTGAAACCCAAATACAAGAAGGATTTGATAACATAGTCTTCCAAAATAAACTTCATTGTTCATCTCCAAACAACATCAACCACTCCTAACATCTTATAACAAAAGTAGATAACCTAAACATATTTTACTCAAGATAGTTTAATCATTCCCATAAGTAACCTAAATTAATATAAGTACACCTTAAATTCATCGATTCTTCAAAATATAATTCAACCTTACTCCTCAATGAAAATACCGTAGTAATCTATTTACCTCAATCATATAGGGTCCCTAAAGTAGTGAACGTCTTCCAAAATAATAATCATCTTTTAATCCCCTAATCATCCCTGTCATATTAATACAACAATCGTTGCATTTCCTATCACATTGGTTGTTGGGACTTGTTCCTCCATTTCCCACCATTAACTAAGAAGAGAAAGCATATTTAGGGGCTTAAGTACTTAGACAATAATCATGAAAAGGAACTGAAAGAATATAAGGGTAACTTGTAGAAGAAAAGTATACCCTAACTTGTGATCCCCTAGGTTCCCATCTAGGTTATCCATGATCATATATTCTTATGTGAATATTTATTTTATTTTATCTTTGTTCATTTAACAATGGTTCATACTAAGCTTATGAAGTTACCAAAGCATATCCCCCGGGAGTGTCGTAACCAAGAGTGTAGCAAAGCCCGTTGTCGTGTACCAGTTGCCGTTCGAGTCTAGCTCAAAGCGGTGTTTTCGGGTTTTACCCCTATGTACATCTGTTCCAGAGCCACCTCTACCTGCTCGTATCCAGACATGGATGTATTTGCTTGGCAACCCCTTACTCAATACTCACCAAAATACCAGGAATATTTCCTATATTTAAACTTTTCTATAGGGTTCTTCCTAGAGTTTTCATATCCTAATTTCCACAAATAACTAAACCATCATTTGATACCAACTATAGCATCCCGTCTTTTTATAACATAGACTTTAATTACATTACACAAAACTGAGGATCTTTAAGGTTTAGTATCTTGGAAACAAGGAACATAATACATGAAAACAACATAAAGCATTCTTCTTAAACACTAGAGAGGCTTCTCCTTAAGTTAATCCTAGTTTCATTACTGCATCTCATAACCTGGGGACATACATCAAAATAAAGGGTGAGCAGAAGGCCCAATAAGGGAAACAAGAGAAACATTTTACATGTGAACTTGAGATACTTCAATAAGGACATGAAAAGAACTTTAAGGAATGAGAAAGAAATCATGAGATACATCATAATAAAAATAACATTTTTCATAACTTGAAGATGTGGCTGCAACATTTAATATTGACAATCATTTCGTTTCACCAAGGTCCATCCCCAAGGTGTCATTAAAAATTACCAAGGTTATTTGCCAAGGTATCAGTCTAAAAAGTCATCTCTAGAGATTAAGTCTTTACCCAATGCATTGGAGCGCTATCTGGGCGCACCCTTGACATGTCTTTATTATCATGTGAGCCACATATATCATCATCAATAATTTCATAAACAACCCATATAGCATAAAATAAATGGGTTTTATTTCATAATCATAACGTTTTAAAAACTGCTTTAAAGACATGATCTTTATGTTACTTTAAACCCACAGAAAAGGGAAAGCGGGTTTCATGTATGTAAATCCCAGAATTTAAAATAGAAAATTTTGATATATATGTGAATACCCCTGAATAAATAAGAGCTTTGAGTATTCACTTAATAACATAAAATAATTTTGAGATAAAGAGGGATACATTTTGAGACGAAAACTATGCAGCATAACGTCTACGATACATGGTTTTAGAAAACATTAAAAAAAAGGGACATGGGTAACCCACTAAAAAATGATACATAAAACAGTAGGGGAACAAAATATATAGTATTTAAGAACCTGGCAATAAAATTTTAATGATATACCATATGAAATGAAGAACTTGAAAGAAGACAAAAATAATATTTCTCTTATGAGAATTCGGCAGCCTAACAGCGTCACATAAAACTTCCAAAAATGGATTGACGAGATCAAATAGGGTCTCTCATCATATGAACATAAATGATCAGTATGATAGATATAGACATCATACCCCAACATAATAAAAAGTAACTTGAAAGACTTGACATGAAATTAGATCTTGAAAAAGAGAAGGGTGAAAGAACCCCTTAGAAATTCGGCAGCCTAACAACGCCACTTAAACTTCAACAAAAATGAATTGATGAGATCAAATAGGGTCTCTCATCATATGAACATAAAAGATCAGTATGATAGATTTAGAGATCATACCCTAAAACTGTATTTTTACTATTCACTGAAAATTCAACTTTCTCAGAAAAATCCCAAAATTTTACATTAACCAAATATCAATGCTCTAATTTCAAAAGTGAACTCTATTTTATAAAAATAGTTTTCTAAATATTTTTAATTCATTTTTTAAATAAACAAACTATTCACCGAAAATTCATTTTTTTCAGAAAAATCCCCAAAAATTACCTTAACATAATATCGATGCTCTGAGTTCAAAAATAAAATCCATTTTATAAAAATAATTTTTTAAATATTTTTAATTTAATTTTTAATTAAAAAACACTATTCACCCAAAAAAACTAATACTTGAATAATAATTTATGAAACTGTTATTTACCCATTTTATTGAATCTCATTACTTAATATAGGTGTCAAAATTATATTAAAACTTTCTTTGAGTGAATTTACTAATCCATTTGGTCACATTACTAATCGTAAGCGTAAAATCACTATTCATAATTTACTATTCATCAAAAATCAAGTTGATCTTATTAGGCTCGAAATTTCGTACTGAACATAATTGTAGAAGACCATTTTTTGAAAATCATTACACATTTTTATTTATTTCAGGTTTACATAAACATTTTTAAAATATCCTTTCTCTAAAATTCATCAAAAATATGAATACTATATTTATCTGGACATTTGAAAATTCATAAACTTCATCATAAGAAGAAATCCAAATTTTTATTTAAAACAAAGGATTACACAAGGTAGTTACGGTCTCCTTACATAGCCCCTTATCACACCAGCATAGGACCTAAGTGTAAGGTGTGCTAAGGTGAGAGAATCCAAGGGAGGCTCAGCCAACATCGCACGAGTAGTAATTTCTATCAGTTTGAACTTCTCGCGAAGGCGATCCCGTTCTAGCTTCACACGATGAAGTTCAGCTTGGGTTTGGTCCAGAGCAAAGCCCAGTGGTGCTACCTCCTTCCCAAGTTCTATTAGATGGGCTTCGATCGGTCCAAGACTACTGGGTGAGGCCATCAAATCTTCTTTCTATATTAATTAACCAAGATTGCTTGTATTTAGATACAATAGTCAAAACGTTTAGTTTCCAGCGGTCATATTGACCAATGGTCAAATAACAGTCAAAACCCAACAGTCTCATTTTAATTATACTCATGTTATCAAATGAAACATTTTTTTTGAGTATAAAAATAAAATAAAATAACACATAAAATTAGGAAATAAGATTTATTTAAAATTTTGGGTCATTACATCTAGGTTATCCCATTGGAACAACGAATAGTCCTCCCAAGTCACCAGAACATTCTCTAGGAGAAAGAATTATGATTGGGGTAATGGTGACAGATAATCCTCAACCATTACCTCAAGTTTCCCCTACTAAGAGGAGTGTTTCAATCTCTCCTCAAGATTTTGAATAGAAACACAAAAGAGAAATGATATTTCTTCGAAGCATTTTCCAAAAGAGTAAGTATTTATACAATATTTAATGTATACAACTTGCTCAAGACGTTCTAGTAACCACATTTTACCCTCTTGTAGGATCTATGTCTCTCTCCTCTTTCAATGGATTAAGAGCTGATGCTTCACGACCAGAAAAAGAATCCTCAAGGAAAACCCCGGTTCATACTGATGAAACTATAATTTCAAAAGATTCATCTATACCCACTCCTTGCTCTGTTGAGAGAGAGGAAATCCATGGTAAGATTTAATACATTCCTTAGTGGCTTTTGTCAAAGAATCCTGAAATAATCAACACTGATATTCTCATTGCTTCAGAAGAAAGGAATGAAGATCTAGAGAAATCTAAGACAGATGGTGATGTTGACCCAAATCTGGAAGGACCTGATGCTGCCATATCAATTGAAGAGCCAACGAAACCAAATTTTATTGGAGCCAATTTGGGCATCAACCAACATTTGTTGGATACCTTAAATGGTGAGGATGCTGTTACATTTTAGGGCATATACACTGAAATGATGGACACCCTTAATCCGAATATTGATATTCTAGGTTCCATTAAGGAGTTTGGAGATTTTCATGAGGAATTTCAAGGATGTAAGTCTCTATTCTTGCATTTTCTATATATAATTTGTTCTTCAAATTGATTATTTACATCAAAATTCACCTTATGTAGCTTTATATGTAGAAAATGTCACAAAGGCTCTTCAGGAACAAGGTGTTCCACTTTATCCTTCTACTAGGGCTAAAGAAATACTTACAGAGGATCCTTAATTAAGAGATTTTCTAGAGCCTTAGAATGTCATACCTAAGAAAATTCATGGAAATACCCCATCTCAAAAAACAACTACTCAAAATATTGAAGCTGAGAATACAGGGGATAAATCCAATCAAGTAGCTAACTTATTGTTGGGTAAATATTACCAGCCATCTGAATCATATTCATTTCCTTCATTTGAAACTAATAATGAACTTGACTTATTATTTAGGGCTATCATCTCCAAGATCATAAGGTGAAGCTTCTACTATCCCAAGAGAAGTAGAAGAAGGCAGCTCTCTAAGAGACCTATTTCTAGAGTACATTTTACCTCATGGTAGTGACTCAAATTCAGATTTAGAGATGCAATATGCTCTTGGCATGGCACATAAAAAGATATGGTGGCAGATTTGGAGCATAATTGCGGAAAAAACTTTAAATGAATTGTCATCCCATTTTTCAAAACTCCCAGCATTATTCTACGTGTTGGGATTTGGTGGGTTCAATTATCGGCAAGTCTATGATGCCATGAAAGATATTCTTCGCCGAAAGGAGCAGGAGCATAAGCTGCAACAAAATTTTGAAGAGGCTAAATGACTCATCAATATTGAGGGATTTCAAGATACAGTAGTTGTGGCGGAGGCAAATCATAACAACAAATCACTTGAGATTAGCCAACAAATCAAAGAATCCACGAAGGAGTTGTTATCTCTTCAACAAAAACTAGATGTTGTTCATAACAAACTTGAACAATTAAATCAAACATAAAGAGAAACCCAATTAGAGGGGATAACTGCCATTTCAACTATGAAGGAAGCACTTCATCAGGCAGAGAAGGTTTTAGTAGCTCAAGTCTCTCAACTTCAACAGGCAGCTTATAGATCTTATCAAGCGGTCCAACAAATGAAAAGTCATGTTGAGAGTTTATTATGAAACATTATAGAGAGGCTCTATTTTGTGGATGGCCCTCTATTTTCATATAAATGAAAGAAATTTTGTTTTCAATCATATAAATCTTCAATCCTGTTTTTCATGATAGAAAAATCATTATTAAAATAATAATAATGAAGTTTTCAAAATTTGCTTATTAAGCCGAGGGACCTAATGAGCATAATTTGACTATTTCCAGGGTTATATTGATAACCCCACTAATTTTGTGTCTTTTGATTTTTTTTATTAATGCTCAATATTACCTAAATAATAAAATAATGTATGTTTAGTGAGCTGGGACTTGACTTTTTTTTAGAGTTCCCCTTGAAAGTTCTTAATCTAATTAGTACTGAGTCTTCTATTACTGGTATTTTAAAGTCATGCATGTTGGACTGTAAAGGGCTAATATTTTGGGTCGAAACCGCTTTGACCGTAAAGTTTGAATTAAATCCCAAACAAAACACTATGGCTACGAATTGGTTTAATATTCTTTAAACATTTTCAAGGGGAATCTTGGGCCATGATTTTTTTATGAATACCAATTCTTAATTCCTGTATCAACATAAAGTGTGTCTTTTCCATGAACGAAGTTACCATTATTTGACAAACCCTTTATGGGGGCTGTATTATGCAGGGACAACTAGGGAATATAATACCTAGTCAAATAGTGGCATCTTTTGATTGACAGGCCTGTTATGTAAGCAATTTATGAAATGCCACCTATGGGCATGTGATGCATAGTCAGACAAAATATCTCTTTAGGAATTTAATGTTTTGCTGTTGATAGATAGGAGAAATAAGACTTGGGTGACCCAAAACCACAATAGGTGGTTTTGTCAAGGAAATGAATTTTAAGAATGAAAGAGTTATTTTAAACCAACAGTAATGTAGTGAGGACATTGGTACTGTACAGTTTTAAGTCATGTAGTGAGTACATTGGTACTGTGTAGTTTTAAGTCATGTAGTGAGGACATTGGTACTATGTTTGTAGTTTTAGGTCATACAACTAAGAACAGAAATGGAAACAATATATAACATTTGGCCAAGTGATTTCAAAATTATTCCATAGTGTATCGAACACATGATGCAGGAAATGTGTAAACCATGGTCTTGAATACTTTCAGACTATGAGAAAGATAATGGGATAAGTATACTTGAATAAATTTTTTAAAATACAAATTCTTTTATATTGTCATCAAATATTGAAGGGGACAAATATACTATAACCAAGAACGAATTTACCATTATTTGAAAAACCTGTTATGGGGGCTATATTAAACAGGGCCAACTAGGGCATATGCTGCATAGCCAAATAGTGGCATCTTTTGGCTAACAAGACTGTTATGTAGGAAACTTATGCAAGGCCACCTAAGGGAACGTGCTGCATAGTCAGGAAAAAGAGCTCTCAGATATTGGAAACTTTGTCACCTGAAATCGTAAGAAAGATTTTGAAAATATGAAAGAAAAAAATTCAATATTAAGAGTGTGAGATATGGAAGGGGGTTATGACCAATGTATATGAGAAATATTTGAATCAATTTTTTCCATGAATTTGATGTCCCTTACATAGATCTGACTCAAATGTAAAATTGAGTATTTCATGTTTCCTTTGATTGAATATGGTACTGTGTAGTTTTAAGTCATGCAGTGAGGACATTGGTACTGTGTAGTTTTAAGTCATGTAGTGATGAAATTGGTAACCCCATGAGAAACTAAAACACCTTATATAAGGAATCCATTTACTCAACTCCTAAGCCCACGTGAGCTATGATCGGTGTGAGAAACAAGTAGTAGTAAGGGTTTCTTTTATAATGAAAAGGTGATACAAATGAAGAATAGGGGTATTAGATTTTTTATTCAGTGTAATGTCATGAGGTAAGGTCAAAAATGAATTGATATGAAAGGAAAGACATATTGGAACTCTATTAAGGGATAAAACAAAAGTATCACTATATGTCTTGCTGGGGAAAGAATAAGGTCATACATAGTTTTTATTTAAAACATTCCCTATGCTGATTTAATTTTATACAAGAAATAAAAGGTTTTTTATTGTGGTTGGGCCTAATATTGGAGATCTAGGCGTCTTTACGTATCCCAAAATATATGAGAATCAAGCCATAAGTTGTTCTTGAAACAATCATTCCCCACACTAAGTTTTATATGAAGAATGGGGATTTTGAAATGTTCGAAAAAAATGATAAATCTTAAGACATGAAATGGTATAAGGACCAAATCATATATCTTAAGGAAATACTCTGTATAGATCTGATTCATATATAGGAGGAGAAAAGAAAATAAGAAAATTTTGTGATTGTGGCTGGGCCAAGAATTGGAGTTTCCGGCGTCTCTACGTATCTCATTGAAAAATGATAATCAATCCATATGTAGTTCTAGAAACTTGGTCTCTATGTAGATTTGACCCCGACATAGGTAAGAGAAGGACTCATGTACTACTAAGAAGTAGTGATGATATTAACGATATTTTCTTATGCAATCTTCTAAAGTTAAATAGAGAAAACATTAATTATACATATGATGTTATGTAGTTTAACGACATACAATAATGAATAGGATACTACGCAGTTTAATATCATACAACATGGACACTTATGGTGGTTATGCAGTTTAATGTATTGCAACTAGGAAATTAGTTGCTGTGTGATTTTAAGTCTTGCAGCAAATACATTGTACTATGCAGTTTAAAGTCTTACAATGAGGACTAATGGGTATAATTATACAAAGTATTTCTTCAAAAATCTCGCATTGGTTGGAGATGTAATGCGCTCTCCATCCATTGAGATTAAAGCATATGATCCATTTGAATATACCTTATGTATGGAATAAGGTCCCTCCCATTTTGGTTCAAGTTTTGGAGGTTTCTTTCCTGATATCATTGGAGTCCTAAGGAACAATACCAATTCTCCTTGTAGGAATGAACGAAGGAGAACTTTCTTATTAGAAGCTCACGCTATTTTATTCTGATAGACTTCTAGATGAAGCAAAGTATTAAATCTTTTCCCATCTAATCATTCAAACTCATTAAACCATTTATGAGATCTTTCATCTATAGATAACTGATCACAGATTTCAACTCTAAGTTTAGGAAATCGTACTTTAATTGGAAAAAATGCATCAGTTCCGTATACCAATGAATAAGGAGTTTCTTGGGTGGCAGTACAGATAGTTGTCCGATAATACCATAAATCATTGAAAAGTTTATCAGGCCATGATTTATTATCTTTATCCACCATCTTATAGAGTATATTGGATAGGGTTTTTTTAAATCCTCTATCTTTACATTGGCCGCCACGTGATAGCGAGATGAATGGTTGGATTTGATATTATATTACTGATATAACTTTTTTACTTTAGTAGAAAAAAAATTGGTACCATTGTCCGTCAAAATAGTATGAGGGATGCCAAATATAGTGATGATATTAGTTTTGACCAAACTAATGATGATTTTAGCTCCAACTTCCTTGAGAGGTATTTCTTTAGCCCATTTAGAGAAGAAATCAGTAGCAGTGAGAATATACGTGAACTGCTTAGTCGTGGCTGGAGGATAACGCCCTACTACATCCATTCCCCATGTGGAAAATAGCCATGAGTATTTAGCTATATGTAGAAACTCTGGGGATTGATGAATGAAGTTTTCCTGAAATTGACAGGGATACCATTTTTTTTGTAAAGTCTTTACAATCCTATGTCATTGAAGGCCAAAAGTATCCAAGGCTTCGGATCTGATCAGAGAGTGTGTGCCCAGATTGGTGGGCACCACAAGCTCCTGAATGAACTTCTTTCATGACAGTCACAATCTCTTCTCTATCAATACATATAAAGATAATTCCATCAAAACCTTGTTTTTAAAGGATCTTTTGGTGGTTTGGACCATCATAAAGACTAAAATTGTCCACTCATCACTGGATCTACTCCTTCTTAGACCTACTTAGTGGAAGTATCCCATTTTGAATATATTCCATGATGGATGTTCTCCATCATGTGGTATGACCATACGGTTCAGAAATAGGGATAATTTCATTAATTTCTTTCCTTATGGTTTGAAAAAAAGGTGATACCACGTGGAGATGGGTTATGCTGATAATTGTCTCATCCCGATTTGGATTTTCCAAGGCTGTAGATGCATTAGCTAGTGCATCTTCTTGGGTATTTTGTGATCACGGGACCTAAGATAATGTTAGCTCTGAGGGAAATTCAGCCATTAACTCTCTGACGTAATCACACAAAGGTATTAACTCTTCTTTTCTAATAGATTATTCCCCATTTATTTGTTTGATCACAAATTCTTAATCACCTTTTACCTTTAAATGATCCATTTTCACCTGAAGGGCCAATTCCAAACCTGCGATTACATCTTGATACTCTACTTCATTTTTGGCACCACCTTCCGATAATAGAAAAGAATAATGCAATACTGCCTTTTCTGGGGAAATAAGGACTATTCCTAATTTAATCTTGTTGAGTTTAGGATTTTTCCAGTCTCTTCCTTGTTATACTTCTAGAAGCACCATCAAAATACATTTCCCATGTTTGGGAATTATCTTGATTAGATAAGACCTCTTCATCAAAAAGTTCAGTATTAAATGATGTATCTATTGCGGATGGATACTCAGAAAAGAAATCATCTAGAGCTTGACCCTTTATTTTCTTTTGGAGCACAAACTGGATATCAAACTATTTCAAAATAACCGCCCACTGTTCTAGATGTCCTATAAGCATAGGACGACTAAGGATGAATTTGGGAGGGTTATTACGAGATACCAATTTGGCCTCATGATGTTGTAGGTAATGTATCAATTTCTGAATATCAAATATTAATTCCAGGAAGCACTTCTCAATACTTGAATACCGAGTTTCTGCATCAAGCATAGTTTGAATGAGATAATAAAGGTTGTTTTCATTTCCAGTATCATTATTTTGGGTGAGGAAGGCACCTAGTGATCGCTCTAAAGCTGTCACATAGAGAATGAGTGTTCTTCCTTCAACAGGTGGCATCAATACTGGTGGTCTCAAGAGATATTTCTTTATTATATCAAATGCTTCTAGGAAATCCTCAGTTCATTGATAAGTCATTCTTTTCTTCATTAATATAGTGAAAGATAAGCTTTTTCCTTCCAAATTAGAGATAAAGCGCCAAATATAGGCCAAGTGTCCTTGAATTCCTCTCAATTATTTCAAATTTTGAGGAGGTGAAATACCAAGGATTGATTTTGTTTTCTCATGATCAACTTCGATACCATGATGGAAAACAAAGAAGCCAAGGAAATTTCTTGAACTTACCCCAAAAATACATTTTAAGGGGTTAATCTTAAAATTAGGTTGCCGAAGATTGCGAAATATGGTTTACAAATCAGCCAAGTGATTGGAACGTTGTTTGTATTTGAATACTAAATCATCCACATAACATTTAACAAATTTCTCTAAGAAGGTTTTGAAGATATGGTGCATGGAACATTGGTCTGTTGTGCCTGCATTCTTTAAGACAAATGGCATTACCCGATAACAAAACACACCTTGAGGAGCTCTAAAGGCTGTACATTATTCATCCTATAGGTCCATTTGAATTTGATTATACCCAGAATATCCATCCATGAAAGAAATAACTTCATAGACAGCAGTTGCATCAATTAGAAGTTCTGTAATCGGGACTGGAAAATCATCTTTAAGACAATGCCAGTTAAGATATCTGAAATCAATGCAGACTCTAATTTGCCTGTTCTTTTTTTACTAGGACAATATTGGCTAGCCATTTGGGATAATAAACTTCCCTAAAAAAGTTATCCTTTATAAGCTTATCAATTTCAGCTTCAATTTTAGAGGTGTGAGTTGGGTGTGTTCTCCTTGCTGCTTGCTTGAACCCACAATGTTCTTCTAGAAAACCCAAATGATGGGTGGAAACATTAGGATAAAGACCCAAAATTTATGTATAATTCCAAGAAAATATATCTCGATTTTGCTTTAGAAAGGACATATACACCTCTTTTTCCACATATTCCATGGCCGCACTAATTAAGGTGGGGCGTGGATCTTCTCTTATACCCAGATTTATTTCTCTGAGTTCATCCACAATGGTAGAAACACCTTCTTCAAATGATGGAGGAGCATCCCCGAGATCTTCCTGTTCTTCTTCATTATATGTTACCTCTTCTGTTTCCATCTTCATGGTAGATGACAAGGAAACAATCTCAAAGTTAGGGGAGGAGTCAGTATTTGAATATCATGAAGAAGAAGACACCACATCTAACCCTACTGATGATGAAGGGTCTTCCTGTGGTAAGGACGGATTGATGGATTGAGAATCAACATCTTTGTCTTCCTCTAACATTGCTACAATTTCTTCTATTCTGATCAACAAAATAGAGGCTCTTTGTAGTTCAGGTGAAATAAAAACATCTCCATTCAAGCTTCCATCATTTCTTGGTGCATTAATAATTTCTCCCAGGTTATCAGGATCAATTTCCATAATTGACATTATGGGAATTATTGGATGAGTGCATGGATTTATCTTTACCCTTTCAACTAAATTGATGGGTAAAACAAAATATATACTCAAATGCATGAATGGATTTGCTGGAATCTTTTCTAGTCCATTCAGAGCATTAACTCTGGTTATTTCCTTGGTCATGGACTTCGTTCCTTTTGTGTGATAAAACTCTACCTCAATATATTGAGATTCACATGTTTTAAATGGAGCCTTGTCACCATAAAATGTTCCTATTTGACCATTGAAATAGTATTTTAGAAATTTGTGGTATGATAAAGGTATGACTATATGTTGATGCAACCAAGGCCTTCTAAGCAGAATATTGAAGGTTGTGTCCTAACGAACAACCATGAAATCTGAATTAGACACAAGATCTCCAAACTGAGTTATGAGTGTAATTTCTCCCAGAGGTTCCTTTTCATTCTTATCATATCCTTGCAACATTAAAATCGAAGGAGATAAGTCAGATTCAATCCGGCCCAATCGACAAAGTGTACGAACCTGAATGAGGTTGACCCTAGAGCCATTATCAATGAAGGCTCTTCGGATTTCCATGTCATTGACCTTGCCAGAAAAATACAAAGGTCTAATGTGTCCATGTACCACATGGTCTTCATATTCATCTGTACAAGATATGAATACATGACATTATGCAGAATCATTCTCTATATGATAAAATTCAGCAACAAAAACTTCAGTTTCAAATTCTTGGGGACTTAACATGGACTCAATGAGTGCTTCTAGATCTTTTGATAGATTCAAAGAATCTAAAATTGATAACATAGCTGATACTTGGGCCAATTGTATCATGACATCATACTTTTGGTCCAGAGGTCTGCATTTCCCATCATGGAGATGTGGTTTTGTAGGTTCTTTGGAAGTTAATCCTTTAGTTGTAGATGTATTTTGTGTTGAAACAAAAGTGGGAAATACCATTGACTTTGGAAAATTAGACTGACTAAGTCTATTCATCTGCTAAGAAAAAGATGGTGGAGCTTCTAATCGGACCTCCAGAATAATTGTGCCAGAACTAGACTTGTTTTTCATGGAATAAACCCCTTATTCTTATTGAGCTCACAAAAGGGATCTTCCACAAGTTTCTGTCGCATATATGGTTTGATCAGGGGTGGAGTTAAAATGATGATTTCTGGAATTCCCATGTCCTCCCCTATATCCTCGACCTTGGCCTCTTCCCCTAGTTCCCCAATTAGGCACAAGAAATTATGGCTCAATACAATTAGAATTACCATTGGCATAAGGATCTGGTAAATGGATAACATTAACGGAACCAAAGATCAATTCTTCATCTAATGGGGATTCTTCTGGGCATATTATTTCTGGTTGTACTGTTTGGCAGGGAGGTGCTCGTGATTTTGAGATAGATGGCATGAAATCTACCAGGGTTAAGGACAACTTTGGCCTTGATGCGATCTTGTCTTCTTCTGTCTGCTCTTTAACTTTATGACCACCTTGTTTCTTTGAGGAATAAATCTTTGATGAAGATGGTTTTTCTGTGGCAGGATTGGTAGAAGGCACAATTGGTTTTCTCAACTGTGTTCATAAAATAGCATGAGTTCGGTTGATCGTTTTTCTAATAATACTAACATCATATTTTTGCACATTTTTACTTTTAAACTCTTTCCATTCTCCTTCTTCCTATAGATCAGTGGAAGTAACACAAACTATTTGAGTTGATGAACTTTTCAATTTCACTTGTCCAGAGTCTACCATCTTTTTCAAAAGGTCTTTGAAAACAAAGCACTCTTGAATGGGGTGTCCCAACATCTGATGAAAGGGAAAATAATTAGGATGATCTTCATCTCCGTATTTATTTGGCTTCTTCAACCTTGGAAACTGAACCAAATTGTTTTCTAAGGCTGAGATGAAGTAGCCAAGAACTTGCTCATTCTTGAAAGAATAGAATTTATTCTTTAATTCCTCAAACTATTTCAGTCTTTAATCTCATTGATCATCTTAATGAGGTGGTCATTGCTGCTAAGGCTTATGAAGTGAAGCCCTTCAGTATGATGAAGGTCTTGTGGTAGAAGCAGGTATAGGTGCTTATTTGAGTGTAATTGTAGTAGCTTCTACCTTTCCTATTCTCCTTCCTGGAACTGATGGAAGTACATGAGTTTTAGCCCTAGTATCTATAATAGAGTCTTCTATCTGATGAGATATTGAAGTAAGGTCTCTAAACCCACCTATGTATTTCACAGTGATCAATGGTGTGCGTAATTCATCAGATATATTTTCTACACAGATCGGTAGCAACTCTTCTTGAGGGAGTTCTAAACATAAGGAATATGTTAATCCCTTCCAGCGAGCAATGAAATCTAAAAATCTTTCATTTTCATTTTTTTTATAATTGGTAAGATCAAAAACTGTCGTCTTTGGTAATGTTGAGCTAAATCAAAGAAGGAATTTCTTACGGAGATCTTCCCACCCAGTAATGGACTGAGATTGCAAACTTGTATACAGAAAAAAGCAGGTCCTTGTAATGACTGTAAAAAACACCTGATCTTAAATGCTTCTTGTTGTTGAGGAGTTCCCATCATAGGATAAAAATGAGAAAAAAATGTGTTAAGTGTTGTTCTGGATCTCCCAAACCCGTAAAAATTGGGAATGTGGTATTTGAAAAATTTTATGGGGGAGGAATTGCATCCACCCATTCAAGGTAATCTCTCTTTTTTGATTGAACAGGGGCACGTTGTTCCTCCATAGCTTCCAATCGAGTCATTAATACCTCAATTATGTTCATAAGAATTTGAGGAATATCTAGATGAGTTGGATTTTGTGCAGGAAATGCCACTAGAACTTGAGATGGTGAAATAACCGGTAATACCAATGATGTTGGTGCTGATATCTGTCTTGAATAACCCAAATAAATTGGTCTATCAGGATGTACATGATCCCCATGATCCTGTATTGATTGTGTACCCAATGGAGGGAATTCATTATCTACCTCTATAGTTATTACAAATCCCCTTTGCTGAGAAGCTACTATAGGATTTGCAAGTTGAGGAATTTCCTGGGGATATCGTCTAGCAGAAATGCTGTTTCGAAGTAACTCTGCATTGAGTCTCTTCAACTCCTTAATTTCTTCTTCTTTATATGAAAGTATCTATTCATGTGAAAGAGATTGACCTTCTCTAGCAAAAAATTGAGATGCAATCTGACTTTTTTCTTTTCCCCTTGTTGGATGCCTTTCGGAGAGGGGGGAGTTGGTTATTTGAAGGTATACCTAGATTCTGGGTAAGCCTTTGATTTCGGGTACGCACACCTTCTTCATTTGCCTCAGTGTGTACCACATTGTGGAAAAGAACTTCATCTTATGATTCCACTGAACTAGACTTATTTTTAGGATGATCTTCTATAATGGTATTGATAACATTCAATGATGCATAATGCATTAATGTCATTCTGCCAGTGTTTCTGGTAGATCATCTCCCTTTTTGTCTTTCAAGAAACTCTATTCTCCTATATGAAGAATCCCATGGAACTGTTTAGCAGATAGTAACATGAAGGGAATCATTGGATAGTTCAGCTGTATGCTTTCCTTGTGGCTTATTCCCTAATCAGGTGAAAACTGTCTTCTGTTGAGGAGAGAATTGCGGATGCGAAATAGCCCCCAGTCTTATAGGTTGGGGTTGATCCTGTTCTTCTTCTTCAAATATTTGAACATTGTTTAATGAATTTTAAGGTTGCATTAAATGATCCCCTAGACTAGAAATATAGGGCGATTCTTGAACTGCTACAACTGAAATTCGTGCAACAGATCTTCTGATTTTTCAGATTTTGGTTTGGACATTAGCAGGGTGCATCATTCGACAATTACTTAAATAACCTGTTTCAGAAGATCATTGTGTTATTTTGGACATTTGTATCCTCTTACACCTAACATCCTCTAAAAGGGATGCCTTCTCAAGATTCTCAGAGGCTTGATGTAGAAGTAATTCAATAACTCATTTTCTTTGGGCCCGATTCTGATGAGAACTGGTTGAGGCCTATTCTTGAGTGTACATTTGATTAGACACAAAACCCATTTACTGCGGCCAATCTTGGGCAATAACATTGCATGATACAACTTTTGGTGAACTTTTCTGATTTTGGAGTGCAGTGAAATGAAATGCTCCATATGAACCCCATCCTCTAATGCAAGCATTAGATAGGGAATTGAAAATTAATTGGTGTAGCCTCTTCAGAGCATTGAGACATGTGCGCTGAAGGGTTCTCTGCTGTTTTCAACCCTTGGATGTTGGGAAACTGAAAGAGATGACAAGTAAAATTGACACTGTAACCCTTCTATTACCTTTATATGATTTTGATATTTATAATATGGTAATAATTTAGTTTTCAAATGACGGAGAGTTCTCCATAAGTTGAGACGAAAGTCATGAATACAATCTCCTGTCATCAATTTTGGAATATCAAACTAAGAATTTTCTGAAGGCCATAACATGACTGGAATTTCTCATTTAGATAATTGTTTCCGAATTTTTAACACGTCTTTATCATCTTCTACTAGAGGTTTCTACACTTGGTCTGACCAAAGTGGATTCTATGCATTAGAGGATAAATGACCCAAGGGAGGTTTTGAGAATGATTGTTCCCTTAAGATGTCTTCTGATTGAGAAAGTGTTTCACCCGTAAATGACAAGGCATCATACATGACTGGCCTTGTGTTTGCAAGTGCATTGAGATATGAGAGCTTTCTTGTTGCCACATTGTCAATTATATAATTTTTTGACAATGCAAAACACTACTGCGGAGAGGAATTTCATAGTGAATTCCATCATGGGGAGGATCACCACAATGGATTACAGAAAGGGATAAATCTTCTTGCTCCTTGTTCTTCTAGCCACACGGAGGGTTTCCATGGCTCTCATCCAAATATAGATACACTGTATTGACCTAATTTTCATGAATAAAGCCTTCATGATGAAGTTTTCGGTGAGAAGCTTCAGAATTACAACTACCACTCCCAAAATTTGGTAATGAGAGGGTATGAGCTTGAGAAACAATAGATAAATGTCTGAGGGTTCAAGAACTCCAGCATTAAAAGGAGCTAAACCACAACTTAACTCTTAATTTTCCAACAGTATTTGGTGAGATTTTTTCTTGGATGTTCTCTTATACATTGTTGGGGCCACTTGCTGGGAAAAGTGGTTTTCATGGGTAGGTATATGTGCCTGCCTTGGATTAGTTACCGAAACAGACCGGTTACCTCTAATTGTAAAGGGTGTATGTTCCCAATCTTGTTGTCCATATGATATGGGGGAGTATTCCCCATGACCCTCCTGGACTGGAACATAGGTTTGTATCTTCTCTGGGATGGCATGCCAATGTGTCATCCCATGTGTGGGGATAGATTTATGTGTTTTTCCCCTAATACTACTGAAATAGTTGTTAAAGTATCATGGCATGCTTCCAGAATATGGGTAGGGATTTTCCTCTTCCCTTTCACCATTGATAAGATGTATTTGGTGACTTCAGCAGCCGAAATGGGAATATAAATCCATTACGTATTTGGATTAGGTGTGTGTGCATGCTCATATCCTTCTTTTCCTATCAATGAATATTGATAGTACTAATGCATAGGGGTAGAAAGTTGGGTCTGCCCAAATTTGTCGTTAGAGATTTCTGACTGACTTCTCCGAGTGATACCAAACGAGACTGTTGGTAGGCTAGATGAACATTGGAAGGTGTATGTGCCTATTGGATATTTTTCGTCAATTATGGTTGATAGGTTTCCTCCAATACTGGCAGACGAGACTGCTGACAGAATTGGTGATTGTATAAGTGTATGTTCCTGTTTACCAGTTGCCACCATATTAGATTGGCAGGTCTCTTTAAATGCAGTCAGGCCATCCTGTTGACTGGCTGATAACTTGTAAACAGGTGAATGTGCCTGTTCATGGTACTCCACCAAATTTATCTGGTGGGATTGGTGGGTTGCTGTCAGACAAGACTGCTGAGCAACAAAATAAGGACGAATGGGTGTATGTTCCCCCTCGTTGTTTTCCATCAAGTTGGATCGATAGATTTTTTCGGTGCAGGTAGAGGTGATAACCTGCTTCCTGTTAACCAGACGTTGTCCCTGGAAGTTTGTCTTGCATTCCCGAGTTTGAGAGACCTGGGCCAAATGTCTAGAGGCAACACCCCCATCATGTTGGGGATATAATACTTCATGATTCTGGCGGTGATTGTTGGTGGGAGTCCTTAGGAAACACTTTTGTATTCTTGAATTGAGGCCTTCAGTGACCTCTTGATCCACCTCCCTATAGTATATGGGAGATTGACTGTTTCATTTTGGGGATAAAGACCTGAAACAGTTGGAAATGGTGGTTGGAACCATTTTCTTCTTGATCATTGGTCGTTTTTGGCCAGATGATTGAGGATTATTATTGAACTGGAGGGCATGTCGAGCTGCCTCTAAAGTCGGGATTGTACCATGCTGGAAATATTCATTTATCATCACATTAGAGATGCAGCATTGAAGACGTTGGGTTGGTGATAACATCCTTCCCATGGATGAAGATCCAGCTTGAGCAGCAGTCGAGAAGTTCACAGATGTTGTCTTAGAGAAAGCCATTCTTTGGTTTGAAGGGAGTTCTGTGGAAAACCGATAACAATGCAAAATTTATTAAAACAACATCTTTCCAGATGGATACATGTGTGATTAATTCCTTTTTTTGACCTTCCTTTATCAATTGATATGGTCCTAACATGTGAGTAACATTATTAACTTTGTTAAGGATTCACATCGGGTTCAGTATTTTTTTTCGTAGTTCCTTGAAATGTGTGTTCTAGATTTAAGAATCACAGTTTCCAGGTAGTTTCCATTGGATTTATTCATGGAACTGGAAACTTCCAACTGTTCTTTATCCAAAGAGGACCTTCTTTCCAAAGGCAGGCATTCGTTAAGTTTTTTTAACTTTATGATACTTAAGAACATGAATTTTTTGAAAGGATGGGAGGTCAGACTCAACACACCATTTTGGGGGGAATTATTGTCTGCTTTGGGACTCTCTTTGTAAAACTAAAATATTTTCATGAATCCTTATTAATTCACCAAGTATATCATAAGTATCCCTTGGAATTTACAATCACTTATTAACATTTTTAAAATTTAGAATCATCAGTATGCATTCAAGGTTCCTCATCCATGGAAACATCTGTATGTATTTGAGGTTTTCCATCAATGGTATCCTCTAATATACCGACTAGATATTCTTTTTAATCATTCTAATGATGATACTAGTTTTTAATCCACTTAGTGGGGATCACTGGAATTTATTGAAATCCAGGGAGATGAAGGTTTGTTTTAATCTTGTGATCATGCTCATAAATGAGGTACCTACGTATCCTTGTGAAAGGAATCAGAACCCTCATATTCAGTGCCACTTAATAGGACACATCATACCTTTTAAGGTCATGTGATATAGAACTCTAAGTGGAAAGTGCTTTGTTGAAATTTAGTGTGGGAATTATGATGAAGAAACCCAAGGAACTTGGAAAGGATATGAGTTACCAAATAGAATCATACCCTATTGGGAATATGGACCAAAGAGAACAGGGTTGATTTGAAGTGTTGGTTTTGAACCTCAAGCTGGATTCCTACGTATCCCATTTGGATGGGAATCAAAGCCCACATAGTTTGATGAATCTCATAAGAGAGTATAGTCCTATGAGAAAATGAGTTTGGGCTTAATCCCTGAAAAATGATGCCTTGATGATTTGAGGATTGAATTTGGGGCTTATTTCTTAAAGAGGATGCCCAAATTGGGGGAATTAAGGTTGGATGAGCTCGGGCCCTGAAAAGGCTTCCTATGTATCCAAGATTGAATAGGAATTAGAGTTCTCTTAGTTCATTTGGAGAGTGTTTGTGCACATGTTATAACCATCAAGTATCTCTAAGCCCACATGAGTCATGATCGGTGTGAGAAACAAGAGGATGTGAAAGATTCAACAAAGGCATTCACGCTTCTAAATTTTTCCTCCATACTGATGGAAGAGGGCGCATAGACCGTGGAAGAGGGCGAGGTGACAAACCTTCCCTCTATTCTATTTATAATGGACAAGGGTCCAATGTAAGGAAGAAGGGGTGAAGGTGATGGGATTATACCAGGATGGCTACCCTAAAATTGGTTCTGGTAGGGGAGGAATACTTCTCCTATACTTGCGCGGAATGGAAAGTGCGAAGTGTACCTTACCTACCAGAGACCTGGGGTCCCGGGTCACCTCTTTGAAAAGGGAGAGGCCGGAACCCAACCATACTCTAAACTAGGAACTTCCCAACACTGTTTCTAGGAGAAAAGTCCATGTGACTGCGGATATACAAACCCACAAACATCCCATGAATCTTAACCCCATTGTGAAACGAATGTGGGAAACCTCTGACTGCGGAAATACAAACCCAAATTGGAGACACACTGATGTGCCTTACCCAATGGTTTGAGAAGTCGGTAGGTTTTTGTGGAGGCTTCATCTTAGTTCCTTTCAGATAAGGGAACTAAGGAAGGAGATACCCTGCCTTGAATGGATTTAAAGAAGGGTACTTGAACTGGCCGCATAGGTACTTCGCACATGTATGCCGCGTAGGTACCCCACATTGTCCTATCACACAAGTTTGACACATAGATATACTACGTAGTTTCAGCATATAGATACACCGTGTAGGTATGGAAAAGGACTGAAAAAATGGAAAGAACTTCAAAACATGCCCATCCTTTTTAATTATCCATTCCTTTTTAGTTTAGAGAACAACCTAAGACAGTTTGAAAGATCTAGACAAAAGAGATACGCAATGGGATCTTCAAAGAGCCTTTTACTTTTTTTTCAGTCCAGAAATGGGAGCCTAAAATTTCTATTTATAGGAACGGATGAGCCTGGTCGAAGAAAATTTTTCCGCGTAGGTATTTCGTGTAGGTTTTCCGCAAAGATGCTCTACGTAGAGAAACTAAAAATCTTCTCACGCATAGCTAGGCCGCATAGCTTTGTTGCAAAGATGAGCCGCTTATCTTTTCCACGAAGCTCTTGGATGCTAATACATCATGTAGATCTTGGGAGTATTTTTTTTTTATTTTTCCTTGTACTCTTTGAATATTTCTTTGAGATTTGAAATATCCAAAGGTTTGTCGATATTTTGAGTTCTTTTGTTAAGTAGTTTCAACACTCATGTTTCACAAAATAAGTATATATGGGTGACAAGAATGTCTTTTGAAAATATTTTCATTCATTACAAGTATTCATGGACTAATGTGCTCTTTCCTTCTTTTATATCCCTTACTGAGATTTTTTTTCTCATCCCAAGTTTTTTTAAAATGTTTTTCATAGGTCATAAGGATGTTTTTGAAAAAGAAGGAAGCCAAGTTAAATGTTTGAAAAATTGTCCAAGAAATCAGGTTTTAAGCATTAATGTTTCATATTTTGAATAAAATGGAACTATTTTTATGGTACCCACCCTATAAAAATGTGTAAGGTTATGAATGTATTATGTCCCAATTATCTAAAGCTATAAACTTTAAAATATCCTCAATGTGAATGGAAGTGATTTTTTGGCTAAAACTCACGATTATGTAATGCAATAGGGTCGAGTCTTTATATTAACAGTGTTAGAAACGTGCTGTTATTTAATGAAATGATAAGGGCACGGGGGGGGGGGGGGGGGGGGGTCCCTTTTATCAGTGCTCAGATAAGAATTGATAAAGGCCTCTTTTATTAGTGCTAAAAAAGTGCTGATATAAATATCCTTTATCAACACTTTTGTTTAGCGCTGATAAAAGACGCCTTTTATCAATGTTTTTTGAAGCGCTGATAAAAGTAAAAAAAATTAAAAAAGTTAAAAAGAATATATAATGTGGGGATATTTTAACATCACTTGACCCCCCTTTTATCAGCACTAGGCGAAGCCTCCTCCCTATCACCGCACGCTGCACTTGCTCACACAACCTCCTCCCACTTGCCAGTGCACCCCTTCTTCCACCAAAACTCAAACCCGGGACCTCCCCCCTCATGCGCCTGCACCTTTACCACTAATCCATTTAGTTTTTTTCCATTTAATGATATATATATAGTTATATTTATTCATATATTAATATGGATTCATATTAATATAAATATATTTAGTTATATTAATACATATATGTTTAGTTATATTAATACATATATATATATTCATATATTAATATATATATATTTATTTATTCGTATATTAATATATATTTATATCTATTTATATATATATATTTTTAGTTATATATTTTTATCTGTATATTTATTTGTATATTAATATATATATATATATATATATTTAAAAGGTGGGGCTTTGGTCAAATAACCAAAGAAAATATTATTTAAAAAAGAGAAATTATGAAAGTCTAAAAGATGAGATCATATTATAGTCTTTAACATGAAGAGGATGCAAGGATTCCGGTAGCTCCTCAAGCCAGGTTCTGTCATGCACAACCCCATTATTGGCGAGTCCATCTACAACCATATTCACCTCATGATAGGTGTGGTTTGCAATGTAGTTGTTACCTTGGAGATAACAGAGATAATTCATCCATCGTGTAGTAATCGTCCATGCAAGATGAACCACCCCATTCCAAATGGCCTGCACTATAGTAGTAGAATCAAATTCAATCCACAAGTCATTACTACCTTTGTGCATGAATAAAGAGATGACATGGATCACGCTCATCATTTCATCTTCCAGGGAGTTTGTAATGCCACAACCTCCAAAAAAGCGCCCAATGATCTGACCAAGATGGTTTCTGAAGATGGCGCCACATACTGCGGGACCTAGATTTCCTTTATAGGCTCTATCCACATTGATTTTGGTCCATACAGGGAGTGGTGGTCTCCAAAAAACCTCAAACGTGTGTTGTGGCTGACTAAGGATGGCATCAACCCGAAGACACCTCAGAATCATAAAATCAACCACAGTGTTGTTGTGACTTTCTCTCTGAATCAATGTAGCTTCCCAAATTGCAAACAGAATTCATATTTTACATTTATTAATGTTGAGTGAGAAATTATTGTGAAGGATAGAGTTCCTATCATACCATATTACATGAAGAAGCTCCGCAAACCCTACAAGAAATTAGTTCTTTATTTTTTGGGAGCTATCCACATCAACACAATGTTTTAGATGGTCATTGAGAGAGTCAAGAATTAACCATATGCAATAAAAAATGTTAAAAATATAGTTTCAAAGAGAATTGGTAGTAGCACAAGATAGAAATAAATGATCAGTATCTTCTCTATACTAATTACAAAGATGAAATTTAGAGAAAAGATGGATCCCAAAAAGTTGTAATCAGGTATCAGTGGGTACCCTATTGTAGGAAAGGCACCAAATAAGGGTGAGTCTTGAGGTCTTAATCCAGAAAATATCAAAGCATTTGATCCATTTGAAATCATTCTCATATTTATAAATGGAGTGGTTATAGAAATTTTTTGTGTTTATAAAACCATTGTGTGCAGGCTCCAAAATCAAAAAAATCCTCTGAAGTAGAAAACGAGTAATTATCAATTATATGAAAAACATTATCAGGAAGAGTATCAATATGATAAGCAAGAACATTGCTAATAGTGTTTTTGATATTTATAGGAGGTCATTTAGGAGGAAACAAAGAGATTAGAGGAGAACATATCCAGTTTTCCAACCAGAATCTCATAGATGAGTTTCTAGAAACCTTCCATCTGGAGTCATCCATAATTATGTCATACATGTTTTTGACGGATGGTCAAATGGAAGAAGCTAAGAAATTCTTGTTACAACTTTTCATTCTATCAAAGAAACTATTCTTGATGAGCACAATCGAAGGGGATTCACTGTGAATCATGTTACATGTTAATTTGGCTTGAAGGGCCTCATTAAAAAGTTTTAAGCATTTTATACCAAGACCACCTTTGTCTAAAGGTTTTCAACAAGTAGTCCAAGGAATGGTCACAAGATTCCTATCCAAGGTGCTGCCAATCCAAAATAAATTTTAATATAAACATTCATTTTTATAAGACCAGATGACCATTTGTAGACCATCATAGAGTAGACCTATTTGGAGACAATGGAAGACTTGACTGGACAAACTCACCCCGCTATAGAAAGAGATTTTCCTTTCCAAGTGGAGAGTTGAAAAACAATTTGATCAACAATATTAGAGAAGTAGAAAGATTTGGGTATGACCCAAAAGATAAGAACCTCAAGGTAAATGAAGATAATTTCTCCTTCTTTGATGCCAAGTTCATTAATGATACAATTTTCCTACAAGATGGAAATTTTTCCCAAAATAGATGAAGGATTTGCGATAGCCAATGACCTAACCTGGAACTTCCACATAATGATTAAGAGTAGTTTTGAGAGTTTTGATGTTACTTTTATCCCCCTTTAAGAAAAGAATGATTTCATCAACATATAAGAGTTGAGTGGAAGAATATACATTTTTGTAAGCCATAATCAGTTTGATCTTATTTTGGTCAACCAAAAAAATGAGCATGAGACTCAAATAGTTCTCTGCAATGAAAAAAGGATGGCAGATAGGGGGTCACCAGGTATGACACCTTTGGAGCAATTGAAATAGACTTTGGGAGATCCATTTATCCGGATGGAAATGTACACTGAGTTGAAAAGGGTTATAATTCGAGTAATGAATATATTATTGAAACCAAATATTTGTAAGACTTTGAAGATAAAATTCCAATACATAGTGTCAAAGGACTTCCTAAAGTCAAGTTGAATAGCAAAATTTACACCCCTATTCTTATTGTTTAACATGTTATTGCATTTGGAGGTGAGACAAATACATTATTGGATGGATCTTCCTTTGAAAAAACCAAATTTATTCTAGGAGATAATTATATTTGTGATAGTGGAGAGTCTATTAAAAATCAATTTGGTGATAATTTTCTAAATCGTGTTGATAAGATAAATTGGTTGAAAGAGATGGATTTTAGAGGCATTATCAATTTTAGGGATCAAGGTCAGGAATTGGGAATTCATCCCATGAGGAAGGATTTCACTATAAAATATGGTTTTAACCAGATTACAGACATCTATTTGGATGATATACCAATATTTTTTATAGAACCCATTATTTAAACCATGAGGACCTGGGGCACTGCCAGGATTTAGGCTGAAGAAATTGTCTCTAATTTTAATGATAAAGAGGAACACCTATGAGAAGAGAGTTGTCAACATCACTGAGAATAGACAGAATGATCCCCTGAATGAGATCCTTATTCATAGTAGGTCTATTGAATAAAGATTCAAAGTAGGATACCACATGATTAGCTATGTCCTATTCATTATCCAAGAGGTTTTCTCTATCTTTTAGAGAGGCAATAGGCCTACAAGATTTATGAACCCTCTTCAAAGAGTTTTAGAATTTTGTATTTCGATCAACATCGATTAACCATTTTATTTTAAAGGTATGCTTACAAATGTTTTCTTTGAAAGAGATAAGCGAATTAAGTTTCATAGAAATTATAATTTCTTGATTTTGATCTGCAACAAAATCTGAATGTGTGATGCTGTTTTGGATTTGATGAAGATCATTCTCAAGAAGAGATATGTTATTATCAGTTTTTTTAGCTTTAATTCTACACCAATTCTTAATATTTTGTTTGAGATATTTCAATTTAAGAGGATAAGAAAAGTCATCATCATAGTAGGACATAGAAGTCCAAAAATGTTTAATGAGATTACAATAATCAAGATCCAGGAACCAAACATTATTGAACCGGAAGGGCATAAGAGGTTTCATAGTTTTGAGGTTAATAGTGACCAAGATTGGGTGATGATTGGATTGAATTTTTGAAAGGGTGGTGCTGGAAATGGTGTCCCATTTATCCAAAGAATGATCATTATTGAACACTCTATCTGGTTTTCGTTCAAACATTATATTGTGATAATTTCTATACCAGGTATACTTGGAACCAAGGAGAGAAATTTCAATAAGATTTTCTTTATCAATAGTAGCCCTTAAATCCCTTGAAGATAATGTTGAGTGTAGAGGGACAATTTTCTCAATAGAATAAAAAATATCATTAAAATAACCAACAACCAACCAGAGAAAATTAATAATAGTACTCAAATAACAGAGGCAATTCCAAATAATTTTCCTATCTTGATATTTGTTCTTGGCATATATAAAGGATCAAAAAAATAAGTGTTTTCGATCATAATTTCACAGGTGAAACCTTGCTTTGTAATATAGAAAACATGATCATTATACAAGGATGAGTGAGAAAATATCCAAATAGAATCAAGAATGTTGTTGTTCCGGGAAGCACCTATGAAGTTGTATCCAAAGTGAAAAAATGAACTAAATCAGTGTATAAGTTGATTTTAGGTTCAGCTATGGAAAATATTATAGGTTTATGTATGTTTACCATTCATTTTAAGATTGTGAAGGTGTCAAGGTTTGCAACACCTTGACAGTTCCAAAATAATATCTTCATTTAAACCGATGTATGGAGTTAGAAGTCCATTTTTTCTTACTATCCGAGCCTTTGGTACTAGCTGATCTTCATGATTTTTTTGACATATTGGGACTTGAAGTTACCCCCTTCTTAATTTTGGTGTAATATAAGGTTATAATATTATCATATGTAGTCATAGAGTTCATGTCATCATCATGCAAAAAATAATTTGGAACTAGTTTCACAGTGATACAAATGGCCCTACTGTTAATAGAATCAAGGATATTATTACTAATATAAACATGTTTAACTTCAGAGAAATGGCTATCTGAGAGGGAGTTCAATTCAGGGGTACCTAGAAGTGGAGAAGCATGAACAGTTGACTGCTTATCCATAATCAAACCCAGATGATCATTCTGCTGTATATCACATGTTTCATTAGCATTAATCGAAGTACTAACCTGGAGACTTTACTTCCGTTTTGGGTGGTCCTTATTTGCTTGCATAGAGATGTGAGCTGGAACCGAAGGTCCACTATCATGTAGAACCGATTTTGTCATGCCAACATTTATGAAAGCCCTAACTGTTAAAAATTGTTTCTCAGCATGAACAACCTTAATAAGAGATTTATCATGAGAAGGGGGACAAGAAGCAGTTTCATAGTTGATTTCCATATCAAAATCGGTCACATTTTGAGCTAAAATAGGAACATTGGTCTTAACCATAATAATTGCTTTTTCATTATTAAGAGAAGATGAAACAAAATTTAAATTACAGAAATTCAATGAATCAGAGAAGTCCGTTTCAATTCTAAAACCTGTACAATCGAAGAAAATGAAACAATATTTGATATGATATGTGGTAAATTCCTCGAGGAAATCCAGATTAGAAGTTATAGCTGTTTGATTGTTAAAAAATCGGGGTATCCCGACTAAAAAATCAGTTTTGGAGGCCTTATGAGCCTTTTTTGCCTTAAAAAATGTGACATAATGTTCCCCTGGATGACTAGCACGTAGAGATCATCACAAGATTCAATTTTATATGTTGTAGAGCTCAAACAGACACTCAGATCAAAAGTTTTGGCGTTTTGAAGTTTGAGTTACATTTTCAACTTATTTTAGATATTTTATTATTATTTTTCTTAAAATTGTTATTAAATGATTATTAGTTGATGATAATTAGAAAATTATTAATTAATAATATTTTTAAAATATTTTAATTCCATTTTCACTAAATTTATTATATATTAATTGTAATAGTATATTTATACTTTTCGAAAAAATATTTAAAACATACATAATATATTTATATAAATATAAATATAACTATATATCAATATATTATTTTTCATGAAAAAGTATTTTTTTGAAATATACATTTTATCAGCGCTAGGAAAAATCACCGATAAAGCCCTCTCCCCCCTTTATCAGTGCTACTAAAAAAAGCGCTGATAAAGGGGTCCCCTTTAACAACGCTAAAAGAAGAACTGATAAAGGGGGTTCCTTTTTCAGCACTTTTTAAAGCCCAGTTAAAATAACTTTTATCAGTATTTTTTAGAGCTGATAAAGGCACCCCATTTATTATTACTTTCTTTAGCACTGATAAAGGGTGGCGCTGCAGAAACCTAGTTTTTTTCTAGTGCATTCCCAATATTTTCTTTTAATACCTGGGAACTTGTGCTAGCCCATGGAGATATCGAATGCTATTTGGGCCTTGATACAGACTGGGTTTGGTGCCTGTTAGGATGGCAACTAGACTTGGTTTATGACAGAAATTTCCTTAAGAAAATAGGTAAATGCTTTATGTGTGGAAACTAAGTCCACCTAACAAATAAATTTCAAAAAGTAATGAATAGGATGATAAATTATTAGAATAAATATCAATCAAATTAACCACCCATTTAATAATTATTTAATTAAAAGGAGTATGTAAATTATACCAACCAATGCATGAATCTATGTGTTGATGATGAAAATTGGTGCTAGTAACCTCTTAAGACAAAGGAAAAATTTAAGGATTATGAAATCAAAACTACTAAAGTGGATAATGAGAATGATGTGGTGAAAGGTACACTTATAATCCACTATAGAACACAAATTTCTTACTTGATTAAGGTTCTACCCACTATTATATCTTAAAATATTTATATGGGTATTACATTATCACCTTAACAATTGGATATTGAACTATCGCTGAAAACACATAATGGTATAATGATTTCATTTCAATTATATAGATCTTCACTAATAGATTTTTTTGGGAATATTATTACTATAAATACTGTTATTTTCCCTCTAGTTTAGCTTTATGTGATTTTTGGATTTTATTTGCTATCTCTATATAGATACTATATCAATTTTGGAAGAAGGGAAGTCACATTTTATATTCTGAATCAACTTTTTATCGATTATTAGTGTGAGGATGAATATGAACTTCAAATAGAAATTACATCCTTTATATGGGTCTTAATACCGACTCATGAGGGGTATCTAGATTAAATGCTTGAGGATAAACTAAAAAGTGAAGATATTCATATTATTCATGAATATTCTAATATATTTATTGAATATTTTCGTAGTATTCTCCTAAATTGTAAAGTTTATTTTTTTAATAGAACTAATACTTGATATTGTGCCTATTTCAAAGACTCCTTACAGAATAACCCCAATTGAGTTTTAGGAATTATAGAAAAAACTCTAAAATATTATATAAAAGGGATTCATACTCTATTATGGTCACTATGGGGTTCAGCTATTATTTTTTAAGAATAAAGACGAGTTAATGCATATTTTCATTTATTATAAGTAACTTTATAGGACTGTGATTAGAAAAAGTATCCTCTGCCTCATATTGATTGTTTTTTGATCAAATTCATGGATCTTAATACTTTTTAAAGATTAGAATTTGATATGGATATCACCAATTAAGGTTTTAATGGGAGGATATACCGAATACAGTCTTCCATACACGATATGAACATGATGAATTTATAGTGATTCCATTTAGACTTATCAATACCCCTACTATCTTCATCTATAATGAATAAACTCTTTAGAGATGACCATAATCAGTTTGTGGTAGTCATTATAGATGATAGTATATTATGTTATAAAATAATGAGAGAGCATTAAGATCATTTAATTATTTTTTTAAAGGCCTTGGGAAAGGATAAGTTTTATTCGAAATTCAAAAAATGAAAATTTTGGATATATAATGTAGCATTCTTGGGTCATTTAATTATAAGAGAGGGTACATTTTTGGATCCTTCAAACATGGATAATATTGAACAATAGACCATACCAACCACTATAACTAAGATCCATAGTTTTCTTGGATTTTATATATACTATCGATTTTTTTGAGAAATATCTCGTAGAAATCAAATATACTAACCAAGTTGACTTACAATAGATACATGTTCATTTATTTAGATAAAAGTGAACAAAATTTTCATGGAGAAGAAGAGAAGTTTGATCGGTGCACCTATGATTACACTACCATATAGTGGAGAAGGGATTGTGATATACAATGATTTATCCAAGAAGGGTCTAGCTGTGTTCTCATGCAGAATGAAATGGTTGTAGCATATTCCCCATACTAATTGAAGTTTCATAAGAAACATTACCTTCCTCATTATAGTATGCATTGATAATTTCAACTTTCTAAATGTGGAGGCATTATCTCTATAGAGAAATGTGTGATATATATACTAATAAAAAGCATGAAATATATATTCAAATAGCATGACAATGCTAGGTTTTTCTTAATGAGGATTTAAAGAGACCAAAAACTTATAGATTTTTAGTAGATGGACCTTGAAATCATGTGTAAAGGGGAAAAATTATAACTTTCCTAAATTAATATTCATCCATCCATTCCTGTGAATATTAGATAGGTGAAAAAGAAATATTTGTAACTAAAAAAGTAGGTAAGGATTATTCTAGAGTTCAACCTTAACCATGATAAAATGATAAGAATTTGGAACTAGATATGTGTCCTTTCAATACCATGATTGAAGGAATTATTGGATGAATCATGTAACACCCTAAGATTTTAAATGAAATTTCTTCTAATAAACTGGAAGTATTCAATATAATTCTTTACATGTAAATATGATTCTAAATGAAACGTGATATAATATATCTATATAACCTAGCCATTAAATTGGTGGTATGAATAAGAATAATTAAATTTTAAAAAATATGAATAAATTATTTATACAATGAAAATGAATTTAATAATTCATAACAAATAAATACTCAATTTTTAGCAAGTCATTTTATTCCTCAAAATAAAATTTCTATAAAAATGGTTTTTATTTCTTTTTGTGAGAAATATTATAATAAATTTATATAAATTTTAGAAATTTAATTTGATAAAATTGACATAATTTTTGAAATCACCATATAAAAATTAGTTTAAGGAGAAATTTTGTGAATTTTTTGAAAATATTAATTTTTTAGTGAATAGTGAAAATATACCTATTTTATTGAAAACTTTATTTTCCATTAAAATGTTTACAAAATCACATTTTGTTTTGAACTAATTTTAAAATTTAATTATTACTTTTTTATTTTAATTATCCAAATAATGTAATTTTAAATTAAATTATTCTTTATTTTTTTATAAAAAACATTTTTAAACTTAAAAAATCATTTCTCTTGAAACCGTTTTTCATCAAGTTTTTAGGTTTATTTTAAAATTAATTTCTTCCAATTATAGTAATTTAATCTTTTATAATGTATTATATATTTTTAATAATAATAATTAATATTTTTTATAAGTTCAACTTAAATTTTGATTAGTATAAATAAAAATAAATGTAAAAATTAATTACTATGGTAAATGTTAGAAGGGGTTAATGAGGGGTTAAACTAAAGAGATAAGAGTAAAAATGACCTAAAAATTGTTTAAATCCACTTTAATGGTCATATTTTGACCCTATATAATCTAATATTAAAATATAATTCATTTTTTATCCATTTTATATGAGTAATACATTTATATATTTTAATATTTGGAAACATTCCAAGTGTGCCATCTCCCTCCCTCATAAAAGGAAACCTCACCTCCTTTGTTCCTCACACTTAAAGAGCCTCTTATTTTTGAAAATACATACCCAAATACTTTCCCAAAATCCATAATAATGTCATATAGGTTTTTTTATTATAATACTATCCTTTTACGGATTAAGGTGTAAGCCAAATGATGTTTCTCACAGAAGAGGTATAACTCTTAACCAAGTACTTTCAACTTTATTTCTTCTTATAATTCTTATAAAAATGTTGTATCCAATTTTAAAAAAAATCATTCATTATAATAAAAAAATTGATATTTTATTATGATTATTGGAAAACCATTCTCCACCTTCTTTCCATCAAATGGGAAAATAAATTATCTCTTGTGCATACATGTTGACTACAACCTCGACGCAATGATATGAATCATTTTATTTCTCCATCATTCGTGGTTGTTTTTTATGATTTATTTAATGTATATATATGATATTTATGAAATAATAATACTTTTTGAATTATAATATATTATCTACCTTCTTACCATTCCATCCTTTGGAAAATGATAATGATGTTCGTTCGTACATGTTGACTACCACCTCCACGTAGTGATGTGATTCAATTTTCATTATCACTTTAAAAGTGTAACAGATATAGTGGGCCTCTTGCCAATTGAACTTTTCCACGTCCGAGCACAACCCTTTGGAAGATAGAAGACCCCCTCCCACTGAGATATAATAGGCCGCCACCTCTTGCTGGCCCATATAACACGTGGTAGGAAATGTCCCCTGCCTGATGAGGATTTAAATCGCCTTGTAACTCGAACACATGAGGCAGGGGATAGTTCCTTCCATGTGTTATCTAATCCAACAAGATGTGGGGGCCTATTATCTGCCAGTGGGCAGGGGTATTCTACCTACAAGAGGGTTGTGCTCGGGTATGGCTGAGTTCGTTGGGCTAGCGGCCCATCAGGTTCGTGAAAACAAGGATGGTGATAAGGATAGATTAAATAAAAATATATATGAATTTTATGATATAATAATTATTTTTAATTGGGAATTATAGTTTACATGTATTTAATTACAATCGTAAAAAAGTGAAAACATCACCCATGCATACATACATATTGTTGTTCCCATAAAGTTATGTAATTCTATTTTCATCACCACTCTATACGACGGATTATAAAAGTGAATATGATGAATAAATATTATCATTATTTTATTATTATTATTATTTATATTATTTAACCATAACCAAGGTGAAAGTACCAAAACCATCATGCTAAAACATGTATTGAATACATAGCAGTTTTCACATGAATGTCTATTTAAAGAAGGATTGTTAATAAAAAGTTAATTAAAAATTATAAAGGAATAATACATAGTAATTTATTTATGTATATCATTCTATAATAGATCTATAAAAAATTATATTTATTATATATAAGGTTTGAACATATATAAAGAAATATGGGACTTGAGGTAAGGGTTTATGTTACAATCTCATTTCTTTTTGGGATTATCGATGCTAAATTTACATTGAGGAAAATTATATAGATATTATACTTTATAAACCATATGTTTTATTCTAATATATTTATAATTATAATTTTTATGTATTAGTTCCATTTTCCTATATTTGGTAATAAAATTATTAAGAAAATGCTTTTAAATAAAATTTGACCTTATTTCCATTTTGGTTGATGAATTTTTTCTTCCATGACCATGCTCTTCAAAAAAAAAATTATAGAAGTTTTTACCTATAAATTAATTTTTTTAAAATTTTATTATCATTACCTTTTAATTTATTTATGATTTATTAAGATGAATCTTTCTAAATAAACTATTTCTGAACAAGTCATTTTTGACTTTTTTCAAATATGTGAAAACAATGTTCTCTATTAAATTATATGATATGAATGGATTTTCCAAGAACCATGACCATTATTTGATTTAAATATTAATTGAAATGTTTCCATGTTTATTTTCAAATAAAATAATTTTCTAAATATTCTAGTAAATTTTAGTTAAAATTTTATCAAAATAAAAATATTTTTTTCATGGTTTTAAAGAAAGGTTTCAATATTCTTTTAAACATATTTCTCATCAATGTCAACAACATTTAAGAATTATTATGATTCAAGAGGGATATCATCTTATCATAAAATACTATTTCATTCTATGGATGTATTATAGTCATGATGATGATGAATTAATAAAGATTACATGAAACCTATTTATTTCCAATAGGTTAATTAAGTTATGATGAAATGTTTGTGAAAACTATTTCATTTTCCATAGGATTTTATATGATGATATGATGATATGATGATATAATGAATGTTTTATGATATTATGGAAAATATATATCTAGTTTTAATTATGTGAAGGGTGGGACCAACAATATATATACCTCGAATTCATTAGGTGAAGATTAATATCTCAGGAGATAATAATAAGAAATGATTTGATGTGCTCAATACACTCTGGTAAATAGGTAGGGATATGATCAAATATGATATGGAAAACAAGTAATGATGACTCATATACTATGATATGTTGTCCTTGGTAGTTAACCTTGACATATGATATGAATTATATGCCTATGATGGCTCCATACTCTTATAAAATGTTAATATATTTATATTCTAAACTCATGGATCATGATTGATTTTTTTATGATTCCAAATCTTGAAATATACTAATGTTTTATTCCATGACTCATTATTATGAAATATAAATTTTCGGTTATAATTTCCTATTGATAATCACATGTTCTCATACCATTATTATCACAAACCAGCCCGGGTGAACCCTGAACCGGGCACCCAAACTGATCCATGGCATGGCCCGAAGGGTGTTACCGATCCCCACAGGGTGGAAACTAGTTCTGGGAATCATTAGAGTAGAAAAGAGAATTATTTCACCCAAATATATACAATAAAAAATAGAATAAATAAATGGGCATCCCAATACACATTTATAAAAAATATGAATTGATCATCATGTATACAACAAAAATAAAAGTACAACTGAATGATACGGCTAAACCAAATAGTCCTGATGACCAACTAACTCTCTTTGAACCTTTGGTAACTCTCCAAAACAATAATCATACATCTCTCAAGGTGATTAAACATAAGCTAAAACCTGCACAAGGGCTAAAAACAGAAAATAACTATATGCTTGAGTATTAAAACCCAGTAGGTTAGCCCGATAATCTATTCCAAATGCACATCCATTAAAATAAAATAAACATAAATTTCAAGTTTTAGATAAAATTTGTAAAAGTAAGGTTTCCTACAAGATTACTAAAAAAGTGAAATCCATTTCCCTTATTCATTTCCAAAACTAGGTTCATTCAACAAGTGTGCCAATAACATTTTCAAGGGTAAAGTGATGTTTACATTTTTTTTATTTGTACCAAGGGGATTAAACAATTTCATTCAAAAACCATTTTAATACACCTTATCAAAACCATCCCACCAATTTCCAAGAAAAACAATACAAAAGAAGGCACAATAGTAGTCAAACAATAAAGACAATGTAAATATACATACAAGCATCATATTCATCACTACAAGAACCTAAAATACAATAGACATGGGTGAACCTAGGAGATCAAGAACAAACTAGAAGATAATAATACACGATACTCCATCCCCAATGTCATTACATGCAGGACGAAAATCAAAATTCCAAAATGCTCAGCAACCCTAACTCAGGACAGACCGAGGGGACCAATCCCATAGTAATAAACCGAAAATATATCCACCTACTATGGGACACTGATCAGTCCATCCACTACCAGTGTAGAAATCATTTTTACAGAGTTCTATAAATATTCCAGGTTCCCATGTCTAATGTATATAAAAATGGTTTGAGCCAATATATGCCAACTGATCATCTAATCACAACATATATATAATGATAATTCACAACAAACAACACCCTGAGTCACTCCAAGGACCGATCTCATTCCATTAATCAAAAGAAACATAAAGATTCCATACCAAGGAATTACCATAATGGATTATAAGGATTATTTAGTAAGTACATCCTATAAATTACATACATAGAATCATGGAATGTGAAACATCCATAGGATTTTTTCACATTAAACAATTTCACAATTTTTTCGCAATGTAGCCAAATGGGCCCTTAAGCGTTTCTCAAAACAAATGATTAACAAAAGTAAAAATTTCAATTTTAATATTGGTTTATAGAAACCATTTATAATAGTAAAACACTATCTTAAATTCTTTAAAACATTCCGGTTACACATCCAAAGCATGAACCTTTTTATAAGGATGCCAAACAGGCCATTTTCTGGCAACTCAGGCCAAAACATGCTTACCACCAAAAAACCATTTGTTTATAAAACCAAAAAAACTTTGTAAAACCATAAAAGAACTCCAAAATAGACTTTTAATGCTTATAATTTATTTATAAGTCCAGAAAATCATTTTAAATCACACTGGGCACATAAAAGACAACCGGGCAATTTACCGAACACATGGAATACACTTTTTAACAAAACAACTTATTTTAAGCACTTTAAAAGAGATAAAATACCATTTTCATGCCATAAATTTATTCAATATACTGAAATTTTTTCAAAATAACATAAAATATATGCGTAAGCTAATGGAAATTTTACGCAAGAAAGCGGTGTACATGTTTATAATAAAAACAACACTACTTTTCACAAAACAAGGCTTAAACAACCTTTTTTTCACACCAAAAAAATTATCCAATGGCTGAAAATAATATATATATATATATATATATATATCAGGAGTTAAAAGTAATAAAATGATGAAACTGAAATGATAAATCCATGTTCAAGGGATATCCTACCTCAAATCCATGGTGGAATGGAAATGCACACTCGAAATCACCTACCGTGGTTCCCAACACTCTAGATCTATGAAGAACAGAGCTAAACGAACCAAAACCCAATAAAACATAATTACAAAAAATAACCGTAGGTCATTCATAACCATGGGATAATAAAGAACCATGAAATAATGGATGGAGGAGGAGGAAGGAGGAGGATAAAGGATAAGGAAACTTACCTTGAAAACTAAAGAACTCTTCATCTCCCGTTATATCAAAACCCTTAGAAGATAGGTAATTGATTGAAACTAAATGTAGAGGATCCTTATGTATGTATGAACCAGGGAAATATTATTTGGGGGAAAAAGAATAAAAAATGAATGATTTATGAAAGAAAAAAATTACCTTCTAAAATATGGACAATTTGATAAACCTTGAGAAAATTTTCCCTTATTCTCGATGAATATGAGATCGAAAGAGGAAAAAATGGAACATGGGGGTTCTCCTATGGTTATTGGTCTTGAGTGGGATAATTAAGAACCTAAAAATATTAAAATATGAATAATATATAAAAGAAACAATTATTTTTTTAAACCAGAAATGGAATCATGTGCTAGCCCAATACCTTAATAAATAAACCAAATCCACCATGATTATTAATTAATAAGGGGTCAAAAAGGATATTTTGGATTGAATAGGTCAGGGGAGGCCAAGTGGGAAGTGTAATGAGTGAAATTGTTTTGAAAAAATGAGTTATAAAATAAATATATTTTGTTTTTAAATCTGGAAATGAGTTCACAGTTTTCCTCAAATCATGAAGTAACCACCCTTTTCTCCAAAAACCCCCAAACAAGCTATGAGGCTCCCATGGTAGGATTGTTATACATATATGACACTTCAAAACTCAACATTAATATCACCAATACCTAAGAAAATGATTGGTATTTACGATGAACTAGATCAAAACCAAGACATGAAAAATCATGTGTCAAAATTCTCCCAACCATTAAACATTTCTTCCCCCAAAAAGCCACAAAACATTCCAGCTAATTGATCAAAACCTAATGATTACTTATTAATATTGTCCAGCTTCTAAATTCAAGGACACCTCATCCATAATTAACAATACTTAAGCCTATTACCTCAACCAAAACACCAAGTCCTAACCACTTCCTGAGAATCAACGGATAGATCGAGTCACTACCTCCACAACCAAACAAATAACCAGATTGCTGGGCCTTCTCCCAATGAACCCAAAGATCACCCAAACCAAAGATCACTCATATAAACCAAATATTCAAGGGAATTATGGAATGGAATCCACACCATTAATAAACAACTATCACTCAAAAAATTCTTAGGAGGACACTCTATGAGACCCGTGGTGGTTATCCCCACCATTAAGAACCATCGATCAATAACAAAATGAGAATTAAACATAAAATAGGAATGTATATCTCCCACACAGGCCCACCAAAACTCTCCCACAACAACCTACCAACCCATGTTAATATGAACACAACATGAACATTTAAACCCCCACTGGTGAACAGAGGGGATAAGAATTGGTCCAAGCACTCTCTGCACAGATCCAAACCCCAACCACTTAGGGCAGGGAGGGAAGGGGACCCAATCATTCGGACAATGAAACCAAAAAAGAATCAAAGGAACTACCTCAATGAAATGGTAGAGGAACGAGTTTAGTAATACTACCCACAGTCTTGGTACTCCTGACTACGTACCAACTTCACTTCGAGACCTATGTCTAGAGCTCTGTTTGATGAAGTATCTCCTACCTCGCAGTCAGGTTTTGATAATCCCTAACTTGAAATATTCCCATTATTTCCACATAGTGACACATAACACTCCTAGTACGAAAAAAAATCAAGGGACACCATGAAACTCTCTTACTCAAATAACACAATTTTACTCCAAACAAGAACTCATAAATATGTGAAACCATTCTACCTCACTCCGAACGAGGAGGATAACAGAAAAGGAACACAAAGAAACACATCAACCCTACTAAGCACAACTACCCCAACTAAGATAAACACTATAACCTAAGGCATCTAAATCGAGCCAAAATATATATATATTCAATGAAACGTGCTGATTCATCATTCAAAGAGGTGGATTTAACATTTTGAATGAATCCTTAGGTTGAGAATATGGAAATCTTGCCAATGGAGAACCATTTTTGGCCACATCACAACATCTAACACATATTTAGAGACCCACTAAACATTTACCCAAAACTGATCCACCAACAAGATCCCATCTCAAGACACAATAAGATTATGACTTCTAGATCACAAGGAATCATACCAAATACAAAACTCTTCTAAGACATAGGAAAAACCAGCCACATAACCATCAGTTTACAAAAAACAGAACAATTTGTTTTCAGCTCAAAACACTTTTGAAAAACAAACTAAATTGGTGGACTTCCAGATTCACCAATGGTGTTTCATCAAGTTTCACTCACATGAACATTTCTGTTCCAGCCTAGGCACCCAACCACCATGCCATACCATCCATCCATCTATATATCCACAAAACCTTTCATGTGATCACCCATGAGAACAAAAAAGACAAAAACAAAACAACATTATTCCAAAAGTCGTGTAGCTTCCAAAGACACACTAATCACTAAGTCAAAAACCATTTTCATATTTCACAAAAACAACCCACACTTCATCAAATACAATTTAATTAAAAACCCAATCAATTTAATTTAATATGACTTCCAAAATAAAAATTCTATTACAAATAGCCCTTTCCCTTTTAAAAGAAAATCAGCAAGGTCTATTTTCATAATCTGATAGCTAAAAAGACCAATAACCTTTTTCAGAAAAACACCAACCTCTCAAACCAATTTACCAAAACCAATTCATCATATTCAAACACATTTCAATAGTCCAAAACACCCCCATTATATTGATGTTCAGAATAAATTTAAAATAAAATAATCTTTAGAAACTTTTCATTTCAATAAACCATAAGTTTAGATTATGGAATCTCAATTCCGTTAAATAATTTCCTCTTTATCCACAAGATTTGATTCAAAAAACACAACATTACAAAACCTTTCTCATACTAAATTTTGAAAAAACATTTTTCAATTTTAAATAACCAAACATTCCTTTAAAACCCATTTTCACAATTCTCGCACAAGGATTTTCAAAAAAAAATTCTAAATTCAAGAAAAGTACAAGAGACCCATAAAAGGGAACTGGTGTCGGTGGGTGACTTGACCATATGGTTGGCGTCCATATGTAAAACACACCACCATCATAAAGAGACTTATCTGGACCATTCCCCAGCTTCACATGGATTTCTAAGCCCTGCGATATCACTGATAACATAGGTAAAACTCCCCTTGTCATATTGAAATACTAAACAATCAATAAGGACAAAAGACACTAATAAAACTAAAGTTTCCATGGACACCCGAGGATCAGAACTAGCAGGAGTTCGTGATGCTCTTCCTGAACCTACCCCTCAAGTCCCAACAATACTACTTCTTCTACCTTGAAATCCTCAACAAACAAAGTGAACTATGAAAATAAAGGTCTTCTAAGAGCCAACCTTCCTTTGATACCATTTTTTCACGAACCAACCTGGGTCAACCCTGAACCAGGCACCCGAAACGATAAGTGGTATGGCTAAAAGGGAGTTTCCAATCCTCACTAGCAAGAAACTAGTGTTGGGAATCATTAGAGTAGACAATGGAATGATTTATCCCAAATATATAAAATAAATTAATAGTAGAAAGAAATTGAAATTCCAATACACATTTAAAAAAATGAATTGATCATCATGTATACAACAAAACTGGAAGTACAACTGAATGATAAAACTAAACCAAGCAGACCTGATGACCAACTAACTCCATTTGACCCTACTAGTCAATATACATCACAATAATTACACATTAATCAAGGTGATTGAACTCAAACTGAAACCTACACAAGGGCTAAAAACATGAAATAACTATAGGCAAAAGTATTAAAACTTAGTAGGTTAGCCCGATAATCTATTCCCAATGCACATACTTTAAAATAAAAGAAACATCAATTTCATGTTTGAGCTATAATATGTAAATTTATGGTTTTCTACATGATTAATCCAAAACAAATTATGATCCATTTCCATTATTCATTTCAAAAAATAGGTTCATTCAACTAGTGTGCCAATAGAATTTTCAAGGGGAAAGTGATGTTTAAAATTTCAGATTTGTATCAAGGAAATAAAATAAATTCATTTGAAAACCATTTTCATACACGTTATCAAAACCATCCCACCAATTTCCAAGAAAAAAAATACACAAGAAGGAACCATAGTAATCACACAATAACGACAATGTAAATATACATAGAAGCATCATATTCATCACTACAAGAAAGAAAAAATCAAATAGACATGGGTGAACCTATGAGATCAAGAAAAAACCATAACATACTAATACATGAGACTCCATACCCATTGGTATGACACACATGATGAAAATCAAAATTCGAAAATTCCCGACCACCCTAACTTAGGACAGACTGGGGGGAAAATCCCATATTAATAAATCCAAAATATATCCACCCACTATAGGACACTAGTTAGTGCATCCAATACCAATGAATCAATCATTATGAGAAATTTCTCTCAATATTAAAGGTTACCATGTCTCATGTATATAAATAGGGGTGATCCAATCGATTCCAACTGATCATCCAATCACAACATATATATAATGATAATTCACAATAGACATCAGCCCAAGTCACTCCCAGGACCGATATCATGCCATTAATCCAAAGGAAAATAAAGCCTCCATAATAAGTCATTCTAATAATGTATTAAAAGTATTACTTAGTAAGTATATCCTATCCATCATATACATAGAATCATGGTTTGAGAAACATCCACAGGAAGTTTTCATAATAAAACATTTCACCATTTTTCACAAAGTAACCAAACATACCCTCAAGCGTTTCTAAAAATTAACAATTTCCAAAAGTAAAATTTTTACTTTTAATAAAGAGGTTTATAAAAACCATTTATATCATAAAAAATTTCCTAAATTACTTAAAACATTCAGGTTACACATCTAAATCACGATCATTTTATAAGGATGCCAAATATGCCATTTTCGACAACTCGGCCCAAAACATGCTTACAAAAAAAAACCCATTTATTTATAAAACAAAAACTACTTTGGAAAACCATAAAATACAACAAAAAATACCATTTTTCATGCTATAAATGTATTTATAAATAAAAAAATCATTTTAAATCACACTAGGCATATAAAATCTAACCAGGCAATTTACCGAACACATGGCATGCACTTTTTAACAAAAAAACTTATTTTAAGCACTTGAAAAAAGATAAAATAGAATTTTCATGCCATAAATTTATTCAATATACTATACCATGTTCAAAATAACATAAAACAGGTGTGTAAGCTAACGAAACAACTAAGTAAGCAAGCCGTGTGCGCATTTATAACAAAACAACACTACTTTTCACAAAACAAGGCTTAAACAACCGTTTTGCACCCCAAGACAATTATAAAAAAGTGGAACAATAATAATAAACATATATATCAGGTAAGAAAAGTATGAAAATGATGAAACTTAATGATAAATTCATGTTCAAGGGATATCCTTCCTCAAATCCCTGGCGGAATGGAAACGCACACCCAAAATCACCTACCACTGTTCCCAACACTCTAGATCTATGAATAATAGACCTAAACGAACCAAAAAAATATAAAAAATAATGAAAAAACATAAACCTAGGTCATTAAAAACTAGGGGAGAGTAAATAACCATGAAATAATGGAAAGAGGAGGAGAAAGGAGGAGAAATGAGAAGGAAACTCACCTTGAAAACTAGAGAACTCTTCATCTTTCCTTAGATCCACACCCATAGAGGAGAGGGAACAGATTGGAACTTAATGGAGAGGCTCCTTAGGTATAAAATAACTATGGAAATATTATTTGGTGCAAAACAAATAAAAAATGAATTATTTATGAAAGAGTAAATTACCTTCTCAAATATGGACAATTTGAGAAACCTTGAGATATTTCACCCTACTCTGCAATTAATATGAGATATAAAGATGAAATATTGAACAAGGGGGTTCTCCTAGGGTTCTTGGTCTCTAGTGAGAGGTGTGATAACCAGAAATTATTAAAAAATGAATAATATATAAAATAAACAAATATTTTTTTAAAAAACTGGAAATGGGCTCACGGGTTGGCCCAATGCCTGAATAAATAACCAAAATCCACCATGATTATAAATTCATAAGGGATTAAAAAGGTTATTTTCCTTTAATAGGTCATTGGAGGTCAAATAGGAAGTGTAATGAGTGAAAAATGTTAAAAAACGAAGGTATTATAAAAGGAAAAAAAATTGTTTTTAAATTTGGAAATGGGTTCACAGTTTGGCCCAAATCATGAAGTAACCACTATTTTCTCAAAAAACCACAAACAAGCTATGGGAAAACCATGGTAGGATGATTATACATATATGACACTTCAAATATCAACATTAATATCACCCAATATCCAAGAAAAGGATTGGGATTTCCAATGAACCAGATCAAAACTAGGACATGAAAAACAAGGTGTGACAAGTATACTCATGATATGATTACAAATGATCACTGATAGATACCTCTCATGTTTACCCTTACTGAGAATCTAAACTCAAACCATCATATATATTAATTTTTTCATTTTTTATGAATAAGGTTAATAATTATGATGGGTCTAGATGTGAACCATATGTAAAGAAAGATGTTTGAGATAGTAAATATTGAACTTAAATAATATGTTTATATATCTGGTATCCAATTACATTAAGCTTTTATAGTTTTTGGGATTGTTTATTTTATATATATATTGAATATTCATTTAAAAGATATAATATCTATGTATGTTATGCTTGGGTCATTTTAGTTTGTATCAGAGTAGGTTTTAGTTATTTTTGGTGGTTAGATTATAAATAATATGGGGATAAAACCAAAGAAAAACTTTCTTGAATAAGATAAACACTACTACAAAACAGCCTATATCAGTGCTCAAAATGAGCTTTAACAGTGCTAAAAAAGAGCTGTAAAGCTCAGTGCTCATATAGGGGGGTCCCATTTATCAGCGCTCTGAAAAGAACTGATAAAAGCCACTTTTATCAGTGCTAAAAAAAGCACTGATAAAAGACCCCTTTATCAACGTTTTTTAGAGCTGATAAAAGGGGCCTTTATCAGCGCTTTTTAAAAAGCGCTGATAAAAGTAAAAAAAATTATAAAAAAAAAAAAAAATAATAATGGGTGGGGAGATCTTTTATCCGTTCTTGACCACCCCTTTATCTGTACTAGGAGGTCTCCCGCGTGCTGCCCTTCCCACGCATCCTCACACGTGCGCACCACCATTGCCTCCACCCAAACTTGAACCCGCAACCTCCCCTTTCGCGGCTGCACCTTTACCACTAAGCTATTTTGTTATTTTATCTATTTAATGATATATCTCTTTATATATATACATATATATAGTTATATTTATTCATGCATTGATATAGATTTATATTAATATAAATATATTTATTCATATATTAGTATATATATATTCATTCATATATATATATATATATATATTTATATATATATATTTAGTTATAAATTTTTATACGTATATTTATTGGTATAATAATATATACTTATAAGATTAGTTTTAAATACATTTATAAAAAAGTATGTTTTTATGTGTGTTTATAAATAAATAAATAGATACATACATACATATATGTATACAGCACACAGACACACACACAGACACACACACACACACACATATATTTACGAATAAATACATATATATGTGTATTTGAAAAGCCATATAATGTTAAAACGACCATAACATATAATCGAGAAGCCCGTTTCAACTCCACAACCAGTCAAATTTAATAAAACGAAACAATCTTCGATATGATATGTGGTACAGGCTTAACAGACATCCAGATCAGAAGTTATACGTGTTTGAATGTTAACAAATCGGGGTATCCTGAATAAAAACTCAGTTTTGGAGGCCTTCTGAGCCTTTTTTGGGATCTAGAAATGGGGCAGAGGCTTTCTCTAGGTTACTTGTGAGTATATCTCGTCGCAGGCTTCGATTTGATATGTTGTAGAGCTCAAACGGACACCTGGATCAAAAGTTATGGTTGTTTGAAGTTTGAGTTACATTTTCAACTTATTATAGATATTTTATTAATTGTTTTGATTTTTTGTGTCTTCAAATTTTTATTAAATGATTTTTAATCGATAATAATTAGAAAATTATTAATTAATAATATTTTTTTAAATATTTTAAAGCTATTTTCACTAAATATCTTATATATTAAATGTAATAGTCTATTTATATGTATATAAAACATATTTAAAAAATATATATATTATATTTATATACGAATAAATATACTTATATAAAAATAATGTATTTTTCATGAATTGTTTTTGAAATATATTTTTTGTGTGTGCTGATAAAGCCCCCCTTTATCAGTACTACTAAAAGTAGCGCTGATAAAGGGGTAGCGCTTCCCTTGCCCGTTTTTGTAGTGGTGAAACCATAAGTGTGATAGATTGATTTGAAGGTGTCATTATTTATGACATATTTGGAATGATCTTCACCCACACACCAATGATTAAAATGAAAGTTGTATAGAAATTATGATAACCAATGCATGAATCTAAAGGTTAATGATGATGATTAGTATCAACAAACTCTTAAACCCCAAGGGAAAAAGTTAAATATCTTGTGATCATGAATGTCGAATCGAGTTATGAGAATGTTATAGTGTAAGTAACAATTATTATCCACTGTATAACAATACATGTTTTTTTTTATTTTGGATATACCCACTCTTTTACATCAAAGTAATTTTCTAAGGGTATTATATTACCTATTCAATGATCAGATGTTGTTTTTATAAAGAATAATCCTAAAGGTATGATGATCACATCCCAAGTTTATAATTCCTCCTCAACAAAAGTGTGTGGGAATGTGATTCCTATAAATATTGTGATTCTCCCACTAGTTTATTTTTATGTGATTTGGACATGGATTGATTCTCTCTATATATAGAATACATCAATTTCTGAGGAAGGAATGTCATGTTTGATATTCTAAATCAACATATAATCATGTTTCGGTGTGAGGATGAATATTTACATCCAATAGATGTTAATTTAATTATATTTTTCATAATAACTATTCATGAGGGATATTTATCTCAAATGGATGGGGGTAAAATCAACATCGAATATATGCCTACAGTTTTGTATTATGCTAATGCATTTCTTGAAGAATTTCCTAGTCTTGCAACAAATCGTGAATTTGACTTTTAAATACAACTCACACCCAGTGCTACAATAATTTCAAATACTCTATATAGAACAAAACTAATTGAGTTTTAGGAATTGAAGAAGAAAACACATGATAATTTTTTAAAGGATTCATATGCTCAAGTGTACCACTATGGGGTGCACCTATTCGTTTAGTTATGAAGAAAAATGGGTTACTGCATCATTGTATTGATTATCGAGAACTTTACAAGATCAATATCAATAAAAGGCATCCTATAGTTAATATAAATGATTATTTTGATCAATTACAATGATATGGGTAATTTTTCAAAATTTAAATTCATTTTTTATATCATCAATTGAGGGTAAAAAGGAGGGAATACACAAGGAAACCTTCCGTATGAGGTATGGTATTATGAATTTATAGTGATGACATTTGGACTTACCAATTACCCTACCATATTCTTGTATTTACTGAATAGTGGCATTAGCAATTACCTCAATTAATTTATGGTAGTATTTATAGATGACATTCTTATATATATTCTAAGTGAAAGGAAGAGAAGGAATTTAATTTTGGGATTTTATTGAATACCTTGAGGAAGGATATGGTGTAAGATAAATAAGAAGGTGTAAATTATGGCTAAAAAATTTTCATTCATGGTTCATATAGTCTAATGAAATGTTATATTGTTAGATCCTTTAAATATAGAAGTTATTGATCAACATACTAAACTAACCATGGTATCCAAAATCCGTATTTTTCATGGGTTGGATGGATACTACCAGTTATTTTCAGGTATTTTTCATGGATATCTAATCTAATAACCAAGTTGACTCACAAGGGATCCAAGATCCTTTTGATATATAAATATGAGGAAAATTTCAATGAGTTAAAAATAAGTGGTTCAGTACACCTATGCTTACTCTTCCCTATATCGTAGAAGGGTTTGTGATGTATAGTGATTCATTAAAGAAGTTACATGGATGAATTATTATTTAAATTAATAAAATTATAACTTATGCCTCATGATAATTGTAAATTAATGAGAAAAATTACTCGACTCATGGTTTGGAGTTTCAAGTAGTATTATTTTCCTTGAAAATATCTAGGCACTATCTTTATAGTAAAATAAGTGATATATATATTGATCTTAAAATCTTGAAGTATATATTCACATAGAAATAATTTAATATTCATAATATAATATGGTTGGATGTGATTAAAGATTATGATTTATCAATAAATTACCAACCTAGGAAGCTGAATAAGGTGGATAATTCTCTGAGTCGAAAATACCATGCTAGTTTTTCTATGATGAGGATCAAAAGAGATTCAATATTTATAAATATGTAGAATATATGTATTTAAATATTGAATAAATGGGATAGATAATATGTTTCTCATATGAATTTTTAGACATCCATCCATGTAAGGATTAAAGAGGTGAAAAAGGAGGTTGTAGAACTACTGAAGAGAGTGAGAAATGTTCCGGAGTACAACTATGATTATAATGTAATGATAAGGTTTAATAATCGAGTATGTTTATAAAAAAACATACTTTATGAAGGATTTTATGGATTAAGCTCATAATTTCTCATTTTATATTAATCATAAAAGTATGAATATGTATAGATATTCGAAAGAGTATTTATGTTGGGAAAAATTAAAAGGGATATTATAGAGTATGTATCTCGATGTTTGTTATGTTAATAAGTAAATTCATAGAGAAAATATTCTAAAGGGATGTTAAAACCATTTGATATAATAGAATTTAAATGGGAAAAATTACCATGAATTTCATCATTGGACTTTAAAAAATATATAAAGACTATAATTCTATTTTGGTTGTATTAGAATACCTTATGAAGTTGTCACATTCCATTTCTATCAGATAAGATTTATCTATTTATAAACTTACTCAAATTCACATTAAGTAGGTGGTGATATTTCGCGGATTACCACACTCAATTGAATCTGACTGGGATCTGAGATTTACCATGAAGTTTGGGAGAAGTATTCAGAAGGCTCTGGATATAGAGATGATTTTCAGTACTACATATCATATAAGATAGATGTTAAGTCTTATAAGTCTATTCAAGCTATATAAGTTTTTTAGATATTACTATTTGGATATCAAATGTGTCTGGGATCAACACCTTCATTTGGTGGAATTTTATTATAAAAATAGCTTTAACTCTATGATTCAGATGATTCCTTATGAAGAACCCTATGGTAGGAAGTGTATAACTCCAATGTTGAAGGATGATGTTGGAGAAATAAATCTATTGGGGATTCTGGTATATGAGGAAATCAATAAAATGTTTGATCCATTTAGAAACACATTAAAGAAGCTCAGAGTCAATATAAATGTTATAAAAAAAATTATCAGAGAGATCAAGAGTTTGATGTTGGTGACAAAGTATTACCACCAATATATCCTTTGAATAAGCATATAATATTTATAAATAAGGGAAATATGAGCCCTAGATATATCAACCCCCTTAAAATTCTTGACTATATCATGACGGTTTCTTATTGTTTGGTGTTAACATTAAATCTTTATTAAGGTTATGATGTGTTCCATCCATCTCTCCTAAGGAATTACATACCTAATCCTTCACATGTACTAAAAATAGAGGTTGTGAAAATAGATAATGATCATTAATATGAATAAAAAAATGTAAAAATATTGAATCATAGAGATAAAGTGATACGAAACAAGACTACTCACCTGGTTAATGTTATTTGAAGAAAAAAGAAATACAAATAAGTTATATGGGAACTTGAGGAGGTGATTAAGTAGAGATATCATGAATTTTTTTGTATCAAATTGAAAAAATTTCAAGGTATGAATTATTTTTCAAGGGGTAAAAATTAACACCCCAATATTATATATGTAATTATTTTAAAATATACTTGATGTATTTAAAATCTTTCTTTATATGAAACCCCGGGTCAAAATAAATCATGATATAATATATCTATATAACATTTATGTTAATTTTTTTGGTATGAATAAGAATAAAAAAATTATTAAAAATATGTATAAGGATTTTATATAATTCATATGTACTAATTAATTCACAATAAATAAGTACTCAATTTTCAGTAAAATCATTTTATGTTTCGAAATTACATTTTCTTGAAAAATAGATTTATTTTTTTTGTGAGAAAATATTATAATTAATTTATGAATTTTTTTAAAATTTTATATTATAAAAGGATTTAATTATTTAAATCACCATATAAAAATTAGTTTAAGGTGAAATTTGGAGTTTTTCTAAAAGGATTAATATTTTTCATCCATGGTGAAAAATACCAATTTTATAGAAAAATGTATTTTCCATTCAATTATATACAATTTCCTATTTTTTATAATATTTTAAAATTTAATTATATCCTTTTGATTTAAAATAATCTAATTAATTTATTTTAAATCTAAATCATGATTAATGTTTGTATAAAACATTTTAAAACATAAAAATGATTTTTTCTGGAAAACCATTTTCATCGCGTTATGCGAGATTAATTTAAAATTAATTTCTGACACTTATAGGGATTTAATATTTTAAAATGGATTAAATTTTTGAAATTATAATAATTAATATTATTTAATTATTTCAAATTGATTTTTTTCTTTATGAATAGAAACCGAGGTAAAAATTCATCATTATGGTAAATGATTAGAGGGTTTAAAGAGGGGTTAAACTAAAAAGATAAGGGTTAAAATGACCTAAAAATTTATCTAAATATAATTTATGGTCATATATTGATATAATATATTATTATATTTTAATATGAGTCATTTTTTACCCATTATTCTAGAGTAATACATTAATATATTTTAATCTTTTGAAAATTTTCAAATGCATCCTCTCCCTCCCTTATAAAAGCACATAACCTCTCCTATCTTACCAACACTTCAAGAGACTATTATCTCAGAAAACACCTACCCAAATCCTTTCCTAACCCCCCCCCCCACATCCTATAGTTTATATTTTTATCATAATATTATAATTTCATGGATGATGGTGAGATCCAATGGAGGTTTATCAATGATGTGGTATAACTCTTAATGGAGTACTTAAAATTTTATTTATTTTTATAATTAATCTAAATATATTGTATAAATTATAACATAATTAATTAAATATAACAAATATCAATATATTTTATTATGATTATGATATAACCATATGAAACCTTCTTTTCATCAAATGGGAAATGACTGTATCCCTCGTGTGTATGTATGGGATACCACCTTCACATTGTGATATTATGCATTTTCCAATACCATCATTAATGGTTGGTTATTATGATTTATTTAATTTTTATATATAATTTTAATGAAATATTTATGATTATTTAATTATAATATCTTATATAAATTCTTACCTTTCTAGCCTTTGGAAAATGATAACGTCACTCGTGTGTATGGGTGGATTACAACCTCCTCAACGAAATGTGATTCATTTTTCCTTACTGCATTACATGAATGGTAATAAGGATAGATATATTTAATAAACATTATATTTATTATATATTAATTATTTTATAAATTTTAATTATAATTTATCCTTTTTTTATCTATCAAATTTGAAAACATCACTCGTGCGTATGTTAGGACTACCATCTCCATAAAGTGATGTAATACATTTTTCATCACTGATTTATATGAATGATTGTTAAAGTTTATATGATGAATATATATGTTTTTTATTTCATGGTTAAGATTCTACATATGATAAAACCATGACCAAGGTGAAATTCTAGAGACATCAAACCGAAACATGCATGGAAACCAGACCAATTATCACCCGAATATCCATTTTAACAAAGGACTATTAATAAAAAGATAATTGTAAATTATATAGGAATGGTAAATAATAATTTATATATTAATATTTTTCTATAATAGATTTATAGTAAATATATATTTATTAAACTATATTTTTAAACATGTACGAAGAAAGATGAGGCTTGAGGTAAGAGTTTATGTTGCAATTTCTTTTCTTTTAGGGATTATCGATGGTAAGTTTCCCTAGAAAAAAATTATAGTGATATTATATTTTAAAAGATATCAATTTTCTTATATTCTAGTTATTCTAAGAGTTCATATTTATTTTTACCATTTTCCTCTTTTTGGTACTTAAAATGATAAAGAAAATGTTTTTTAAGAAAAGTCAACTTTATTTCCTTTTTCATCGCTAAACTTTTTCTTAAGTTTCCATGGAATTAAAAATGGTTTTATGGAGGTTTCTACCTATAAATTAATTTTTTTTAAATTACCATTTTAATTAATTTTTTTTCTTTATTTACAATGTTTTAAAATTAATCTTTTTAATGTAATGTTTTCCAAACTAGTCATTCTTTAATTTTTAAAAAAGTGTGAAACAAATTTTTTTTAACGTATATGGTATGAATGAACATTTCCAATTCCATGAAAATTATTTTGTTTGAATATTAATTTATTATTTTACATGGTTATTTTCTAAGAAAATAATTTTTTCATAATTATAGTAATTTTAAGTTAAAAATTTATCAATAGATTAGGATATTTTTCTAATTTTTTCAAAGAATGGTTTAAGTATTCCTTTAAATGTTTTTTCATATATGTACACAAACATTAAATATTTTTATGATTAATTCAAGATATTATATTATTATAACATTCAATTTATATCTTTTAATTAATTATGATGATTATTATTTAACAATGATTCTATGAAACTTGTTTCTTTCCCATGGGTTAATTAAGATATTATAAAATGTTTATGAAACCCATTTCTATTTATACAGGTTATGATATGATGATATAATGATATAATGAATGTTTTATAATCTTGTTTCACACATATTTATGATCTTTAATTATGTGATTGCTAGGCCCATAATTATATATCTTTTCAATTCATTTGATAAATACATATATCTCATGATATAATTATAGAAAACAATTTAATGTGCTCAAGCCACTATAAGAAATAGATAAATATTACCAATCCTCAATTATATGGGAAACATGTGGTGATTTCCGATTCACCAAGACATGATAGTCTTAGTAGTTAACCTTAATATATGATATCAAATATATTCCTATGATGGTTCCAATATCTTATGAAATATTTATATTCTTATTATTTTAACTCATGGCTCATGATTGATTTTTTGATGATTCTGAATCTTATGGAATACAATATTTTTATTCCATGAATCAAGTTTATGACCTATAAATATTTTGGTATTATTTTCTATTGACAATCACATTATCTCATACCTTTATGCTCATGATCTTCTTACATATGATCATTGATTGATATATCCCATATCTGACCTTACTAAAAACTTACGTTCACTCCTTCTTAAGTTTTTATTTTCCCCTAGGTTACAAAGAAGGTTACTAAGTATAGTGATTCTAGAATGGTAACTTATGTAAATAAATATACTTGAGATGATGGATATTATACTTAAATAAGATGTTTACATATTTAGTCTCCTAGTATACTAAACCGTTATGGTTCTTAGGAATTTTTATTTGGGAGATATATTGAATATTCTTTGAAAAGATATAATATTTATGTATATTATGATTAGGTTTCTATCAATAACATAACTTATCATTATCTATCCATAATGAAAGTAATATATATATATATAGTGATATAAAAGATAATTTCAACTAGGATGACTTGAAAATGGATATTTCATAGTATTTATCTCAATGTCTGGTATGTCAAAATGTTAAGGATATAAATTTTAAGTCTAATAAGATTATGAAAACATTAACCATAACTATATGTAAATGGGAAAAAATAACCATGTATTTTCATAGGACTTCCCTACACATCTAAAGGCCATAATTTCATTTGGGTTATAGTTTATTGCCTTAAAAAGTAAGTGCATTTAATTTCTATTGAATAAAATTTATCTCTTGAACAACATTCTAGGATATACATTAATGATTGTGGAGATTTCATGGAGTACCACACTCAACTGTATATTATTGAGATTCAAGTTTTACCTTAATGTTAAAAAGAAGTATTCAAAAAATATTGAAAAAATTGTTTAACTTTAGCACTGTATATTATCCTCAAACAGATGGTCAGCTTGATATGACCATTAAAACCCTATAAGATATGTTGATATCTTTATCTATATATTTAAAATGTGGTTGGTATCAATACCTCCCTCTAGTAAAATATTCTTACAATAATAGGCTTCACTTGAGAATTTTTTATGGATCCTTATATCTCCATCCATGGAGATAAGTACAAAACTATAACATTCTAGGATGAATTTGAAGAATGTTAGATATTGTGACTTGAACTAGATGAGGAAATAGAAGATAATGTTAGAAGCATTAAACATCACATTAGGGAAGCTTAGAGTCGACAAAAATTTAGGTTGATAATAATTAATGATATCTTTAGTTCAATGTTGGTGATAAGTTATTAAATTGAATGTCTCTTTAGAAGAAGGTTATGAGATTTGGAAAAAAAGGATTGTTTTCCCTAGATATATCGATCCCTTTTAGATTCTTGATTTTATAGATATGAAAAATTATCTCTTATCACTTCCACCAAACCACTCTTATGTTCATGATGTGTTCCATGTATCACTTTTGATGACGTACATATATGATATTTGACATGTAATGAGCTTAGAGGTGATACTTATAAAATATGATCCGTCCTACGAGGAACAAGTAATAGATATTTTGGATCGAAGGGATAAAGTTTTTCAGAACAAAACTCCCCAACTAGTCAATGTTTTGTGGAGAAAACATAAGTTTTTAGAAGCTACGTGGGAACCCAAGGATGTAATGAGTAAAAATTATCCCCATTTAGTTTCATAAAAGTAATTAATTTTTTAGGGATAAATTCTTATGGGGGTATAATACAACACTCAATGATTTCATTATATATTTTTTCTCTGATATAAATTTGATGTCTTCAATAGCTTATGATGCACGAAAAACCAACTTTAAACGAATAATGTTTTATTATAATAAAAAAATTAAATATATTACAAAATAATTAAATGAAACTTAATTAGTAAAATCAAATAAGTAATTATCAAAATTAATACTTTCACTATTCATGGATAAACAAAATTGTTATGCTTAAAAACATAGGTTTTATTATATATTTTATATATTTTATTTAAAAGATAAATTTCAAAAATTTTATAATTTTAATTTGAAAAAATAAACTTTATTTTTGAATTCATGGTTTGAAAATTAGCTTAGGGTGAATTTTTATGTTTTTTTAATGGTTGATTTTTAGGTGAATATTGAAAAATAACGTTTTAAAAAAACCGTAACTTTTATGAAATCATTAGAATATAATAATGAATTAAAAATATATAAATACTTTTTATCAAAAAAATATATATTTTAGGATTAAAATAAATAATTAAAAATATTATATTGAATTTTGAAGCCCATGCTTAGCTTTTTGGAATCCAAGTTATATATTATTCTAATAATTTTTTTGAACCTTTTCCTTTAATGAAGTATTCAAAAAGATCCATTTGTTTTTTTATTATTTTTAAAGTGATACAAATATTATTATTTTATTCATATATATATAAATTTTATGGGAACTAATACTGTAGATGATATTGTTGTAAATTCATTTTTTTGTTTAAAAGGAATTTTTCTAAAAACTGTTTCTCTTTGCGGTAAACACACTTTTTTGAAAAATAATTTTTTACCACATCTAGAAGTTGAATCTTATAAATTATTTCTCATAATTTTAATTAAAGTATCCAAAATATCTTTTAAATGTAGTTTTATTTTTAGGCATACAAATAAGTTATCAATGTAAAAAAATAAATTACCATGGTAAAAGTAAATCAGGGTAAAAAGTAAGATCAAGGGGAAAATGACTAAAATATCACAAATATTATCCCTTGTTTTTTTAGATGTATGGTTTCTTAGAAAAGAGTTACCACCTCTCCATTATTTTTCTCTTTTGATGTAATTTTTTTTTTGAAAGTGAAACTTTTTAACCTAAAGTTATGAGTATTTACAAAAGGGCCACCCCTCTCACTTATAAAAGGCCCCCTTCCCCAACCCACTTCTACTTGAATAAAAAGCCTCTTGTCTCAAACAAATTTTTACCAAACCCCTTCCCATATCTATTTATAAATTTCTAGTCTCCCCAAAAGTCTAATCTAATAAGAATCAGTGAGTTGTCTTAAGGATTAATCTAAACACTCCTAATCACTCTTTTTTATTTTGGTTATTTTCATTCTTCTTATTCCTCCATAAAATCTTTTCTATCCACAATAAAATATTTTCATCAATATAATTAGTATAATAAAATGTTATTATTATTATTATAAAAATTTCATTTGTGCATATGTCCAGACCACTACATCCAAGGACGATGTGTTTCATTTTTCATCACCACACTAAATGGATGGTTCTAAGAATATATTTAATGAGTAAAGATGATATTTATGAAATAATTATAATCATATATACAAATAAATACTTGAATTGATTTATTTTTATCCATTAAAAGATGAAACTTTTTCTAGTAAAAACGTGCTAATTATCACCTCCATGGTCGATGTGTTTCGTTTTTCATCAACACCTTACATGGATAGTTATAAAAATTATTTTGATGAATATATATCATATTTAGCAGAATGAAATGTAGAAAGATAATTTTTATTTCCCCCATTTCTATTTAAAAATAATTTTATTTTATCCTGGACAACACTAACTACAAATTCATATTAATGTTGAAGTATGAGATTGAACCCACAGAGAGTGGAGAACACAATAGACGATTCTTAACCAAAGGTCCAGTTACTCTAATTTCAGCATGATTTTATTAATCTAATGACATAAATTAAATAATAAAAATTCATAAAAAAATAAAATAAGGGATTAGGGTTAATTTATGGGTTTAGGGAAAGGTTAATCCTAAATATAATTTGGGACATACCTATAGAGTAGGCTACAAAGTGGTAAACAAAACACCAACTGACCTTGGTCCAACCAATTAGATCAACCTAATATGAAAAAGGCTCCTTGGTCCAGAGTAATTGACAACCTATGAAAAGTAAGTTTATATTCTAGGAATAAATAATTATAGAATATTTTTCATACCCTTATATTCTCTAAGTAGGTCATGGTCCTTCCATTTACACCTCTAATGGTTTGGTATATTTCAAAAGAATGGGATTTTTTCTTCTAAAGCTAGTTTCTAGCCATAGGTTTACCTAGTTTCGATATTTAGATACTAATTTGGTTTAAAACACATATACACTTGACCATGATCTCTAATAGGATTAACCACCCATGATAGAATTGAATGAAATTAGGGAAATGAATTTCATGCTCAGCATAACGATTAAACGATTCAAAAAAAATACACAAGTGAAAAAATAATAAATTTATTAAAAAATAACTTAAACAAAGAAAAATGAAGATCACCTAAACAAATAAATTATTTTTAGGGATGATTAATAAAATAAATAGATTTTAATTAAACTAGAAAGCACTCAATATTACATTAAGGAAAGAAAATCAAAACAAAAACCTATCTATTAAGAATGGTGGGTTGGAACCCTATAACAACCTACCGACAGTTGATCCTCTCCATTATTGGAATGTAATTATTTTATCTTTTCTAGAACCCATTATTTATAACCATTAAATTCATCTTAGGGTTACCCTAGTTCAAAACCCATGTTAAATGGACATCTTGGGTTTTCAAGTTTTTAAAATGTTTTCAAAGATAAACAAGAAATTAGTGTTGTTTCCTATGTTCTATAACATACCCCCATATCATTGGCATGATATGGTGGTAATATATAACATGACATTAATCAACATCCCTGAGGTTCCAAACGATGGAAATAAATTCCAAGTACTTCATTAACAGATGGGGGATGATTTGACATTTGAAAATAAAACAACCAACCAAACCTTCAATAACCTAATAAACTACTACATGATGCATGATATCAATAAAAGACAACTCAAATAAAATGATTGATATTAAAATCAATCTAATACCAAGTACCACACCAAAAGACTACAATATCAAAGTACACAATGGAAGAAAAAACTGAAAGAATCCAATAACAAGTCCAAATCATTAAACAGTCTCCATAATCCAAATCTACAAAATATCCCATGTATCACTGAGCACCACCAGATAAATGTGATGCTTTACCTTTTCCCATGTCTTGATAAATAAGATTTCTAAAATCATAGAATTTCTAAAGTACAGTTGATTAATAAAACTCATTAGGATTTCCCCAAATGAATTCCCTACTCATACCACTATGACAGAACATGTAAGAACATTTATATAAAACAATTTATATAAAACACTTTAAAATAGTTTTTATCAAAATATAAAACAACTTCCATGCCAAAAGTAGTTTTTTCAAAACTAACCAATTTCCAAGGAAAGAAACCAAACAATTCTCTAAAAACATTTCAAGTATTCCATTTTGGCATAATCCATTCCATTCCACATAACCACACACCCAACCATGAATGAAACATGGAAATCCTTATACATAAAAGTGGTGATTGATCCTTTCACTAATCCACAACATAATGAACCATTTGAATGTGAAATCCCTTACTTTGATTCATCCCTCTAATGATGGGGGGATTATTACCCTTATCTGTCCCAAATTCACATGAACACACACAACCATTATGCTAAAAACAAATTCCAAAACAACCATTTAAACCATTTCAATGAAATCATTATGTTATAGAAAAACTTTAAAAAACCATTTTAGTTAAAACAAATTTAATGCATCAAAACAAAAAAATCATTCTAAAATCACCATTTTAAAATCACATTACCAAATTCACTTTCCACAAAACACTAAATTTCCACAATTTTATAAATCATCACCAAATAGGATTTCCAAAAAAAATTCAAAAAAATACAACAAAAAAATTCAATAAAAACAAGTAAATTTGGAATGAATCCTTAAAGTTCTGAATAGAGGAGTCAATAGTGAGTCCACCTACCATGGGAATTTATGAAAATAATAAAGAACGAACCGAAAATGCCACAAAACTGGGTTGAATCTCAAAAACCCACCTTAGATCTCTTCCCCTAACATAAACAAGGAAAATATAATTATATTTAGCATAAAAAACCTTATATCTATCCACAATAGAACTAGATATATAAAACCATGAGAGAGAGGGAAGTAGATCTAAGAAAAAACAAAAACAATTACCATAAATGATGACTTATCGTGAGAATATAGCTTCAACGCACCAACAAAATCCTTCAAATCACCTTTAAATCGATAAATGAATCATATATTGCATTTGGTAGGAAACAAACTGAGTTAGGGATGTTTTGGGGAAAAATGAGGGGTTAAAATATAATCCTAACTTAGATCCACTTTTGGTGGATCATGTTTTTAAATCGTGCACAATTAGTTGCAAGGTTGAGAAAGCAATGTGCTAACTATGTGCCATCCTATGACTTATGGATATTTTCATATGATTAGAAAAACTATGTTCCAACTGTGAAAATGTTAACTATCCCATTTTCATGGTTTCTCCGAGGTAGTTTTATAGTTTGGACAAACCACACGCCTACCCATGCACCTTCTCATTAGCATGTGTCCAATTGTGCACAGTTTCCTGTAGGAGTGTTATAGTTTTCACTAACTGTGAATCAACCATACTGTAATTACCCTAACCCTAATATCATATATCCGGTGCCTTAATTCATTACATTGTTACTATGAACAAGTGCTCACATCCCAAAGGAATGAATTGTTTTGTAGTTTTGGAAAACTAGATACAACATAAGTTTTATATTACAACTTGAAAGGAAAAAAATATAAACTACATTAGAAACATTCATAACTCCTATATTATCCATAAAATACATTCATAATATACATCTCTACATACTAGGAAAAACTAAAACATAATAAAGGGGTGAGATCAGATGCTCAGTAAGGGTGAACAATACAACGAAAGCTATCATAAACCTAAGCAATAAGGCAAGGTGAATAAGTAGAACACAAGCTAATAAAACATAATCTCGAGAATAATATTACAGGAATAAAATATAAATAAATAATTCCTTATAAATAATCACATGAAACTTAGCCATGGATTTTCTACTTGTTGAATAGTCACATGATTTATCAATTACTAATATCAGGATGAGAGAATTCATAATGTCAGATATCGAAAACATACCATTGAGGACTTAGATAATAAATTTAAAAATAAATGGTTAATTCCTCGACCAAATAAATATCTAAAAATAAATGGGCAAGGCCGCATCCATTTCCATGTATATTTTGTCTCATTAGACCTACCGATGCATCGAGGTGCTATAACGGGCCTCACCTATCACTTACTATATCAAATGCATTCCTCACATATCTTTTAAAAATATATCTATAAATTAAATTTTCTCTTACCAATTTTAAATATTTTAATCATAATCATATATTAAATTACTTTAATAAAATCTTTGTGAAATTCTCGAGAGAAACACTCTTTTCTTTGAAAAGAAGATTTCTTTTGGAAAAAAATTTTTATTTGTCATTACTGTTTGTATAAAATAAGAAATGAAAAAAATATACCTTTTCATGAAAAAGTATTTATTTTAGAAATATAATGTCGTCTTAAAAAATATAATTAATGGCACATGAAAATGGGTACGAAATTAAGAGATTCTCTTAAAATAGGCTTGCTTATCAGGAAGAATTGAGAAGGTAACCTTATAAAACAATTATTATCCCATCAAAGAAAGATTAAATGATCTAGATATATGATTTTGGAACATATAAAACGAATATAGAATAATTATATACAAATAATTAATAATTAAATTATGGCATCCCGCCTTTTTATTACATAACATTTTATTAAATTTTACAAACATAGGATCTTTCAAAGTTTAGATTCTTTGAAATTAGGTACATATTACATGAATACTTAAAAATATTATTCTATTCCACATGAAAGGATTCCTTATAAGTTCATCCTATATACAATTACTTCATCTCATAACCTAGGGACATAAATCAAATAAAGGGGTGATCATAAATCCGAGTAAGGAAAAAACACATAGGATTGGAGAAAGAGGCTTATAACCAGGAATGATCATATGAAAATGAGGAATACCATAAAAGAAATAACATGAATCATAACCTATAAATGCAGCTATATCATTTAATTTAGACATTAATAAGCATATCACTATGGTCCATCACCTAGGTTTCATAAAAATTACCAAGGTTATTCACCAAGGTTTCGTAAAAATTACCAAGGTTCTTCACCAAGGTATCGTAAAAATTTCCAAGGTTATTCACTAAGGTATCGTAAAACTTATCATATCTAGAGATTAATTTCTTTACCCAATGCATTGAAGCACTATCATGGTACACCATAAATATGTATTTATTTTCATGTGATCCACATAGATCATAATAAAAGATATCATAAATAACCCAAAGATAATAAAAGAAATGGGTTTCATATCAAAATATTGATGTTTTAAAAAGTACATAAAAACATGATAATTTTGTCATTTATAACCCACAAAAAGGAATGAGGGTTTTATGTATGTAAATTAAAGAATAAAACATATGATTTTTATGCCTTTGTAAATACCCCTGAAATTGAAATAGGTTTGGGTATTCACTTAAATAAAATAAGAGAATTTTTTGAGAAAGAGAGAGATTTTGAGACAAAATTTTTGCAGCATAATGACTGTAAAACATGGTTTCCGAAAATATTTAAAAGAGAGGGGACATGGGTCACCCATTCATAAAATATTCATAATATAGTACTTGGAAAAAATAAAAAGGAAATAAGAACATGGCATGGAAACCAAAAATACATACCACATAAAAGATAACTTGAATGGAAAAAAGAGAAGTTGAGAATTACCTTATGAAATTTCCGCAACCGAATAGCCTCACTTAAAATTCATAAAATGAGTTGATTGAGAGAAAAAAGGGTCTCTAATAATTTTTAAATAATATATACAATAATGGGGGTATGTAATGTCAAATCCAAACATAATAAAATATAAATTAAGAAAGCATAACATTAAAGGAGTTCTTGAAAAGAGAAGGGTGGTAGATTCCCTTACCTTGAAGAGTATCTTCAGAAACTCTAATATAGGGACCTTGGGGGCTTGAAGACACCTTTGGAGGAATCTTTGGGAGGAAATACAATCATAACTTCTTTTATAAGGATTTTTAATGAAATTAAATGAAGTAATGAGTGGGTATTTATAGAAAAATAGAGGGAATATTTTTTTTAATTTCAAAGGATACTTCATTAGTGGTATTTGAAAAACCATGGGCTTTCCCAAGGTATTTTCCCAATGTACTGGCCACCTGGGATACCTCATATCATATTTTAATCCATAAAAGTTGACCAACATATTATCTTACTCATTACATCATTATGACATAGTTATGATGTCATTAAACATATCAAAAACCCAAAATGTATTTTTACTATTCATCAAAAATTCAAATGTTTCAGAAAAATCTCAAAAATTCACCCTAACAATTTTTCAATTTGTAGAATTAATAAATGAACTCCATTTAATAAAAATTAATTTTATTTTAAATTAAAATAAATAAATAAAATACTAATACTTAACTAATAATTTCTGAAACATTTATTTACTTATACTGTGATATAATTATATCACATTACCATTTATGATGACTAAAATATATTTATACATCTTTAGGTGAGGTTACTATTCCATTGGTTAAATTATCATTAATAATGGTAAAATTACTATTCCAATGGGTCAAGTTACTATTCATAAAAAAATTAAGTTGAATCTATTACTCTAAATATCTACCGGATCGCTAACGTGTATGGCCATTTTCCGAAAATCATTTAAAAAAAGTTATTGAATAATATTTTTTATAATATTCATCAAAATACTATTCATAAAATACTATTCATCAAAAAATACTATTCCTAAAAAATAGACACTTCTTAGAAAACTACTAAAAATTCACCTTAAATTAATTTTGAAATTTAAAATTCAAAATTGAAGTTTATATTACCATAATAATTCACTAAGTATGAGAAATTTAACTTTTAAATATAAAAATCCTTTTATTAAAAATAATAGCGGATGGCACATTCATAGTGAATTTTCATATTGAAATTTTTGAAACATCAAAAAAATAAAATTATATTATAATTTATATTTAAAAAGGGTGTTTTAATCATAATATTTCATTAAAAAAATCTTTATCCATAATACCTTAATTTATTATAATAATTATATCATTTTTGAAAAGTATAATTTGGGTCCAAAAATTCAATTTATCAAATTTTCCTCAGTTGGACATATATTTTATTAAAAAAAAGTATTCTTAAATGTGTATATCACATTGTTGTTCCTAGTTGTACTAATCCAAATTTATGCATGATGTATGATTTTCTCATTAAATAAAAAGTCACTCTATGTGCTTCTTTTGTAAAACATAATAAAAAGTTATTGGGAGGAAAGAGATCTATAAATAAAAGAAGTTCATTTTTTGGGTTGTTACATTCTTCTCCCTTAAAGAAATTGGGTCCTCACAATTTTATCTTATTAAAAATTTGTTACTATTAGGAATCTTATAATTATAAATTAATTTTAATCCTTAAAACATCATTCTTAAAAATATATTATTCTTTTACAACAATTACATTTTCTATAAATCCTTCATAATGGTTCATAAAAAGCTTGAGATTAACCAAACATATCCCCTGAGAGTTTCAATCCAGGAGTGAAACAATGCCTATTATCATGCACCAGTTCCCATTCGAGTCTAGATCAAAGCAATGTTTTCAGGTTTTACCTCTAGATAAATTTTTTCAAGAGCCACATCCACTTTTTCGTATCCATACATGGATTTATTGGTTTGGAAACCACTTACTTAATATTTCACCAAAATAAAAGGAAGTTTTTTATGCATAAACTTTTTATAGGGTTCTCCCTAATGGTTTCATATCCTAATTTACAAAAATAACTAAACTATACATTAATACCAACTATGGAATCTTGCCTTCTTATTACATAACATTTCATTACATTTTACAAACAGAGGATCTTTTAAAGTTTAATGTCTTGGAAATTAGGTACATATTACTTGAACACTTAAAAAAAGATTCTTATATTCCACATGAAAGTATTCATCATAAGTTCATCCTATGTATAATGACTGCATCTCATAACATAGGGACATACATAAAAAAAGGGTGATCGTAAATCCTAGTTAGGAAAAAACACATAGAATGCGAGTAAGAGGCATATAACCAGGAATGATCATATGAAACTGTGGGATACCATAAAAGAAATAACATGAATCATAACCTATAAATTTGGCTAAAAAATTTAATTTATACATTAATAATAATATCACCAAGGTACATCCCCATGGAGTCATAAAAATTACAAAGGTTATTCACCAAGGTATCATAAAAATTATCGAGGTTTTTCACCAAGGTTATTCACCAATGTATCGTAAAACTTGTCATCTCTAGAGGTAAATTTATTTTCCCAATTTATTGGAGTGCTATCATGGTGAAAACATAATATATATTTATTTTAATGTGATCCACATAGATCATAATCAAACATTTCATAAATAACCCAAAGAGAATAAAATAAATGGGTTTCATATCAAAATTGCGATGTTTTAAAAATTGCTTAAAAACATGATCATTATGTCATTTATAACGTGTGGTAATGGAATGAGGGTTTTATGTATTTAAATTACAGAATAAAATATATCATTTTTATGTAATGTTGAATACCCTTGGAAATGAAATAGTTTTGGGTATTTATATAAACAAAATATGATATTTTCTTGAGAAAAAGAGAGAGATTTTGAGACAAAAAATATGCAGCATAACAGCCATGAAACATGGTCTTAGAAAACATTAAAAATAGAGAGGGACAAGTGTAAAACATTATTAAAAGACTCATAATATTATAGAGGGATATATTAAAATGGAAATAATAACATGTTATCGAAACTTGAAATACATACCACATAAAAGATAACTTGAATGGAAAAAAGAAAAGGTGAGAACTCACTTATGAAATTTTGGTAGCCTAACAACGTCACTGAAAAATTCATAAAATGTGTTGATTGAGGGAAAAAGGGGTCTATATCCATTTTTAAATAATATGGACTATAACACACCAAGATTTCATAGTACGATTCTCTTTTAATAATACAGTAGTGTGTGTTGTACGCGACTTTGAGATTCTAACACACTACGACCAATCAAAGTAGCCATTATGAATAGTAATACCCACTTTTTGAAATTTTATAAATTTTAACTTTCAAAATGGACTTCATTTTTGGATTCATAATATCAAAATTATCCTAGGGTGAAATTTTGGTAATTTTCGGATAACTTTTATATTTTGATGAATAGTGAAAATTACTAAATTTTAAATAAAAATAACTTTTTTAAACGAAATAATTAATTGTGATAAATTATTAATTTGAGTTGTTTTAAAGTATATTTAGAATATATTTTTACCATTTAATACAATTTTGGTCATTGGACATAATTTCACAATGAAACCAGACAAAACAAGTGTCAATCTTTTGGTAGTTATTATCTCTTAAAAACACGCTTTTTGTTCTAACAATAGGAATTAATTTTAAATTAATTTATGCCACTTATGTGTTTTGAATTTGGAAAAACATATTCCTTATTTTCAATAATGATTTCCAAATTGTTTAAATAGGTAAATTTTATTTTTAGACATTTTGAATAATTACTTCGGTAAATATTTTAATTACCATGGTTAAAGGGTAAATCCGGTAAATAAGGGTAAACAAAATCATATTATAATAATAATAAATTACCCTAAAACGTGTCCTAACCTTATATTTTGATACATTTCCGACCATGGGCATCTTTGGGTTGATTTTGGGACCCCATGGATCCACTTGTATGTGATAAGGACACTTTATATTAATTAAGTTAAAATAAATACAAAAATGACATAAGCATATATATTTTAGAAAAACAATTTTTATATAGGGTTATATATGTTGTATTTTCGACTACAAATATTCATTAGAAAGATAAAAATATTTCCTACATAATTGTATTTTATTTATAATTTTTAGACATTTAATAGTTACTATTATTTATGAAACAATAATGATGAAGTATTTTTCTTATCAATGAAAGAATCAAATAATTGGTATTATAAATGTTAAAATAAATATTATTTGAAAGTTTGGATGACATCCATGAATTTTATTGGTTAATATGACATTATAGTATTTATTAAAATACTTTTTTTCGAATTAATAAAGTTTTTAAAACTTTAACGAAAATCAATTATTGAATAGTGTCAAAATTGACATAAATGAGTTTTTAAAACAAATATTATATTATTAATTGAAATTCTATTCCTAAAAATATAAGGTTCGGAAATAGGACTTATATCATTATATTTGGGTCATTAATGGACCACTTGGGGGTCTCTTGGATGTAAATAGTAAGTTTATTAACTATATAATATAAAATACAAAGTGATATGGTAAATGTAAAACTAATTATCTAAGAGTGAAAACTAAAAGATAAGGTTAATATAATTACCCAAACCTGTCTAAATTATATTGGTTGAAATTATTTCGACCCATAATCACCTTATTATTTGAATAATCCACTTTCTATCCATTATAAACTTAATATTAATTTATTATAAAATAATATTTCTAGCTTTTCCAAAGGTGCCCCTCACCCCTCTTATAAAAGGGCACTCCCCCTACTAACTAGTTCACACATTCAAAGCCTTTTGACTCGGCCAAACCCTGACCAAATACTATCTCAACTTTTCTCACTTCAACCTAATGGCCTTAGTTTGACCAGAAAGACAACCTAATGAGCCCTTTTGATCAAATCAAAAGGAAGAACCCGAAGAAGAGGTAATGTTTTCACCACCCTCTTTCAAGTTCCTTTCTTCTTCCACTTCTTCTTTCTTTGTTATTACCATTGTAAAATAATAACTCCAGTATCTTATATATACTATGATTTTATTATAAATATTGTACAACCATATTCAGTATTCTATCAATCCTTTGAATGACATGTCAGCATACGTGCGTACGTACGACTTACCGTCCCCAAGTCGTGGTGTAATTGTTATTCAAAACATTATTATTTGGATGGGTATAATAATGATGTGTAATTCATTTAAATAATAAATATAACATGATAATTATTATGTATATATGATATACCATCCAGTTATATATTATTTTAATATCAAAATAATGATATTGTCGCTCGTGCGTACGTACGGACTACCGTCTCCACGAACGCGATGAGATTCATTCCCCATCGTATCAATTCAAGTATAATTCTCATTTGATGATTAAAAATAATTTTTATGGACTTGATATCATTCTGTATATGAATAATATATAACCTACCCATAACAAACATGACTTATGTAACAAAACATATAAAAGAAAACGAGTAAGTTAACACTTGAAATGACGATAATACTAAGATATTATTAACAAAGCAATGTTAAAATATCATATATGATATTAATGTATATGATACATGTATAATTCAATAACAATTATTTCACTATTATGCAGGAGGATAACCTACCCTCGACCAAGGAAAAAGTACAAAGTAAGGGGTTTCTTATCTCGCTTTTAATTCCGTGAGATTTCCATTGTTCACCACTTATTTATTGCATGTGGTGTGTCTACTACCCATGATTGTATTCATTGTGTAATATAATATAATTTGTGGATATCTACATCATAATTGTATGATCCTTATTTCATGGGTGTATGTTTCTTATGTTACCAAATCGATAAGAGAATTTGAAATTTCAATTTCCATTCATTCGGATTTACGTATACTTCATTGATTATTTTACTCCAAGATTATGTGTGGAATAACTATTCATTTTCTTATGTCATAATTTACACTCCCCTTTCTATGGATATACTTTTTATACACATAATCACTCCATTTATAATTTCTCAAGTCATCTATATGAACTTGATAACAGTAATTTTAACTCAATCTCTATTTGTTGTGTCAAATATCCAATTCATCGGTGTTGTCTTTACAAGAATATGTGTGAATGTCCTCTGATTGATTGACACTGAATATCCAATCATATTGAGTGTATTTATATTTTTCACACATAATTATTCCATTGATTTATCCTTAACCCAATGATACGGTCTTTATAAGAAGTTTCATCTCAAATTACATTCCATTGAGACCGCTTTGTTGTTATACGCCAAATCACTTTTATTTGGTGTATATAATTTACTTTGACATAGTATATCATGAATCCCTTTATTCTCATGATATTACAAGTTTTGATTAACTCAATTATTTGTATTCAAGTGTCTCTCCTTTGGTTAGAAACTCTAACTAAAATATCATTTTTAAATGTTTTGAAGATTCATTCTTCTAAATATTTCTCATTAATGTCCATGTTTTAAAAATGATTTTAAGGATTTATTTTTATGGACATTATGGTTTTAAAATTAAAATTAATTTTAAAAGTTTCAAAGTGGTATGGGACACTTTTATTCAAAAATATATTTTTAAATGGCTTCTTGACAAATAGTGTGACTTTTAAATGATTTCAAGAAAAGGGGGATATTTTTCTCTAATAGTTTTGATGATTATTTTCATCCATGTCAATATCCTTCATCAATGTCGATTGAGGTTAATTTGATACAATACAATCTTCCATTTTGTATCGAATGAGTTATGTTTGACTGTGGATGTGCTATTTTTACACCATTCATGGTTTGTGGATAAAGTATTGACATTTCGTATGGTAGTTTTAATAAGAATGTTTATGTTATGTTTCAAAATTTTCATATGAGGAATGCATTGGACTTAGTAAGTGACAGGTGGAGCCCAATATAGCTCCTCGATGCATCGGTAGGTCTCATGAGACAAACTAGTGTCTTGGAACAAGGCCTTGAGAAAATATTATTTATAGTCTTGGCACGAGGCCTTGACTATGTGGTTATGATAGTCTGACATTATGCATTCTATCATTATGAAAGTGGTTATTGATATTGCATGTGATTATTCAACTAGTAGAATATCTATGTGAATAAGTAAATTCCATTATTTCATTTTATTTTTTCCATATTATGCTAAAGTTCAAGTTTAAAAGGCTTTTGTTTTAGTTATACATTGCGTTAAATGTTTATGCTTATTTATAAAAGTTTCCACTATATTGTTATCCTTAATGGGAATTTGAGCTCACCCCTTTCTTTGTTTTATTTTTCCTAGGATATGAAAAAGTATTTTATGAATGACCTACAGGGATAGATTAAGGGGATATGAGTGTGGAGACAAGATGTTGTTGTAGTTTTCACTTTAAGATATAATCTAATCTTTATGAATGTATCTAGTGTTTCCAAGACTACTAAACTAATCGGTCTTTCGAGACTTAATCTTTTGTGATCATGCCAATGTTATGTAATAATGCACCGACTCTGGGTAACTGGGGTTGCGGCGTTACAGTTGGTATTAGAGGAAGTTTAGTACAAACCATGAAAACTAGATTTAGATAAACTCTGATTAGAGCACATATCCCTAAGATAGAATTTGAGGATTAGTATAGAATAACTTCCTAGAATTTTGGTATTGTATAAATTTTGTGAGTTTTCCAAGCAATACATTCCTATATGGATACGAGCAGGTAGAGGTGGCTCTGGCACAGATGTACCTAGGGGTAAAACCCAAAAACACCGCTTTAATCTAGACTTGAACGGGAACTGGTGCACGACAACATGCCTTGCAACACTCTTGGTTACGACACTCTTGAGGGATATGCTTAGGATAATTTAGATTTTCTTTACAAACCAAATTTAATTATTTTAATATTAGTTGAGAATAAATGACCTTGGTTAATCCTAAGGTGTTTCAAATTGAAAATATGGTGTCATGATATTCTCTAAATTATTTTATGACTACTGTTACTCACACAATGCTTTTTGGTTTTAGTCAATGGCTGGAGTCCAAGGAAGTCATAGTAACTTTGAGAATGATGTAAAAGGTGGGAACAATGGTGGAAATGAGCAACAAAATGGGATGTTGATAGGCATAAAAGATACCGTGTTCATGCCAAATCAGTTTTCCAAAAATATGATCAACAACGTATATATTAACCAACTCTCGGACTCAATAAAGAAGAGAAAGGTGATGAATGATAAGAGCTCCAGCAGTGGAGAACGTGGAGAAAAGAATCCTAAATTTCCATCAATAGGAATTGTGGAAGGAGACACCCATGAAAGTTTCTCAATGGAACAATGAAATGCTTTACATGCGGGAAAGAAGGACATAAAGTGAAGAATTGCCGAGAAAAAAATGAAGAGTACTATGGAAGAAAATAAAAATGGTCCCAAGAATCCATTTACAGTTATTTTTCATAAATGTAGGGGACCTAGCCATTACCTAAGTGAATGCCCTATTCTGTAGGATATTTTCTTGGTCAAATAATATGCTATGTGCAAATAAATGTTTGGAGAAATGGTTAAAATTATTAGTGCTCCTTGTTGATGTGATTACATTGGAATAATTTTCTCTTGTATTTTTAACCCTATAGTTTTCCATGTGAGAATGATATTTGAGGAAGTCTTATCTTTTCTCCTGTGGATATAGTTATAAATAACTATTTGGTTTTATATGATCATTGGGTTTGAGGAAATTACAAGTTATTATATTTTGGGATGAAAATGCATTGTATGAGATAACATTTCTAGTTAAAATTATGTTATGGTTATTTTGAGGAATTTATCTCATTTTGGAAATTCTATAAAATATAGTTTTTGAAAAAGGACAACACGTATACCGTGTGACAACTCGTCGCGTCGGAAAAAGCTGTGGGAATCGAACCCACAACCAAAGTGCAATTGGGATTTATCTCCTACCATTAGACTACGTGAAGTCCCTAGTTAGTGTGAGTAATTATTTTTAGTTAAATGATTTTATTGATCAATAATAAGTTGATTTGGGTTCTTATGTCTTATCAAATTAATACCCTTAGTATCGTAAAATGATTTGGTGATTAAGTGATAAATGTTATTTTGGAAGATGTTCGCTTTTTTGGGAACACTATATTCCCAAAGAAAATAGAATACTATGGGGTTTCATTTGATGAGTAATGGTGGATTTTTATCTATGTTTTTATTGCGGATTTATAGTGATTTGGGTTATTTATGAAAATGATTAACCTATAATAGAGAATATGTGATTAGGTTAATTAATTTTAAGTTTGTGACTTTAAGAGTAGTTGATGTCATTTAGAGATACAATTTAACATGGAAGACTACATAACCAAATTCTTATAAGTTGTGGGTTTCAATATTAGTTTGTATTATATTGAAGGATTTTAAGGACAATTGTTTATTGAATGGTATTTATTTAACTTTGGGGTATTGATTTTAGAAATTAAGATTAGTGTTTCTTTCTCTAAAGGAATATCCTTTTAGTGGATCATCAGATCTTGTACTAAATGTTTTGGTTTTGGTTAATCTCTAAATACAAGGTAAATATATAGCTTATCCTTCGTGGAGCATGTGATTCTATAGAAGTTTATTCTATCTCTTCCAGTGTGACCAAGTCTTCTTGAATACTCATCGTTTAAAAAAAATGAGTTAGTTGTGGAAATTTATTAAAGAATGAAACTCTACTTACAAATTAATTATATCTATTTATTTTCTTAGTCAATCTCAGAAATGAATTCCCCATATTTATGTAATGTAACTTAAAACAAAGAAATGTTGTCTGTTTACTTTTCCTATTGGGAAACTAATGACCATTTGTCCCATCACAAGTTTGTGGTTTTCTTATTGTTAACTTTCTCCTGATCGTGTTTTCTATCCCACTCCATCAGAACTTGACACTTATTTTATCATCCATATCCATGTTTTTCTACATATAATCCTAGTATAGGTTATCTCGGGAGACATTTGTACTTCTCTTTCTTTCTTTTAAAGTGATAGTTTTATTGACTCTTTTTCTGATGTGGGACTTTACATTATATTACCAATCCCAATTTTAAAAATTACGAGGATGCAATTTATTTAAGGAGGGGAGAATGTAACACCCCAAGCTTCCACGGTACGATTCTCTTTGAATAATACAGTAGCATGTGTTGTACGCGATTTTGAGATTTTAACACACTGCGACGAATCAAAGTAGCCGTTATGAATAGTAATACCCACTTTTTGAAATATTATAAATTTTATCTCTCAAAAAGGACTTAATTTTTGGATTCTGAATAACGAAATTAGCCTAGGGTGAAATTTTTGTAATTTTCGGATAACTTATATTTTGATGAATAGTGAAAATTACTAAATTTTAATTAAAAACAACTTTTTTAATAGAAATAATTAATAGTGATAAATTATGAATTTTACTGGTTTTAAAGTATATTTAGAATATATTTTTACCATTTGATATTGTTTTGGTAATTGGACATAATTTCACAATTAAACCAGACATAAACAAGTGTCAATCGTTTGATAGTTATTTTCTCTTAAAAACATGCTTTTTGTTTTAACAACGAGAATTAATTTTAAATTAATTTCTGCGACTTCTGTGATTTGAAATTGGAAAAATGGATTCCATATTTGGAATCAATATGTCCAAGTTGTGTAAATAGCTAACTTTTATTTTTAGACATTTTGAATAATTACTTCGGTAAATATTTTAATTACCATGGTTAAAGGGTAAATCCGGTAAATAAGGGTAAAACAAAATAATATAATAATAATAATAAATTATACTAAAACATGTCCTAACCTTATTGGTTGATTAATGTCCGACCATGGGCATCTTTGGGTCTATTTGGGGACCCCATGGATCCACTTGTAAGCGATAAGGACACTTTATATTAATTAAGTTAAAATAAATACAAAAATGACATAAGCATATATCTTTTAGCAAAATAATTTTTACATAGGGTTATATATGTTGGATATTCGACTATAAATATATATTAGAAATATAAAAATATTTCCTACATAATGGTATTTTATTTTTTATTTTTAGACATTTAATTGTTAATATTATTTATGATACAATAATGATGCAGTATTTTCCTTATCAATGAAAGAATCAAATAATTGATATTATAAATATTAAAATAAATATAATTTGAATGTTTTAATGACATCCATGAATTTTATTGGTTAATATTACATTATATGATTTCTTAAATGAATTTGGTTTGTATTAATAAAGTTTTTAAGACTTTAGCAAAAATAAATTATTGAATAGTGTCAAAATTGACATAAATGAGTTTTTAAAAAAATATTATATTATTAATTGATATTCTTTTCCTAAAAATCTAAGGTTCGGCCAAAGGACTTATATCATGATAAGTGTGTCATTAATGGACCACTTGGAGGTATCTTGGATGTATATATTAAGTTTAATAACTATATAATATAAAAACACAATGTGACATGGTAAATGTCAAACTAATTAATTAAGTGTTAAAACTAAACGATAAGGTTAATATAATGACCCAAAACTGTCTAAATTATATTGGTTGAAATTATTTCTACCCATAACCACTTGAGACTTTGAATAATCCACTTTCGAGCCATTATAAACCGAATATGAATTTATTATAAAATAATATTTCTAGCTTTTCCAAAGGTGCCCCTCACCCCTCTTATAAAATGGAACTCCCCCTTCTCACTAATTCACACATTCAAAGCATTTTGAATCGTCCAACCCCTGCCCAAATACTCTCTCAACTTCCATCACTTCAACCTAGAGGCCTTACTTTGATCATAAATCCAACCGAAGGAGCCCTTTTGATCAAATCAAAAAGAAGAACCCGAAGAAGAGGTAATGTTTTCAGCACCCTCTTTCAAGTTCCTTTCTTCTTCCACTTCTTCTTTATTTTTTATTCCCATTATAAAATAATAACTCCAGTATATTATATATACTCTGATTTTATTATAAATATGGTACAACCATATTCAGTATTCTATCCATCCTTTGAATGACATGTCACCATACGTGCGTACGTACGACTTACCGTCTCCACGTCGTGGTGTAATTGTTATTCAAAACATTATTATTTAGATGGGTATAATAATGATGTGTAATTAATGTAAATAATAAATATAACATGATTATTATTCTGTATATATGATATAACATCCAATTATATATTATTTTAATATCAAAAGAACGATATTGTCGCTCGTGCGTACGTACGAACTACTGTCTCCACGAACGCGATGAGATTAATTCCACATCGTATCCATTCAAGTATAATTATCATTTGATTATTAAAAATAATTTTTAATGGCTTGATATTATTATGTATATGAATAAGATACAACCTACCCATAACAAACATGACTTATGTAACAAAACATATAAAAGAAAACGAGTAAGTTAACAACCGAAACGACAATAATACTAAGATATTATAAAAAAAGCAATGTTAAAAGATAATATATGATATTAATGTATATGATACTTGTATAATTCAATAAAAATTATTTCACCATTAAAAAGGAGGCTAACCTACCCTCGACCAAGGAAAAAGTTCAAAGTAAGGGGTTTCTTATCTCACTTTTAATTCTGTGATATTTCCATTGTTCACCACTTATTTATTGCATATGGTGTGTGTACTACCCATGATTGTATTCATTGTGTAATATAATTTAATTTCTAGATATCTAAATCATCATTGTATGACCCTTCTTTCATGGGTGTATGTTTTGTATGTTACCAAATCGATAAGAGAATTTGAAATTTCAATTTCTATTCATTCGGCTTTACGCATACTTCATTGATTATTTTACTCCACGATTATGTGTGAAATCACCATTCATTTTATTATGTCATAATTTCCACTCCAATTTCTGTGGATATACTTTTTATACACACAATCAATCCATTTATAATTTCTCAAGTCATCCATATGAACTTTATAAGAGTAATTTTAACTCAATCTCGATTTGTTTTGTTAAATATCCAATTCATTGGTGTTGTCTTTACAAGAATATGTGTGAATGTCCTCTGATTGATTTACACTTAATATCCAATAATATTGAGTGTATTTATATTTTTCACACAAAATTATTCCATTGATTTATCCTTAACCTAATGATACGGTCTTTATAAGAAGTTTTATCTCAAATTACATTCCATTGAGACTCCTTTGCTGTTATACGCAAAATCATTTTTATTTGGTGTATATAATGTAATTTGACATAGTATATCATGAATCTCATTATTCTCATGATATTAAAATTTTTTTATTACCTCAATTATTTGTATTCATGTGTCTCTCCTTTGGTTAGAAACTCTAACTAAAATATCATTTTTAAATGTTTTAAAGATTCATTCTTCTAAATCTTTCTCATTAATGTCCATGTTTTAAAAATGGTTTTAAGGATTTATTTATATGGACATTAGGGTTTTAAAATTAAAATTACTTATAAAAGTTTCAAAGTGGTATGGGACACTTTTATTCAAAAATATATTTTTAAATGGCTTCTTAACAAATAATGTGACTTTTAAATGATTTCAAGAAAAAGGGGGATATTTCTCTCTAATAGTTTTGATGATTATATTCATCTATGTCAATATCCTTCATCATTCTCGATTGAGGTTAATCTGATACAATACAATCTTCCATATTGTATCAAATGAGTTATGTTTGACTGTGGATGTGCTATTTTATACCATTCATGGTTTGTGGATAAAGTATTGACATTTCGTATGCTAGTTTTAATACGAATGTTTATGTTATGTTTCAAACTTTTCATATGAGGAATGCATTGGACTTAGTAAGTGACGGGTGGAGCCCACTATAGCTCCTCAATGCATCGGTAGGTCCAATGAGAAAAACTAGTGTCTTGGCATGAGGCCTTGACAAAATGTTATTTGTAGTCTTGGCACGAGACCTTGACTATGTGGTTATGATAGTATGGAATTATGCATTTCATCATTATGAAAGTGGTTATTGATATTTCATGTGATTATTATACTAGTATAATATCCATGTGAATAAGTAAATGGAATTATTTCATTTTATTTTTTCCATATTATACTGAAGTTCAAGTTTAAAAGGCTTTTTTTTAGTTATAACTTGCCTTAAATGTTTATGCTTATTTATAAAAGTTTCCACTATATTGTTATCCTTAATGGGAATTTGAGCTCACCTCTTTCTATGTTTTATTTTTCCCAAGATGTGAAGAAGTATTTTATAAATGAACTGCAGGGATAGTATAAGGGGATATGAGTGTGGAGACAAGATGTTGTTGTAGTTTTCACTTTATGATGTAATGTAAACTTTATTAATGTATCTAGTATTTCCAATACTACTAAACTAATTGATCTTTTGAGACTTGATCTTTTTTTATCATGCCAATGTTATGTAATAATTCACCGACTCTGGGTAACAGGGGTCGGGGCGTTACATGGACAATAATGGGGATATTATAACATTTCATGTTTTGAACCTGATGCAAAAAGCGCATGAAATTAAATTTTTCATTTGTTGGGCATGTCGTTTTTAAAACGAAGCATCAAAACATATTTCTGAGAGTCATAACGCCCCTTAAATGTGTGTTATTTTTAAAAGAAGTTAAATTAATTAAATTAAAATTTTAAAATAAAAATTAATTAATTAAGATTAAATGAAAAATGAAATAAATAATAAATAAAATCTAAAACCTAACCCTACCCCCTCATTTTTGATATATCCCCAATGGGTCTCCCAACGTCGTGCACACGACCCCCCTCTGCACTCCTCCACCATTCTTCGATTTCTCTGCTGAATTTCTTTGTGATTCTTCCTCAAATCATCATGGTTGTGAAAAGGAGCCCTTGGGATTTGTTGGCATGTGTTCTGGCCACCACTGCCAAAGGTGAGGCAGTTATGGTTCTTTTAGACCATTGACTTTGATTTGGGTGTGTTGAACTTCATCGTATGGTTTCTTCTTGTTTTGGTTCGTCGCTGACACCTGAGTGTGTTGGTCCCTACTTATTGGTTTTGAGTCGCCAAGTCAAGGGAGACTCGCCTATGGGTGCATAGGTATGTAATATATATATATATATATATATATATATATATATATATATATATATTTGTTTGTGTGTGTGTGTGGGTTCCCCCATTACATGTTCAACCACCCATGGAAATGATTAAACACGTATGGGGCTAGGTGTTCCCATGTATATATATAAATTCATACGTAGGTGAGTGGAGATTGGAATATTCATATAAGAATATATGTAAGGATCCCGTTTTACATTCCCATGGCCATGTAGGTGTGTGAATATGGGATATATGACCTTGCATTTATGTGAAAGTGTATATGCCTAGTGGGGTAGTTGCATCTTTTAGTTAGAAAGCTCCAAGAGCCAAAGTGGACAGTTTGATTACACCTAGAGGTAGGGTCCCTCTCCTGGACTCTTTAATTCAAGAATTCTTCAAATTATATTTATATCATTTCTTAATTCATCATAATTATATTTAATTGAATATCTTGAATAAATGTTCTTTAATATAATTTTTTGTGTCGTAAATAAAGTTATGGTTTTATAATAAAACCCTTCCAACAGAGGTGCACTATCTGTGAAAACTCATCGTGATAGTTATTTTGATCTAGTTGTTTAACTTATTTCATTTGATTATGTTGAATGAGTTTTAGAATAAATGTTAAATATTATTAAATTAATTGTGTGATAAAGAAACACCGTGGTTTTATTACAAACCCCCTCCAACAGAGGTGCACTGCCTTCAACCCAAAAAGTAGTTATAGTGTTACATCATGTTTGATTGTGGTTTGAGTATTCCATATATCTTTCTATTAGTACTGATATATGATGGGATGGTTCCATGGAATGAATATTTGATTGTTGAATTAATATTAGGATGATGAGGTTCTTGAATAGTGTTAATTAATTATTGAATCAATTAAGGGATGTTGATCTTGTTTAACCATGTTAATTAGTTTTGAATTAATTAAATGGAAATTATGTAATAAATTAATTTTTTAATTAATTAATGTGATATGTTGTTTTGGATAGATTGAGTTAATTACCTAGTTGACTTGCTTGTGGTTATGAATAATTAACTATTGACTATTGAGATGTTGAATGGATAATTAATTGTAGAGTTATTTTATGAGATATTTATGTTGTTAATTAATTGAATTAATTAATAGATTTGATTAATTGATTAATTAATTAATTAATGGATAGTCTTGTGGTGTTAGGCATTGGGTTCTAAACCAATGATTTAAATGATTATGTTTAAGTCATGGGCGAACCACAAATTTAGTGAATGAGATCACACTTACTTTTGAATAATTAAAATGATAAGTTGTGGGTGAACAACTAATTTAGTGGACCAGATCACAATTAGTTTTGAATAATTAAAATGATAATTTGTGGGCGAATCACTAATTTAGTGGATGAGCTCACACTTAGTTTTAAATAATTAAAATGACAAGTTGTGGGTGAACCACTAATTTAGTGGATGGGATCACACTTAGTTTTTACTAATTAAAATGATAAGTTGTGGTCAAACCACTAATTTAGTGGACAAGCTCACACTTAGTTTTGAAAAATTAAAATGATAATTTGTGGGAGAACCACTAATTTAGTGTATGTTATCACACTTAGTTTTGAATAATTAAAATGATAAGTTGTGTGCGATCCACTAATTTAGTGGATGGGCTCACACTTATTTTTGAATAATTAAAATGATAAGTTGTGCGAGAACCACTAATTTAGTGGACAGACTCACACTTAGTTTTGAATAATTAAAATGATAAGTTGTGGGTGAACCAATAATTTAGTGGACGGGCTCACACATAGTTTTGAATAATTAAAATGATAAGTTGTGGGAGAACCACTAATTTAGTAGACATGATCACACTTAGTTTTAAATAATTAAAATGATAAGTTGTGGGTTAACCCCTAATTTAGTGAATGGGCTCACACTTAGTTTTGAATAATTAAAATGATAAGTTGTGGGTGAACCACTAGTTTAGTGGATGAGTGTAGATTAGTAATTTGATTAATTATACTGAATGTATTATGACACGTTTTCCAAACCAAAATATAATATTGGACTCTAAATTTACTTCTAATTGTTTAGATGGTCTACAGAGACAACGATTGTGCTTGCTTTATATAGGGGATGCCAGGTTTAGTCCAGATCATAAGACAGATGTGATGCAATTTAATTGAACTGTTAATGAACACGAAATGAATGTGTGACCATTGTAATTTATATATTAGAATTATAGAGTTACAATTTGGAATTTAATCCCAGGTACGAGCTGAAACATGTATCACCATCAGGTATTCCTTAGGAACCCGGAAATGTCTTCATTTATTTATCCAGTTCTGTCATCACTTCAATAAAACTACACACTATTTAATTATATTGTTTGGTCTAGTTGTGTTTGACACCAGTGGTTTTTTTCTACTGAGATTTATATCTCACACCATACTTGGTCCTCCAATGCACTGGGGTACCAGAGTATAATTTTCTTGTTCATCGAACTACAAAAGATGATTGATTGCTTATGCTGTGTTTTTGTATTTGTGAGTTAGGAGAAAAGGACCAAGATGAAGTTCAAGATGCTCAAGGAGATCACCCGTGGGGATTTTTTTTGTCTTTTCTTAATTATTGTGTTGGGTTTTTAAGTAGGTTATACTATTCACTACTTTCAGTATGTATCATACCCATGATATTCATTCATCTATTGTATAATTTTTCATTGGAAACTTTAATTAAATTGGTAAATATTGTATTTCGCTGCGTTTTCAATTATTTATATCATCTTCTGCTATTGTCAGATATTTATTTTCTGCTTCCACTGTTGTCTTTTATTTTACCCTGTTATACCACTATGGAACTCTAATCTATAAGTAAATAGTCTCCTCATAGACACACCCTTGGCCCTCACTGCTAGTCATTAGGCTCTGGCATTATGGGAGATACTCTTGAGGTCATGGGACCAACCGATCTTGCCACCGTCTTAGAGGTGAACTGGGTTGGTATGTTACCAAGCAGTATCAAAGGATTTTTTCCTCTATCTAACTGTTTTGGGTTGGTAGATAGGAGACTAGGAATGTGTCAGTTCTTGGTTAATGGTTGTACCTGGGACTAATCACCCCACATTAAAAAAATGACCAAGTGTTTAGGGCTGGTAATTGATGTTCATGCTTTTCGATATTATATTTTATATGATTTCACCTTGAGTTACTGGTGTGATTTCCACTTCTTATTAATTTTTTATGTTTATTGTATATTACCCTTGGCCTATCAGGGTAAGGATGAAGCATTTCATGTATAAAATTAGGTACAGAGGAATTCACATTCCATGCATAGTGCCATTCCATTTAGTTTCATTTTAGTTTTCCTACTGTTATGATTGTGTTCCTTAAATGTGTGCCATGTTTTGTATTTATTTTTCATGCTATCCTATTTTCATGCTACCTATTTACTAACATGTTTTCCTTGTATCTTGATTTTGTACTTATTAGCATGTCTCTATGATTAATGTTCCATGATTTAGTGTTATAGTTTGCTGCTTAGTGTTAGATGCTTGTAGTAACATGTTTTTCCCTTGGTGGAATTAGCTAAATCAAGTATCTAGTGTTTGTTTTAAAATGGGTGCTTGATATTTCTTAAAAACAATGTAAATGTTTAAAAAAAAGATAAATGTGAATAAATGTAAAAGTATTGGTAATGGAACATAAAGTGGTGTTCTCATTTAAACCCCTGTGTAAGGATAGTTTAAGTTTCTCCTTGAGTTGCCTTGGGAAGGAATTACCTGTGTTTTCTGTAGGCACTCTTTTATTTTTCAGTGACTTAGATGATCATCTTTTGAGCCTAGTAAGTTCTTTTAGCATAACCCTATATTAGGGACAATGCTTGTTCTTCGTAAAGGGATATCCTATTGTAGGTAGCACCCTTAGAACTTAAAATACTTGCTAATGTTGTATGTTTTTTGCCTTCTTGGTGTTATTCTCCTGCCTTTGTCCCTAGTCAAACCCCGTTGTTTATAAATCACACCCTTGTTTGGACGGGTGGTCATGTGTTTTATGAGATGATGACATGATCGTGTCTCTAGCTAAAAGGGCTTGGATTATTACCATCTTAGTGTTTTATATGTAAATGAGACTTGGATCAGATCCTAATGGCATATGTGTCACCTGCCTAACCAATTATTGAATGCGCATTAGGAATTTAGAGATGAAACACGACCTTTTTTGAGAGACTTTACAACCCTTATGGATCGAATAAAGGTTACGTTGTTCCTGAAGGCTTCTCAGGGATAAGAAGTTATAAGGTGGGAAGGTTTTAACATTCAGTGTTTTGAATTGGATAAAAAAGTGCCTTAAATTAACTTTTTCATTATATGGTCATGTCGTTTTTAAAAAAGAGCATCGAAATGACTTTTCAAGAGTCATAACCCCTCCTTCAATGTGTGTTCTTTTTAAAATAAGTTAAATTAATTAAATTTAAAATTTAATATGAGAAGGAATTAATTGAAATTAAATGAAAAATTAAAGAAATAATAAATAAAAACTAAAACCTAGACTAACCCTCCCCCCTCATTTTCGACGCATTACCCCAAGGGTTCTCCTATACGCCGCATGTGTAACCCCCTCCGCACACATCCTCCATTCTTTGATTTATCCAACATATATCTTCTCGATTCTTCCTTGAATCATCATGGTTGTGAAAAGGATCCATTGGTATGTGTTCTGGAAACTGACGCCCAAGGTGAGGTTGTTCGGTGTGTTTTGGACCACTGAATTTACTTTGGGGTTGTTGAACTCTATTGTGTGGTTTCATCTCATTGTGGTTCGTTATTGGAACCTGAGTGCATTGGTCCCTTCTTGTTGGTTTTGAGTTTCCAATTCAAGGGTGACTCTCCTATAGGTGCATAGGTATGGAAATATATATATGTGAGTTCTCCCGTTACATGTGAAACCACCCATGGAAATGATCAAACATGTATCGGGCTCAGTGTGCCCATGTGTGTATATATATATATATAAAAATGAATCCATAGGTGAGTGGAGACTAGAATATGAATATAATAATATTTGTAAGGATCCCCTTGTGAATTCCCATTACCATGAAGGTATGTTCATAGGGGCTCTGTGTCCTTGCATTAATGTGAAAGTACGCATGCTTTGTGGGGGAGCAACAACTTTGAGTTAGAAAGCACCAAGAGATGAAGTGGATGGATTGGTTCCACCTTGAGGTAGGGTCCCCCTCCTAGCCACTTTAATTCAAGAATGATTTTAAAATTCATTTAGCTAATTTCTTAATGCCTCTTAATTATATTGAATTCCATATCTTAAAAAATTGATATTTAATATAATTGTTTCATTGTAAATGAAGTTATGGTTTTGTAATAAAACCCCTCAAATGGAGGTGCACTGTCTGCGAAATTTCACCGTGAGAGTTATATTGATCTAGTTGCTTAACTTATTTCATTTGATTATTCTGAATGAGTTTTAGAATAAATTTTAAATATAATTAAATTAATTGTGTGATAAAGAAACTCCATAATTTTATAAGAAAACCCCTCCAACGTAGGTGTACTCCCATCAACCCAAAAAGTAGTTGCATTGTTTCATCATGTTTTCTTATGGTTTGACTTTTCTATATATTTCCATTAGTAATGATATATGATGGGTTGATTCCATGGAATGAATATTTGATTGTTGAATTAATCTTGGGAAGATGAGGTTCTTGAATAGTGTAAATTAATTATTGATTAAATTAAGGGAAATTGACATCACTGAACCATGTTAATTAATTGTGGATTAAATAAATGGAAATTATGTAATAAATTAATTGTTTAATTAATTAATTTGATATGTAATTTTGTTTATATTGAGTTAATTATCTAGTTTAATTTCTTCTGGTTAAGAAAAATAAATTGTAAATCAATTATAGACTATCAAGATGTTGAATGGTTAATTAATTTTAGAGTTTTTTATGGGAGATTCATGTTTTTAATTAGTTTAATTAATTAAAGTATTTGATTAATTAATTTATGAATTAATTAATGGATGGACTTGCAGTGTTATACATGGGTTTCTATAGAAATGATTTAAATAATTATGTTTATGTCATGGGAGAACCCCTAATTTAGTGGAAGAGCTCAAACTTAGTTTTGAATAATTATAATGATAATTTGTGGGCAAAACAGTAATTTAGTAGACAAGCTCACATTTTGTTTTGAATAATTAAAATGATAAGTTGTGGGTGAACCACTAATTTAGTGGATGGGCTCACACTTAGTTTTGAATAATTAAATTGATAAGTTGTGTGCAAACCACTAATTTAGTGGATGGGCTCACACATAGTTTTGAATAATTAAAATGAGAAGTTGTGGGCTAACCACTAATTTAGTGGATGGGATAACACTTAGTTTTGAATAATTAAAATGATAATTTGTGGTTGAACCACTAATTTAGTGGATGAGCTCACACATAGTTTTGAATAATTCAAATAATAAGGTGTGGGTGAACCACTAATTTAGTGGACGATATCACACATAGATTTGAATAATTAAAATGATAAGTTGTGGGTGAACCACAAATTTTGTAGACGGTCTGACACATAGTTTTGAATAATTAAAACGATAAGTTGTGGGTGAAACACTAATTTAGAGGACGGTCTCACACTTAATTTTGAATAATTAAAATGATAACTTGTGGGCAAACCACTAATTTAGTGGATGGGATCAGACTTAGTATTTTGATTAATTATTTGGAATGTATTATGAAACATTTTCTAAACCAAAATAAAATCTTGGACTCATTATTTACTTTTGATTCTTTATATGGTCTTTTGAGACAACTATTGTGTTTGCTTCATATAGGGGACACCAGGCTTAGGCCAGATCTCAAGACATATGTGACGCAATAAAATTGAACTGTTAATGAACATGATATGAATGTGTGACCATTTTTATTTATGTTCGATAATTGTAGATTTATTGTTTGGAATCTAATCCTGACTATGATCCGAAGTGGGTATTTTTTTTTCAGGTTTCCCTTAGGAACCTGGACATGTCGTCATTTATTTATCCAGTTCTGTCATCACTTCTATAAACCTGCACTCTAGTTAATTATACTTCTTGTTCTAGTTGTGTTAGACACCAGTGGTGTCGGCCTAATGAAATTTATATATCACACCCTACTAAGGCCGCCATTACACTAGGGTACTTGAGTAGACTTTTTTTTCACAAGACGACAGACGATGATTGATTTCTTATGTTGTATTGTTTTATCTGGGAGTTAGGAGCAAATGACTGAGTTGGAGTTTGGGATGCTCAAGGAGATAAATCATGATGATTTTATATCTTTTATTTATTATTATGATAGGTTGTAAAGTAGGTTGTACTGTTCACTACTTTCAGTATGTGTCATCACCATGACATGCATTCATCTATTGTATAATTTGGCATTGGCCACTTTTATTAAAATGTTAAATATTGTCTTTCACTACTTTTTCAATTATTTATATTGTCTTTTCCAACTGTCAAATATATATTTGAAACTTTCGCTATTTTATTTTGTTTTACCTTGTTATACCGTTGTGTAACTATGATCTATGAGGGAATAGTCTCTCCATAGACACACCCTAGGCCCTCGCTTCTAGTAATAAGCCTCTAGCGTTAGGAGAGATGCACTTGAGGTCATGTGACTCACTGATCTAGCCACCATATTAGAGGTGATATGGTTTGGTATGTTACATATACGGAATGAAAAATCCGAACATAAGAAAATATAAATTAAGAGGGCATAACATTAAAGGAGTGCTTGCAAAGAGAAGGGTGGTAGATTCCCATACCTTGAAGAGTAACTTAAAAAATATAGGATTGGGACTTTGGGGGCTTGAATACACCTTGAGAGGACTCCTTGGGAAGAAATAAAATAATAAATTTATGGAGAATTATTTTTTAATGAAATGAAATGAAGGAATGAGTGGGTATTTATAGAAAAAGGGAGGCAATATTTTATTAATTTCAAAGGACACCTCATTAGTGGTATTTGCAAAACCATGAGCTTTTCCATCATATTTTCCCATGGTATTGACCACCAGGGACACCTCATATCATATTTTAATCCATAAGAGTCGAAAAAAATCTTATCTTACTCATTACATCATTATGACATAGTTATGATGTCATTAAACATACTGAAAACCCAAAACCGTATTTTTAATATTCATCGAAAATTCAACTATTTCAAAAAAATCTCAAAAATTTACCCTAACCATTTTTCAACCTATAGAATTAAAAAATGAACTCCACTTTATTAAAATTAAATGAATTTTAAATTAAAGTAAATAAATAAAATAATACTTAACTAATAGTTTTTAAAACATTTATTTACTTGTACTATGATATAGTTATATCACATTACCATTTAAGTTGATTAAAATATATTTATACATACTTAGGTGATATTACTATTCCATTGGTTAAATTTCCATTATTAAGGTTAAAATTACTATTCCAAAGGGTCAAGTTACAATTCACCAGAAAATTAAGTTGATCCTATTAGACTCGAAATATCTTTTTAATTGCAACAATGTATGTCCGTTTTTCAGAAATAATTTTACAGAAAAATTTATTTAATAATAAAATATTTTTTACTATTCATGAAATAATATTCATAAAAAAATTCTATTTATAAAATACTTTTCATCCAAAAAAAATATTATTCATAAAAAATAGATACTTCTTAGAAAACTACTAAAAATTCACCCTAAATTTATTTTGACATTTGAAATTCAAAAAAGAAGTTTATATTACCATAATAATTATCTAATTATGAGAAATTTAAATTTAAAATATAAAAAACCTTAGTTATTAAAAATAATAGAGGATGGAAAATGCATAGTTAAATTGCATAGTGAAATTGCATAGTGAAATTTCTGAAGCTTAAAATAAATTAAAATTATTTTACCATTTACATTTAAAAAGGTGTGTCTTAATCAAAATATTTCCTTAAAAAATCATTATTCATAATACCTTAATTTATAAAAATAATTATATCATTTTTGAAAATTACAATTTGGTTCTAAAAAGTCAATTAATCAAAATTGTCTCAGTTTAACATATATTTGATTATGAAAATGTCACAAACCAAGCCGGGTTGCCATCTGACTTAGCGTGTGAACCGGTCTGCGACATGGCCCGAAGGGCATTCCCAATCCCCACGGGCTGGCACAAGTTCCCAGGTATCAAGAGTTACATGTGGGAATGGTTTACCTAAAATAAGAGATAGAAAAACAACTAATAAGATAAATAAACAAATGCTAGAAAACAAAACCAAACAAGCCCTTAACATTGGACCAAACTTACACTTTTCAATTCAACCCAAAACTCCAAGAAGACCTCAATGAAAAGAAAACTAACACATATATTTGCACTTTCAGGCAACATGAGGATCCACCTCCTCAAACCACCATCATCAGACCTGCACGGTAAAACCATCGACTACCCAAACCACCGTCACTAAGCACGATGCCTCAACTTGGAATACACAAAGTACAAGATCTACATACACCCAAAGGTGTATATAGGGTGTGAGAAAAATTCCCAGTAAGATACCACCCAATAAAAAGGTTACATAAAACAACATCAAAAATATAATTTAACTTTCTTATTTAAAAACATACTTTTAAAATGATTTTAAGGAAAAAATTTAAAAGCTAAATGTGAAAAACGATAACTGAAAGAAAAACCATTTCACAAATAATACTTTAAAATGGAAGAGAAAATTTATAAAGAACATGAACATACTCAAGTAGTCCTCTGTATGCTGACCGAAAGCACTACATCATGGATAGTAGAGCACTGCAAGTGAATCCCCTAAGGTAGCTAGTATGAGGGGTGTGCTAGATACATCATACCTAGGTGTAAACATGGCCTATGAACTACAATAATCAATGCTCTCGTGCACGAACCACTAGTAGGGAAACACATCCATAGCCAAGTTTTCTCCAACCATCACAAAAGTTTAGTTAGTGTTGTAACTTTAATCCTTCCAGATGAAATTGGGACGAACCACTCACGTGTCATCTTGCATAATAGTCTAAATCCTACCACCTAGGTGCCTGAGGTTCTCCCTTGTGCTCAATCAAGTTCCACATCCACATAGTATATTACTTTCTCATATCACAGACCAAACAAGTCATTAAATACAAAATCCACCACTTGCATACACAAACACCATTTAAAAAAACACACGCACACCAAAACCGTTTCACAACATAATTAAAATCTATTTCAAGACTTGATAAACTATTTAAAATAATTAAAGAACTTTTATTAATAGCACATCAAGGGTTTTCACATTAAAAATGTCCAGTTCCACATATAAGAGTTCATTTAAAAACCTTAACTCACATGAAATCCTATCAAATACAACACCCGCACTTCACATATAATTTAATAAATCCAGTTAACAAAATTATAGAATATTCATATAATAATGCCACTTTAAAACCAAAAGTATATAATATTCATATAAAAACATGCTTTTCATTGTTCAAACAATTTACAATTCAATTTTAGAAGTACACAACATGGAAAACACAACCAAAGTGACTCATTTTCCTTTAAAAATCTCTATTTAATTATGCACACACCTCAAAGACCTTGAAAACACATTTCTCACCAACCAGATGACCCTAAACACCTTTCCAACCTTGTTTTACATCCCAAATACCCCTTAAATAAATAATTTCTCAATTTATAAAAACATATCACATGAAAAAGAAACCATTATAAAATCAATTTCACTACTCAAACCTTCTAAAAAATCATTCTCACTCCATAATAAATTTGTTAAACACTTCTAGAATTTACCACAACAAGGTCAAAATAAAAAACATGACACTTTCTAAAAGTTCAATTTTCATCAAAAACGCATGCCACAAAATTTTTAAAACATAGTTCACATCTTGCAACAAAATAATAGAATATATTAAATTTAACTATCCAAAAATATTAAATCATCTAAAAGATTAAAAGTCATGGAACCACCTATCGGAGTGTAGAAACTCCAAAAATTCGGTGCATGACTCTAAATGTTCACCAATCACACCACAAAAAAATTGAATTGAACCTTTAAAAAACAAGATATCTGCAAATGAATTAAAATAGAACCCTTCGAAAACAAAACCCAAAAGTACTAAGACCAAAACCCCATCATGGAGGAATAATGGTCTACCCAAAGGAAGGTTCATGAGCCGGAGGAGAGCAGGGTACCTGCAGAAGGTTGTGGTCACTAGAGGAGGGCTGGCAGTTCGCTCTAGTGAAGGGTCTGTGGTTCTGGCTTCTGGTGGAGGGCTGACCATGGTGAGAGGGGCGCAGGCGGAGGTTGGGGTGGTGGAATGATTAGAGAGGGGAAGTTGGAGGAAGGAAGTGCTGGCTGTGTCATTAGAATGAGATATTGGTCGATCGGGAGGAGAGGAAGTTGACTGTGAGTAGCTAGCTGGGAAGTAGGGGCGCGACGTGAGCGGGCTGGCTGGGAGGTTGGGGAGATGCTGGATGGAGGCCGACCAAGGGGAGGGTGAACCATGGGGTAGTGTGAGGTAGTGTTTTAGGGGATGGTGTCTGGTGCAATGGGATGAGGGTATAAGGGAATAAGGGATGCGACGAGTTGGAGAGAAAGGGGGAAAGATGAGGAATGGTTCTATTGGTTCCCACATACCCTCAAAGTGGGTTTTCAATAAAAGAAAAAAATGAATTGTGGTAAGAGAAAATATGAAGATAAAAAAAGAATAAAGACCCTAAAAAATCAACTTAAATGTATTAATCATACCAATTAGTAATCATAATATAAACAATAATACTGATAATGATAATAATAATGATGATAACAATAATAACATCCTCAAATAATAACTTTATTATTATCAGTAAAACAGTTCATTAAAATTTATCACACTCTTCTTATTTTATTTTATTTTTTATTTTATCACTATTAATTTTTATTTCTTCATTAATAGTTCTTTTTATTTAATTAATTTAACATTGGACGGTCAAACGGTGGCCCAGACGAAGCCATGCGGTTCCCAAATTGTGCTTTGCCTAAGCGTCGAACGCTATCAAGCTTTAAAACCCATTTATTAACAAAAACTCAAAATTTATTTGGGACTCAGCCTGCACTTTGACAGAATATTTATAAATAAAAATAAAATAATAAAGAGACTGTAACATAATATTATATTATAAATAATATTAATAACAATATCATACAATTTATATTCTTAACAATAATAATAATAATAATAATATCTTCAAATAATAATAATATTATTATCGTTAAAATAATTCCTTAAACTTTTATTACACTTATTATTTTCATTTTATTTCCATTTTATTTATCTACCTAAAACATCAGGCAAACCATATAGTGAAGTGTGTGATGCCACATGATGAATCAAGAAAATCCGCATAGCTTCGATCGTGGTGTGTTGAATTCTGTTAAGGCCAAAACATGCATTTTTGAACAAGAACTCAAAAATTTTAGGCCGGGCTTGAATCTGAACAACCTGATGCCCATAAAATTAATAAAATAAATAATTCAAATATGGTGGGTGTGAAAATTCTCCCCACAATAAATATTTACACCCTCGGAAAGCCACAACTAAGAATAAACCCCAAAGATGAAAATGAAACCCCCTTAAGGTTCAAGAGGATCCCCAAAATCAACAAGAAAAAAGAGGAAAACACATCATTCTTAGAGAAAGTGACTTAAATGAAAACCTCAAGAAACCCATAAAAAGACATTTAACTATGTGTAACCTGCCCCAAAGAGTCAGGACACCTACAGTTGATTAATCAAGGAAAGGGACTCCTACCCCCACGAAAACCAACTTTGCAAGCCAAAACAACTAAAACACCATTGAACGAAAACCACACCTTTGGACTAGAGTGAAAAAACAAGATCAAACCCTATCTAAAGAAACTCTTATCGATTACCACAAATCCATATTTATAAATAGAACCAAAATTCCAACATGGGGAAAGCCCGAAGGGGATCCCCACCATTAAAAACTTACTAACGCCTAAGAAGAAACTGGAAAATTGACATGATGAGGACTGAGCGGACTCCCCATCATTATGAAGAATTCCACCATCGATTCATTCCAAATAATTTTGAGTGAGACTTTTTGTGGGTCTCCACACCATTAGAATTGACGAAAGATTCAAAACTTTGAAAATTTCCCAACGGTGTCCAAACACCCCACCACAAGGGGTGGGGAGGGCCAAGACCTAATACCAAGGTGTCAAAACCATGGCCTAAGAGATACCAAAATATCCACATCCCTAGATGATCACTATTTAACTTTGAGACCGATTTACCCAAAATACCCCATAAGGACCACTAAAGCGATTACATTTGGTGGGATGCAACCCCCAAGAGTTTAAGGTAACGAGATGACCACGCCTCCTTATAGCCACATGAAACCTCACACACCCAAATAGGTTGTTTAGAACGTAAAACCCACCGAAAATAATTTAAATAGCCACCATTTTCAATAACGATGACAAAAATAAAGTCAGGGTCCCATACGATCTTGGGGTTTCTGACCACGCACCAGCTTCAATCCGAGGCCTATGGTTGGAGCCCTGATTTTTGAAGTATCTCCTGCCTCAAAGTCATGAATTAAAAACTCATGAACTAAGCTTCTCCTTTTGGTGCCACGCACAACCACACCGCAACTGAGAAAACACAAAAAAAAAGCACAACACACCACATCATCCAACTACTCCCTCACGGTACATCCACAAAAATAGGTTTAGAGGATGCACATGCCTCACCTTTTCACATTAATCAAGAAACTTAAGAAGTAAAAACACATGACAAAAACTCCCCATTGAACAGAAAAATTGTAAATCCCTTAGAGGAGGACACACTCCTACGAAAATAGGGATTCTTGAAGGATTCTATGAAATCCACCATTGCACTTCAAAGAGAACCCACAATAAAAGGCGTCACCAAACATGACCCTTGCGGCCGATGAAATAACTACAAGCCTTTCATGACATCGGTCAACACTGATAATTCCGAACCGCCTTCACGATTTTCTGTGGGAATTTATTTCATGATTTCCAAGGGGACCTTCAGACGCAACGGTGTCAAACTTCATACCTGATGACTCAGAAAACTCAAAGAGGCCAAAACTCCATTCTACTCCCCTCACACATGTCATCCTGTTGCGAGATGATATGCTTAGTTGTAAAAAGGAGAGGTGGTTTCAATTATAGAATTCAAGAAGAGAGTCCTTCAATCAACTGGAGGTCTAGACAATGTTGAATTTCCTATGGCCGCACATCAATCACATGTTAACGCTTTATGGGGGGATGAACTAGTCAAGAAAAAAACCATATACCCAATCAAACCAGTCCAATGGCCAAGACATACTGGAATCAAACACTAAACATGTGTGGGAAACCACTACAAGGGATTCTCAAATAACATTTCAAAAGAATCCACTAACCACAAACTTTCACACCAACTCTCTTATAAGAATTCAAACTCAAGACACAAATCATTCAAAAAGGATTCTCAACTCAAAACACTTCACATCCAACATTTCCAAAACCCAAGGACACACCATGCAATTACTAGTTATTAAAGCACAAAATTCTTCTTTAACACAATTTTTTGAAAATAAAAGAACCTGGTGGGTTTCACAAACACTAATGGTGTCCCATGAGTCGCACACATGCATGATCCTGTGTCACACTATCACCCACCTCATGTCCATCCAGGTACTCATATTCTCATGCCGTAAACCATTTCTATTTCCATATATACTCATGAATGTGGTTTCCCATGAGAGCACAGAGGGTCAAAACCAAACCTTTCCATTTTTCAAAACCAAACATTCCACCCACACTTTTCAAACCTCACATATGATTTTCTTTTTCAAGTGATTAATTTCAAAACATTTCTAGGACCAAATCACTTGCTTAAAAACCATATTTCCATTAATCCAAAACAATTATACAAGGAATGATGCAAGAATAAACTAGTGTCAATGGGTGACTAGAACATTTTGTTGGTGGCTATATTCCAATCACGTCAATGCTACAGAGAGTATTCTAGGACAACATCCCCTACTCCACATGGATTTCCAGACCCTACGAGCTCACCGTGACCACTGACCTCATTCTCTTTTCATTTCCCCTAAACAAGATTAACCACAAGGACCATAGACTCAGAAAATTCTCAACTTAGCCTAGAAACTTGAGTCCCTCCATGAGGTGTGCAATCTGTGAACCTTGCTTGTAGCTAGAATGTCGAGTTCTGACACCCATAAATTTGGTCTACCTTGACTCTATCCTAGAAGAACACGACCCAAGAGACAAAAATTGCTATGATACATTTTTTCATGAACCAAGCTGGGCCGCCATCCGACCCGGCGCCTAACCCGGTCCATGACATGGCCCGAAGGGCGTTCCCAATCCCCATGGGATGGAACAAGTTCCTGGGTATCAAGAGTAACATGTGAGAATAATTTACCCAAAATAAGAGACATAAAAACAACTAACAAAATAAATAAACAAACACTGGAAAACAAAACCAAACAAGACCTTGACATTGGAACACACTTAAAATTTGAAATTCAACCCAAAAATCAGAGAAGAACATAATAAAAAGAAAACTAACACATATATTCTCACCTTCATGCAACATGAAAAGACACCTCCTCAAACCACCACCATCATACCTGTATGGAAAAACCATTGACAAACCTAACCACTGTCACTAACCACGATGTCCAACCTGGAATACACAAAGGACAATATCTATATGCACCCAAATGTGTATGTAGGGTGTGATCCAAATTCTCATTAGGATACCACACAATAAAAAGGTTCCATGACACAACATCAAAAAGATAATTTATCATGCTTATTTAAAGACATAATTTTAAAATTCTTTTAAGGAAAACATTTAAAATATGATAGTGAAAAGAGAATATCAAAAAAAGAAAAACCATTTCAAAAATACTACATTAAAATGGTTGAGAAAATTTATAAAGAACATGCACATACTCAAGTGGTCCTCCGTATGCCGATGGAAGGCACCACATCATGAATAGTAGAGCACTGTGGGTAAATCCCCCAAGGTAGGTAGTATGCGTGGTGAGCTAGAGATATTTTACCTCAGTGTAAACATGAAATAGGAACCAAAATAATCAATACTCTCATGCATGAGCGACTAGTAGGGAAACACATCCATAACCTAGTGGTCCCCAATCATCACAGAAGTTTAGTTAGTGTTGTAACGTCAATCCTTCCAGATGAAACCAGGATAAACCACTCACATTTCATATAGTGTACTAGTCCAAATCTTCCCACCTAGGTACCCGAGGTTTTCCCTTGTGCTCAACCAAGTTCCATATTCAAATAGTATATCGATTTCTCATATTACACACCAAACAATACATTACACACAAAAGCCACCACTTGCATACCCAAACACCATTAAAAAAACACATGCACACCAAAACCATTTCAGAACATAATTTTCATCACTTTCATGATTTGATAAACTATTTAAACATTTTAAAGAACATTTTTAAATAGCACAACAAGGGTTTTCACATGAAAAATGCCCACTTCTACATATAAGAGTTCCATTGAAACCTTAACGCATGTTCAATCATATCAAATACAACTCCAAAACCTCACATAAAATTTTATAAATCAATTTAAAACTTTATAAAACAATTAAAATTAGCTAGAAAAGGTTTAGACAAGAAGGACACACCCGATTTCATAGAATAATTCCACTTTAGAACAAAAAGTATAGAATATTCATATCAAAACATTCTTTCCAATGTTCAAAAAATTTACAATTCAATTTTAGAAGTACACAACACAACAAACACACCCAAAGTGACTCATTTTCCTATGAAAATATCCATTTAATTTTGCACAGACCTCAAAGACCCTGAAAACGTATTTCACACAGACCAAATGACCCCGAACACCTTTCTAACCATGCTTCGCATCCCAAATACCCCATAAATAAACAATTCTTCAGTTTATAAAAACATATCATATACAAAACAAACTATTATAAAACCAATTTCACAACTCAACCCTTCTAAAACATCATTTTAACTCCATAAACAATTTGTTAAACACTTCTAGAATTTACCACAATAAAATTAAGTGTCATTATCACTATTAAGTGGCTCCATGAGGTCCCAAAATCTACCCAAATATGACCATGGTCATCAATTACTCATACAATAAGGTTATGACAAGTGTTAAGGTAATTTTGTATTATTATAATATTCTTTTTACCATAAATTACCCTATTTACCTTTAACTGCGGTAAATAAAAGTCAAAAGTTACTATTGATCAAAAATTATTTTCATCTTATTGAACCACACATTACATAATAATAATAACCATGTATGTTTGATTTTCAAAATTCAATTCATAGAAGCGGTAAAATTTCATTTAAATGAAAAGTCAGTTTTTTAGCTACTACTAAGTGGTTTCACTATTCATCCAAAAATGAAGCTTTTTAGAAAAATACCAAAAAATAAGCCTAAGATGTATTTGATATTCCTAATTAAAAAATTATTTCTATTTTATCAAATTCAAAACATAGAATTTGGATTAATTAATTTAAGATTAATTCCTGTTGTTAAAAAAATAGCGTGTTTTTAAGAAACAATAACTGTCAAAAGATCGACACTTGTTTATGTCCAATTTCAAAGTGAAATTAATTCCAATGACAAAAATTGAATTAATGGGTAAAAATATAATCTAATTACACTTTGAAAACAATTAAAAATATAATATAAACATATAAATAAATTATATTAAAAGGCACTTTTTGAATTAAAATACAGTATTTTTCACTATTCATTAAAAAATGAACTTTATCATAAAAATACAAAACATTTACCCAAAGTAAATTTTGATGTCCCGAATCTAAAGAATAATTTTATTTTGTCAAATAGAACATATAAAAATGACCAAAACAAGATTTAATGTGGGTTCTCCATCAAAAGGTGGTAAATCGACCTTTTAGTGAATATTAGAGTATTAATGCTTAAAATTAGATTCATTCATATTTTAAGCCACTAAATTTTATTGGATAAATGTAAAAAATTTAAAAAACATGTATAATCGTATTGTAGTTAGTTCTATTCATTCCTGAAAATACAATGTCTAGGCATTAACTACCATTTAAAATAATAATATTATATTATTAGTGTGCAACATAAGATTTCAAAGAAACTCATTGTTGCGTATTGGGTAAGCCATCGAACATAGCATCCCCTTTAAAGTAAAATTAATATTTAATTCAAAAATATTAATAAATATGGAAATGTATTATTTTTTATTTACTTGGGATGGTACATTTTTAAAATGGCCAATACCATGGGAAAATACGTTGGTCAAGCCCATGGTTTTGAAAATATCACAAATGAGGTGTCCTTTGAAATTAATAAAATATTCCCACACTTTTTTTATAAATACCCACCCATTCCTTCATTTTATTTCATTCCAAAATAATTATCCATGACTTTTTTCTAGTTCTACCTCCCAAAGAGTCATCCCAAGGTGCTATCAAGCCCCCAAGGTTCCGATCATAGAGTTTTAGAAGTTACTATACAAGGTAATGGAACCTTTCACCATACCCTTTTAGTCAAAGACTTATTTTATGTTATGTATTTTAATTCCCATTTTTCATATGTTGGGGTATGTTCTTCTATATCCTTATTTCTGTCCATTTTATGTCCAAATTATGAGAGACCCTTTTCACTCTCATCAAATCAATTTCTTAATTTTTAAGTGACATTGTTATGCTACCGAAATTTTGTAAGGGAATTCACAACTACTCTTTTTCCATTCAAGTTCTGTTTTATATTGTATGTCTTTAAAATTTCCATACCATGTTCTTATTTTTATTTTTTCTATTTCTATACTTTATTATGAGTCATTTATGAATGAGAGACCATTTTCCCCTCTCTTTTTAATGTTTTCCAAAACCATGTCGCATAACTGTTATACTGCATAATTTTTGTCTCAAAATATCTCTCTTTTTCTCAAGAAATTATCTTATTTTATTTATGTGAATACCCATACCTATTTCATTTACAAGGGTATTAATTAAGACATATATATTATATATTTTATTCTATAATTGACATACATTAAACCCTCATTCCCTTTTTATGGGTTATAAATGACATAATGATCATGTTTTTAAGAACTTTTTAAAATGTCATTATTTTGAAATGAAACCCATTTCTTTTATTCTATTTGGGTTATTTATGAAATTTTTGAATATGATCTATGTGTATCATATGAAAATAAATATATAATAAGGGTATGTTCTGATAGCACTCCAATGTATAGGGAAATGAATTTAATCTCTAGAGATGACATGTTTTACTATACCTTGATGAATAAACTTTGTAATTTTTATGACACCTTGGAGTTGGACCTTGGTGATATACTTATAAATGTATAAATTAAATGTTGTAGACACATATTGAAGTTATTATTAATGTTTTTTATTATTATTTTCCTCTTTTTATGTTTCTCGTGTCTTTATGTATTTCATCAAGTTCTTATTTGATATCACAAGTAAATTGTTTCCCTTGTTTTCCCTTACTAGGCCGTATACTCACCCTCTCCTTTGATTATGTCCCCAGGTTATGAGATACAGTTATTGAACTTTAGATGAATCTATGATGAAGACTTAAAAGTGGATTAGAAGAATGTTTTATGTTTTCATGTATTAGGTTCTTGATTTCCAAGACAGTAAAATTTAAATATCCTCTATTTGAAAAATATAATGAACAGTTATGTAATAAAAAGGAAAGATTCCATAGTTGGTATCAAAGGATAGTTTAGCTATTTGTGGAAATTAGGATTTGATAACTTTAGTAAGAATCCTATAGAAAATTTTAAATATCAGAAAACTTCTTGGGATTTTGTTGAAATATTAATTAAGTGGTTTTCAAACAAAGAAATACCCATCTAGATATGAACAAGTGGATGTGGCTCTAGAACATATGTATCTAGGGGTAAGACCCAAAAACACAGCTTTGAGCTAGAATCTAATGGAAACTGATATTTAGTTAATCACAAGATTTTTATGAATCATTATGAAGTATTTATAGTAAATGTAGTTGTTGATATTGAATAAAGTTTTTAAGCATAATGTTTTAAGATGTGAAAGTATTTTAGAGTCATAAGAATATTAAATGAAACATGTTTCCCACTAAGGTTTTCTTATTTTAGAAAATGGTGGGAAATAGTAGGAACCATGAAAATGGTGACCACAATGGACCATGCACTGAAAACCCTCCGATGGAAGATGGAATGGAATATTTCATGAGAATGATGAATCAAATGACTTAAGTTATGGGAAATAACATGAATCAAGATGAGAAACCAATTTCACCAAGAATGGAACAACTTTCCATTGAGTCCTTTATGCATCAATGACCACCAATTGTCATTGGGTCTACCGATCCATTGATTGCAGAATAATGGATAATATCTATAGAAAAGATCTTTTCCATACTTTATAGTTCTGAATAAGAGAAATTCACCTTAGATGTTTACTACTTAGAGGGAGAATCTTATCAATGGTGGGAACTGATTAAAAACAAAAGTCCAAGATGGGAGATTGAATCCATGGAGTGGTAAGAGTTCATGGGGATCATCTTCAATAAGTATTTTTCTCATTCAATGAGAACAAAAATGGAGAAGGAATTTCTCAATATGAAGTAGAAAGAAAATGAATATGCTGGAAGCTACGAGATGAACTTCACAAGATTTTCTTATTACACCTAATGCTTTGTCATGGATCCTAATGGGAAGGTTGATAGCTCTTTTGGTGGACTAAGGCCTCATCTGTGAAACAATCTATCCAACTGAGACTATAATAGTTATTAAGAGATCATGCATAGTGCTATGAAAGTTTAACTTGAGTTCAGTGAGACATAGTGGTCTCACAAATCCAATGAAAAGAAGAGATAAATGGAGCCAATATTGGGGAGGATCTGTGATTAGGGAAGAGAAGTAAATCAAGTGCAACTACCCACATGTAATAACTGTGGGAAGAAACATTCATGGAATTACCTACTTGGGAGCAGGAAGTGTTACAAGTGTGGAAGAAATGGACATATTTCTCAGAATTATCATAGTGAGGTGAAGCCTAAAATTCCCAACACTGATAAAAAAGTGAAGATGGTGAAGGCCCTACCTAAATTCCAATGCTTTAAGTGTAGAAAACTTGGGTACTTTTCCAATCATTGTCTGAATCAGATGGCAGTGAAGGGGAATCACCACCAGTCTCAGCAAGGGCCAAGGGAGCAAGGCCATTCTTTTTCTATCCTGATAGCTGAAGATGAATCTCCAAATGATGTGGTGGAAGGTACTCTTGTTGTTCTTTCAATGCTAGCAAGTACTTTTTTTTATTCTGCTTCTACACATTCCTTTATTTCCTCCATGTTTACAAAGAATATAGAATAAATTCTTGAACTGATAAAAGTATATTTATCAATCAAGACTCCTTGAAGGATTATAAGAGCATTAAAAGTGTTTAGAAATTATAGTATTTACTTTGGAGAGCAAAATATTATCTAAAATCTAGTATTCATTCCTATTTTGGAATTAGACATTATATTAAGTATTGATTGTATCACGAACAAACCTGGGTTGACCCTGAATTAGTCACCCGAGTCAATCCGTGGAAAGGCCTAGGAGGCATTCCCGATCCTCTCGGGCTGGTGACAAGTTCTAGGGAATTAACAGAGAAAAAATCGTAACAATTTCTCCCAATAAAAATAAATAAAGCAGTAGAAAATGAAGAACAACACAAATTAAATAAATGACATGAAAAAAGAATTCCCAACAACAACACACTAACCTAACCACAACCAAAACTCCACATGACCCCAAGCGTCACTCTCCAATCCACAACCAACTCTCACCCATAGTGAAATAGCTCAAGTCAAACCTTAAATAAAAATTAAAAATAATAGAAAAACTACAGACATGAGTATTAAAAATTAGTTTTCATGCACAACAATCTATTCTAAAATCACAACCATTAAATAAAGAATTTACAAATTCCTAGTTTTAACTACAATTTATATAAGTAAGATTTCGTAATTATTTTACTTGAAATCATAGTATGAACCATTTTCCTTATTAATTTTCAAAATTAGATTCCTTTCATTAGTTCCAATAGCATTTACAAAGGCAAATTGATGTTTATATTTTCATATTTGTACAAAAATAATAAAACACTTTCATTTGAAACTCATTTTTAGAAAACTAGTCCAAACCAGACCCCCACTTTCCAAGAAGAACAAAATAAAAGAAGTCACAATAGTAATCACACATTAAGATAAATGAAGGTATACATAAAAGTATCATTTTCATCAAGAAAACCAAAAGACTTGGTCCAAACCTAGGAGCTCTTGAGCAATCTATAACGTACTATACATGTGACTCATCCTAAAGGCATGACCAACTTAATGACATCATAACACCCTAACGCCTGACCTTCGCCCTACCTAGCATGGTCGAGGGGCCCAATCTCATAGTAATAATAACAAAACAACCCCTTTTAAGAGCCACTAGATAGTGCGTAATCTAGAATAGTGCAGAAATCATTCATTGAAAATTCACTTACTTTGCCAGGTCCCCATGTCGAGTACTAAATGAAAATAGGTGTGAACCAACAATGTCAATAAAGTAACCAATCATGATGCACAAACATCACACACAAAAACTCACACAATTGGCGTACATAACAATATCACCCATGTGTCAACCCAAAGAGAGTTTTCAAAAATAATTTATTTTATTAAAGTTCCAAACATGCATTAACCAACCATTCAACACCAAAATATTTTCAGAAGAACCAACACACACCATTTTTAAATCTAAAATCCACTTAGACACCCATTTATGAAAAAAAATCACCATTTTATAACTAAGACATAGTTATAAAGGCCAATGGGGAATTTTATCAACACTTAGTATGCACATTTAATAATGATTTTTAGATAATTAAAGCACAAAGAGGAAACTACTATCTTTCACAGAAAACATTTATTCTAAACTACTTATTTAACATTATTTACCATTTATTTAAAATCAATCAAATATTAAGAAATTAGTAAATTCTAAATATAATAGAAATTGTAGTAGGGGACCTACCTCGACTCATAGTCCAAACACAATGGTATGACACGCCTTACATAGGCTCATAAGCACACACAAGCTGATGACCACAATATCACGAAATTACCTTTCCAACATGCTACAACAACCACAAAAATAACTAAAAAAACATAAACATTGATTTAAAATAATCCAAAAAAAACAATGCAAAACCCACCTCAATACCGATACAGGTGAATCGAAATGAACCCAACTCACTTGCCTTCAACGGTGGGCATTTGTCGGGCACACAATTGAGGATAAGGTGTGTGGCTGGTTGCACGAACGAAGAAGGAAGGGGTCATTGCAGGGGTGCACCCAATCCATAGGGCCACAGAATGTGGAAAACATCCAGTGAGGATTCTAGTGAAAGGCATGGCTCAGCCAAGAGGGTGTGTGGCAACCTAAAAGGAGGTGTGAGAAGTGGGAGGCACGAGCATCGCACCAATGGGGTGGCTGGCCGAAGTAGCGGGGGTTTTAGTTCCGGTGGTTGGTGGGGTCATCTTTTGAAAGAAGGTCAACCGAATGGATCACCGACTGAAGGGGGAGGGGGTGCCAGCGAGGTGAGGTCGTTGGCCGGACATGCCGGCGAGGCAAGGCCATCGGTCGGAGTAGGGAACAGCGTCCGGACGGTAGGCGAGAGGTGGGGTGCCAACTAGATAGGAGGAGGCCACGACCAGGTGGAGGCGCACTATAGAATGGAGGTTTCCAGGTAGGTGTAGGCACACTGTGACAAGGATAGGGGATGTGCATCGTGATGTGGAGGCGGTTGGCTGTAGGTCGTCGCGATGGGAAGAGGCTGGTAGGGAGATGGGAGCGCGATAGAGATGAGGTGGAGGTGGGCAGCGTGTAAGGAGAAGGGAGCGCAATAGGTAGGAGCCACATAGGTTTAGGGGAAAGGAAGAGAAAACCTAGAAGACAAAATAAAAAAATGTAAAAAAAGAAAAAGAACTGGAATAAAAAAATAAACAAAATAAAACTAATAAAAATAAAAATAAAAGTTATAACAATTTTAATCTATATAACGAAAATAATAATAATAATAATAACACAAATAATAATAGAAAAACTTTAATAATAATATAATAATGATGAAAATAAAAATATTAATAAAAATTTCAATAAAAAAATTAATAATAACATTGATAATAATGGTTTTAATATTCTTGGTAACATCAATAATTTACACTCATAAATAATTATATCATTTATAAAAACAATAATAATAATTATAAACATAAAAAATATTATAAAAATATTATTATTATTTATAAATGTGAAAAAATTTCTTAGATTAATTCATAAATGTAACAACTGGGTCTCAGTGACAGCTCAAATACCCCACCTTAACATGGTTGTCGGGTTCTGGCCTGCCAGGTAATGTCAATAATTAACACTCATAAATAATTATATCATTTATAAAAACAATAATAATAATTATAACTGTAAAAAATTTAATAAAAATATTATTATTATTCATAAATGTAAAAAATTTGGTTAAATTAATTCATAAATGTAACAACTGGGTCCTGATGACAGCACATACACCCCGCCTTAACATGGTCGTCGGGTCCTGGCCCGCCAGGTACCACCAGTTGCCCCGCAGACACAAGGTCCATACCCTGGGGCCCAACCATGTGCCCGAATGAGTCATATGACTAATAACTTTCCCCAGAATCCAACAGATATCCTTTCCAGTGTGTTTTGTCCTTACTCACAAACACCATGGGAAACTTCCCAGAAGGTCACCCATCCTGATCACTACTCCTGGCCAAGAATTCTTAACTACGATGTTCTAATTAGATAGGCTCCTAAAAAAAGGTCCACCTTATTGACACAAGTCATATCATTTAGTAATTTAACCCTTTACTATTATGCGGTGTTACATTCATCCCACCTAGATCTCAATATTCGCGTCGGGTCCTGGCCCGCCAAGTACCACTAGTTGCCCTGCCGACACATGGTCCCTACCCTGGGGTCCACCCATATACTCAAATGGGTCATATGACTAATAATTATCCCCAAAAGCCAACACATGTCCTTTCCAGTGTGTTTTTTCCTTACTCACACACACCTTAGGAAACTTCCCAAAATGTCACCCATCCTGATCACTACTCCAGGCCGAACATGCTTGACACAAGTCATATAATTTAGTAATTTAACCCTTTACCATTATGCGGTGTTACATTCATCCCCCCTAGATCTCAACGTTCTCGTCGGGTCCTGGCTCGCCAAGTACCACCAATTGCCCTGCCGACACATGGTCCCTACCCTGGGGCCCACCCATATACTCGAATGGGTCATATGACTAATAATTATCCCCACAAGCCAACACATGTCCTTTCGAGTGTTTTTTGTCCTTACTCACACACACCCTAGGAAACTTCCCAAAAGGTCACCTATCCTGATCACTACTCCAGGACAAACATGCTTAACTATGAAGTTCTAATGAGGTAGGCTCCTAAAAAGAAAGGTGCACCTTATTGACACAAGTCATATCATTTATTAATTTAACCCTTTATCATTATGCGGTGTTACATTCACCCCCCCTAGATCTCAACATTCTCATTGTGGGCGTTACATCTCAACCTAGGCAATGCACTACACTTAAGGATGGGTACCAATTATGATACCAAATGTGACAAATGTGTCCTGGTGATGGTACAAACACCTTTTCTTAACATGGTCATTGGGTCCTGGCCTGCCAAGTACCCCCAATTGCCCTGCCGACACATGGTCCCTACCCTGGGGCCCACCCATATACTCGAATGGGTCATATGACTAATAATTATCCCCACAAGCCAACACATGTCCTTTCCAGTGTGTTTTGTCCTTACTCACACACACCCTAGGAAACTTCCCAAAAGGTCACCCATCCTGATCATTACTCCAGGCCAAACATGCTTAACTATGAAGTTCTCATCAGGTAGGCTCCTAAAAAGAAAGGTGCACCTTATTGACATAAGTCATATCATTTATTAATTTAACCCTTTATCATTCTGCGGTGTTACATTCATCCCCCCAAGATCTCAACATTCTCATTGTGGGCGTTACATCTCAACCTAGGAAATGCACTACACTTAAGGATGTGTACCACTTATGATACAAAATGTGACAACTGTGTCCTGGTGATGGTACAAACACCTTTTATTAACATGGTCATTGGGTTCTGGCCTACCAGGTACCACCAATTGCCCCACAGACACATGGTCCCCTCCCTGGGGCCCACCCACGTTCCTGAACAGGTCAGCTGACTAATGATTATCCCCACATGCCAACACATGTCCTTTCTAGTGTGTTTTTTCCTCACTCACATACACCCTGGGAAACTTCCCAGAAGATCACCCATCTTGATTACTACTCAAAGCCAAGAACGCTTAACTATAAAGTTCTAATCTGGTAGGCTCTCGAAAAGGAAGGTACACCTTATTGATATAAGTCATATCATTTATTCATTTAACCCTTTATCATTCTGGGGTGTTACATTCACCCCCCCAGAGCACAATGTTACCGTTGTGGGCTTTACATCTCAACCTAGGCAATGCGCTGCACTTAAGGCTGGGTACCACTTATGATACCAAATGTGACAACTGGGTCCCGATGACGACACAAACACCCTGCGTTAACATGGTCGTCGGGTGCTAGCCCGCCAGGTACCACCAATTTCCCCACAGACACATGGCCCCCAACCTAGGAAACTTCCCAGAAGGTCACCCATCCCGATCACTACTCTTGGACAATCACGCTTAACTATGAAGTTCTAATCAGGTAGGCTCCTAAAAAGGAAGGTGCACCATGTTGAGACAAGTCATATCGTCTAGTCATTAAACCGTTTGTCATTCTATGGTGTTACACACCCCCCCCCCCCCCTAGAGCACAAATTTCTCATTGTGAGCCTTACATATCAATATTGGCAATGTGCTACACTTAAGGATGGGTACCACTTATGATACCAAATGTGATAATTGGGTCCCAGTGACAGCACAAACACCCAACCTTAACATAGTCGTCGGGTCCTGGCCCGTCGGGTACCACTAGTTGCCCCACATACACATGGTCCCCACCCTAGGGCCCACCGACGTGCCTGAACAGGTAATATGACTAATGACTATCCCCACATACCAACACGTATCCTTTCCAGTGTGTTTTTTCCTCACTCACAGACACCCTAGGAAACTTCCCGGAATGTCACCCATCCTGATCACTACTCCAGGCCAAGCATGCTTTACTATGTAGTTCTAATTAGATAAGCTTCCGAAAAGGAAGGTGCACCTTGTTGACATTAGTCATATCATCTGGTCCTTTAACTATGTATCATTTTGGGGTGTTACAGATTGTCTCTCAAAGTATAATGCAAAGATAAAATGCAAAAGAAAGGAAAGTTCTATAGTATTGATTGGAAAACCTACAATTATCTTCTAAGGAGAGATATCTCAACCTGATATTTTTCTAAAATAACCTCCTATAGACTTATTTATGGAGTTGATCAGTGAAGAAGAAGAAGGAAATGAGAGTCTAAGGATAGAGAATGATTCTATAGTTAAAGAATACATTGATGTATTTCCTGAGGAGTTACTTGGACCTCCCCCAAAAAGAGAGGTAGATTTCTCTATTGAACTCATTCATAGTTCCAAACCGATTTCTAAAACCCCGCATAGGATGAAGAATGTGTAGATGGATGGATTAAAGAAGCAACTCAATGATCTTTTGGAGAAGGGATTTATTCAGCCAAGTGTGTCTCCTTGGGGAGAAGATGTTCTCTTTGTGAAGAAGAAGGATCGATCAATGTAGTCATGAATTGATTATAGAGAACTAAATGGTATCACAGTAAAGATCAAGTACCCTCGCCCAAGAATTTATGACTTATTTGACCAACTTCATGGGGTAAAATTCTTCAACAAGATTGATCTTTCATCTGGTTATCATCAATTGAGAATGAAGAAAGAAGATATTCTAAAAACTTCCTTCCAGGTAAGATATGGTCTTTCTGAGTTTGTTGTTATTCCCTTCGGTTTGACTAATGCTCTTGATAATTTTATGGATTTAATGAATAGAGTCTTTAGAGACTACCTTTATAAATTTTTGGTAGATTTCATTGATGATATTTTGATATTTTCCAGAATTCATGAGGAGTATGAGGATCATATAAGGGTTATTTTTTAAACTCTATAGAAGGAGAGGATTTTTGGAAAGTTTAGAAAATGTGAATTTTGGTTACAACAAGTTTCTTTCTTGGGGAATATTATAACCAATGAAGGAGTCACAGTTGACCCTAAAAAGAAAAAGGTTGTAAAGGAGTAGCCTTTGCTTACAACAATAACTGAGATTCATAGATTCCTTGGTTTATAAATATATTATAGGAGGTTTATGAATTTTTTTTCATGAATTTATAATCCATTAACCAAGTTAACTCAAAAAGTGGTCAATTCATCTAGATAAAGGAGTGTGAGGAAATTTTCCAAGAGCTGAAGAAGAGATTGGTTACTGCACCAGTGTTAACTCTTCCCTCGATTAGAGAAGGATTCGTTGTTTTTAGTGATTCATCTCTAAAAGTTTTTGGGTGTGTCCTCATGAAAAATGACAAGGTGATTACTTATGTATCTCGGCAGCTAAAGCATCATGAGAAGAATTATCCTACACAAGATCTGGAGTAGGATGCAGTTGTTTTTTCTCTAAATATATGAAGGTACTATCTTTTTGGGGAGAAATGTGATACATACACATACCATCAAAGTTTGTAGTATATTTTCTTGTAAAAGGATTTGAACATGAGATAAATTAGATGGTTGTAACTTCTTAAAAACCATTATTGTTCAGTCCATTATCACCCCGAAAGAGGAAACAAAGTCACTGATGCATTAAGTAGGAAAAACCGTGTTGTGCTGGTAATGATGAGGATTCCAAGAGATCATTTGATCAATGACATAGTAAAACTGGGCATGGGAATTGTAAGGTAAGGAAAATCATCAACCCTATCCCAAATTATTTCTCAACCATCATTACTAGAGAAGATAAAGAAAGATAAAAAAAATATCCTTTGTTACAGAAGTTTGAGGCTATGAAGAATGGTAAGTATCCTCAGTTCAATTTTGATCAAGAAGGTGTACTGAAATTTCATAGAAGACTATGTGTTCCATATATTCTAGAAATAAATAAGGAGATAATGGATGAAACTCATAGCTGCACATTCTCTATACATCCTGGAAGCATGAAAATGTATAGGGAAATTTGTGATCATTATTGGTGGGATAACATGAAAAATGAGATTGACAACTACACTATAAGGTGTTTAGTGTTTTATCAAGTGAAGGCAGAGCGAAAATATCTTAAAGGGGTATTATAACCACTACCCAAAATAGCATCGAAGTGGGACAATATCACTATGGACTTTGTCACTGGTCTCCTGAGAACTTCCAAAGGAAAGAATGTGATATGTGTTATAGTGGACCATCTCACCAAGACTTCCCACTTTATCTATACTCAGGAATATTTCTCCCTTGGTCAAATTTCTAGGATTTACGTGACGGAAGTGGTAAGGCTGCATGGGGCACCACTCTCCATCATATCTGATCATGATACAAGGTTCACATCAAAATTCTTGATAAGTATTCAACATGATTTGTGTACTGAATTGAATTTCAGTATGACATATCACCCCCAAACTAATGGTCAATCTAAAAGGAAGATTCAGTCACTCAAGGACATGCTGAGAACATGATCAATGGAATTTAAAGTTAGATTGGATAAAAATCCCCCCTTTTTTGAGTTCCCTTACAAAAACAATTTCCACTTGAGAATTCAAATACCACCATATAAAGCTCTATATGGAAAGCGATGTAGAGATCCTACTTGTTGGGATGAAGCTGGTAAAAAAAAGCTTCTTGGGCCTAATCTTGTGCATGAGATGACAGAAAAGGTTCATTCCATTCAACAAAATATTAAGGCTACACAGAGTCGAAAGAAGATCTATGTTGAAAACCATCAAAGGGACTTGTAATTTGATGTTGTTGAAAAAATATTCCTTCAAATTTCTCCAAGGAAGAGAGTCATGCAGTTTGGAAAGAAAGGGAAGCTCAACCCCATGTACATTGGCCCCTATAAAGTCCTTGATCACATAGGAGAAGTGGCCTATCGACTTTCACTTCATCCAAACCAAGATCATGTTCATGATTTATTCCATGTATCCTTATTGAGGAAGTATATACATGAACCTTTACATGTACTGAATCCTGAGGTGGTGAAATTGGAACATGACCTCTCTTATGAGAATAAATCGACATAGATATTGGATCGTAGAGATATGGTTCTATGCAATATAACTACCCACCCTGTCAAAGTGTTTTGGAGGAACCAAAAATATGAAGAATCCACATAGGAACTAGAGGAGACTATGAAGCAGAAGTACCCACACCTTTTATCTTCTCAGGGTAAGAGTTGAAATTTCAGGGATAAAATTTCTTAAGGGGGGGATAATGTAACAAACCGAACTTTTTAAATAATAACTGTTTCTTGAAAATTTATGTTATATTATTTTGTACTCAACAAAACAATATCCCTTTATTAATGAAGTGTGTATAATTGAAATAAGACCATTTTGTTTCAACTTTTATATGACTATTGGTAAATATGACTATTGGAAACTGTACTCTTAATGTTTAGATCAGTGATTATAAATGATAATGGTTATTATTGCAGAAAGAAGAGTTGATGGACTCATCTAGTAAACTTGGGCCATACAAAGCCCATTTGTCATAGATTGGGAAGGATGTAGTGTCTTTGGGATTTTCTCTGGACCAAGCCCAAGATGAAATTTAACACATTGAGCTTTAATAGAATCACTTATGGGAGAAGTTCAAGTTAATAGAAATCACCACTCAGGCAATGTCGTCCGAGCCGCCCCAATATTTTATCACCATTGCACACCTTACTCTAAGATCTTATGCAGGTGTTATAAGGGGTTATGTAACGAGGCCTTAGTTACTTTTTTTAATCCATTTGTATAAATAAAACCTTCATTTCATCATTTCTATTTGAAGAATAGTTTTTTAATAAGATATATTTTTAATTGAGACATATTTTTTAAATTGATTTTACAGGATATTTTTACTTTTATTACAATATTAAAAAAATTTATTTATCAATAATAATTATTATAATAAAATGGTGTTAGAAAAACTCATTTTTATTTAAAAATGATAAAATAATTTTTTTCAAGTGTCCAAAATTTTACTATGCATGTCACTATGTATTTTATTCGCGCTATTATTTTTAATAATAAATTATTTTTATAGTTAAAAGTAAAATTTCACATATGTGGATATTTATTAAGATAAAATAAATGTAATTTTTTATTTTCGAATTTTTATATTAGGTAATGGTAAATTTATGAGATTTTTATAAAATAATTTTTTTCGATGAATATTAAAAAATACAGTTTTGAGTTTTCAGTAAGTTTAATGACATGATAGCTATGTAATAATGATGTAATCGTGATGTAATAATTCTGGTCGACACTTAAGGAATAAAATATGATATGAGGTGTCCCAATTGGCCAATACCATGGAAAAATATCATGGGAAGGCCCATGGTTTTGAAAATACCACTAATGAGGTGTCTTTAGAAATTAATAAAATATTTCCTCAATTTTTCTATAAATACCCACCCATTTCTTCATTTTCATTCATTACAGCATAATTATCCAAAAAGTTATGCTAGTTTTAACTCCAAAGTATTCCTCGAAATCTGTTCTCAAGACCCTAAGGTTCCGATCTTAGAGTTTTAGAAGTTACTCTTCAATGTAAAGGAATATTTAACCCTTCTCTTTTAGTCAAAGACCTATTTTATGTTTTGTATTTTAATTTACATTTTATTATGATGGGGTATGATTTTGTACATTTTATGTCCAAACGATGAGAGACCATTTTTTCTCTCATCATCTCATTTTATGAATTTGTAAGTGACATTGTTAGGAGGCTAAATTTTCGTAAGGGAATTCTCAATTACTCTTTTTTCCATTCAAGCTCTCTCTAATGTGTTATGTCTTTAAAATTTACACTACATGTTCTTATTTTAAATTTATTATATCCCTATACTGTTTTATGAGTCATTAATGAATGGGAGACCCCTATCTCCTCTCTTTTTAATGTTTTCTAAAACCATGTCACATAACCATTATGCTGCAGAATTGTCGTCTCAAAATCTCTCTTTTTCTCATGAAATTATCTTATTTTATTTATGTGAATACACATACCTCTTTAATTTATAGGGGTATTCATCAAGACATAAAAATAATATATTTTATTATGGAATAGACATGCATAAAACCCACATTCCCATTCCATGGGTTATAAATGAAATAATGCTCATTCTTGTAAGCACTTTTTAAAACGCCACGATTTTGTTATGAAAACCATTTATTTTATTCTCTTTGGGTCATTTATGAAATGTTTGAAAATAATCCATGTAGATCACATGAAAATAAAGAAATATTATGGGTTCACCCCGATAGTGCTCCAATGAATTGGGAAAAAAATTTAATCTCTATAGATGACATGTTTTACGATACCTTGGTGGATAACCTTGGTAATTTTTATGACACCTTGGGAATGGACCTTGGTGATATGCATATGAATGTATAAATTAAATTTTTTAGCCAAATATTCAAGTTTTGATTCATGTTATTTTTATTATGATATTCTTATTTTTTTCATTCCTTATGTCTTTATGTATTTCATCGAGTTTTTATTGATATCACAAGAAAACTATTTCCCTTGTTTTCCCTTACTGGGCCTTCGACTCACCCTCTCCTTTGATATATGTCCCCAGGTTATGAGATGTATTAATTGAACTTAGTATTAACCTATTATGAATCCTTAAAAGGGTATTAAAATAATTTTGTATGTTTTCATGTATTATGTTCCTGATTTCCAATACACTAAACATTAAAGATCCTATATTGGTAAAATATAATGAAACGTTATGTAATAAAAAGGTCGGATGCCATAAAAATTCATAAAATTTGTTGATTGAGAGAAAAAAGGCCTCTCATAATTTTTAAATAATATGGATAGTAATGTGGATATTTAATGAAAACTCCCAACATAAGGAAATAGAAATTACAAAGGCATAACATTACAGGAGTTCTTGAAAAGAGAAGGGTGGTAGATTTCCTTAATTTGAAGAGTAACTTTTAAAACTCTAAGATTAAGACCTCGTGGGATTGAGGACACCTTAGGAGGAAATACAATCAAAAATTTGTGGATAATTATTTTGGAATGAAAGGAAATAAAGGAATGGGTGGGTATTTTTATCAAAATAGAGGGAATATTTTATTAATTTCAAAGGTCCCCTCATTAGTGGTATTTGCAAAACCATGGGCTTTCCAATGATATTTACCCATGGTATTAGCCACATGGGACTCCTCATATCATATTTTAATTCATAAGAGTCGACCAGAATCTTATCTAACTAATTACATCATAATGATATAATTATGATGTCATTAAACATACCGAAAGCCCAAAACTATATTTGTACTATTCACTGAAAATTCAAATGTTTCAGAAAAATCTAAAAAATTCACCCTAACCATTTTTTGAAATTTAGAATTAAAAAATGAACTCTATTTTAAAAAAAATGAATTTTCTATTAAAGTAAATTAAATAAATAAAATACTAATACAAAACTAATAATTTCTAAAACATTTATTTACTTATACTATGATATAATTTTATCACATTACCATTTATGATGAGTAAAATATATTTATAATTCCTTAGGTGAGGTTAGTATTCCATTAGTTAAATTACCGTTAAAAATGGTAAAATTAATATTCCAAAAGTTCAAGTTACTATTAACCAAAAAATTTTGTTGATCCAATTAGACTCTAAATATTTCCCTCATCACAACCGTGTATATCCATTTTTTGAAAACCACTTCACAAGAAAAGTTATTTAATAATAAAATATTTTTTTACTATTCATAAAAACAATACTATTCATAAAATACTATTCATCAAAAAAATACTATTCATAAAAAATAGGAACTTCTTAGAAAACTACTAAAAATTCACTATAGATTAATTTTTGACATTTGAAATTCAAAAATGAAGTTTATATTACCATAGTAATTCTCTAAGTATGATAAAATTAACTTTTAAATATAAAAATACTTAATTATTAAAAATAATAACGGATGGGAAATTCATAGTGACATTTCTAAAGCTTAAAATAAAATAAAATTATTTTATCATTTATATTTTAAATGGTTTGTTTTAATTATAATATTTTATGAAAAAAAATCATTATTCGTAATACCTTATATTTTTATAATAATTATATCATTTATGAAAATTAAAATTTGGGTCCAAAAAGTTAATTTATCAAATTTATCTGAGTTGAAAATTTATTTTATTAAGAAAAACTATTCTTAAATGGCACGAAGCAGCCTGAGTTGACCCTAGATCTATCACCTGAGCTGGTCCGCGGCAAGTCCCAAGGAGCGTTCCCGATCCCCCCAGGATGGCAACTAGTTTCAGGCATCAAAACATACATGTGGGAACGATTTAAGCCCAAATATAATGACCATGATCAGATAAATAAATAATAAAAAAGATCACAATATTCAACAACTGAACACAAATAAATAGATAGTAGGAGCACATATATAAAACACGGACCATGAAGAAACAAAATACAAAAATGAAAATGAACTTGTGCTACCTCAACCACCATGTGACCTCTTGGTCACCTCCAACCACAAAACTGAACCATATCCAAGAAAACAACCAGAAAAAAAACAAAAAAAAACAAGAAACACTATAGTCATGAGTATTAAAACCGAGTAGGTAGGCCTGAATAATTCTATTCCTAGTACACATCTCTTAAATAAAAAAAACATCGATTAGTAGGTTTAAACTACAATATATGAATATAGAGTTTTCCACAATTTATATTTTAGAAAAAAACACGCATAATTCATTACCATCTTAATTTGAAATAAGTTTCAAAGAGAGGAGAAAAAGAAATACAAAGTGGTTAAAGTCTTATTTCGCTAAATCTAAGAGAAAGAATGATGGATTTTATTTTTGAATTTTTTTTTCTTGAAAGTAATTCAACATAAACACAAGTTCACAATTTACCAAAAAATGGTACCAAAACAAAGCATGAGGTCACAGTTCCACACAGTGAGGGAAATGACACTAAGGGTACTAGTAACGGAGGAACACAAAAACACCTATGAACTCAGAGGAAGACCAGATCATACTATACATGTAACTCATTCTGAAGGCAAGCCTACTCTCGATGAAATCATACTTTCAAAACACTAGGTATTGCACTACTAGGCCTAACCGAGGTGCCCAATACCTTAGTAGAGGAAAATCCATACTAAGGGCATCTAGCCGGTGCATAATCTAAACTAGTGTAGAAATTGTTCAGGTAAACCGCTTTGTTATGATAGGTACCACATCAAGTTTCACAAGGGGGTGCACCATAACATTCAAACAACAAGTAACATACATATACCCACACACACCATAATGACCACTACCACCTTGAACACCTCAAGGTTCGTCCCCTACCCTAACATAATTACATACAATGGAGGTCACATATAGATGACCCTCCCATTTCATAATCAACCACTAGGTGTGGGACCTAATTCAAGAGGGGTTTTCCCAAATAGTTATTTTAAGATTCCAAATGGGACTTTAGCTTTACAAAATTTAACCATTTACTAAAACAACTTAGAAATTATTTCCAAAACATTCCCAAACATCATCTTTTTTACTTAGATGTCTAAATAACCTTATAACATTTTTCACAAAAGTAGTTCATTTAGTAAGTAATGACACACAACCCACCTTCACAACTAAACATACGTTTAAAAACCCATTTCATCACTCACGCACAACACTTAAATTAGAAACACACTTGAAATATCCAAATGGGAATATACCATTAAGTACTTAAAACACCTAGTGAGAAAAACCCATTTTTAACAATTAAAACAACACACAATAAAATTCTATTTTAGAATCATACACACCCCGATTAATCCTCCAAAAATGTTTTGCAATTTTTTTATAGTTTAATAAACCATTAAAATGGGTTTATAAAACATTTAAAATAAACAAGCAAAAACCCTATTTAAAATAAAACAAACTCACACCCTAACCCTTTAAAAGCATAATTTCCACCACCTCTACAATCCAATAAATATTTTAAGCGATTTATAAAATCTTATCAAGAACACCGTAATGTTTTACAGACCAAATACACTCAATATTTAAAAAATATATAATTTGGAACCAATGCACATTAAAATTCAATATAGACCTTTTCCTCACCATTTAAAAAAAATCAAAGAACAAGAAGATTCAGTTAAATAAGAAAATTAATTTTATCATTCCAAGATTATGCCAAAAAATATCTAATTTTTCCTCAACCAATTATTCAAAAAAAGAATAACTAATTAACATTCAAAGAGTGTAAAAAATGCAATCAATCAATATAAGATTAAATTTAAAGGAGAGATGCAATGGGATCCTACCTCAAATGGGAAAACAAGGTGAATACTAAGTGCTTGACACTTCTATCAGAAACCACCCAAAAACGCACCGTAGTGTTCAATGCACTACACAACAATTGACAGAAACCTTAAAACACTCATTAGACACCAATTAATAAGTGCGGAACCAAATAATGGGTTTATGTCTATACCTTGGATGTCGGCAACGAACAGAAATAGAGTCAATCCACTTCACCACCAACAGTGGATATCGGAACACAAAAGAATAAGACCCGAGGTGGTCTTCACATACTCCGAGAGGGGTTCATGCCGGAGTAGCAGGGGTGTCAAGTGCATCGTGGCAGGTTTCACGTGCACAAGGGGGATGTCACACAAAAGAAGAGGGATTGGATGGTCTTTGGCCGACTAGAGAGGCACATCGGCTGGGACGCGTGATGGCTGGACAACGACAGTGAGGTAGAGGCACGTCGGGGGCGCGCCAATCGCGATGGGGGCGGATGGAGGAAGAGCAATAGGAGGAGGTTGGGAGGTGGGTGGCATCCATACAGTGACTCAGAGGTAGAGCCGAGGTGGTCAAACGACGCAGGGAGGAGTTTCAGTTGGCAACAATATAGGGAGGAGGAGGCTGGGAGGAAGGCTTCATGTGGGGAGGAGGAGTTGCGACATGTGACGACATAGGGAGGTAGAGGTTGGGAGGCATGCTTCATGTGGGGAGGAGGATCTGCGACCGACTGATGCACAATGCACATGAAGAGAGGGTATGGGGGGCACGACACTGCATGTAGAAAAGTGGGGGGGGGGGGGGGGCGATGACCCCCTAGGGTTTAACCCTAAAATAATAATAATTAAAATTAAAATAATAATAAAATTATTAAAATAAATATTAAAATAAAACCTATAAATGTTGTTGTAATAATTATAATTTCTTATTTATTTTAATTTAAATAATAATAATAATATCAATTTTACAATAATAATAATAGTAATAATATTATAGTAAAATGATAATAATAATAATAATAATAACAACAACAAAGTGAAATTAATAACAAACATAATGATAGTTAAAATTATAATTTTATTCCATTTCAATTTAAATAATAATTATACTTATAACTATTAAATATTATTATTATTATTACCAAATTAAATAATAATAATTTTATCATTTGTGCTATATTATTATTATTATTATAATTTAAATATTAACCTTGTTTTATCGTTGTAAAATTTCATTTAACTTTCTTTTTCAATTAATTTTATTTATTTATTTAAATTATTATTATTTATTTGAACTATCAGCAACCGCACATTCACCACGACCGAATGCATGGGCATGAATAATGGTACGTTGACCACACACCATCCCGAAACCCACAAAAAACATCAAACTTCGAAAAAGTTCAAACTGGGACCCAACTAAACCTTGTCCAAATGACACGAGACCAGAAAAAGAATAATATAAAAGGGCGTATGAGGTTGGGGTGTGACAATTCTCCCCACCACAGACACTATCTTCCCTTAGAAAGTCACTAAGCCCAAAGATAGCCATGAATTGAGTCCATTACCGAATGTAGCCAGAAGGGAAAAGGAGTTTTGGGATGACTATTTATTCCCCAAGTCACACCTGACCAACCCCGATGAAATCATAACTCAAAACCAAAGGGGATCACAATAGGTTTTTCCCCACCATAAGGATTCCACTAATGTGAAAAGAAAAAACACCATCAGAACTAATATCTAAAACCATTATGGGGCCAACTGATACACCGGGACACTGGAATGGAGTAATCGCCCACAAAATCGAAACACACTAAAGAAAAAACCCGAAGAGGCACCCTAACTAAGAAAGAGCCCAGAGACAACACCCATTGATTTAACGAAGAATTTCCCTAATGAAAAAAACTAAGAAAAAACTCAAAATTAAATAGTTCCATTTATTCACAGGCCTAATACCGCTTCATGGAATCTGAATGACATAGAAACCACAATAAGAGTAGATAAGGCCACTTGGACTGCGGTAGAACAAGATCATCCCACCACCCTAATGAGGATGATCTTACGAAGGCGACCATAATTTAACAAGGAGACATTGGAAATTTACATCCCAAAACTAAAAACATAAAATAGAACAAGGTTCCAAACACCCTAGGAATCTTCTAACTATGCGTGAGCTTCACCCTGAGACTTGTTGTTGGGGCCCTAATGGCTGAAGCATCTTCTGCCTCATAGTTAAGCATTCATATCCTCTAGTCCCAAACTTCTCCTTACTCTCGATGATTCAAATGACTACAATGGTAGAATGTTTTGAAAGGGATGTATGATGATGGATTATAATGCCTGAACTAGCTATACTGGTGGCACACAAGAGAAGATTCCAAAAAACTAGGAGCTGGTACAGATGAAGATAGCTTCTTGGAGACAGGTTCTTCCGACATGCACTCCTTTCTAGATGGGGAAACTTCACGACACCCAACCACCATTGACCATACCCATTAATATAACGACGATGAGACATCCCCTTCTTTACTAGTCCAGAACTGAACCCTCAAGTAACTATAGGATGGTACAAACTTTAACACCCTCAGGAGTTCCCAAAAACCCTAAGACCCCATCTAAATTATCTAACCACACAACTACCTCTAACTGAGTTTTATTACCTCAATAGATATGCAACACACAAAAAGAACCAGAAACTAGGCATGACTCATTGGAAACCTTAACGACCTTTATGGGTGGCATACTAAGAACAACATTAAATAATATAGCTGTGATTGACATCAATCCAAATCTCAATCAAAGAAATAGCTAGAGACAAGTAGGCACACAAGCCAAACATAAACAAACACAAGTAAAATTTTATTTTCCATAAATCTCCATTTATTTTAATTTTGTTTAAAACCCACCTATGGTACCTTATAAACTATCACATGTCCATTCATTTAATCCCACTCACATCATCTGCGAACAAGTGCCCCCCATGCACTCTCCGCACATATCGATGCACATGTGACCCTCTATAAAGATTTACAAGGTTAAAAAATCTATTTCCCTTATCAAATCCAAACACACACCAAAATTTTTCAATATTGAAACACTTGCTCTTTAAAAACCAAGTTCACAAATTTCAATTATTTAAAAGAAACACTTTTCCATTTCAAAATAAATATCACTTCTAACGCACACTCACATCAACCGAGATTAAAATGAAACACAACCAATAATAACCCACTGGAATGAGGAACTAGTGCATATGCCTGACTCATAAACATGGTTGTGAGTCATTCCCAAGTAGGGTATAACCCTAAGAAGACCGTGAGCCGAGAAATTGGACTTCACATGGGTAACCACCCCATGTGAGGCCACAATGTGAACCGATTCACCTTCATTATGATCCCTCAATCCAAAAAAACCCAAGACAAAAGACTCAAAACCCAGACTACCCCTGGTAACTCATTTCTCATTATGAGTGGTGGTGATCAGGCACTGACCCATAACCTACATCCTGAGCCATGAAAATACTAATATTCATCTACTGAACATCAAAAATATCAAGGGCCTACTCTGATACCATTTTGTCATGAACCGGCCTGAGTTGACCCTGGATCGGTCACCTGAGTCGGTCCGCAGCAAGACCTGAAGAGCATTCCTGATCCCCCTAGGATGTAAACTAGTGCCATGAATCAAAACATACAGGTGGGAACGATTTAATCCCAAAATTAATTTCCAGGATCAGAAAAATAAATCCAAACAAACAGATCACAATATTCAACAACTGAACACAAATAAATAGATTGTTGGAGCACATATATAAAACACTGAATCGACATAAAAAAAATAGCAAAACTAAAAATGTACCCACACTACCTCAACCACCATGTGACCTCTTGGTCACCTCCTACCATGAAATTGAACCATCCCTAAGATAATAACCTGCAACAAAAACTAAAAAAAATAAGAAACACTATAGGCATGAGTATTAAAACTCACTAGGAAGGGACGACTAATTATATTCCTAGTGTATATCCCTAAAATAAAGAAAACATTGATTAACAGGTTTGAACTAAAATATATGAATATAGAGTTTTCCCCACTATATATTTTAAAAACAAACACACATAATCCCTTACCCTCTTAATTTTAAATAAGTCTCAAAGAGAGGATAAAAATAAATTTATATAGGTTATAGACTTATTTGGCCAAAGCTAAGAGAAATAAAGATGATTTTTCTTTCTAAAACATTTTTTCTTGAAAGTAATTTAACATAAAAACATGTTCAAAATTTTCAAAAAAGGGGTACTAAAACAAACCATGAGATCATGGTTCCACACAGTGAGGGAAATGGAACTAAGGGTACTTGTATCGGAGGAACATGGGAACACATAGGAACTCATAGGAAGACCAGAACGTACTATGAATATGACTCATCCTGAATGAATTCCTACTCTCAATGAAATTATAATGCCCAAATGATTGGTATTTCCCTACCTGGCCTAACCGAGGGCCCCAATCACCTAGCATAGAAAAATCCATAATAAGCCACTAGCTAGTGCATAGTATAAACTAGTGCAACAACTGTTCTCAGTAAACCTCATTGTTATGCTAGGTTCCCCTATAAGTTTAAAAAGGGGGTGTGCCATAGCATTCAAAAAACAAGTCACACACAGATACTCATGCACACCATAATGACCAGCACCACGCCGACCACCTCAAGGTTAGTCCCCTATCCTAAGATAATTACATACAAGGGAGGTCATATATAGAGGAACCTCCCATCTCATAATCAACGACTAGATAGGGGACCAAATTCAAGAGGGTTTTTCCAAAATAATTATTTTAAGATTCCAAATGGCCCATTAGATTTACAAAATTTAACAATTTACTAAAAAGACTTAGAAATTATTTACGAAACATTTCCAAACAACAAATTTTTAATTACATGCCCAAACAGCCTTACAATATTTTTCACAAAAGTAGTTAATTTAGTAAGTAACGGAACACAACCCACCTTTGAAACAAAACATACGTTTCAAAACCCATTTTATCACTCTCACACAACACTTAAATTAGAAACACACTTGCAACATCCAAATGGTCATATACCATTATGTACTCAAAACACCTAGTATAAGTACCCAGCCTTATTGCATTACATAATCGTATGTTTTATCCAAAAACTCACTTCATTTAACATTTAGGATATATTCAAGTTTATAGAATTAGGGAATTGAGACAGAATACATTCATAACCTTACACAATGTTATAGAGTGGATACTATAAAAACATTTTCCATTTTTTTCAAAATATGAAACATTAAACCTTAAAACATGATTTCTTTGAAAATTATTCAAACATTTAACTTGGATTCCTTATTTGTCTTACACATACTTAGGACATGTGAAAATAATTTAAAAAACATGGGATGAGCACAAAAAGCTTAGTAAGGGATGTAAAATAAGGAAATATTATATAAATCCATGAATACTTGTAACATAAGAAAACATTTTCAAAAGACATGATTGTCACCAATATATATTTACTTTTTGAAACATGAGATTTACACAAGATCCAAAAAACACATGAGAACATAAATATAATCATAAAGGTATCTTGGGGAATTACTTACATAATCTTGTAACCCTCTCAGCTACCTTATAATTTGTAACCCTCACAACTACCTTATAATTTGGGTAACCATCGTAGTTGCACTTGGAGTAACCATACGACTGACCTCAAACATACACCCACCCAATGAATTGGTGGGAAATATAGGTCCCACCCTTCATCATAAACAATGACCAAAAACCAAAACCAAAACATAATCATACATCACTAATAATTACATAAAACATTGTTTTTGAATTTTGTAAAATAGAATTTTAAAAGGGGATTTTAAAAGAAAAGTCCCTTATAAATATTATATAATTGAAATGAGACTTAATAGAGTAGATGGAATATGTATATACTCAGTAAATAAACATAATTCAACATAGTATAATCCTAATTCATCACATAAACAATTTAAATATGACATAAATAATAATGAATAAGGTTAACCCAATGGATGGAAATCGGGTTAAGAATTCCCTTACCTCAAGTTTATCTTACCTCTTACTCATTTAAACCTCCTGTATAATAGTTAAAAGAGTGTTATTAATATTATACATAATCATATCTATATTTATAATACCTTATATTATCATTTCATTACATCAATTCTCCCTTTAATTGTTAGTATTTTGTTCCTTGCACTATTTTGGTTGAGTTCTATACATGATTTTCATGATCGGTTCATGATGGATTGTTCTTGTCTATTGGAAGTGAAAATCTATAATTGGAATAGAGTAGTATTTAAATATTTATAGAAAAATAACTAATACCATTTATCATTTTTAATTATTACATTATGATTATCCACAAGTTAAAACATTAATGATGTTCGTTTAGATCATTTTAGTGGTTCTTTGATAATAACGACGTCATTTTGTATTATAAATTAAACCCATGTGTAAAAAAGAATTCTAGAACCATGAATGATATATAATAAATATATTATAACCTGGTTCAACCATAAAAATGGTTTCATGACCATCCTTGAAAGAATTAATGAAAATTGAAATCACATCGTCCATGATGTCGGTAATTCGACACATCACGGGAAATGTTTTTATTCCGTGAATAAGTGGGAAAGGAGAATAATAATGATGATGAATTTTCCATGAACATGAGAAAATTCGGAATATAAATGATTTATGGATATTTCATTCTTCTTGGGTAATATGAGATGAGAAAATAATAAGAAAATAAAGGAACTCAAAATAAATGAATAGTAGATAAATCTCTTAAAAAAATTCGCCAGCATAACGACTATGCAGCAAGGTTTTAGAAAAAATTAAAATGAGATGGGAAAAGGGTCACCCATCCAGAAATGAATCATAATACATAATATAGCAATAATAAGATTAAAATAGGAAAATGGTATGGATTATTGAATTCTATACCAGATAAAAGATAACTTGAATGGGAAAATAAAAAAGTTGATAATTCTCTTACATTGTAGAGTAACTCCCAAAACATGAAGGTTGGGACCTTAAAGGCTTGAGGAAACCTTGGGAGGACTACTATGGAGGTATGTAGGATAGATATTTGTTGAAGAAGAATTAGTAATTAATTTAATGAAGGAATGGGTTGGTATCTTAAAGTGAAAGTGAGTGAATATTTTAATAATTTCCAAGGGACACCTCATTAGTGGTATTTACAAAACCATGGGTTTTCCCATGGTATTTGCCCAAGGTATTAGCCACATGGGAAACCTCAAATATTATTTTAATATAAAAATGTATACCAGATTTATTAAATCATTATTACATCATTAATGATGTCATTAAAACATTGAAACTCAAAATTGTATTTTTACTATTCACTGAAAAGTAAACTATTTCATAAGAATCCCAAAAATTCACCCCAATAATTTTTCGACGTATAGAATTTAAAAATGAAATGCAGTTTATGAAACTAATTTTCAAAATATAATTAATTTAATTTTCAAATAAAATCATATATAATTAACAAAATTAACAATTTTAAAACTGTAACTGCTTTATGTCACACTGAAAAAAATAACTAAGATGTCGTTATATTAAATCCTTAAGAAAATAAAATAATAATAAAATTTATTATTCATTTGGCTCACATTACTATTCATATTACTATTCATAAGGGTATGTTACTATTCACCCAAAAAACAAGTTGGTTTCATTAGACTCCAATTGACATACTAAACACAATTGTAGATGGCCATTTTTTAAACATAGAAGTGTAAAAATTATTTTAAAAGGATAGTTATAAATATCTACTTAAAACAAAGTTTCAGGAATTTCCATTTTATTTTTAGAAAACCTTGGGGTGTTACATTATCCCCACCTTCTAAAAATTGCATCTTAGAAAATTTATTTACTTATTAAAAAAGGAGGGTACCTTTCTCTCATAGCATTTTCAAACTCCCATATTGATTCTTCTACCATGTGGTTTCTCCAAAAAAAACTTTACCTGGTGGATTACCTTATTCTGCAATACATGTTCCCTTTGATCAAGGATCTGAACTGGTTTCTCTTCATAAGAAAGGTTCTCTTCCAATTGAACTGCTTCTGTGGTCAAGACATGTGATGAAACTGGCACATACTTCCTCTATATCGAAACATGAAAAACATTTTGTACCTGAGACAAACTAAGAGGAAAATCTACTCGGTATGCATCTATCCCAACTTTCTCCAAGATTTCAAAAGGACTGATGAACTATAAACTTACCTTCCCTTTCTTACCGAAACACATCACACTTTTCCTAGGAGAGATTTTAAGGAAAACATGTTCACTTACATCGAATGAGAAGTCCTTCCTTCTATTATCTGTAAAACGTTTACGCCTACTCTGAGCTGTCCTCATGTGTTGCTAGATTGTATTCAAATTTTCAGTCACTTCCACTACTAATTCTATCCCCATCATCTTTCTTTTACCAACATTATCCCTAAAAGCTGGAGTCTGACACCATTTCCATACAATGAATCAAAATTTTCCATCCGTATACTGGAATGAAAACTGTTATTATAAGAAAACTAAAATAAAGAAAGATGTTGATCCCAACATCCCTGGTAGTCTATTGAACAAGCTCGACGAATATCATCCAAAGTCTGAATCGTTCGTTCTGACTGCCCATCTGATTGAGGATGAAAAACTGTACTGAAATTTAATTATGTGCCTAATGACTTATGAAGTCCCTTAAAAAAGTTAAAAGTGAACCTGTGATTCCAGTCAGATACAATGGAAATAAAAACTCCATGTATCTTGATAATATCTTTGAGGTACAATCGAGAAAGCTAATCCAAATACATTTTATCTCGAATAGAAAAAAATGTATAAATTTTGTCAGCCGATCAACAATAACCCAAATTGCAATGTTACCCTAAGAATTCTTTGGGAGTCCCACCACAAAGTCCATGGATACATTATCCCACTTCCACTCTGGAACTGTAAAAGTCTGAAGCATCCCCATCAGTAACTGCCTCTTTTCTTTAACCTGTTGACATGTCAATTATTTCACAGTAAGATCAGTAATATCTCTTTTCATTCCATCCCATGAATAATACTCTTGAAGGTCTCTATACATATTAGTACTGCCAAGATGAACTGAAAATGGTGAACTATGTGCTTCACACAAAAAATCTTTCTTCAACTGGGAATCACAAGGCACATATAACCTTTTTCCAAATCTTAAAACACAGTCTTTATCAAGATTAAATTCTAGCAACTTACCCATTTGAACTAATTCAACCTTTTTTTGTAGCTCATGGTCTTCCTTCTTCCCATTCTTAATTCTGTATGATAACAATGACTGCACTAAAACCTAAGACAAAACAGATGTGTTCCCTGCACCAATAACTTCTAAGACAAAATTTATCAAATCATTAATCAAGGGATCATTTTTCAAACGTAATATGGTTAATGATGCCTGATGTTTTCGAATCAAGGCATCTACCACTTTTTTTGATTTTCCCAGATAGTAATTGATCATTCAGTCATAATCCTTTATTAGTTCAATCCATTTTCTCTTCCTCATGTCTAATTACTTCTGAGTGAATATATACATCATAATTTTTTGTTCGATATATATTTTACATTTGGCTTCGTATAAATGATGCCTCCAAATTTTCAAAGAAAAAACCAAAACTCCCAATTCCAAATCATGTGTGGGATAATTTAACTCATGAGTTTTAAGTTTTTTTGAAGCATAAGCAATTACCTGATAATTTTTCATGAAAACACAGCCAATTACCTTCAAAGAAACATCATTGTAGATGAAAAACTCATCATTTCGGGAAGGCAAGGCCAAAACTGGAACATTCACCAATAACTTATTCAATTACTAAAAACAAATATGAAATTTTTCTGTCCAAATAAATTTTACCCCTTTTCACATTAACTTAGTTATCTATCTAGATAACAATGCCAAGTTTTTAATAGACCATCGGTAATAACATTCCAAGCCAAGAAAACTATGAATCCTTGTAACATTTTTGGGTCTTAGCCATTCATCAACCACTTTTGTTTTGGTAGGATCAACTGTTATTCCATCCTTATTTACAGTGTACCAAATAAATGAAATCTATTAAAACCAAAAATCACTCTTTATGAATTTTCCATATAGTTTCTTTTCTTGTAAAGTTTTTAAAACAACCCTTAGATGTTTTTCATGCTTCTCTTTATTTTTAGAAAATAAAATAATGTCATAAATAAACACAACCACAAACATATCCAAGAAATCCTGAAATAATCTATTCATAAGATTGATGAATATAGTAGGTGCATTAGTTAACCCAAATGGAATAACAACAAATTTATAATGCCCATATCTAGTATGAAGGGCTGTTTTCAGGATGTCATATTCTTTCAGCTTCTGCTGATGGTATCTCGATCTCAAGTCAATCTTGGAAAAGTGTTGAGATCCCTGGAACTGATCAAAAAAGTCATCGATATGAGTTAAATAATACTTGTTTTTAACTGTTACGTTATTCAAAGCTCTATAATCAATGAAAAGTCTCATGGAACCATCTTTATTTTTAGTAAACAAAATAGGATCACCCCATAGTGAAGTTCTAGGATGAATGAAGCCTTTATCAAACAAATCCTGCAACTGATTTTTCAATTCAAGAAGTTCTATTTGAGCCATATGATAAAGGGGTTTTGAAATTTTCTTAGCATTACAAACTAAGTCAATTGTGGATTCGACTTCCCGACCAGGTATGACACCAGGTAACTCATCAAGAATAACATCAAGGTATTCATTTAATTCTGGCACATCATTAATATGAACATTTCCATTGTTTTCAACAATATGAGCAAGATAAATTTCATTTACATACTTCAACATTTTCTCAGCTTCTGGATATGTTATCAATTGTATGGGTTCTTTCTTGTATACAAACTGAAACTCTTTCAAAAAAAAAACAATTTCCTTAGATCTACAATCAAACTTTGTATGATAAACCGAAAGAAAATTAATTCCCAGAATAACATCCAACTCGATTATGGGTAAAACAACAAGGTTTGCAGGTAAATTATTTCCACAAACCACAATAAAATGATTCATACAATTCCTCTTTACTATAATATTTCCCCTGGTGTTTTAACAACAGGTTCCCGTCTTATTTGTTGAGGTGATAATTCAAATTTACCAGAACATTTCTCAAAAATGAAGGGATGTGTAGACCCCATATCGAACAAAAATTTAGAAAAATGTGAGTAAATTAATAGAGTACCTGATACCACTAATTTTGATGGACCAACATCTGCTTAGGTAGTCACAAAGGATATCACTACACCTTTCTGCTTATAGTCTGGCTTCTTTTCATCAGTTAGATCTCTCTTTGGGCAGCCATTTGTATAATGACCCATCTCACCACATTTAAAAGACTTAACCATTTTCTTATTAGGATTAGTCTTAGGATCATTTTCATTACAATCACAGGCCATATTTCCAAACTTACCACATTTAAAACACTTCCCATTTTTTAAGACATTCCCTAGGGAGCTTCTTGCCACACTTTTCACAAACTAAAAATTGTATTTTCTTACTATCAGATTTATTTTGTTGATTCTTACCCATCAAATTCCATATAGACCTATTATTATCCTTGTTTCCAAAATTCACACGATCATCAGAAAAATCCATCTCTACCCTCTCATAACATCAGACAAGTTTCTCATAACTTTTGAATTCACAAGATTCCAATGCCCTTCTATAACTTGGCTTCAGTCCTGAGTAAAAGTGGTTGATTTTTCTATCAAGATCCAAAATAAAATTTGGAGCATACCTCGACAGTTGGGTGAAGTTTTCTTCATACAAATCCATTTAATATTCCTCCATTTTCTTCAATTCAATGAATTGCTTACCTATCTTAATTTTCACTACCTTAGGAAAATATTTTTCAAGGAAAAGACTTTTAAATTCATCCCACTCTAAGGCATAAATATACTCTCTATCTCTGATATTCTTTACCGTTGACCACCACTGATAAGCTTCACCTTCAAAAAAAATAAATTGAAAGACTAACCTTTTGATTATATGAACATCCCATAACATCGAATATCTTTTCAAGGGCTTTAATCCATCCTTCGGTCACTACTGGGATAGAAGATCCAATTAAAGTAGGAGGGTGTTGTCTTATAAAATTTTCCACTATTGTCATGTTCTATTATGGTAGCTTTGGTTGTTCTCTTACATGGATTCCACCAACATTTATTTCTTGTGTTAGATGATCCATTACTGTCACAAACTGCTCGGTTCCAATCAGTACTATTTTGGGCTGCACATTCAGAAAGATGTTGTTATGTCGGTGCCTCTCCTCTTCAAGTTCCCTATTTTTTCTACAAAAAACCATTATGAAAAAACATATATTATACAAAGAAACATGTTAATCATTAAAATCTATAAAATTTCAAATTAATCATAGAGTAGAAATCATTTACGGTATTCTTTTAACATTATCCTAACCCCTAAAGTTATCTAAACCATCCTCTGATACCAACTATAAGGACCCGACCTTATTGCATTACATAATCGTGAGTTCTAGCCAAAAACTCACTTCCTTTCACATTAAGAATATTTTAATGTTTATATATTTATATAATTGGTACATAATACATTAATAAACTTACACATTGTTACAGAGTGGATACCATAAAAACAGTTTCCATTTTTTTCAAAATATAAAAAATTAAAGCTTAAACCATGATTTCCTTGACAATTATTCAAACATTTAACTTTTATTAATTATTTTTTTTATAAATCCTTATGACCTGTGATAATAATTTAAATAAAACTTGGTATTAGAACAAAAAGCTCTTTAAGGGATGTAAAAGAGGAAAAAATCATATTAGTCCATGGATACTTGTAACGTTTGAAAACATTTTCAAAATCCATGCTTGTCACCCATATATAATTACTTGGAGAAACGTGAGATTTACACAAGATACACACAAAACAAGATAACAAAAAAATAATAATAAAGTTATCTTGGGGAATTACTTATATAATCTTGTAACCCTCTCAGCTACCTTATAATTTGTAACCCTCATGACAACCTTACAATTTGTGTAACCATCACAGTTACACTTGGAGTAACCATACAGACTACCGACAACTTACACATACCCAATGCATTGGAGGGAAATATAGGTCCCACCCTTCATCATAGACAATTCCCAAGAACCATAACATAATCATACATCGTGAATAATTACATAAAAACATTGTTTTTGAATTTTTTAAAATAGAATTTTAAAAGAGGATTTTAAAAGAAAACACCCTTATAAATATTATATAATTTAAGTGTGACTTAATAGAGTGGATGAAGTATGAATATACTATATAAATACTCATAATTAAACATATTATAATCATAATTCATCACACAAACAATTTAAATACCACATAAATAATGAATAATAAGGTTAACCCAAAGGTTGGAAATCGGGTTTAGAATTCCCTTATCTTAGATTTTTCTTACTCCCAAATCATTTAAAACTACTATATAAAAGTTAAAAGAGTGTTATTATTATATTAAATAATCATAACCATATTTATAATACCTTATATGATCATTTTATTACATAATTTGACACTTTACTTGTTAGTAGTTTGTTCCTTACACTGTTTTGGGTGAGTTCTTTACATGATTTTCATGATCGGTTCAAGATGGATTGTTCTTATCGATTGGAAGTGAAAATAAATAATTGGAATGGAGTAGTATTTACATATTTAAAGAACCATAACTTATACCATTTATCATTTTGTATTCTTACATGACGATGATTCATAAATTAAAACTTTAATGATCTTTATTTCGATCATTTTAGTGGTTCTTTGATAATAAAGACCTCATTTTGTTTTATAAATTAAAACCATGCATACAAAAGAATTTCAGAACCATGAATGAGACATAATACATGTATTATAACCTGGTTCAACCATAATTTCTTTTTCATTACCATATTTTAAATAATTAATGTAAATTGAAATCACATCATCCACGATGTCAGTAATTCGACACATCACAGACAATGTTTTTATTCCTTGAATAAGTGGGCGAGGAGAAGAATAATGATGATGAATTTTCCATGAACATGAGAAAATACAGAATATACATGATTTATAGATATTTAATTCCTCTTGGGTAAGTGGAAATGGGGAAATAATAATAAAAGAAAGGAACTCAAAATAAAATTATAGTTGAGAAATCCCTTACAAAAATTCAGTAGCCTAACAACTATGCAACAAGGTTTTAGAAAAAATTAAATTGAGAGGGGACAAGGGTAACCCATAAAAAAGTGAATAATAATACATAATAGAGAATGAATAAGATGAAAATAGAAACATGGTATGGATTTTTGAATTCTATACCACATAAAAGAGAACATGAATGGAAAAAAGAAGTTGAGGATTCTCTTACCTTGTAGAGTAACTCCCAAAACATGAAGTTTGAGACCTTGGGGGCTTGAGGAAACCTTGGGAATACTACTAGGGAAGTATGGAGGATATATATTCGTTGATGAAGAATTTGGAAGGAATTTAATGAAGTAATGGGTTGGTATTTATAGTAAAAGTGAGAGAATATTTTAATGATTTCCAAGGGACACCTCATTAGTGGTATTTACAAAACTATTGTATTTTACATGGTATTTCCCCAAGGTATTAGCCACTTGGGACACCTCACATATTAGTTTACATAACATAAGTTTAATAGATTTATTACATCATTATTACATCATTAATGATGTCATTAACACACCGAAACTCAAAACTGTATTTTTACTATTCACCAAAAAATAAACTATTTCAGAAAAATACTAAAAATTCACACTAACCATTTCTCAATGTGTATAATTCAAAAATGAAATCCATTTTTTGAAAATAATTTTTTAAATTTTATTAATTTAATTTTTAAATAAAATCATACTTAATTAAAAAATTTACAGTTTTAAAACTATAACTGCATTTATATCACACTGGAAAAAATATCCAAGATGTAATTATCTTAAAACCTTAAGAAAATAATATAATAATACAATTTACTATTCATTAAGGTGACATTACTATTCATAAGGGTATATTACTATTCACCAAAAAACTTGTAAGTTCCATTAGACTCCAAATGACATACTGAACATAATTATAGATGACAATTCTTTGAAACTCAAAACATAGAAGTGGATAAATTATTTTAAAAGGGTAGTTATAAATATCTACATAAAATAAAGTTTCATGCATTTCCATTTATTTTTAGAAAACCATGGGGTGATACATTATCCCCACCTTCTGAAAATTGTGTCCTTGCAGTTTTATTTACATATTAAATGAGTGAGGGTACCTTTCTCTCATAGAATTTTTAGACTCCCATGTTGATTTTTCTACCATGTGGTTTCTCCACAAAACCTTTACCTAGTGGATTAACTTATTCCGAAATACGTGTTCCCTTCGATCAAGGATCAGAACTGGTTTCTCTTCATTAGAAAGGTTCTCTTCAAACTGAAATGCTTCTGGGCTCAAGACTTGTGATGAATCTGGAACATAATTCCTCAATATCAAAACATTAAAAACATTGTATACCTGAGACAAACTTAGAGGCAAAGATACCCGGTATGAAACTATTCCAACTTTCTCCCGGATTTGAAAAGGACTGATGAACGACATACTTAACTTCCATTTCTTACAGAAACGCATCACACTTTTCCAAGAATAGATTTTTAGAAAAACATGGTCACATACCTCAAAAGAGAAGTCTTTCCTTCTGTTATATACAAAAATTCTCTTCCTTATTTGAGCTGTCCTTATGTGCTGCTGGATCATCTTCACTTTCTCAACCACTTATTCTACTAATTCTGGCCCCATTAACTTTCTTTCACCAACTTCATCCCAAAACGCTAGAGTCCAACAAAACTTCCCATATATTTCCTTGAATGGTGCCATTTATATACTAGAATGAAAAATATTTTTATTAGAAAACTTAACTAAAGAAAGATGTTGATCCCAACATCCTTGGTAGTCCATTGAATAAGCTCGAAACATATCCTCCAAATTCTGAATCATTAGTTCTAACTTCCCATCTGATTGAGGATGAAAAGCTGTACTAAAATTTAATTCTATGCCAAATGACTTCTGAAGACCCTTCCAAAAGTTAGAAGTGAACCTGAGATCCTAATCAGATACAATGGAAATAGGAACACCATGTAGCCTGAAAATCTCTTTGAGGTACAATCGAGAAAGGTGATATAAATACATTGTATCTCAAATAGAAAGAAAATGTGCATATTTTTTCAGCCAATTAACAATAACCCAAATCACATTGTTACCATGAGAAGTCTTTGGAAGTCCCACCATAAAGTCCAAGGATACATTCTCCCATTTCCACTCTGGCACTGGAAAAGGCTGAAGCACCCCCTTCTGTAATTTCCACTCTTGTTTAACATATTGAAATGTCAAGTATTTCAAAGTAAATTCAACAATATCTCTTTTTATTCCATCCCACCAGTAATATTCCCTGAGGTCTCTTTACATATTAGTACTGCCAGGATAAACTGAAAATAGAGAACTATGAGCTTCACACAACAAGTCTTTCTTCAACTGGGAATCTCAAGGCACACAAAACCTTTTTTCAATTCATAAAACACAATATTTATCAAGATTAAATTATATAAACTTAACCATTTTAACCAATTACACCTTTTTATGTATCTCATGGTCTTCCTTTTTCACTTTCTTAATTCTGTATGATAACGATGACCGAACTAAAACCTAAGAAAAAACAGACTTATTCCCTGCACCAACAACTTCTAAGAAAAATTTCATCAAATCATTAATCAAGAGATCATTTTCAAAACGTAACATGGTTAATGATTCATGATGTTTTTGACTCAAGCAATCCACCACTTTGTTTGATTTTCCCAGATGGTAATTGATCGTGCAACCATAATCCTTCATTAGTTCAAACCATCTTCTATGCCTTATGTTTAATTTTTTCTGAGTGAATATATACTTCAGACTTTTATGGTCAGTATATATTTGACATTTGGATCTGTATAAATAATGCCCCCAAATTTTGAAAGTAAAAACCACAGATGCCAAATACAAATCATTTGTGGGATAATTTAACACATGAGGTTTAAGTTGTCTTGAAGCACAAGAAATTACCTAATCATTCTGCATCAAAACAAAACCAAGTCCCTTCAAAGAAGCATCACTGTATATAGAAAACTCACCATTTCGGGAAGGCAAGGAAAAAACTATAGCATTCACCAATCTATTCTTCAATTCCTAAAAAACATCACATTCTCCTATCGAAATAAATTTAACCCCTTTTCATATTAACGTAGTTATTGGGCTAGATAACCATGAAAAGTTCTTAAAACGTCATTGGTAATAACCTTATAACCCAAGAAAACTATGAATCTCTATAATATTTGTGGGTCTTGGCCATTCATCAACCACTTTTGTTTTGTTAGGATCAACTGTTATTCCATAATTTTTTAAAATGTGCCTAAGAAAAGAAATATTTTACAACCAAAAACCACACTTTCTGAATTTTACGTATAGTTTCTTTTTCTTTAAGGTTTGTAAAACAATCCTTAGATGTTTTTCATTCTCCTCTTTATTTTTATAAAATACAAGAACATCATCAATAAACAAAACCACAAACATATCTATGAAATCATGAAATACTCTATTCATAAGATTAATGAATAGAACATGTGCATTAGTTAACCCAAATGTCATAACCAAAAATTCATAATTCCCATATCTATTATGATAGGTTGTTTTCAGGATGTCATCTTCCTTCACCTTCAGCTGATGGTACCCGGATCACAAGTCAATATTGGAAAAGTACTGATCTCCCTAGCGTTGATAAAATAAGTCATCGATATGAGTCAAAGGATATTTGTTTTTAACAATGATATTATTTAAAACTCTATAATCAATGAAAAGTCTTATGGAAACATCTTTCTTTTTAACAAACAAAACCGGGGCACCCCATGGTGAAGTGATAGGATGGATGAATCCCTTATCAAGAAAATCCTGCAACTGATTTTTCAATTCAAGAAGTTCTATTTGATTCATACGATAAGGGGGTTTTGAAATTGGCTTAACATCAGGAACTATGTCAATTGTGAATTTTACTTCCCAATCAGGTATGACACTAGTTAAATCATGAGTAAAAACATCAAGGTATTCATTTACCACTGGCACATCATTAACCTGAACATTTTCATTTTTTTTCAATAATATGAGCAAAATAACTTTCATTTCCATCTTTAAACAGTTTCTCAGCTTCCTGATATGTTATCAATTGTATGAGTTTTTTCTTGAATAAAAATTGAAACTCTTTCTAAAAAACAACTTCTTTAGCTCTACATTCAATCTTTTCATGATAAACAGAAGTCCAATCTATTCCTAGAATAACATCAAACACGACTAAGGGTAAAAAACATGGTTTGTAGGTAAATTATTTCCACATAAAAATATATAAAGATTCTTATAATTCTTCTTTACTATAGTATTTCCCCCTGGTATTTTAAGAACAATTTCTTGTCTCATTTTCTAAGGTGATATTTCAAATTTACCAGAAAATATCTCAGAAATGAAGGAATGTGTAGACCCCGTATCAAACAAAACTTTAGAAAAATCCGAGGAAATGAATAGAGTACCTGATACCACTTTATTGGATGGAATTACATATTCTGAGGTAGTTGTAAAACATCTTACTACACCTTTCTTCTTATAGTCTGGCTTCTTTACATCATTCAGATCTCTCTTTGGGCAGACATTTTCATAATGACCCATCTCACCACATTTAAAACACTTAACAGTTTTCTTATCAGAATTAGTCTTAGGATAATTTTCATTACAAAATCAGGCCATATTTCCAAAATTAATACATTTAAAATACTTCCCAGTTTTTCTAAGACATTCCCAGGGTGCTTCTTGCCACACTTTTTACAAACTGAAAACTCTATTTTCTTACCATCTGATTTCTTTTGTTGATTCTTACCCATCTCTTTCCATATGGACCTCTTATTCTACTTCTTTCCACAATGCATGTGATCATCAAAAAAATACATCTCTACCCTATAAGAACATTAGAAAAGGTTTTCATAACTTTTGAATTCATGGGGGGGCAATTCCCTTCAATACCATGGCTTCAGTCCTAAGTAAAATCAATTGATTTTTCCATCAAGATCGAGAATAAGATTGGGAGCATACCTCACCAGTCGGGTGAATTTCACTTCATACATAGCCACTAAATCTTCCTCCTCTTTCTTCAATTCAAGGAATTGATTCTCTATCCTAAGTCTCACCACCTTATAAAAATATTTTCAAGGAAAATACTTTTAAATTCATCCCACTTTAAGGCATCAATATCCAATCTATCCTGGATATTTTTTTACCATTGATCGCCACTGATCAACTTCAAATTCAAAATGATAAATTTAAAGACTTAACTTTTGATTATCTAAACATCCCATAACATCAAATATATTTTCAAGGGATTTAATCCCTCCTTCAGCCACTACTGGGTCAGAAGATCCATTAAAAGTAGAAGGGTGTTGTCTCATAAAATGTTCCACTATTTTTATGTTCTGTTATGGTACCAATAGTTTTTATCTTTCATGGATGCTACTAATATTTATTTCTTGTATTAGCTGAGCCATTATTTTCCCAAATTGATTGGTTTCAATCCCTACCATTCCAAGCTACAGATTCGGAAGGATGTCATTCTATCGGTGCCTCTCCTCTTCATCTTCCCTGTTTCTTCTACGAAAAATCATTTTGAACAAACCTATATTAGATGAAGAAACATGGTAATATTTAAATAATATAACATTTAAAGTAAATCATAGAGTAAAAATAATTTACATAATTCTTTTAACATCATCCTAACCCTTAAAGTTATCTAAACTACCCTATGATACCAACTATAAGGACTCGACCTTATTGCATTACATAATCATGAGTTTTAGCCATAAACTCATTTCCTTTCACATTGAGGATATTTTCAAGTTTATAGCTTTAGAGAATTGGGACATAATACATTTATAACCATACACATTGTTACAGAGTGGATACTATAAAAATTGTTTCCATTTTTAAAAAAATATACAACATTAAAGCTTAAAACATGATTTATTTGAAGATTTTTCAAATATTAAACATGGATTCCTTTTTTGTCTTACACATCCCTATTACCTATGAAAATAATTTAAAAATACTTGTTATGAGAACAAAAAGGTTAGTAAGGTATGTAAAATAAGGAAAGAGCACATTAGTCCATCAATACTTGGAACATATGAAAACATTTTTAAAAACATGCTTGTCACCCATATATACTTACTTTGTGAAACATTATATTTACAAAAGATCAAAAAAAACATGAGAACATAAATATAGGTATCTTGGGGAATTACTTACATAATCTTGGAACCCTCTTGGCTACCTTATAATTTGTAACCCTCACGGCTACCTTACAATTTGTGTAACCATCGCAGTTACACTTGGAGTAACCATATGACCTACCTCCAACTTAGACACACCCAATGAGTTAGAGAGAAATATAGGTCCCACTATTTATCATAAACAATTCCCAATAAAAATAACATAATCACACATCATGAATAATTACATAAAAATATTGTTTTTGAATTTTGTAAAATAGAATTTTAAAAGAGGATTTTAAAAGAAAAGTCCCTTATAATTATTATATAATTGAATTTAGACTTAATAGAGTGGATGGAATATGCATATAATATATAAATACACATAAATAAACATATTATAATTAGAATTCATCACACGGCCAATTTAAATACCACATAAATAATGAAGAATAAGGTTAACCCAAAGGATGGAAATCAGGTTAACAATTCCCTTACCTCAGGTTTGTATTACTTAAAACTCATTTAAATATCGTTTATAATATTTAAAAGAGTGCTATAAATATATTAAAGAATCATAACCATATTTATAATACCTTATATTATCATTTCATTACAAAATTTCACCCTTTAATTGTTAGTATTTTGTTCCTTGCACTGTTTTGGGTGAGTTCTTTACATGATTTTCATGATCAGTTCATGATGGATTGTTCTATTCGATTGGATGTGAAACTCTAGAATTTTAATGGAGTAGTATTTATATATTTACAGAACCATAACTTATACCATTAATCATTTTTATTTTTTACATGATGATGATTCATAAGTTAAAACATTAATGATGTCTGTTTAGATCATTTTAATGGTTCTTTGATATTAACGACCCCATTTTGTTTTCTAAATTAACACCATATGTAAAAAAAATTCCAGAACCATGAATGAGAAATAATACATATATTATAACCTGATTCAACCCTAAAAATGGTTTCATGACCATCCTTGAAATAATTAATGTAAATTGAAATCACATCGTCCAAGATGTCGGTAATTCGACACATCACAAACAATGTTTTTATTCCGTGAATAAGTGGGAGAGGAGAGGAATAATGATGATGAATTTTCCCTAAAAATGATAACATATAGAATATACATTATTTATGGATATTTCATGCCTCTTGGGTAATAGGAGATGAGAAAATAATAAGAAAATAAAGGAACTCGAAATAAAATAATAGTTGAGAAATCCCTTACAAAAATTCGGGAGCCTAACGACTATGCAACAAGGTTTTAGAAAACATTAAAATGAGAGGGGAAAAGGGTCACCCATCCAGAAATGAATCATAATACATAATAAGGAATGAATAAGATTAAAATAGGAACATGGTATGTATTCTTGAATTCTATACCACATAAAAGAGAACTTGAATTGAAAAAGAAAGAAGCTGAGAATTCTCTTACCTTGTAGAGTAACTCCAAAAACATGAAGGTTGAGACCTTGGGGGCTTAATAAAACCTTGGTAAGACTACTAGGGAGTAAAGTATTGTAGATATTAGTTTATTAAGAATTTTGAATTAATTTAATGAAGGAATGGGTTGGTATTTATAGCAAAAGTGAGGGAATATTTTAATAATTTCTAAGGGACACCTCATTAGTGGTATTTACAAAACCATGGGATTTCCCATGGTATTTTCCCAAAGTATAGCCACATGGGACAACTCAGATAATATTTTACTATACACAAGTCTACCAGTTTTATTAATTCATTATTACATCATTAATGATGTCATTAACACATCAAATGTAACACCCCGAGATTTTATGAAAAATATTCTTTTTATTTTCATTAATGTCTTGTGTTGTACACTACACCAAAAGGAGCTTGCACAACACGCATCCTTGACTTGCCTTTCATTACACGCAATCACGACCTTCCTTGATAGCGTGTGTAGTACGCAATACCGAGTTTCACTAAACAACGATATGCTATTAAAATATTATTAAAACTAGCCATTATGAATAGTAATAACCACTTTTTGAAATTTTGTAAATTTTATTTTTCAAAATAGACTTCATTTTTGGATTCGGAATATTAAAATTAGCTTAGGGTAAAAGTTTGGTACTTTTCGGATAAATTTCATATTCTGATGAATTGTGAAAATTACTAAATTTTTATTAAAAAAAACTTTTTTAATAGAAATAATTAATAGTGATAAATTATTAATTTGAGTGGTTTTAAAGTATATTTAGAATATATTTTTACAATTTAATACAATGTTGGTCATTGGATGTAATTCTACATTTAAACCAGTTATAAACAAGTTTCAATCTTTTGATAGTTATTATCTCTTAAAAACACGCTATTTGTTTTGACGACGGGAATTAATTTTTAAATTAATTAATGTAACTGATATGTTTTGAATTTGATAAAATAGACACCATTTTTGAATTCATAATATCAAATATATCTTAGGCCTAATTTTTCGTATTTTTCTGGAAACTTTCATTTTTTTGATGAATAGTGAAACCACTAATTGGTAGTTAAAAAAACTGAATTTTTCATAAAACATAATTTCCCCGCTTCTGTGAGTGGAATTTCGAAAATCCGAGAGACACGGTTAATATCAAGGACTAAAATGTGGTTCAATGAGATGAAAATAATTTTTGGTGAATAGTATCTTTTGACTTTTTTTACCACGGTTAAAAGTAAATAGGGTAATTAAGGGTAAAGATGATATTATTATTACCCTAAAACATGTCCTAATTCTATTGGATAAGTTTAATTCGACCAAAAACAAACTTAGGAATAAAATATGACCATTTAGGCCCACTTGGATTAGATTAGTACATTTATTATTAATTTAATTAAAGAAGGGTTAAAAGAGTTAAAATCAAAGTTTATTTACTAAAACATTTTTAATATAGGGTTATACATAAGATAAATTCGACTATAAATATTCATTAGAAAGATAAAAAGATTTCCTACATAATGGTATTTTATTTGTAATTTTTAGACATTAAATAATTTGATTTATTTATGAAACAACGATGATACAGTAATTATCTTATTAATGAAATATTGACATAATTAATGTTATAAATACCAAAATAATTATAATTTGAGACTTTTTATGAATTACACAAATTTTATAGGTTAATATGACATGTTATTATTGATTTAATTATCTTTTTTAGAACTTATCATTCTTTTATGAGTTCCACAAAAATCAATTACTAAATAGTGTCAAAATTGACATAAAATAGTTTTTAAAACAAATATTATATTATTAATTGTTATTTTATTTATAAAAATCTAAGGTTCGGCCAAATGACTTAGATAAGGTTATATATATTAATAATAAACAATTTGGGTTTCGTTTGTCTTCTTATAGTAAGTTTATTAACCTTATAGTGTAAGAACACAAGAAGACACGGTAAAAGTAAAATTATTTAACTTAATGTTAAATCTAAATGATAAGGTTAAAATAGGAACCTAAACTTGTCTAAATTCTATTGGATGAGATGATTTCGACCCATCCACACCTTAGACTTTAAATAAATCAATTTTTATCTATTTAAAACCGAACTTGACTTTATAATAAATTAATATTTTTAGTTATTCCAAAGGTGCCCCTCTCCTCCCTTATAAAAGGACACCTCGTCCCTCTCTTCCTCACACAACTTTGAGCCTTCAAGATCGGCCAAACCCTGAAAAATTATCTTCTCCACTTCCCTAGCAACATCCTAGAGGTTATGGTTTTCCTCAAAGACCAATTTTAGAGCGCTAAGTGGAGGTCTCAAAGAGGCGCTTCAAAGAAGAGGTAATTTCCGTTACCGATTCTTTCACCTTTATTTCTTCTTCCACTTCTTCTTCTTAGGTTGTTTCATTATGAAGTAATAACATCAGTATCACTCATATACTGATATGTTATTATAAGTATGAAACAATCATATTTCACCATCTATCCATCCTACGGAAAACGAAATCACCGCGAGTGCGTACGTACGGAATACTGTCTCCACGCCGTGGTGTAATCTATTTTCCGCCACCACCTTAATTGGATGGGTATAATGGTGTAATGAGTAACTATATATGATTATTATAAAGTGATATTGATACTGGAATAGTATACATACACTTCAACACAAGTTCACGATCATGAGAACGATATCATCGCTCGTGCGTACGTACGGAATACCGTCTCCACGACGCGATGAGATTCATTCTCCACATTAACCATTCATGAATGATTATAAAGTATATATAATGAATAATAATGAAATATATGAAATTTTAAATCTACTGGATTTATGTATATATATATATGTATGTGATCTACTTACTTCCATTCAAGACAATAAGGAAAGGAAAACAGCGTTCATGCGTACGTACGGACTACCGTCTCCATGAACGGTGTGTTTCATTTCATTTATCTATCTATTATATATATATATATACTGAATATATATGATATATAAATCATGTTTTATATTCTGGAAGTAAGTAAATCATGATATAAGTAATAATAATGTCAAGAACAACAATTCCAAACACCTACGACAAATGAATCGATTTTACCCAAAACACTCTTTAACATGGAATTTACAAAAGAACGGGTAAAATAAAGTCATAAGTGAACCATATATGATATAATAACAATGAATATGATTCTGGAATAAGTAAATGACATTATTTAAATCATTATACAGGAGTTTCAGACACTTCGAAGCAAATCGGACCTAAGGTAAGGGAAATATCACAATCTCATTTTTATCCGAGATTGTTTGTACTTTAGTATTTACTGGGGTGTATTTTATCATCCACATCCATGTTTACTCAATATGTAATATTATTTCCATCCACCTACAATTGTTTAAATCCAATTTTACCCTTCGGTGAGTTTTTAGTAAAGGATATGAAAGGAATCTTTTGTCCTTTTTTTCATACGAGGTACTTTTTGACTTTTTCGACATAAGTACGAGAAGAATGTTTTTTTTAACTTATACGACATGAATGGATTTTTAAAACATTATTTCAAAGAAGATTCCTTTACAAGTTTTCAAGTTTATCTTTAATCAACTTCTTTTAGTTTAAATTTGTATGACATGTTAAGAAAGGAAAAATGTTTTTGAAGAAGAAAGGATATTTTCCTCAAGAATGGAGTTCAAGTGTTTTATCAAAATTATTTTCCATCTAAGATAATAAAGGGTTCTGTTTTTATCCCTATTATTACATTGATTTGATTATGTTGTGATGGAATTATTTTTATGAATTCCTTTATCGTATATGAATTGTTTTATGATGTCATTACATGGGTTATGCAATGATGTATGATTTATGATTTTGTGGCACACATAAGAATGGTATCATTATGAGATGGGTGGGACCTATATCTCCCTCCAATGCAATGGGTAAAGATTTTATATCTCATGAGATAGACATGGCTAGAATGGTAGGTTATACCGGTTCAGTGAAACAGGACTGAAACGAGGGTGACTCGGTTCAGAAAGGGACTTTGTCCACTAAGATAGTCTTGGCAATGAGTCTTGACTAATAAGAAATGATTATCTATGATTATGTGTGTATGACACAAAGTTTCATGTTTTAAGTTATGATTATTGGGATTTCATTTCACTACTATGATTTATCCCATGTTATGAAATTATGCTCTCTTTTGCAGGTTAAGATTTCCAAAATGTTATGTTCTTATGAATATGATGTGATTGATATTTATTTCGTTTACCCTTACTGAGCATTTGAGCTCACCCTTTTATGTTTTCTTTTCCCCAGGATATAAAGAAAGGTTTTAGGTAAAAAAAGGGAAGATCTTTATGGGATATGTTGAAGATCTTTCACCGCGATTAGAAGATTATATTCCGAGTTTCCAAAGACACTAAACTATTACGATCCTTGTGTGTGTGTTTTTGTTATGTACTAAGTATTCCGCAAAAGTAATGTAATGTCCATGTACGTCAAGATTTGGGTCTCTACAGTTGGTATCAGAGGAAAGGTTTAGTCAACCTTTGGAAACTAGGATGCGAAAACGTTAGTGAAATCCCTAGAGATATTTCTAAGGTATGTCTAGGGATGTCCCTAAGGTTAAGTATACGTATAGGTTATAGTCCTAGAATTGCTCTAATGATCTTAGAATTTAACCTAAGATGTTAGATATTGAGGATACTCCCCCTTTATAATGTTGTTTTCCCTAGCATGATTTTTTCCTCTCACACTATTATTTTTGGGTTTTAGACGATGGATGGAACCCAAAGGAACCGTGTTGATCAATGCAATGGACAATGCAATGATTTCCCTCCTGAACAAACAAATGTTATGGGATATGGAGTGCAAAATCTTATTGTTATACTTACAGAAGCTATGAATCATTCTGGACTTCCAAATGAGCAGAGAAGGGAACAATATTCTATTGAGTCCTTCATGAGGCAACGTCCACCTTATTTCAGTGGGACTTCCGATCCACTTGTTGCTGAACAATGGATCAGTACCACTAAAAAGATATTTTCAGTTCTTCAATGTTTTGAACATGATAAAGTCATCTTAGTAGTATATCGTTTGGAAGGTGAAGCTGATCAATGGTGGAATCTTATCAAGAATACGAGGCCAAGAGATGAAATTGAGTCCATGGAATGGGACGAGTTCAAGGATTTATTTTTCAATAAGTACTTCCCCCGTATTCTTCGAACAAAGATGGAGAAGGAGTTTCTCGAACTAATGCAAAAGGATGATGAATCCATTGGTATATGCGAAGCGAATTTTACAAGACTTGCAAGGTATGCATATGACATTATCATCCAACCTGAAAGTAAAGTTGATCGATTTTTCAGTGTCTTAAAACCAAGTCTTTGAAGGGAATTAGCTATAAGAGACTTCAGTAGCTATGAAGAAATTGTGTGTTGTGCTATCAAGGTAGAAATGGAAGTTGGTGTTACATATCCATATCATGGTTTTGACAAGAAACAAAAGATGGAATTCAAGGAGAAATCTCAGAATAATGGTGAAAAAAAAGATGAATGTTTCCTTATGCACAAAGTGTGGAAAGAAGCATGGTGGAGATTGTCTTAAAGGGACTAGAAAATGTTTTAAGTGTGGAAAAGAAGGTCATCGAGCAGCTGAGTGTCGAAGTAATGGAAAAAGGGTTTCTAATGATGTGAATAAAGCAAAGACTGCAGAGAACGCACCACCAACACTTCATTGCTTCAAGTGCAAGGAAATGGGGCATTATGCTAATAAATGCCCTAATATAAGGGTTAGTGATGATCGACATGAGAAACCGCTTAAGGCAAAGGACAAAGGGATGTCACATGCGATCACTATTGGCGATGTTGAATATGACAACGATGTGGTGGAATGATTAAGTGTTTATGTAATGGGATTCCAAAATAATGTTGTATCATGGAGTATTGGAATATTTATGTATTGGTCTAATGTGGTATTCAAAGTGATTGAGATATTTTTGGAAATAAGATGATATGCGCATAATGAAGGGAAAACGAGAAAATGAAATGTTTAACAGTATTCATGAGCTCATGATTGATATAAGGACTAAGTGATATCATGGTTTGAGTATAAAGAATTTTGAGGATTTTGTTATGTGGAAAGTGTTAACTTTTAACTGCATTCATGTTTTCACTAAGGTTCAATGGGTATTCATTCTTCAAGAGAATACATGATTAAGGTATTCACATGTTTGTAATTTGACCAGCAAGATATATCTTATGATATATGGGGGATAAATGATGGCATTCACGTGATTGTTTTGTGAAATTTCAAGTAACCATTTTCTTTATACTATGAGCTTGGAATAAAGTATTTTAGATAAGCTTAGAATGGATTATGTTGGACATAAGTTAGGATAAAACGTTTTTCGATATTATTTATGGGATGTTATAGTAATATAGCTTTAGAAAAAGGACAACCTGCAGGACGGGCGACAGCCCATCGCGTTGGACAAGGCTGTGGGAATCGAACCCACAACCGAAGTGCGACTGGCATTTATTGCCTACCACTGGCCTACAAGAAGTCCCTATTTAGTAGAAACTAGTTTCATTATATTAAGCAGTATGATATATGAAGTATAAGTCCATTTTAGGAACCATATATGATTAATCTCAGTATAGAATGACTTATGTATATTTAATAAACTTTTGCTAACCTTTTGTTTGAGACAGATGGAATGACCCGTCATTCTATCACATGATCTGCTAACACTTCACGAATAACAAATTCAACTTCATTTATTTAAGAGATGAAGTGGAAATTGTTCAAGGCACGAACAACAGTGAGATTGTACCAAAATAAAGTAAGTATTTATTCTAATTCAAATTCTTCAACTTTAGGGAAACGATCTTGAAAACCAAAAATGTTGTCCTAGTGATCTTATATCTGATTAATCAGATGGTACCTTAGATCGTCACAAATTTATGGATTTGTAATTGTTGGATTTTCCATAGCCATGTTCTCTACCACTCTCCATCAGAACATGATGGTTAGATTTCTCTTCCATATCCATATTTTCACCTATGTGGAAACCCAGTGATTAGTTTATTTGGGTAACCGTTAAGTTTCATACTTTTGTTTTTAAAGATTAGTTTTGGTATTCCTTTTTAAGATGTGGGTTTCTATCAAAGAAATTTTCTAATAGTAAACCATTTATAACCCCGAAAAATTTCGAGGGCGAAATTCATTTTAAGGGGGGTAGAATGTAACACCCCGAGATTTTATGAAAAATATTCTTTTTAATTTCATTAATATATTGTGTTGTACGCTACACCAAAAAGATCTTGCACAACACGCATCCTTGACTTGCCTTTCATTACACGCAATCGCGACCTTCCTTGATAGCGTGTGTAGTACGCAATACCGAGTTTCACTAAACAACGATATGCTATTAAAATATTATTAAAACTAGCTGTTATGAATAGTAATAACCACTGTTTGAAATTTTGTAAATTTTATTTTTCAAAATGGACTTCATTTTTGGATTTGTAATATTAAAATTAGCTTAGGGTAAAATTTTGGTACTTTTCGGATAACTTTCATATTCTGATGAATAGTGAAAATTACTAAATTTTAATTAAAAACAACTTTTTTAATAGAAATAATTAATAGTGATAAATTATTAATTTTAGTGGTTTTAAAGTATATTTAGAATATATTGTTACAATTTAATACAATGTTGGTCATTGGATGTAATTATACATTTAAACCAGTTATAAACAAGTTTCAATCTTTTGATAGTTATTATCTCTTAAAAACACGCTATTTGTTTTGACGACGGGAATTAATTTTTAAATTAATTAATGTAACTGATATGTTTTTAATTTGATAAAATAGACATCATTTTTGAATTCATAATATCAAATATATCTTGGGCCTAATTTTTGTTATTTTTCTGAAAACTTTCATTTTTTGATGAATAGTGAAACCAGTAAGTGGTAGTTAAAAAAACTGAATTTTTCATAAAACTTAAATTTCCCGCTTCTGTGAGTAGAATTTCGAAAATCCGAGAGACACGGTTAATATCAAGGACTAAAATGTGGTTCAATGAGATGAAAATAATTTTTGGTGAATAGTAACTTTTGACTTTTTTTACCACGGTTAAAAGTAAATAGGGTAATTAAGGGTAAAGATGATATTATTATTACTCTATCACATGTCCTAATTCTATTGGATAAGTGTAATTCGACCAAAAACAAACTTAGGAATAAAATATGACCATTTAGGCCCACTTGGATTAGATTAGTACATTTATTATTAATTTATTTAAAGAAGGGTTAAAAGAGTTAAAATCAAAGTTTATTTACTAAAACATTTTTAATATGGGGTTATACATAAGATAAATTCGACTATAAATATTCATTAGAAAGATAAAATGATTGCCTACATAATGGTATTTTATTTGTAATTTTTAGACATTAACTTATTTAATTTATATATGACACAACGATGATGCAGTAATTATCATATTAATGAAATATTGACATAATTGATGTTATAAATACCACAATATTTATAATTTGAGACTTTTTATAAATTCCACTAATTTTATAGGTTAATATGACACGTTATGATTGATGTAATTAACTTTATTCGAACTTATCATTCTGTTATGAGTTTCAAAAAAATCAATTACTAAATAGTGTCAAAATTGACATAAAATAGTCTTTAAAACAAATATTATATTATTAATTGTTATTTTATTCCTAAAAATCTAAGGTTCAGCCAAATGACTTATATAAGGTTATATATAATAATAATAAACAATTTGGGGTTCGTTTGGATTCTTATAGTAAGTTTATTAACCTTATAATGTAAGAACACAAGAAGACATGGTAAAAGTAAAATTATTTAACTTAATGTTAAATCTAAATGATAAGGTTAAAATAGGAACCTAAACTTTTCTAAATTCTATTGGATGAGATTATTTCGACCCATACCCACCTTAGACTTGAAATAAATCAATTTTTAGCTATTTTAAACCGAACTTGACTTTATAATAAAATAATATTTTTAGTTATTCCAAAGGTGCCCCTCTCCTCCCTTATAAAAGGACACCTCCTCCCTCTCTTCCTCACACAACTTTGAGCCTTCAAGCTCGGCCAAACCCTACCAAATTCTCTTCTCCACTTCCCTAGAAACATCCTAGAGGTTCTGGTCTTTGTCAAAGACCAATTGTAGAGCGCTAAGAGGAGGTCTCAAAGAGGCGCTTCAAAGAAGAGGTAATTTCCATTACTGATTCTTTCACCTTTATTTCTTCTTCCACTTCTTCTTCTTAGGTTGTTTAATTATGAAGTAATAACATCAGTATCACTCATATACGGATATGTTATTATAAGTATGAAACAATCATATTTCACCATCTATCCATCCTACGGAAAACGAAATCACCGCGCGTGCGTACGTACGGAATACCGTCTCCACGTCGTGGTGTAATCTATTTTCCGCCACCACCTTAATTGGATGGGTATAATGGTGTAATGAGTAACTATATATTATTATGATAAAGTGATATTGATACTGGAATAGTATACATACACTTAAACACAAGTTCACGATCATGAGAACGCTATCATCGCTCGTGCGTACGTACGGAATACCGTCTCCACGACGTGATGAGATTCATTCTCCACATTAACCATTCATGAATGATTATAAAGTATATATAATGAATAATAATGAAATATATGACATGTTAAATCTACTGGATTTATGTATATATATATATGTATTTCATCTACTTACTTCCATTCAAGACAATAAGGAAAGGAAAACAGCATTCATGCGTACGTACGGACTACCGTCTCCATGAACGGTGTGTTTCATTTCATTTATCTATCTATTATATATATATATATAATGAATATATATGATATATAAATCATGTTTTATATTCTGGAAGTAAGTAAATCATGATATAAGTAATAATAATGTCAAGAACAACAATTCCAAACACCTACGACAAATGAATCGATTTTACCCAAAACACTCTTTAACATGGAATTTACAAAAGAACGGGTAAAATAAAGTCATAAGTGAACCATATATGATATAATAACAATGAATATGATTCTGGAATAAGTCAATGACATTATTTAAATCATTATACAGGAGGTTCGGACACTTACGAAGCAAATCGGACCTAAGGTAAGGGAAATATCACAATCTCATTTTTATCCGAGATTGTTTATACTTTAGTATTTACTGGGGTGTATTTTATCATACACATACATGTTTCCTAAATATGTAATATTATTTTCATCCACCTATAATTTTTTAAATCCAATTTTACCCTTTGGTGAGTTTTTAGTAAAGGATATGAAAGGAATCTTTTGTCGTTTTTTTCATACGAGGTACTTTTTGACTTTTTTGACAAAAGTATGAGAAGAATGTTTTTTTAACTTATACGACATGAATGGATTTTTAAAACATTATTTCAAATAATCTTCATTTACAAGTTTTCAAGTTTATCTTTAATCAACTTATTTTAGTTTAAAGTTGTATGACATGTTAAGAAAGGAAAAATGTTTTTGAAGAAGAAAGGATATTTTTCTCAAGAATGGAGTTCAAGTGTTTTATCAAAATTATTTTCCATCTAAGATAATAAAGGGTTCTGTTTTTATCCCTATTATTACATTGATTTGATTATGTTGTGATGGAATTATTTTTATGAATTCTTTTATCGTATATGAATTGTTTTATGATGTCATTACATGGGTTATGCAATGATGTATGATTTATGATTTTGTGGCACACATAAGAATGGTATCATTATGAGATGGGTGGGACCTATATCTCCCTCCAATGCATTGGGTAAAGATTTTATATCTCATGAGATAGACATGGATGGAATGGTAGGTTATACCGGTTCAGTGAAATAGGACTGAAACGAGGGTGACTCGGTTCAGAAAGGGACTTTGTCCACTAAGATAGTCTTGGAAATGAGTCTTGACTAATAAGAAATGATTCTCTATGATTATGTGTGTATGCCACAAAGTTTCATGTTTTAAGTTATGATTATTGGGATTTCATTTCACTACTATGATTTATCCCATGTTATGAAATTATGCTCTCTTTTGCAGGTTACGATTTCCAAAATGTTATGTTCTTATGAATATTATGTGATTGATATTTATTTTGTTTACCCTTAATGAGCATTTGAGCTCACCCTTTTATGTTTTCTTTTCCCCAGGATATAAAGAAAGGTTTTAGGTAAAAAAAAGGGAAGATCTTTATGGGAGATGTTGAAGATCTTTCACCATGATTAGAAGATTATATTCCGAGTTTCCAAAGACACTAAACTATTACGATCCTTGTGTGTGTGTTTTTGTTATGTACTAAGTATTCCGCAAAAGTAATGTAATGTACACGTACGTCAAGCTTCGGGTCTCTACATCAAAGCTCAGAACTGTATTTTTACTATTCATCAAAAAATAAACCGTTTCAGCAAAATTCCAAAAATTCTCCCTAACCATTTTTTGACGTGTAGAATTCAAAAATGAAATCCATTTTTTAAAAAATAAATTTCTAAATATTATTAATTTAAAATTTAATTAAAATCATACTTAATTCAAAAATTAATAATTTTAAAACTGTAACTTCTTTTTGTCACACTGAAAAAATCACCAAGATGTCATTATCAAAAATCCTTAAGAAAATAAAATAAAATATAATTTACTATTCATTAGCGTCACATTACTATTAATATTACTATTCATAAGGGTATGTTACTATTCACAAAAAAAACAAGTTGGTTCCATTAGACGCCAAATGACATACTGTATGCAATTGTAGATGACTATTTATTGAAATTCAAAACATAGAAGTGGAAAAATTATTTTAAAAGGATGGTTATAAATATCTACTTAAAAAAAAGTTTCATGAATTTCCATTTATTTTTAGAAAACCTTGGGGTGTTACACCTAGTGTGAAAAACCCATTTTTAATACTAAAAAAACCACATAATCAAATTCTGTTTTAAAATCATACACACCCCGATTAATCCTCCAAACAAGTTTTACAATTTATTTTAGAGTTTAATAGACCATTAAAATGGATTTATAAAACATTCCTAATAAAAAAACCAAAAACCACTTTAAAATGAAACTAACATAAACCCAAAACCTTTATAAACCTTAGTTTCACCACCCTGACAATCCAATATATATTTTAAGAGATTTATAAAATCTTTTCAAGAACACTATAAGGGTTTACACACCAGATAAACTTAATTTTTTATAAAAAATCCAATTTGGAACCAACACACATTAAAATTAAACATAGAACTTTCCCGCACCATTTACAAAAAATAAATGAACAATGAGATTCAATTAAATAAGAAAATTAATTTTAGCATACCAAAATTATCCCAAAAAACTAACTAATTTATCCCAAAACAATTATTCAAAAAAGAATAAATAATTAACATTCAATGAGTGTAAAAAAATTCAATAAATCTATATAAGATTAAATTTAATGGAGAGATGCAATGGGATCCTCCATCTAAGGAAAAAACAAGCTAAATACTCGGTGCTTGACACTTTTATCAGAAACCACCAAAAAACGCATTGCAGGGTTCAATTCACTACAAAATAATTGATATAAAACCTAAAACACTCGTCGGATACTACTTAATAAGTGAGAAACCAATTAAAAGGTATAAGACTATACCTTGTATGTCGGCAATGAACCTAAACAGAGTCATTCTGCTTTTCCATTAGCAGTGGATATCAGAACACCTAAGAATAAGACCTGAGGTGGTCTTCGTATACTCGGAGAGGGGTTCGCGTCGTAGCAGCAGGGGTGTAGAATGCATCGTGGCTAGTCGTGTGCTCCCAAAGTGGTTGTTTGTAGAGACTCGAAGATTGATGTACATGGACATTACATTACTTATGCGGAATACATAATACATAACAAAAAATACACACAAGGATCGTAATAGTTTAGTGTCTTTGGAAACTCAGAATATAAACAACTAATCGTGTTGAAAGATCTTCAACATATCCCTTAAAGATCTTCCCCTTTTTGTTTCCTTACCTAAAACCTTTCTTTATTTCCTGGGGAAAATAAAACATAAAAAGGGTGAGCTAAAATGCTCAGTAAGGGAAAACATAGAGGATATAAAACAATCCATAAACATTTGAAAGAAAAAAATTGAACATGAAATCTAAACATTAAAACCTTGAGCAAAGACATAAATCATGGAAGTACGTAAGGCATATATCATAAAGGAACATCAATCATGATAAAATATCATGGGAATAAAACATGTAATTGTGGAATCCATTAAGCACATGTAATGATTTCCATAGTAGCCAAGGCATTGCTGCCAAGACCATCTTAGTGGACAAAGTCCCATTCTGAATCGAGTTCACTCCTCATTTCAGTCCTGTAACACTGAACCAGATTAACTTACCGTTCCATCCATGTCTATCTCATGAGATATAAAACCTTTACCCAATGAATTGGAGGGAGATATAGGTCCCACCCATCTCATAATGAAATAATTCTTACTTGTGCCACAAAAAAACATACATCATTCATAATAACCCAATAAACAAAATGGGTTTCATAAACATCATTCCATCATCACATAATCCATATAAAAGAAATGGATATCATTTCATAATAAGAAAAATGAAACCATGGAAATCATAGAGACATGATACTTGAAACATACACATATGAAATAATGCCATCTTAGATGAAAAATGGTTTTGATAAAACACTTGAAATGAATTCTTGAGGAAAATATCCTTTCTTCTTCAAAATCATTTATTTTCACAAAATGTCATGCAATTTTAAAAGAAAAGGATTTTGTTGAAAATAGTCATGAAATATTTTGTAGGAAGCTTTATGAAAATAAGTCTTTATAAAACTGTAAAAATTCGTTCGTGCCGTATAAGTTAAAAAAACATTCTTCTCGTACTTTTGCTGGAAAAGTCAAAAAGTACCTCGTAACGTAAAAAAAGATTCCTTACATAACATGTAGTAAAATTCAAGAATGGATAAAAAGGACTTTAAACATACATGAATACACTTTTATAAAACATGGACATGGATGATAGAAATAACCCTAGTAAATACTTACGAATAAGCAATCTCAGATAAAAATGAGATTTGCAAATTTATCCCTTACCTTAGGTATGATATGCTTCATACCTATCCGAACCTCCTGTATAATGATTTACATAATGTTATTGACTTATTACAGAATCATATTAATTGTTATGATATCATATAGGGTTAACTTATGACTTTATATTACCCGTTCTTTTGTAAATTCCATGTTAAAGAGCGTTTTGGGTAAAATCATTTCATTTATCATCCGTGTTTTGACTTGTAATTATTCATATGATTATATAGATCGGGATTACTTACATCCAGAATGTAAAACATGATTTATATATAATATATATTTAGAATATACATATATATAATAGATCGATAAATGGAATGAAATACACCGTTCATGGAGATGGTAGGTCGTACGTACGCATGAACGCTGTTTTCATTTCCTTATTGAGTTGAATGGAATTAAGTAGATGCAATACATATATACATAAATACATTAGCTTTATAATGTCATATATTTCATTATTATTTATTATATAGACTTTATAATCATTCTTAAATGGTTAACATGGAGAATGAATCTCATCGCGTCGTGGAGACGGTTGTCCGTACGTACGCACAAGCGATGATATCGTTTCCATAATTATTGAATTGAATTGGAGTGGATGATAAAATATATCAGAATCAGTATGATGTTATAATAACTATGTATAGTTATTATTTACACCATTATACCCATCCATGTAAGGTGTTGGTGGAAAAACAGATTACACCACGGCGCGGAGACGGTATTCCGTACGTACGCACGCGCGGTGATTTTTTTTCCATAGGATGGATAGAAGGTGAAATGGGGTTGTTTCATATTTATAATAACAAATAAGTATATTAGTGATACTGATGTTATTACTTTATAATGAAACAATTAAAGAAGACGATGTTGAAGAAGAAAGAAGCTTGAAAGAATCGGGAGAAGAAATTACCTCTTCTTCGATACGCCTCTTTGAAACCTCCTCTTAGGGCACTAAGATTGGTCTTTAACGTAGAACAGAACCTATAGGATGTTTCTAGGTAAGTGGAGAAGATAATATGGCAGGGGTTGACCGATCTTGAAGGCTCAAATTGGTGTGGGGAGGAGAGGGAGGAGGTTCCCTTTTATAAGGGAGGAGAGGGGCACCTTTGGAATTCTTAAAAATATTAATTTATAATAAATCTAACCCCACTTAAAAACCTCAAAAAATGACCCATATTCGAAGACTAGATTAGATAGGGTTGTAATCTCATCAACCAATCAAATTTAGAAATGTTTGGATCTTATTTTAAACCTTATCGTTTTGATTTATCCTTATTAATAAAAATTTAAATTATAAATTATAACAAATAATTACTTATTTGTTGTGAATTTTCCATAATTGTTTACTTTATAACATTATAGAACATATAAATTTAAATTTATAATTTTTAAATATTTTTTTGATTTTTAAACAATTTTATAATATGTTATTTTTATAAAATGACAATAGTGTCAATTTTGACACTATTCATTTATTTGAATTTAAATAAAATATATACAGAAGATATGTTCAAACTAAAAGCTTTAATAGATTCATAAAAGGTAATACTTATCTATAAAATTAGTGGATCACATTAAATAGTTCATATAATATTTATTTTATTATTTTTAAAACCATTTATTTGGTTTATATCTTAATAAAATAATTACTACAACATTTTTGTATAATTATTTAATATACCGATTTGTTGCATAAAAATTTAAAATAAAATCCTATGATGAATATAAATCTATTAAATTTCACAATAATACCTTTAATCGAATTTATAATCTTAAAATCACAATATTTAAATTGTTATATATTTTAAATTATGAAGGTGATAACTTTGGTATCATTTAAAATAAAATAATATAAGTGTCACAATTGCTTGTATAAGACTCCAAATGGTCAAATATTCTACCATTGGATGATTATAGTTTAAATTTACATGACCAATAAGTTTTGGTCAGGGTTTTGTGCCTTTTATGGTCACTATTAGTTTAATAAAAACTATATTCTTGATTTTTCACTAGATAAATAATTTCTGCATCACTATTGTGTCACAATTAATGATAATTATATAATCCCAAAAAATTCTAAATAAATTCTCATGATGTAGATACTTTTTTTAGATTTCTGTATACTATTAATTTTCTAAGTTTCATGAAGTTTATCACTAACTTAAAATTATTATACTTATAGTATTTAAGAGAGTGACATGTAGTCACTTTCATTGGTTTTAATAATAATTAAATTATTTTCATGGAAAAAAGTACATTAAATGAATATAATCCGACCCTTAGGTGATATGGGTCTACTTTAAGTCATCCAATATGATTTTGCCAAGTTTTAGGGTAATTTTATAATCTTATATTTACCCTTAATTACCCGATTTACCTTTAACTATAGTAAATAAAATTTACCGTAGTTACTATTCACAATTCCCAATAAAAAGTAGCTTATTCACATAATTTGGACCCACTTATTCCAAATATGGAATCCATTTTTCCAAATTCAATACACAAAATTTTCAGAAATTAAATTAAAATTAGTTCCGTTGTCGAAAGAAAACATGTTTTTCTTTAAAACATTGCAAAAGATTGAATTGATTTAACCTACGAATTCAAGGTAAAATCAATGATAATGACATACATTATATTAAATGGTAAAAATATATTCTATTTATAATTTAAACCCATTCAATATTATAATTTAACCACATAATATATTACGATGAAAAAAGATGTTTTTAATTAAAATATAGCGTGTTTTTACTATTCATTAAAATATGAAAGTCATCAGAATAAAATGAAAAATTTATCCAAAGTAAATTTTTATTTCATGATTCAAAAGAATAATTTTATTTTTTCAAATGGAACTTATAAACATGTCAAAAACTAGATTTAAAGTGGGTGCGCCATCAAATGGCGGCAAAACTGCATTTTTTGAAAAATAATTATTTTACCCGAAAAATTTATTTTGTTCTTATACCATGTTCTAGAAAATGTGTAAAATGAATAATAATGTTATAAAATTAAAAATTTAGTTAATACTATTCATAACAGCTAGTTCATAATAATATTATAATAATATATCGTTGTTTAGTAAAACCCGGTATTGCGTACAACACACGCTATCGAGGAAGGTCGCGATTGCGTGTAATGCAAGCCAAGTTAGGGTTGCGTGTTGTGAAAGAATCTTTCGTTGTTTCGTATAACAGAATCCAACCATATTTCATTTATACATTGAATATATATATATATATATATACTCAATGTTGCGTAGAATAACTATTATCAAAATTGTGTGTAACACGATCCAAGAATAGTGTTGAGTATACTGCAAGCTAATACGGTGTTGCGTATAGCGCAAGGTAATCTTGGTGTAGCATACAACACAAGCAATTAATGAAATTAAAAGAATATTTTTCATAAAATCTCGGGGTGTTACATTCTACCCCCCTTAAAATGAATTTCTCCCTTGAAATTCGTCGGGGTTATAAATGGTTTACTACTCGAAAGTTTGTTTAATAGAAACCCACATCGTAAAAAGGAATACCAAAATATGGATTTAAAAACTCAAGTATTAAATGTAATGGGTACCCAAATTAACTCATCACTGGGTTTCCACGTAGGAGAACATAGGTGAAAATATGGATATGGAAGAAAAATCTAACCATCAAGTTCTGATGGAGAGTGGTAGAGAACATGGCTATGAAAAATCCAACAATCACAAAGCTATTGATTTGTGATGATCTAAGGTACCATCTGATTCATCAGATATAAGGGAACTAGGACAACATTTTTGGTTTTCAAAATCATTTCCCTAAAGTTGATGAATTAAAAGAAATACTTGCATGATTTTGGTACAATCTTACTGTTGTTCATGAATTGAACAATTTCCACTTCACCCCTTAAAGAAATGAAGTTGAATTTGTTATTCGTGATGTGTTAGCAGATCATGTGATAGAATGATGGGTCATTCCATCTCTTTCAAACAAAAGGTTAGAAAAAGTTATAAGTCCATCTTATGGTTAGATTAATCGTATATGGTTCCAAAAATGAACTTATACTTCATATATCATACCACTTAATAAAATAAAACTAGTTTCTACTAACCAAGGACTTCCTGTAGGCCAGTGGTAGGCGATAAAGGCCAGTCACACTTCGGTTGTGGGTTCGATTCCCACAGCCTTGTCCGATGCGATGGGCTGTCGCTCGTCCTGCAGGTTTTCCTTTTTCTAAAACTACATTACTATATCATCCCATCAATAATATCGAAAAAAGGTTCTATCCTTAAACAATACTAACTTATGTCCAACATAATCCATTCCAATCTTTAGGCCTATCTATAATATTGTAGTCCATTTTCATATTATAGTGAAAACGATTACCAGAGATTTCATATAAGAAGAATGTTAATACCATCGTTGATCCCCATATATCATAAGATATGTCTTTTTGGTCACATTACAAACGTTCGAAGGCCTTAATCATGTATTCTCTTTAAAAAAAGAATACCCATTGAACCTTAGTGAAAACATGAATGCAGTTAAAAGTTAACACTTTCCACATACCAAAATCCTCAAAATTTTATATACTCAAACCATGATATCACTTAGTCCTTATATCAATCATGAGCTCATGAATAGAATCAAATATCTAATTATCTTCTTATTCCTTCATTATGCACATATTATCTAATTTACAAAAATATCTGAATAACATTCCATGGTTACTGTAGACGCCGGAAAAGTCCGTTGTTCCCAAACGAAGCTCCGGATGCGGAAAGCGAGGTCATATTCGGAGTCGGAAGAATGTTTCGGAGGGCCCGGAGGCCTTGCGCGGAATTTCAGAGGTCTGCGCGCAAAGATGATGATCCGCGCGCAAAACCCCCGGGATGCGCGCAACTCCCTTGCGCGCCGTGCCCGATTCCGCGCCCGCGAGGAGAATTCCGCGCTCGTGCCTTGGATTCCGCGCCCGGGGTTGCCTATAAATACTAGGCGACCCCCAACGTTTCAAAGGTTGCTGGAAGTCGAACGGTCTCCCGCGCGCGCAATTCAACCCCTTCCGTGTGCAATGCCGATCTTCAGGTAACCTCCTTTCTTTCGCGCAACAGAGCCTTGGGGTCTGCCTTCGCGCGCAATCCCCTTGGCTCCTTCCCTTTGAATAAATTTCAACCCGAAGGCCTTTGCGCACAAAAGAAGCCTCTTGCGCGCAATTGCCCCCGGGTGCGCGCAATCCAACCCGATTGCGCGCACCCCCCATTTTCAAAGTGGCCATTCGTTAGAGAATGAGCCGTTGCCCCCGCGCGCTACCCGAAGCCCGGTGCGCGCAATCCCAATCATCCGCGCGCGAAGCGCTGGCCCAATTGCGCGCCAGCCCGCCATTTTGCGCGCCGATCCGCGGTTTTGCGCGCAAAGCTCCTCTTTTGCGCGCAATCCGCCAGGGTCGCCTCCCTTGACCCCCTTTGGGTACCCGCCTGCGTGGCGCCCGATGGTCTTCATCGCAGGTGCCCGCGTTGTGCGTCGTCTTTCCGTGCAGCCCCCCCCTAGGCTCGCGCGAAGTGACACGGACCTACCGGCGGCTTTATCGTCCAGCATGACGTTAAACTGCATATTCGTCCAGCATGACGCTAAACTGCACCATGTCCTGCACGACGTTAAACTGTATACGTCCAGGCTGCACGACGTTAAACTGCCTAGCCCCCATCGTCCGCGCTGCAAGACGTTAAACTGCCAAGTGTTTCGTCCTCAACACACGACGTTAAACTGTACTTCGTCCGGCAAGACGTTAAACCGTCCGCTTCGTCCTCAACACACGACGTTAAACTGTACTTCGTCCGGCAAGACGTTAAACCGTCCGCATCATTCGATCCCGTGCTTCGCACGCAGGGTCTCCCCCGGTTTGGACGTGGCCCCCACCCGCTCGTCTCTGCAGGGATGTCGGGATTGTCCCCCTTTTGGGACGATTTAATGGGAGTGGCTTTTACCTACGGGGGCAGGGTATTACAAACCCCTAGTTTCTCGTGGGAGGCTGCACATGTGTATCTCCATTGCGCCTCCCCACTGCCGAAGCCAGTAGAGGGTGTGACTGGGATCGAGGTGTCTTCTGCTTTCGGTCCAAGTCCCTTCCAGCTGAGTTTTGCCACATCCGGGCTGCCTCAAGTGCGTAAGTCCTGACAGAATGAACTACGTGGACTTTGATCCCTGTCTTCTATACAGGGTACGTAGGAAGCCTCCCTGAGGTCCAAGCCCGCCACCTGGTCGTCCCGGTCGTATTTACGTCGGTTCGTCCATCAGTGGACCCCTCCAGGGTTCACGCTTGCGTCGATTCACCTATGAATCCGCCCCTGTGGGAGACTGCCCGTGTGTATCTCCACTGTGCCTCCCCACAGCCCCTTTTTCCATTTCTCTTTTTATCGTCCAGCATGACGTGAAACTGTGATCCACCCGGCCGTTCCATCCCCCTCTGTGCGAGGTGGTTCGGTTCAATCCTCCGCCCGGCGGCCTAGACCTCTTCGTGAGTCGGCTTGCCGACGTCCAGCATGTCGTTAAACTGTATACCCGAACTACGTTGACTTTGATCCGTGCTAACGCGCGGTACGTAGGAAGCCTCTACGGGGTCCAAGCTCTTCACTCCATCATCCATCCTGATCCTTACCCGGGCCGCCACATCCCGGTGGGGTCATGCCACTTCACTCCACTCCACATCATTTGGGAAGCCGCCCATGTGCTGGCCCCAGCGTCGGAGGTTCCCCGCAAGGGGTTCTGTCATCTGATCCACTTTTCGTGTTGATCGGTCCGATGCCGTCCCCTCTGGACGTTAAACTCGCGGCATACCCCGTGTTAAACATGGGAAGCTGAGGAAAACCTCAGGTGACACAGTTCCCCGCACCTAGTACGGGATGCCTCAGGCCATCATGCCTTCGAGAAGCCCTATTAGGGACGGAAGACAGACGTGCAGAGCCGCAGTGCTACGACACGCCCCCAGCACCCAGAGCCACCCGGCCTTCTCACCGCAGGTTGCTGCCCCGCCCAGACTCCTTGGAGCGTCCGGGCGGAAGCAGCGTAATTAACCGGTGTCCATGAAGATATGGCGCCGGGAACGAGATTCACGAACATTCTTAAGTCTATGAGGGAGACCCGAATTAGGCGACGAGTTCCAAGGAGACGTCCAAGGAAGGGGGAGCCGACATCCCATCATCCCGGTTTCGATCAAGGAGCAGACGCCCCTGAATAAGGGACGAATGCCGCCCGCCCTTGGAAAGCGGGACTGCGGGACCACAAGCCGCGCGCCCATCCCCTCGGGTTGACGGGTGCACGCGCGAACGCGTCCTGGCGGAACAGCGTAACCCGACGCACATCCGCACCGAAACAGAAAAATGGTGAACCCGACGTGAATCTCTTCTCCTCGATACAAAGACCGATGGCTTTCAGAGGTGTTGGAAGACCGGCGTGTTGCCCGGCCAAGCATTCAGTCTTACCCGCCAGGGGCTGGGGAAGGGACATCGGGCACTCCGTCTCGCAACGTCGAGGGCCTGGGTTCCCCCCACGGAAGGCGTCGTGGCGCTAATGGTTGGTTGTCGATTCCTTTTTCCTGTCAGTGTTAATGGGTCATTCTCCCTGCTTTCAGAAATCAGGTCGCCCGATCCAGTGCCCGATCGCCACCCGCCCACTGGCGCAGGGACAGGGGAAACACCGACGCGGCTACTCCGCGCGGTCCCGCCCGTTCCACAGCCGTCCCAGCAGCCGCAATTGCGGGACGACCACGCCCTCTCTCCCCCTCGGAGGTCATCCAGAGAAGGGTGATCAACACCCTGGTGCGGAGATACGAGGAAGAGGGAGTCATCCCCACTAGGGAAATGGCTCGCCTAGACCTTGAGGAGGCTGCGCCTCGCCACCACCGCCGCCCCCGAGGGCCGCGCAGGGAGGCACCGCTGCCTACCTCAACGTCCAATCGCTTCGGGAGCTTATCCCCGGAGCGCTCTGACAGTTCCCTTCCCTACGCGGATGAGGTGGAAGAGGCCCGGGATCATCCTATCCGGGATTCGCTCCAGGGATCTACGGTAAGGGCTCCCGCCAGGCCACGGCGACACCGCCGCCAGGCCTCTCCAGTCGAAGAGCGGACTCTCCACCTGCCCGCGCCGCTCATCCCGACTCGTCTGTCTCGACGCCAACGTCGGGCACGAGCGGAAGAGGATGCCCACCTTGGGGCTCTAGCAACAGCGGCCGCATTGGCCCAAGCCACTACTGGCTCCAGTCGCCAGGCCTCTGCGCATCCTGAGCAGGGGAACTCCTATGCCCGACCTGGATCGAGGCCCCGACCACCCCAAAGGCAGGTTGGGTCGACTCTCCCGGTTGCTGGCACTGGCAGTAGCCACCGCGGACCACCTCGCGGTAGCGCTATTCACCGGCAGGATCTACTCTGTGTGGCCGATCCAGGAGGCATGGGTCATCCCACCTTCCGATCCCGGCCCGGAGTCCTGCCCGGAATCATCTCTCCCCGCGTCCCCTTTGATATCTGTCCCGATGCCCCTCGCACATTGGTTCCCAGTCCTCTTGGCCCCAGCACCAGTGCGGCCGGAGGACGCCAGGACAGAGATCAGCCCTGCCCCGAAGAACCACCCAGGGGAAGGAAGGCAAGGCGTCGACGCCGAGGGAAGAATGTTACGGAATTCCGGACGGAGATCCGACCGGTTTGCTTCTCTGACTCAGAGGCGGAGTACGATTCGGCGACAGAGCCCCTTCCCCAATCCCGCCAGTCAAGGGCAGAGGTAGGAATGCGGCACGTCAGCCTCGTGCTCCCCGAGAGCGAGATCGATGTGATCCCCGCTTCTCTCCGAAGGTATATCCGGAGTAACGAGGGCTTGGTAGACCCCCAAGGATCAAGCTTGCGGTTGGTACCGGCCCATCCGGAAGTGCCTTCCGCCTCGATCGGAGAAGCCGGAGACTTTTTCTGGGGATCGACGGTCGAACCACGATCTGGTGCACCCTCGGCGAGCACCGATGCTACGGCAGGATGTTCGCTTGCCGGCCCGTCCTATCGTGATGTGGTAGCCAGGGCACCGCCACCCTCAGAGGGCGGCCCGGGATACGGAGGCCAATCAGCCTGTTCGCCGTATTCACCGCCGGCCAGCCCGTCAGCCCGGCGGCCCGCCTCGGCACCACTACCAGTTCCCCGTCCGTTCCCAGCCATGGAAGAGGACCAAGGAGATCTGGGTCCCGAGTTTGAGTCATGGAGCTTCTGGACCGTCCTTGCAGAGGGCCACTTCCCTGAGAAGTTTTGGCCAGTCGCAGGACCGGGCTTTGATGCACCCGAATCGCTCACCCCGGATGAGTTCGAATGCTTCCGCCGAACTCTCCGGGAGACTCACTCCCGTCTTCACTGCCTACAAATGCCATACCCCGGGAGTCAAGCGCACCTGGAGGATATTGGTGAGCAGTGCCGTCAAATTGACCTGGCCATGCTCCCCGCGGTTCGGCACCCCGGGTCATTTGGGCACCACGAGGCCCTCCGACAACGATGCGTTGAGTGTTTTCAAGTACTCCGCAAAATTATCGAGGAAGCCACTCCCCACGTGTATATCCGTGGATGGGGGCAGTACGCTGCCCTACGCTTCAGTGTGATCCGCCGACAGCCCGATTCGCTGGGTGGCCCTGAGGGTATATCCCCAGGGACAGGAACGGTCAATATGGCTGACCTGTCGGGAGAGGGGAACGACTTGGAACTTCTCGACGGGGGCTTCCCCCCCGAAGACAAGCCGTCGTCAGATCCATCGGTGAGAGTTACTCGTCATCAGAGGAACCTCCTGGGGCTCCCCGCACCCACTGAAGCACTGACGTTAAGCCGAAACGTCAGCAAAGGAAAAGAGCACAGCGAGGCTATAAAGCCCGCCGACCCATCTGCCTCCATGCAGAGGGCAGAGGAGGATCCCGAGAAGGCTACGCTACGTCAGCAGCTCGCCGAACAGAAGAGGCTGGTTGACCAGCTCCTCGCCGAGCGCGCTGCAGAACGGCGGCCTGACTACGGTGATCCTAGGCCAGGACAGCAGGGACCGGAACAACCGCCCCTCGATGAGACTCTCCCGGGCAACCGTGATTACGCCGTGTTCGCCGACAGGAGAGAGGCCATTGCCTATGGCAAGAGGGCGCGGTATGTTTCGCCACACCCTCCCGAGCGGCGTGACTACCTGAGAGATCCCGCTCGGATTCCTCCCGCTGCCCCAAGGGCCGCTCCGCCCGCCATCCCACGAGCTGCCGAGTTCGACGACCCGGTCGACGACCCGATTGAAGGGCCATGCAATGCGCTCGTGGTTAGAGATCCTCGCCAGGACTGGAACCCATGTCCGGACGATCCGATGGCGGCACTCATCGCTCGCTTGGAAGCCTTGGAGACTCGGCAGGTGGCGATCCCACCGGACGGCAAGCCCTACCCAGCATGGGTGGATGACATGCCGGCGCCTCCGGGATTCGGGAATCCCACTTTCGCCCCCTTCAACGGGACTGGAGATCCGCCACAACATTTAGCCCACTTCAACTCGAGGTGCGGGCCTATGTTGGGGACTCCGGCGCAGCAGGAGGCCGCTAAGCTTCGCTGCTTTGTTCAGACACTGGAGGGGCCAACATTTGTCTGGTACAGCCAGCTCCCCGTCGGGTCGGTAACCAGCTGGGAGGACCTCCGTAGACAGTTCCTCTACCAGTTCAGTTCCACGACCCGGAAGACAAGTATCGCAGACCTCTTCAAGTGCAAGCAGAGGCCTGATGAGCGAGTCGCGGACTTCGTCGCCCGATGGAAGGGTCTCACGTATTCCCTTGACATGCCATTGACTCAGGAGCAGTTGCTGACAATGTGCGTCGGGAACGTCAAGACCGAGCTGGTCCCTTCCCTGATTACTCAAAATTACCCCGGAGGGTTCAGGGACTTCTCAGACAAAGCTCAACGTCTTGAGGAAGCTCTGCAACAGGCCAGCCAGGCACACCCGCTGCCTCCTATGATTCCTGCAAGGAGAGTCAGTAGGGCTGAGCCCGCTGCTGTTGCCCAGATAGAGGCCCCCAGGCCGTTGGAGCTGCTGCCGGTGAGGCCAGCTCCACAGCCCCACAGGAATCCGCCTCCACGGGCTAAGTTCCCGGCCCAGCAGCGGCAGCCTCAGAACCGGCCGGCCCCTCCGCGTAATGTACCGCCGCAACCCAGGCGAGATAATCAGGGTCCACCTCCTCGGCAGGCCCCTCCAGCCCCTCGTCAAGACCACGCTCCCAGGGGCCCGCGACACCTGACTTACTCATTCCATGAGGATCAGGTCCCCGGTTATTTCCGGAGCGCCCTGGAGCAGAGGATTGTGCGACTGCCTGAGTGTTGGAAGCCAGAGGAGGTACATCTTACGAATAACCCCCGCTACTGCCCCTACCATCGGGCCCTGGGGCACACAATCCAGCGGTGCTATGTGTTTAAGGATTGGCTCCAAGACCAGATTAACAACAATGTAATCAGGTTGGGCCCAGCTCCAGCACAAGTGGCGGGCGTGTTCGTGGGATCAGATGACGATAGTGGCAACGAGGACGAATGGCAGCTGGTCTCCAACCGCGGATCCCAGAAGTATAATAACTGGATGGCCCGCAAGACGACCATTCGCGCCCATGGAATCATCCGTGCGCGCTTGAATCAGCCTGAGCCCCCAGAATCCGCGGGTGCTGCTTCGGCATCGTCGTCCCAGCCTGCCTCTTCCAAGAGGAGCAAACGGCGGCAGCGCAAGAAGGAAGAGCGCGCCCCGCCAGTTCCGCCACTATCCCGCACTCTCGGCGATTTCATGCCCCCGGAGATGGGGGTCCCTCCTCGGATCCGCCCGGTGATGGATGATTCGTCCGATGACGGTATTGGGTACGCTTCGGTTAATACCGTCGAGCTGGTAAATCCCTTTTCGGTTCCCGACGTTGAAGAACACCAGGTGGACCTCCCTAGTGTCCCCGGTCGTCGCCACCGTCGGAAGAACCGCAACAGCAGGAGTCGCCGGGGCACAGCCGTTGGTACCTCCAGCCAGGCCGTGCACGCCACTGAGACCAGGCAACAGGCTCAAAACCGAGCTCAGCGCGCGCAACCCCCCCATCCGAGGATGACGGATTCGCCTCCGCCACTGTTTGTGGTGTGGGACCAGGCAGAACCGCCTCAGCCGCGTCGCGACCAGCTCCACCCTGCCACAAGTCCATCCCGGCCTCCTGACTCCAGTACGGTGACCATTTCCCGGACTGTAGCCGGTGAACAGCGAGATGCGCCAAGTACCAGTCGGCCGCCGATCCAACCGGCAAGGCCCGTCATGCCACCAACCGCAGAGCAACCTCCTGCAACCAGGGGCTCGCGCTTGGCCAAAAAGTATGATGTCCTGAAGCACTTGGCCGACATCCCAGCAAGGCTCTCCATCCTTGAGGCTCTGCGCATGTCATCTGAGATGCGCGAGGCACTCGCTGAAGCCCTGAAAAGCCCCCTCCAGTTTGAGACAGAGGTTGCGGCTGCAGAGGCCTTTCACGCCGAAACGATCGAGGACGCCGAATGTCAGGCAGTTATCTCGTTCTCTGGTAAGGATGAAGACCCTCCTATACAGGGACACATTCGTCCGCTGTATGTCACTGGCCAGTTCAATGGCCTTGATGTCCGGCGCTGTCTTGTCGACACGGGGTCCGGGATTAACCTGATTCCAACTCGGACGCTCCGGAGATTGGGGTTGTCTGAGGATGACTTGATTCCCTCCGACCTCAGGATCCAGGGGTACGATCGCACCGAGCAAACCCCGGTCGGCAAGATACGTTTGAAGACCCAGTTCGGTGACTTGGTTGCCAACACCGAATTCATGGTAGTCTCTCAGGACACCGCGTACAACGCATTGATGAGCAGGCCATGGATCCATCTTCACGCGGCGGTTCCCTCGTCATACCACCAGTGCCTCAAATACTCCCTTAATGGTCTAGTGGGCGTGCTTCAAGGAGATGCCTCTCCTTTTGCCTCGTGTGAAGCCCGCTATCTGGACGCGGACTATTACAAGAGCAAGGATAAGCAGATCCTGGCAGGTGAGGTTGAGCCTGTCGCTGTTGCAAGTGATCCCTGGGAAAGTCTGGATGACGCTTACGTCCTCCCGATTCAACGATTGGACGTCGCCATGGTCTTGACGGTCCGCGAGTCTCCTGATGAGATGGCCGCGACCGCCCGCGCCAGCACCAGTGGCCCAGCAGGATCTGGTAGCCCCAATGCAGTTGCCAACACAGTCTCTCCCGTGGACGATCCCTCCCCGAGTGGAGAGGATATGGAAGACGCACCCCCAGCCTTTGAGGAGGGCGTCCCCGCCACGGTCGATGAGTTAATACAGGTGAACCTTGGAACCGAGGCCGATCCAAGACCCACATTGGTTAGTGCCGCCATGCCCTCTGAGGAGCGGAAGCAATACGTGGACTTTCTCAGGCAGCACCGTGATGTATTCGCTTGGGGCTATGACGAGATGCCGGGGCTGGATCCTCAGGTAGCCGTCCACCGCCTTGGTCTCCCGGCGAACCATCGTGGGTTCAAGCAGCCTCCCAGGAAGATGCACCCATCCCACGGTGCCATGGTTGAGGCCGAAGTTGACAAGCTTATCAAAGCCAACTTCGTGAGGGAAGTTCAGTACCCCAAATGGCTGGCCAACATTGTGCCGGTCTGGAAGAAGAACGGGCAGATCAGAGTCTGCATCGACTTCCGCGATCTCAACCGCCACTGCCCGAAGGATGATTTTCCCCTTCCAGTGACATAGCTGTTGATTGATGCCACGGCAGGGTTCCAAGCCCTCTCCTTCATGGATGGATACTCCGGATACAACCAAATTCGGATGGCCCCTGAGGATGAGGAGTTCACTGCCTTCAGGGCCCCCCAAGGTACCTTTTGCTACCGGGTCATGCCCTTCGGCCTGAAGAATGCAGGTGCCACCTATCAACGGGCGATGCACCGCATATTCAAGCCAATCCTCGGCACACTGGTGGAATGCTACGTCGACGACTTGGTTGTCAAATCGCGCCAGCGTCAGGACCATCTCAAAGATCTTGAGAAAGTGTTCAGCTTCCTCCGGTCTCGCTGCCTGAAGATGAACCCGTTGAAGTGTGCCTTTGGGGTCACCTCCGGAAAGTTCCTTGGATTTGTGGTAAGATACCGGGGTATTGAGATCGACCCAGAGAAAATCAGGGCGATTAGCCAGATGCCTCCCCCAGGTACCGTCCGGGAACTGCAAGGGTTCCAAGGCCACTTAGCCTATATACGCCGATTCATCGCGAATCTGGCCGGCAAGTGTAAGCCCTTTTCTCGGCTCATGAAGAAAGGTGCCACCTATGTATGGGATAAAGAGTGTCAGACCGCTTTCGAGGAAATAAAGCAGTACCTGCTTCAACCTCCGGTTCTGATGCCGCCTGTATCCGGGAAGCCGCTGGTCCTCTATGTGACCGCCCTGGAACGGTCCCTGGGTGCCCTTCTCGCCCAGAAGAACAACGAGGGAACGGAGAATAGCCTCTATTACCTCAGTCGCATGCTCCTCGATGCGGAAGTTAGGTATTCCCCCATCGAGAAGAGCTGCCTGGCGCTCGTATTTGCCGTACAGAAATTACGGCACTACTTGCAGCACCATGAGGTACAGTTGGTTTCTCGGGTAGACCCGTTGAAATATATCCTGAGCCGACCTATGTTGACTGGCCGCCTAGCGCGGTGGGCTGTGATTCTCCAGCAGTTCGACATCAGGTATGTGTCTCAGAAGGCCATCAAAGGGCAAGCATTGGCAGACTTTCTGGCTGCTCACCCAACCTCCGCGGATCAGCCGCTGGATCTAGGCTTTCTTGATGAGACCATTCTCTCGGTTGATCGAGCCGATCCATGCTGGCAGATGCACTTTGACGGTACCTCCCGGAGCCCCACCGGTAGAAGACTCGATAATCCTAAGCTCAACAGAGTGGGCTTGGGTATCGTCTTCATTACCCCGGAGCGAGCCGTGCTGCCATACTCTTTCCTGTTGTCAGAGGGCTGTACCAACAATGAGGCGGAATACCATGCCCTCATCACCGGCCTCGAGTTGGCTCTCGAGATCGACGTGCCCCGTCTGTGCGTGAAAGGGGACTCCGAGCTGGTCGTTAAGCAGATCAATGGCGACTACGTTGTCAGGAAGCCGGAACTTGTGCCATTGTTGGAGTGCACCCTCCTTCTGATGGCCCGGTTCCCTTCTCGGCCGGAAATTGTCCATGTTCCCCGGTCGCAGAACGGTCGAGCAGATGCTTTGGCCAGCCTCGCTGCGTCACTTGCGGAGCCTGAACAGGACAACCTGATCGTCCGCGTGACGCGCCGCAGGCTCATCGCTCCCGTTATCCCGGAAGAAGATCACGGACCGTTGGTAAGTAACCTCACCACGGTTGCCCCTATGCCCGGAGCCCCGAGTACCCCAGATATGACAGTCGGATCAGCCCCTGATTGGAGGACGCCTTTGGTTGAGTACCTCCAACATGGCATTCTTCCATCGGATCGGGCCGAGCGCGAGCGAGTTCGACGCCGCGCATCGCAGTTCGTCCTCCAGAGCAGTCCCGGCCTGGAGCAGATCCTCTACAAATGCGGATTTGATGGTGTTCTCCTCCGTTGCCTTCAGGGAGTTGAGATCCCACGAGTCATGCAAGAGGTTCATGCTGGTTCATGCGGCGCCCACCAGACTGGGCCGAAGCTGTCCCACCAGATTCGGAGGTTGGGATACTTCTGGCCCTCTATGATCCATGACTGCATCGAGTATGCCAGGAGGTGCCATGCGTGCCAGGTTCATGCGAACTTTGTGCATCGGCCGCCGGAGCCTCTCCATACCACAAGGTATTCCTGGCCCTTTGCAGTCTGGGGACTGGACGTTGTGGGACCTTACCCACCGGCAACAGCTCGCCAGTGCCGGTTCATTCTGACCGCTACGGACTTCTTCTCCAAATGGGCAGAAGCGATTCCGCTCAGAGAGGTCAAATCCTGTTCGATCGCTGACTTCGTGACCTCCAACATCATCTATCGATTTGGAGTGCCTCACGCTATCCTCACGGATAACGGAACCAATTTCCGAGCAGCCGAGTTGAAGAAGTTGTACGCCAAGTATAACATTCGCTCGAACCATACATCTCGCTATCATGCGCAGGCGAATGGACAGATCGAGGCGTTTAACAAAACCCTCTCTAACATTCTGCAAAAGATGGTTGGTCAGAACAAGAAGAGTTGGCCGGACAAGCTCCCCAACGCCCTCTGGGCTTATCGGACGACGACTCGCAATTCCACCCAGATGACCCCTTATTCCCTGGTGTATGGAGTTGAGGCCGTCCTGCCCATCGAGATCCAGTTACCGTCCTAGCGCACTGCGGTCTACGACCAGCAAGCGCCGGACAGAGTTGCTGAAGCCCGTCTAGTCGAGTTGGAAGCACTGGATGAGAATAGACTTCGCGCTTTGCACAACTTGGAGAGGCATCAAAGCAGAATGGCTCGAGCTTTCAATAAGAAGGTTCGCCTCCGCTCCTTCCTGCAGGGTGATCTAGTGCTAGCCCTAAGAGCACCAATGATCCCCGGCAGGAAGCCGCCCAAGTTGGAGCCCAAGTGGGAGGGACCTTTTCTTGTCCACAAGGTCTATCCCAATGGCGCGTACTCCCTAGCGACTATGGATGGTGAGCGTGTTACTACTCCCACCAACGCTAGGTTCCTCAAGCAGTACTTTGTCTGAGTGTGCCGACGTCCAGCATGACGTTAAACTGCACATTCGTCCCGCATGACGCTAAACTGCACTACGTCCAGCATGACGTTAAACTGCACATTCGTCCCGCATGACGCTAAACTGCACTACGTCCAGCATGACGTTAAACTGCACATTCGTCCCGCATGACGCTAAACTGCACTATGTCCAGCATGACGTTAAACTGCACATTTGTCCAGCATGACGTTAAACTGCACATTCGTCCCGCATGACGCTAAACTGCACTTCGTCTTGCATGACGTTAAACTGCACCACGTCCTGCACGACGTTAAACTGCATTCGTCCAGGCTACAAGACGTTAAACTGTTCAGCATTCGTCTGCGCTGCAAGACGTTAAACTGCCAAGTGCTTCGTCCCGCATGACGCTAAACTGCACTACGTCCGAGCTACAAGACGTTAAACTGTTCAGCATTCGTCCTGCATGACGTAAAACTGCCCCTCAAGAACTACGTGCGGCTTGATTCCCATCCTTATGGGATACGTAGGACCGCCTGAACATTCATGTTTCAGGCCCAGCCCCATCCTTCGGGAATTTCCATCTCATCCTGGGCCCTTGGTCCAGTTGCCCCCGGGTGTGCGGCGTATGGTGTGAGTGCGGGGCTATGCCCTCATTCACGTCGGTTTGCTCGTCACGCTGTACGCCCCCCCACATTTGGGGATGCCTTCTGCTCCCCCTTCTTTTTTCCTCATCGTCCTGCATGACGTTAAACTGCACTTCAAGAACTACGTATGGCTTGATTCCCATCCTTATGGGATACGTAGGACCGCCTGGACATTCATGTTTCAGGCCCAGCCCCATTTCCCGGGAATCTCTATCCCGCGTTGGGCCTCTGGCCCCAGTTCCCCTCCTTTTTTGTGCGAGTCGTATCGTGTGAGCGGGGGATTATGTCCTCATTCACGTCGGTCTACTGGCCGCGCCGTACGCCTCCCCCGTGTGTGGGACTACCTCACACCCCTCATCGTCCTGCATGACGTTAAACTGCCTCTCAAGAACTACGTATGGCTTGATTCCCATCCTTATGGGATACGTAGGACCGCCTGGACGCTTGTGTTTCAGGTCCAGCCCCGTCTCTTGGTTGATCACGAGGATCTGCCCTCTTTTGGTTTCTCTCAGGGTGAGTCCTCCGACCCTTTCCGGAGATCTGTTAACATGTTTTGGGTACTTCGGTCTATGACTCGTAGTGTCAGATTCAATCCCGACAAGTCCTGTGTTGCTTGTCAGGCCTCGCGCTTCCTCTTATTCGAGCCTTCACTCAAAGGGATCCTCGTTAGCGGTTTGGGTACGATGCCTCAGTGCTCTCCCACCACTCCGGGTCGATTTACCGGCGGGTCTTGGGCCGCAAATCGATATGAATCCTGCGATTGAGCGGTTGATGCTCGTTTGCTTGCCCCGTCTTAGGCTGACGCGATCGGATGTTGTGTTGCGAATGCGTCAGCAACATCCTTGATCGCCATGTCAGCTCCTTCAGGCTCTGAACATTGGTTGCGCAGTCCTCATCACACTCCGCCTTTATGCGTTGTAGTGGAATCTGGACACTCTTTTCATACTGACCTTCAGTACACCTTTACACGTTAGGCAGACCAACCAAGGTAATGATGTCGTTCGAGGCTCCCATGATCTGAGCACCAAGGATATATGCGGATGTTCTCCCCAAGGGCCATGCGTAGCTCGACCCTCGTCCCCATAAGGAGGGAGGAGTCGCTCGAACAATCGCGTTCTGAGCCCAGTATGCCTGGAGGCTAGCATCTCTGCCCCTCGGGTGATGGACATACGCAGACCCCCATCCCAAGACTCTTCTCCTGGAATCGTGCGTGACCGCAGGGCTGGGTATGCTCCCACCTCCGCCGTGTCCGCCGTACCACGGTAAGCGGATTCCTCCATGGTCCGAACCACACGACCTTAAACTGTGTTGTCTGGTCCTACCACACGACCGTAAACTGTGATCGTCTTGGCCGCCCGACGAGAAAACGACACTGCATCGTGATGTTCCCCTCAGGGGACACTCATGTTGGGCGCTGGTTAATAACCACGCCATTCATCAATGCCTTCCGTGGCTTGATTATTGTGGCGACGCCAGAGATTTCTCAATCACAGGCATGTCGCCGCACAAAGAAAAACCATTCATATTTAAGGACAAACAAGAAATATCAAATGCCGCTCCTTCTGTGTGCGAGGGTCAGACCCGCACTCTTCCCCGCGCTGGTGCCCGATTGTGTTGCGCCGCGCTTCAAGAACTACGTGCGGCTTGATTCCCATCCTTATGGGATACGTAGGAACGCCCGGATGTTTGAAACTTCGGGTCCAGCCCCCCATCTCTTAGAGATTCCCCCTTCTCTAGGGAATCCGCCGCCTTCAGGTCACCCTCAAGGCGCGTTCCCCGACCCCTTGCAGTGGTCCACCGGTGTCAAGAGTACTCTGGTTTATTGCCAGGAGGGTCAGGATCCGCTTGGTCAGGTTTCCTCCGCTTTTCAGGCTTCGTGCTCCCTTTCATTCGGACCCATCGTCTACGCCCTGGGTGGAGCCCCCGTGAACGGTTCGGACACAATGCTTCAGTGCTCTCCCACCGACTCGGGCCGGTACCCCCAATGGCCTCGGGCAGCAAATCGATATGAATCCTGCGATTGAGCGGTCGATGCTCGTTTGCTGCCTCATTCCACCAACGGTTAGTGCGATGTTGATGCTGCTTTTCCGCCACGGTCGGCAGTACTCTCATATCGTCACGCCGGTGCTCCTGGTCCTCGAGTGAATGGCCGCATGATTCACATTTCCCACCTCCCATTCTGACCAGGCGAAACCTCGGCACTCTCGACACTATCCCTCAGTGCATCTTCGCATATCCAGGGGATATGACCAGATGCGGCGTACTTTGAGGTCCTTATGGTCCGAGCTCTAAGACCTTAAACTAAGATCTCTCCTTATGGTCCGAGCTCTAAGACCTTAAACTAAGATCTCTTCTTATGGTCTGAGCTCTAAGACCTTAAACTAAGATCTCCCCGTATGGTCCGAGCTCTAAGACCTTAAACTAAGATCTCTCCTTATGGTCCGAGCTCTAAGACCTTAAACTAAGATCTCTCCTTATGGTCCGAGCTCTAAGACCTTAAACTAAGATCTCTCCTTATGGTCCGAGCTCTAAGACCTTAAACTAAGATCTAGCCCTTATGGTCCGAGCTCTACGACCTTAAACTAAGATCTCCCCTAAACGGGATTCTACGTCCTGCATGACGTTAAACTGCACTCACAGAACTACGTGTGGCTTGATCTCCAGCCTGATGGAGTACGTAGGAACGCCCGGGCATTCCGACTCGGGTCCAGCCTCAGGGATCGTTAAGTCCCGCCCCTCCTCGTCGCCGGCCGTCTGGCCTGACTTCGGGTAGAGTGGTGCAGTTGTGATATTCTCCCCGATTCAGCTCGGGATGCCCCACTGCAATGGTGGGAAGCGACGGTTTCCTCGTCAGAGAGGTGCTGTCTGAGAATTGAGGTGACTCACGGCCAGATTAGTGCATCCGCCTAATACGTTTTCCCCACGGTGGCGCAATTTTGAGAGCGTTGGATTCTGTCCGAACAAATCGTCACTTCGCCCCACGCTTCGCATGCCCTGTTGATCTGGATTTTCCACCCTTGTGTCTGAAGGAACCCCAAAGCGGTATTCATGATGACATGTGGTCCGCCTCCTGCAATATGAATGATGGCCTTTTTCGGTCCGTCTATTGCAGTTGTTATGGTCGATCCACTGTCCGCCTACCGTCTTGGGCATTTCCTGGAAGGCCGACCGTTGTGGATGTCTGGATTCGGGACACGCGATTCACCCTTTCTCATTTCCCTATGTTCGGATAAAATCTCAACGCCCCTAGCGTTGTCCCGCTCGTGTGTTGGAACAAGTTGGGGGATGATACATTGATTAGGTCTGAGGTCTCCTTTCCTAGGAATGACCTCCCTCTTTTCTCCAGAAATCCAGGCCCAATTATGGATGCCTGATGCTTGGTTAACACTCCCGCAAGACAACGAATTGTGGTTGAGCATATTAAACCAAAAGATGAAGATAAATATATTGATTCATACAGATGGATCAAAGTAGTGTAAGCAAATGTTTTGGGAATGGCAAAACAAAGCCCTTAGGGATTAGCGTGCTGAATGAGTCTTTCTAATGCCGCTACCCTTTGGCTGGTGGCCTCCAGAGCTGCTTCTCGCTCTCTGCGTGCCCTCTCCTCGTCGGCGGTCGCAGCGCGCAGTTCGTCGATTCTGGCCTGTGCACGCTCCCGCTCGACCTGAATTGTGACCATCTGTTGGCCCGCCTCCGTCAGCTGTACCTGGGCGTCAACCAGCTGGGCTGCTAGTTGCTCCACAAGCTCGGTACACGTTGCGACGAAGGCCTCCTTCTCTGCCGCCTGCCCTTCGAGGCGCCTGACTTCCTGCTCCGCCGCGAGGAGCGCCCGCGTGCTCTCCGACATGTCCCGACTTTGTGTGACGTCGGCACGCCGGCAGCTCTCGCGCATCTTTTCGGCCATGAAATCATGGACCGTTAGATGGAGGCGTTGAGCATCAGCTCCCCCGGCACACAGGAAGCGCAGCCAGGTCTGAAGTGATCCCATGCGCCCCAGCCACTCCGATGGGTCTCGCTTGAGGAAGCGCTGGATGCACTTCCACCCCCTACGGCGCGTTATCCGGCTCTCCTCGACCGCCTCCGTGTCTGAGTCGTCCATCTCCTCGGGATCGGCAGGCCGGTAGGCAGGGAAGGCAGCCAGCAGGTCTGCTGCAGGGTCCGCCCTGGGAGGTCCTCACGAGGGATAGGTTCCCCAACATTCGGGCAATCTTCTTCTCTCTCCCCAGCGGCGCTGACACCCTCGTCAGCCCCCAACCTCTCTCCGATGTCAGCACCGCCGATGTCCGGAGCCCCTTGATCAGCAGTTGGTGGGGCCGGCTCGGTTTGGGAAGTCTGTTCCGGAGCAGGCGGCATGTCCACCACTGGTCCACTCGTAGATGGCCCGGGTTCGGCAACCCGACGAGCCTCCAATGTTGAGATCACTGCGCGGGGCATGCCATGGTTAGTCACGGATCGTCAACGGCAAGCACCAGCAGTAAAGTAAGGAGACTTACGGGAGTTCGGAGCGTCATCTTCCGCTACCCCGGTCGCCGCATGAACCGTTGCAGCAGGGGACCCCTTAGCGCTTGTCAATTCGATGATGGGTGTCTGGCCCCCGCCTTGTCCTGCTGGCGCCCCTCCTACTCCCGCTGAGGACGCCTGACCAACATCCGTGCGCTCCTGAGAAAGATGGAGAAATGGGTTAGAAGCTGCATAAGAGAATGGATGAAGCAGATTGAGCAGGGATAGAAGCGGACCTCGAGGAGCTCAGTGACATCAACGTTGTCAGAGCCGGCCACCTCGCCGCTCTCCCGTGGGCTCCCCTGATGGGATCTACCCTCGGAGCCTTCATCCTCCCCCATTTCCTCCTCTTCTTCGGAGTCGTTGCTACTGTCGTCTTCTTCCGGCGGCATCTGTTCCGGAGCGGGCTCGAGACCGAGCATCACCTTCACCAGAAGGGATGGCTCCGCGCGCTGACCACGTTGGCGCGCGTACTCGTCCATGGCCATCAGATATGCATACTGCCGGTTGAAGTCCACCCTGTCGGCAATGTGGAGGCGCCCGACCTCTGGCAGATGGATTCCTTCTCTGAGAATCTTTCGCCAGATGGCGTCGGTCCCCAGTGACTGCCGCAGGGTCATCCAGGCCGACCACAGCGCCGGGAAGACTGCATCGTGGGAGGGTTCGAGCAGACGTCTCACCTGCTTCCCGGGCCGCTCTTCGACCGCCGCATGTGCCCCCTCTCTGGGCGCCGAGGTCGTAGCGGCAGCCTGCGATGTGCCCACCGCCGAAGTCCCTGCCCGCGCCGGCTCCGCTGCTTGGCGCGCCTCCGTTCTCCCCCGTGTGGCGGCGCCTCGCCTCCTTCCTTGACGCCCGGTCTCCGCACGGGTAGCCTCGAGCCGCCGAACTAGCTTCCGCAAGAGCCCCTCAGGGTACGCGATGGCCCAGTGTTCGGCGTACTCGGTTGCCAAGCCTGCGTCAACTCCGGTAGGAGGGAGAGTGATGACGTCGCCAGAGCCGAAAGCGGCAAACATCAGCCACATCTGGCGAAGGACGCCAGGGTTCGTCTCCTCCCGGATAGCAGTGAATACCCTCTTCGGCATCCGTTGAAGGCACCCAAACTGCCTGGCGAAACGGGTCGGCACGTAAGGCTCGCAGATCACCTTCCCGTCGATCCGAGCCACGAGCACCCCGCCCCGCATGTTCAGGAAGTACTCATGCTGCTCCAGCGGACCCTGCCCATTGTCGATCATTTGGCCAACGGGAGTGGGGAACGAACTGAAGTTGAAGTTGGCATGATTGCCAATCCGGATCCGCACGCCCTCCTCACTTAGGGTCATCGGAGCGACCCCCGCGATGTTCAGCAGGGAGGGTCGCAGGCCGTTGCCCGGAGGAATGATGGCGTTCGGAAACGTGTACCCACCGAGGTGAGCAGCCACCTAGCCGTGGAAGAACTGAAAGGGCCCACAGATCCTTCGTGGCGACCCCCCTCGTGAGATACGTCCCAGGATGGCATACAACCTCGCCAGCACTGGGACCCTGAGGTTGTATCTCTTGTTGGCGGCCATAGCGCCCGCCACCGCCAGTGTCGCCGGGCGAATGCCCATTCTCGCGTCCCGCACTGGAAGGAGCCACCCACTCAGAAAGGCGGCCAGGAACGCCGCGTACCGGACATTTGGGTCCCGGGCCTCGATGACGCGGTACCCCCATGAGCGGTAGTCGCCCGTCTCCAGGACCCGCCAGTACGACCCGTTCCGGCTCCTCTGAGCTGCGGTCGGGCACCGCTTTCCCCTGCCTGGCATCTTGACCGCCGGGTCATGCTCCAAGAACTGGCCGAACCATTCCTTGTAGGCTATGTCCTTCTGGAAGTCTTTGATCCCGAGCCGCTGCGTAGCCAGGTCAAGCAGATGCCAGGTCAGGATGGGAGTCCGTGACCTGTCCTCCCAGATGTTCTTCGGTGGCAGGAACTCATCGTATTGGTAGCCCTCCAGTGGGATACCTCCGATGCAGTGGATGTCCCAGAGACCGATGCCGACCTCCCCATGGTGAAGATGGAAGGTGTTGGTATCCGGAGACCGTCGGGTGAACAGCTCCGGCCCGAGCTCGGACTGCTGGTAGAAGTGGAACTGCGACGTCCACACCGCCTCAAACAGGCCGATGTACCGCAGCTCCTCTGCGAAGTGATCGCAAGTGTGGCGTACCCAGAACGCCCAGGCCCACTCGCTGGTGAAGTTTCCCCCAGACCGCAAGTCCCAGTCCTTCAGCCAGCCCTTGGTGTCGTCCGTGACGCTCTGGCGATATATGCTCGAGTAGAGGGCTGGAGAATTCTCCGCAGTAGGCTCACCCCCATCAATGGTTCGCGTCCTCGGGTTCAGGACATAGACATCCAAGTGTCTGGTCTCCCTGGCAGGATGCCCATTGTTGGTGATGTTATAGCGGAGAAGCTCGTCCTCCCGGGTCACCCAGGTCCGCGGCGCATCAATCTCGAACCCTGGCACCAGGACCTCATCTAGGATGCCGAAGTTCCAGAGCGGCAGGTTGTCCGACAGTGGATATGTCTTCTGGGCCGGCGTTAGTAAGTCGAACAAGGATTGATTGTTGGAAACAATCTCCTTGGCTCCGTAAACCTCCTCGTTCGTCGCCATCTCAGCCCTGCGAGTGGCGGCATCCCCCTCATTTCCTCTGTGTGCGGCCATCTCAGAAGTTTCGGGAGTCGTGCGGGTTAAGGGATGAAGTGTGCGGAATCGGACGAGGCTGGTAGAGAAGTTTGAAGGTTGGTGCGCAATCCAAGTGGGCGGCGCGCAATTGGGAAGACTGTCGCGCAAAGTTCCGGGTTTTCGCGCAAAGACAGGCGGAATCCGGACGGTTTTGCGCGACGAGCGGGCGAATTCCGCGCCGGAAAGGGCAATTTCGCGCACGAGAGCAGAGATGCTTATCGCGCAGAAGGCCAGTGTACGGCACGGAGGGACCCAGTGCCCCTATTTATAGGCGAGGCCGGGGTCCGCGACGCGCGGAAAGCGCTTTGCGCGACCGCAGCGGCGAATTTCGCGACCGGCGCCCCTTTTTGCGCGCCTAAGTCCCGCGCCGCCCAGGACTTCGGCATTCCGGCGTCTCCCTCGGAACCCGATCGTTGCGACCTCTCGCCGATCAGATTCCGAGGGGGGGCTTTTGTAGACGCCGGAAAAGTCCGTTGTTCCCAAACGAAGCTCCGGATGCGGAAAGCGAGGTCATATTCGGAGTAGGAAGAATGTTTCGGAGGGCCCGGAGGCCTTGCGCGGAATTTCAGAGGTCTGCGCGCAAAGATGATGATCCGCGCGCAAAACCCCCGGGATGCGCGCAACTCCCTTGCGCGCCGTGCCCGATTCCGCGCCCGTGAAGAGAATTCCGCGCTCGCGCCTTGGATTCCGCGCCCGGGGTTGCCTATAAATACTAGGCGACCCCCAACGTTTCAAAGGTTGCTGGAAGTCGAATGGTCTCCCGCGCGCGCAATTCAACCCCTTCCGCGCGCAATGCCGATCTTCAGGTAACCTCCTTTCTTTCGCGCAACAGAGCCTTGGGGTCCGCCTTCGCGCGCAATCCCCTTGGCTCCTTCCCTTTGAATAAATTTCAACCCGAAGGCCTTTGCGCGCAAAAGAAGCCTCTTGCGCGCAATTGCCCCCGGGTGCGCGCAATCCAACCCGATTGCGCGCACCCCCCATTTTCAAAGTGGCCATTCGTTAGAGAATGAGCCGTTGCCCCCGCGCGCTACCCGAAGCCCAGTGCGCGCAATCCCAATCATCCGCGCGCGAAGCGCTGGCCCAATTGCGCGCCAGCCCGCCATTTTGCGCGCCGATCCGCGGTTTTGCGCGCAAAGCTCCTCTTTTGCGCGCAATCCGCCAGGGTCGCCTCCCTTGACCCCCTTTGGGTACCCGCCTGCGTGGCGCCCGATGGTCTTCATCGCAGGTGCCCGCGTTGTGCGTCGTCTTTCCGTGCGCCCCCCCCCTAGGCTCGCGCGAAGTGACACGGACCTACCGGCGGCTTTATCGTCCAGCATGACGTTAAACTGCATATTCGTCCAGCATGACGCTAAACTGCACCACGTCCTGCACGACGTTAAACTGTATACGTCCAGGCTACACGACGTTAAACTGCCTAGCCCCCATCGTCCGCGCTGCAAGACGTTAAACTGCCAAGTGTTTCGTCCTCAACACACGACGTTAAACTGTACTTCGTCCGGCAAGACGTTAAACCGTCCGCTTCGTCCTCAACACACGACGTTAAACTGTACTTCGTCCGGCAAGACGTTAAACCGTCCGCATCATTCGATCCCGTGCTTCGCACGCAGGGTCTCCCCCGGTTTGGACGTGGCCCCCACCCGCTCGTCTCTGCAGGGATGTCGGGATTGTCCCCCTTTTGGGACGATTTAATGGGAGTGGCTTTTCCCTACGGGGGCAGGGTATTACAAACCCCTAGTTTCTCGTGGGAGGCTGCACATGTGTATCTCCATTGCGCCTCCCCACTGCCGAAGCCAGTAGAGGGTGTGACTGGGATCGAGGTGTCTTCTGCTTTCGGTCCAAGTCCCTTCCAGCTGAGTTTTGCCGCATCCGGGCTGCCTCAAGTGCGTAAGTCCTGACAGAATGAACTACGTGGACTTTGATCCCTGTCTTCTATACAGGGTACGTAGGAAGCCTCCCTGAGGTCCAAGCCCGCCACCTGGTCGTCCCAGTCGTATTTACGTCGGTTCGTCCATCAGTGGACCCCTCCAGGGTTCACGCTTGCGTCGATTCACCTATGAATCCGCCCCTGTGGGAGACTGCCCGTGTGTATCTCCACTGTGCCTCCCCACAGCCCCTTTTTCCATTTCTCTTTTTATCGTCCAGCATGACGTGAAACTGTGATCCACCCGGCCGTTCCATCCCCCTCTGTGCGAGGTGGTTCGGTTCAATCCTCCGCCCGGCGGCCTAGACCTCTTCGTGAGTCGGCTTGCCGACGTCCAGCATGACGTTAAACTGTATACCCGAACTACGTTGACTTTGATCCGTGCTAACGCGCGGTACATAGGAAGCCTCTACGGGGTCCAAGCTCTTCACTCCATCATCCATCCTGATCCTTACCCGGGCCGCCACATCCCGGTGGGGTCATGCCACTTCACTCCACTCCACATCATTTGGGAAGCCGCCCATGTGCTGGCCCCAGCGTCGGAGGTTCCCCGCAAGGGGTTCTGTCATCTGATCCACTTTTCGTGTTGATCGGTCCGATGCCGTCCTCGCTGGACGTTAAACTCGCGGCATACCCCGTGTTAAACATGGGAAGCTGAGGAAAACCTCAGGTGACACAGTTCCCCGCACCTAGTACGGGATGCCTCAGGCCATCATGCCTTCGAGAAGCCCTATTAGGGACGGAAGACAGACGTGCAGAGCCGCAGTGCTACGACACGCCCCCAGCACCCAGAGCCACCCGGCCTTCTCACCGCAGGTTGCTGCCCCGCCCAGACTCCTTGGAGCGTCCGGGCGGAAGCAGCGTAATTAACCGGTGTCCATGAAGATATGGCGCCGGGAACGAGATTCACGAACATTCTTAAGTCTATGAGGGAGACCCGGATTAGGCGACGAGTTCCAAGGAGACGTCCAAGGAAGGAGGAGCCGACATCCCATCATCCCGGTTTCGATCAAGGAGCAGAAGCCCCTGAATAAGGGACGAATGCCGCCCGCCCTTGGAAAGCGGGACTGCGGGACCACAAGCCACGCGCCCATCCCCTCGGGTTGACGGGTGCACGCGCGAACGCGTCCTGGCGGAACAGCGTAACCCGACGCACATTCGCACCGAAACAGTTACTGGTACCATTCAACATATACTTTCAAATACTTTTAGGAAAAACAATAGTGTAATAATCCTTAGATGATTATTTATTCCATATTACCATTAACTATACAACATTACTCTCGATAAACATACAATCATTCCACTACCTTATAAAACAACCGACTGAGCTTCAGCACTTCTTTCAGCTCATATATCATTTGTAGTCTCCTCATCATCATCCACATAAATACCACCCATATGACCATGATGATTCTCTTCATGATATTTTCCATTAGGGAATTGGTTTGCATAATGCTCGTACATTCCACATTTAAAACATCTAATAATTGTTGATGTCGTAGAAATACCATTATCCTTGTCCATGGTGTTAACTGAACCTTTTCCTTTGCACTTACTAGCTTTGTGTCCTTCTTTTCCACACCCAAATCATCTTCCAGTTCCTTTGAAACAATCTCCCTGATGCCTCTTCCCACATGATTTACATGAGGTAAATTGAACTTTCTTTCCTCTATGATCATCATGAAACTCCATATTTCTCTTATTATATGAGTCGGGAAACTTACCAAAGTTGAGATTATTGATCATATTATGAGATTTCTGATTAGGCATAATAATGATGTTTGGACTTCCAGATCCCGTTTCATTTGGTTTCTCATGAATAAAATCATTCCATTGTCCGTCATATCCTCCATTATCATGAATCTTCCTGTTTCTAGCCATTTTATAAAACCCAAAAAGAATAGTGTGAGAGCCAAAAATCATGCTAGGGAAAACAACATAGTAAAGGGGGAGAACCCTCAATATCTAACATCTTTGGTTAAATTCTAAGATCGTTATCATAGTTCTAGGACTATATCCTATACGTATACTTATCCTTAGGGACATCCCTAGACATACCTTAGAAATATCTCTAGGGATCTCACAAACGTTTTCGCATCCTAGTTTCCAAAGGTTGACTAAAAATTTCGTCTGATACCAACTGTAGAGATCTGAAGCTTGACGTACATGGACATTACATTACTTTTTCAGAATACATAATACATAACAAAAAAGACACACAAGGATCATAATAGTTTAGTGTCTTTGGAAACTCGGAATATAAACAACTAATCGTGTTGAAAGATCTTCAACATCTCCCATAACGATCTTCCCCTTTTTGTTTCCTTACCTAAAACCTTTTGTTATTTCCTGGGGAAAATAAAACATAAAAAGGGTGAGCTCAAATGCTCAGTAAGTGAAAACATAGAGAACATAAAACAATCTATAAACATTTGAAAGAAAAAACTTGAACATGAAATCTAAACATTAAAACCTTGAGAAAAGACATAAATCTTGGAAGTACGTAAGGCATATATCATAAAGGAACATCAATCATGATAAAATAGCATGGGAATAAAATATGTAATTATGGAATCCATTAAGAACGTGTAATGATTTCCATAGTAGCCAAGGCATTGCTGCCAAGACCATTTTAGTGGACAAAGTCCCATTCTGAATCGAGTTCACTCCTCGTTTCAGTCCTGTAACACTGAACCAGATTAACATACCGTTCCAGCCATGTCTATATCATGAGATATAAAATCTTTACCCAATGCATTGTAGGGAGATATAGGTCCCACCCATCTCATAATGAAATCATTATAACTTGTGCCACAAAAAAACATACATCATTCATAATAACCCAATAAACAAAATGGGTTTCATAAACATCAATCCATCATCACATAATCCATATAAAAGAAATGGATATCATTTCATAATAAGAAAAATGAAACCATTTAAATCATAGAGACATGATACTTGAAACATACACATATGAAATAATGTCATCTTAGATGAAAAATGGTTTTGATAAAACACTTGAAATGAATTCTTGAGGAAAATATCCTTTCTTCTTCAAAATCATTTTGTTTTCAAAAAATGTCATGCAATTTTAAAAGAAAAGGATTTTGTTGAAAATAGTCATGAAATATTTTGTAGTAATCTTTATGAAAATAAGTCTTTATAAAACCATAAAAATTCTTTCGTGCCGTATAAGTTAAAAAAACATTCTTCGCATACTTTTGATGGAAAAGTCAAAAAGTACCTCGTAACGTAAAAAAAAAAAGAAAGATTACCTACATACCATGTAGTAAAAGTCAAGAATGGGTAAAAAGGACTTTAAAAATACATTAATACACTTTTATAAAACATGGACATGCATGATAGAAATAACCCCAGTAAATACTTACGAATAAGCAATCTCGGATAAAAATGAGATTTGAAAAATTATCCCTTACCTTAGGTCCGATATGCTTCATACGTATCAGAACCTCCTGTATAATGATTTAAATAATGTTATTGACTTATTACAGAATCATATTAATTGTTATGATATCATATAGGGTTCACTTATGACTTTATATTACCCGTTATTTTGTAAATTCCATGTTAAAGAGCGTTTTGGGTAAAATCGTTTCATTTGTCGTCTGTGTTTTGACTTGTAATTATTCATATGATTACTTAGATCATGATTACTTACATACAGAATGTAAAACATGATTTATATATAATATATATTCAGAATATATATATATATATATATAATAGACCGATAAATGGAAAGAAATACACCATTCATGGAGACGGTAGGTCATACGTACGCATGAACGCTGTTTTCGTTTCCTTGTTGGGTTGAATGGAATTAAGTAGATGACATAAATATATAAATAATTTCAGTAGATTTATAATTTCATATATTTCATTATTATTTCTTATATATACTTTATAATCATTCTTAAATGGTTAACATGGAGAATGAATCTCATCACGTCGTGGAGACGGTAGTCCATACGTACGCACAAGCGATGATATCGTTTCCATAATTATTGAATTGAATTGGAGTGGATGATAAAATATATCAGAATCAGTATGATGTTATAATAACTATGTATAGTTATTCTTTACACCATTATACCCATCCATGTAAGGTGTTGGTGGAAAAACAGATTACACCACTGCGTGGAGACGGTATTCCGTACGTACTCACGCGCGGTGATTTTGTTTTCCGTAGGATGGATAGAAGGTGAAATGGGGTTGTTTCATATTTATAATAACAAATCAGTATATTAGTGATACTGATGTTATTACTTTATAATGAAACAACTAAAGAAGAAGAAGTTGAAGAAGAAAGAAGCTTGAAAGAATCGGGTGAAGAAATTACCTCTTCTTCAATACGCCTCTTTGAAACCTCCTCTTAGGGCACTAATATTGGTCTTTAAAGTAGACCAAAACCTCTAGGATGTTTCTAGGGAAGTGGATAAGATAATTTTGCAGGGGTTGGACGATCTTGAAGGCTCAAATTGGTGTGAGGAGGAGAGGGAGGAGGTGCCCTTTTATACGGGAGGAGAGGGGCACCTTTGGAATTATTAAAAATATTAATTTATAATAAATCTAACCCCACCTAAAAACCTCCAAAAATGACACATATTATAATTTTAGATGAGATAGGGTTTTAAGCTCATCAACCAATCAAATTTAGACATGTTTGGATCTTATTTTAAACCTTATCATTTTGATTTATCCTTATTAATAAAATTCTAAATTTTAAATCATAACAAATAATTACTTATTTGTTGTGAATTTTCCATAATTGTTTACTTTATAACATTATAGACCATATAAATTTAAATTTATAATTTTTAAATATTTTTGTGATTTTTAAACAATTTTATAATATGTTATTTTTATAAAATAACAATAGTGTCAATTTTGACACTATTCATTTATTTGAATTTAAATAAAATATATACAGAAGATATGTTCGAACTAAAAGCTTTAATAGATTTATAAAAGGTCATATTTGTCTATAAAATTATTGGATCACATTAAATAGTTCATATAATATTTATTTTATTATTTTTAAAAGCATTTATTTGGGTTATCTCTTAATAAAATAATTACTAGAACATTTTTGTATAATTATTTAATATACTGATTTTTTGCATAAAAATTTAAAATAAAATCCTATGATGAAGATAAATATATTAACTTTCATAATAATACTTTTACGCAAATTTATCATCTTAAAATCACAATATTTAAATTGTTATATTTATTAAATTATGAAGGTGACAACTTTGGCATCATTTAAAATAAAATAATATAAGTGTCATAATTGCTTGTATAAGACTCCAAATGGTCAAATATTCGACCATTGGATGATTATAGTTTAAATTTACATGACCAATAAGTTTTTTTCAGGGTTTTGGTCCTTTTATGGTCACTATTAGTTTAATAAAAACTATATTCTTGATTTATCACTAGATAAATAATTTCTGCATCACTATTGTGTCACAATTAATGATAATTATATAATCCCAAACAATTCTAAATAAATTCTCATAATGTATATAATTTTGTTATATTTCTGTAGACTATTAATTTTAGAAGTTTCATGATGTTTATCACTAACTTAAAATTATTATACTTATAGTATTTAAGAGAGTGACATGTTTTCACTTTCTTTGGTTTTAATAATAATTAAATTATTTTCATGGAAAAAAGTCCATTAAATGAATCTAATCCGACCCTTAGGTGATATGGGTAGACTTTTAGTCATCCAATAGGATTTTTCCAAGTGTTAGGGTAATTTTATAATCTTATATTTACCCTTAATTACCCGATTTACCTTTAACTATAGTAAATTAAACTTACCGTAGTTACTATTCACAATGCCCAATAAAAAGTAGCTTATTAACATAATTTGGACCCACTGATTCCAAATATGGAATCCATTTTTCCAAATTCAATAAAAAAAAGTTGCAGAAATTAAATTAAAATTAATCCCGTTGTCGAAAGAAAATGGGTTTTTCATTAAAACATTGTAAAAGATTGAATTGATTTAACCTACGAATTCAAGGTAAAATCAATGCTAATGACATACATTATATTAAATGGTAAAAATATATTCTATTTATACTTTAAACCCATTCAATATTATAATTTAACCACATAAGATATTACGATGAAAAAAGTTGTTTTTAATTAAAATATAGCGTATTTTTACTATTCATTAAAATATGAAAGTCATCAGAATAAAATGAAAAATTTATCCAAAGTAAATTTTTATTTCTTGATTACAAATAATAATTTTATTTTGTCAAATGGAACTTATAAACATATCAAAAACTATATTTAAAGTGGGCGCGCCATCAAAAGGTGGTAAAACTGCATTTTTTGAAAAATACTTATTTTACCCAAAAAATTTATTTTGTTCTTATACCATGTTCTAGAAAATGTGTAAAATGAATAATAATGTTATAAAATTAAAAATTTAGTTAATACTATTCATAACGGCTAGTTCATAATAATATTATAATAATATATCGTTGTTTAGTAAAACCCGATATTCCGTACAACACACGCTATCGAGGAAGGTCGCGATTGCGTGTAATGCAAGCCAAATCAGGGTTGCGTGTTGTGAAAGAATCCTTTGTTGTTTCGTATAACAGAATCCAACCATATTTCATTTATACATTGAATAAATATATATATATACTCAATGTTGCGTAGAATAAATATTATCAAAATTGTGTGTAACACGATCCAAGAATAGTGTTGCATATACTGCAAGCTAATACGGTGTTGCGTATAGCGCAAGGTAATCTTGGTGTAACATACAACACAAGACATTAATGAAATTAAAAGAATATTTTTCATAAAATCTCGGGGTGATACATTGTCGCATAAAGGAAGAGGGAGTGGACGATTGCCGTCCGACCGGAGAGGCCCACCGGCTGTGGCATGCATTGGTTAGACATAGACAATGAGGGGAAGGCATGATGGGAGCACACCAGCTACGATGGGGGTGGATGGTGGTAGCGGGATAGGAGGAGGCTGGGAGGCGGGAAGTAGTTGGATAGTGGTTCAGAGGAGGAGCCGTAGTGGTCAGACGTCATAGGTAGGAGTTGTGGCGGGCATCGACATAGGGAGGAGGAGACCAGGAGGTGGGCTATGTGCAAGGAGGAGGATATGTGACAGGAGGCAACATAGGGAGGAGGAGGTTGGGAGGCGGGCTTCGTGTGGGGAGGAGGAGCTGTGATGGGATGGTGCGCAGTGTATTGGGAGACAGGGTAGGGGGGCGACACAGTGCACAGAAAAGAGGGTGGGATGGGGAAACAACAACCCCCTAGGTTTTAACCCTAAAGAAATTTAAAATTAAAATAATAATAAAAAGATTAAAATAAAACATTTAAATATTATTATAGTAATTGTAATTTATTATTCATTTTACTTTAAATAATAATAATAATATTATCAATGTTAAAATAATTATAATGGTAATAATATTAATAATAAAATGATAAGAATAATAATAATAATAATAACAATAAAAATGAAATTAATAACAAAAGTAATGATAATTAAAATGGTAATTTTATTATATTTCATTTTAAATAATAATTATATTTATAACAATTTAATAATAATAGTATTTTTACCAAATTAAATAATATTAATATTTTCATTTGTGAAATATTATTATTATAATTATTGTTTAAACATAACCTTGTTTTATCGTTGTAAAATTTCATTTAACTTTCTTTTTCAATTAAATTGATTTATTTATTTAATTTATTATTATTTATTTGAACTACCAGCAACTGTACATTCACCAGGACTAAATGCACATGCACGTATAACGATACGGTGACTTCACACCAGCCCAAAACCCACCAAAAACATAAAACTTTGAAAAAGTTCAAACTGAGACCTAAATAAACCTCATCCAAATGATGTGAGACTGGAAAATGAATAAAATAAAAGGGCGTCTGAGGTCAGGCTGTGACATTAAATGTGTATATCACATTGTTGCTCATAGTTTTACTAATCCAAATTTATGCATGATGTATGATGTTCTAATGAAATAAAAATTCACTCTATGTTTTTTTACTGTAAAACATAATAAAAAGTTTTTGGGATGAAAGATAACCATAAATAAAATAATTACATTTTTCGGGTTGTTACATTCTTCCCCCTTAAAGTAATGTCGTCGTCACAATGTTCTCTTATTAAAAAGTTGGTACTATTAGTAATATTATAATTATAAATTAATTATATGTATTAAAAAATCATTCTTGAAAAATATTATTCTTTAACAATAATTATATTTTCTAGAAATCGTTCATAATGCTTCATAAAAATATTATGATTAACCAAAAATATCATGTGGGAGTGTCAAACCAGGAGTACACCAAGTCCCATTTTCGTGAACCAGTTCCTATTCAATTCTAGCAAAAATCTGTGTTTTTGGGTTTTACCACTAGATTCATATGTTCCAGAGCCACATCCACTTGTTCATATCCATACAAGGATTTATTTTTTCAAAAAATACTTACTTAATATTTCACCAAAATACCCTGAAGTTTTCCTATTTTTAAAATTTTCTATAGGGTTCTTCCTAAAGTTTTCATATCAAAATTTCCAAAAAAAACTAAACAATCCTTTGATACCAACTATGGAATCCCAAAATTCTATTACATAACATTTCATTACATCTTGCAAATAAGGGATCTTTTAAAGTTTAGTTTCTTGGAAATTAGGTACATATTACATGAATACTTAAAAATATTCTTATATTATACATGAAAGGCTTCATTATCACTTTATCCTATGTACAATGACTGCATCTCATAACCTGGGGCCATACATTAATGAAAGGGGTGAGCATAATGCCCAAAAAAGAAAAAAATAATAGAATGGGATCAAGAGGCATATAACCAGGTATGATCATATCAAAATGAGGCATACCATAAAATATATAAAATGAATAATAACCTATGAATATGGAAAAGAATTTAATTTACACCTTCATAAAAATATCACCAAGATCTATCCCCAAGGTGACATAAAAATTAAAAAATTTATTTACCAAGGTATCATAAAAATTAACACATTTATCTACCAAGGTATCGTAAAAATTACCAAGGTTATTAACCAAGGTATCATAAAACTTGTCATCTATAGAGATTAATTTTATTTACCAAATGAATTAGAGCGCTATCAGGTCACCCTAGTAATGTATTTTTTATTTTCATTTGAGCCACATAGATCATTATCAAACATTTTATAAATAAACCAAATAGAATAAAAGAAATGGGTTTAATATAAAAATCGTGACGTTTTACAAAAAGTTCTTAATAACATGATCATTATTTCATTTATAAATCATGGAAAGGGAATGATGGTTTTATGTATGTAAATTCCCGAATAAAATATATCAATTTTATGACTTTATGAATAAAACATGAAATTAAATAGTTTTGGTTTGAGAAAAGTAGAGATATTTTGAGACGAAAATTCTGCAGCACAACGGATATGCAACATTGTTTTAGAAAAAATTAAAAAGAGACGGGATATGGGTCACCCATTCATAAAAGACTCATAATATAGTATAGGTACAGAATAAAATTGAAATAAGAAAATGGTATGGAAACATAAAAGACATACCGTATAAAAGAGAACTTAAATGAAAAAAGAGAAGTTGAGAATTCCCTTGCAAAATTTTGGCAGCCTAACTACGTCGCTTAAAAATTCATAAAATGAGTTGATTGAGAGAAAAGGAGTCTATAATAATTTTTAAAAAATATGGAAATTAATGGGGATATTTAATGAAAAATACCAACATAATTAAATTGAAATTAGGAAGGCATAACATTAAAGGAGTTCTTGAAAAGAGAAGTGTGGTAGATTTCCATACCTTGAAGAGTAACTTCTAAAACACAAAGATCAAGATGTTTGGGGATTGAGGAAACCTTGGGAGGAATCCATGGAAGAAAATAAAATCATAAAATCATGGATAGGTTTTTTTCAATGAAATTAAACTAATTAATGAGTGGGAATTTATAGAAAAAGAGATGGAATATTTTATTAATTTCAAAGGACACCTCATTAGTGGCATTTGAAAAACCATGGGATTTCCCATGCTATTTTCCCATTTTATTGGCCACCTGAAACACCTCATATCATATTTTAATCCATAATAGTCTAACAACATCTTATCTTACTCAATACATCATTATGTCATAGTTATGATGTCATTAAACATACCGTAATCCCAAACACTTTATTTTTACTATTCAACAAAAACTCAACTGTTTCAGAAAAATATTACAAATTCACCCTAACCATTTTTTGACGTGTAGAATTGATAAAATGAATTCCATTTTATAATAATTAATTTTATTTTAAATTAAATTAAATAAATAAATTACTAATACTTAACTAATAATTTCTAAAACATTTATTTACTTATACAATGATATAATTATATCACATTACCATTTAATATGACTAAAATATATTTATACTTCCTTAGGTGAGGTTACTATTCCATTGGTTAAATTACCATTAATGAGGGTAAAATTAATATTCCAAAGGGTCAAGTTACTATTCACCAAAAAATTAAGTTGATCCTATTAGATTCTAAATATCTTTCTGATCGCAACCGTGTATGTCCGTTTTTTGAAAATCATTTCATAGAAAAATATATGTAACAACAAAATATTTTTAAATATTTTTGAAAACATACAATTCTTAAAAAAATAATTTTCATAAAATACTATTCTTCAAAAAAATACCATTCATCAAAAATAGATACTTCTTAAAAAACTAATAAAAATTCAACCAAGATTAATTTTGACATTTGAAATTTAAAAATGAAGTTTATATTACTATAATAATTATCTAAGTATGATAAATTTTACTTTTAAATATAAAAATCATTAGTTATTAAAAATAACAGGGGATGGAAATGCCCAGTGAAATTGTATAGTGAAAATTTTAAAACATAGAAAAATGATTTTATTATTTAAATTTATAAAGGGGTGTTTTAATCATAATATTTTATTAAAAAAATAATTATTCATAATTCCATAATTTATTATGATAATTATATCATTTCTGAAAAGTAAAATTTGGGACCAAAAAGTCAATTTATAAAATTTTTCTTAGTTGAACATATATTTTATTAAGAAAATATTTTCTTAAATATGTATATCACATTGTTGTTCATAGTTGTATGAATCCAATTTTATTCCTAATGTATGATGTTATCATGAAATTAAATGTCACTATATGTGATTCTATTGTAAAACATAATAAAATGTTATTGGGAGGAAAGAGATCCATAAATAGAATAAGAACATTTTTCAGGTCGTTATATTCTTCCCCATTAAAGAAATTAATTCGTCACAATTTTCCATTATTAAAATGTATTTACTATTAGAAATATTATAATTCTAAATTAATTTTATGTCTTAAGATAATATGTTTTAAAAAATATCATTCTTTAACAATAATTAAATTTTCTAAAATCCTTCATAATGGTTCATAAATATATTTTTATTAACAAAACATATCCCCCATGAGTGTCAAACCAAGAATACAGTAAGGACCATTGTCATGCACTAGTTTCTGTTTGAGTCTAGTTCAAAGTGGTGTTTTTGGTTTTTACCCCAAGATACACATGTGCCAGAGGCACATCCACTTGTTCTTATCTAGACAAGGATTTCTTTTTTCAGAAACCACTTACTTAATATTTCACCATAATACTAGAAAAGTTTCCTATATTTATAATTTTCTGTTGGGTTTTTCCTAAATTTTTCATATCCTAATTTTTAAAAATAACTAAACTATTCTTTAATACCAACTATGGCGTCCCACATTTTATTACATAACATTTCATTACATTTTACAAATAGAGGATCTTTCAAAGTTTAGTTACCTGGAAATTAGGTATATGTTACATATATACATAAAAAGATTCTTCTATTAGAAATTAATGACTTCATCATAGGTTCATCCTATGTACAATGACTGCATCTCATAACCTGAGGATATACATCAAAGAAAGGGGTGAGCATAAAGCACATCAAGGAAAAAAACATAGAATGGGAGCAAGAGGCATATAACCAGAAATGATCATATGAAAATGAGGAATACCATAAAAGAAATAACATGAATCATAACCTGTAAATATGGTGAAAATTCATAATCATATAACCAAATTCCATCCCCAAGGCTTCATAAAAATTACTAAGGTTATTCACAAAGGTATCATAAAAATTACCAAGGTTATTTACCAATGTATCGTAAAACTTATCGGTTCTAGAGATTAATCTCTTTACCCAATGCATTAGAGTTCTATCAGGGCACACCCTTAATATGTATTTATTTTCATGTGTGCCATATAGATCCTAATAAAAAATAACATAAATAACCCAAAGAGAATAAAAGAAATGAGTTTCATATCAAAATCTTGATGATTTAAAATGTTCTTAGAAACATGATCATTATGTCATTTACAACACACTGAAAGGGAATGGGGGTTTTATGTATGTCAATTCTAGAATCAAATATATCATTTTTATACCTTGATGAATGCCCCAGGAAATGAATTAGGTTATGTCATGAACCAACCTGGGTCGACCCTGGACTGGTCACCCGAGTCGATCTACGAGAAGGCCCAATAGGCATTCCTAATCCTCCATGAATGGAGATAAGCACCAAGGAATCAAAAGATAACAATAGGGGAACAATTTCACCTAATAATAATAAAATAAGCAGTAAAAATAAAATTGAACAACACAAAATAAATAAAGGACATGAAAGAGAGTGAATGACCAACAACACATACTGACTTGACCCCGACCAAAACTCCATGTGACCCTAAGAGTCACTCTAAACACCCAAACAAAACGTCGCCCAAGGCGATCCAAACTAGATATGGAACCTACATGAGAAACTAAAAAGAATAAAACACTATAGGCATTTGTTTTAAAACTCAGTAGGCATGCTAAAAAAATATTCCCAAAGTACTACCTTTAAATAAAGAATTTAATAATTCCATGTTTTAACTAAATTATATAAAATATGGGTTTCCACACACACTTTCATTTCTAAAACAAGTAACAATCCATTCCCCTATTTAATTTTAAAACAAGTTTAATGTTTGAGGGTAAAAGGCAGATTAAATTTTAAAAAAAATTGATAGGAAATTTAAAATATAGAAAAATCAGTAATTAGTCAAGAGGAAAATCACACACAACACACAACACATAATAAGGGTAAAGGTAAAGTAGAAAACGTGGACCAATAATCGAACTAGGCCCCTCAATCATCCACCACATACAAATAATCACTAAAGAAAACACGGGTCTAACCTAAGAGCTCATGAACAATCTAGAAAATACTATACATGTGACTCATACTGAATACATGCCTACTCCTAATGAGGTTATAACACCCTAATTCTTGGTATTTCCCTACTCAGCCTAACCGAGGGGCCCAATCCCCTAGTAGAGAAAAGTCCATACTAAGGGCCACTAGCCAGTGCATATTCTAATCTAGTGCAACAATCGTTCTCAGAATATTCACTTACAACATTGGCTTCCCATTTCAACACGTGTAATAAAATAAGGGTCATTCAACAATGTCAAACAAGAAACCAATTCCAATGCATAAACATCATGCACAACAACCCACTAAATCGACACGCACAATAAGGCCACCCCCGAGTCACTCCAAAGAGGGTTTTCAAAATAATTTATTATATTAAAGTGTTAAATGGGCCTTAACCAAATTTAAAGAAATAAATCATTTCTCAATAGAAACCAAATAATGTTCTCATGTGTCAAAAGATAACATTTATCATCAAGCCAGAACCACACTTGAAAAACCATGAATTATGTTCAAGGTCCAAACAAGCATTTTTCACTATTGTGTGACAATTCATCACCAAAATAATTCCAGTGGGATGAATAAGAATAAAGAGTCTCATTTACAGTGAATTATTGTTCGAAAAATAATTATTTAATATTATTTCACATTTAATGAAAATCAATAAAATATCAAGAAATAAATAAATTCTAAATTCAAAGCCGAGTGTAGTGGGGGACCTAACTCAAGAAATGAAGCTCATGATTATGGAAACTCGGGACCACTACACCTATACAAATAAACATTTTCATATAAATATATTTATATATACCCTTTCACCAAAGTACATATTCCCTGTACCATGAGGGAATATGCATAAGGAGGATATACATATATACATGATTACCCATGTACATACATATAGGTCTTTATCGTTGATGGCCAAAACCCACACCGAAATGTGAAAAACACCCTACAAAGATGCAAGGGAGTCTAATAACTACCAAGGCTCCAAATAAAACCAAATTTGACATTGAAACAAGAGAAAACTCACCCCAAAACACAATCAAAATATTCTCTTTAAACTCACACTAAAATCATTTGAAAATACATTTCACACTACTTAAATAACTTAGAAAATCCATTTCATCAATCTCATGCACCATTTAAATTTAGAACACACTTAGAATGGACAAGGGAGCATATAACATTAAGCACCTAATGTGAAAAATCCATTTAAAGACTTAAAGAACAACCTTGGACTTCAAAAACATGTTTATAAAAACTAAACCATGCCATGATAAATCACCAGTCATTTTAAAGAGCCAATTGGGCCATTTAGATAAGAAACTTGGTGTGAAAAACTTGAAAAAATGTACCACACATTAAAAATCCACTTTTAAAATAACATGGCCCTTAAAACATTTCCAAAACATCATTTGCACCAATTTTATTATTTAACAAACCATTTAAAATTTTATAAAACAATTTTAAAGGGGAACCCAAGGCTTCACACACACAAAAAACATCTAAAAACCTCATTTACGATTAAACACACACCCGAAATGTATGAAAACATAATTCTACCCAAACTAATTAATCATTAAAAATTCCAAAAAAATATAAAACTTTTCACATAATTTTGAAACCACCTGATTCTATATAGTAATCTATGGATTTATTTTTCAAAAGATAGGTAAAGATAAGGAAGGAGTTCTTTCTAGAAAACCATGGTTGGGGAAAAGAACCACTCTAAATGTCATTATCATTTGAAGGTCCATCCATGGGTGCACTTCATGCATCCATGGATGTGCCCACATCCCACGGAAAAATGAGTGGTAATTTCCCAACCACTTTTCTTTAGAAACCACCAACACATACTATCCACCGACACATGAAACCATTTCACTAAGACTTCAAGTTCCATAAGCCAGCCAGTTCAAAGAAAATAATTTCCATAAAATATTTCCACAAGGCAAGATCACTCAAAACATCCAACACAACCGTTTCAAGGTAAAGATATTTATTCCAACCAAATTGGCTTAGATTATTCATGGACATAAGCGAGGAAAAATTTTAAAACATATTTTTAATCAAATATACTAATAAGAAAAAATGGTTCCAAGAATGAACCATACTCATAATAGTGGTGAAAAAAATGTTTTAAATATTAATTAATAAAATCCAAGCATCAAATAGATTGAAATTGAAATGAAAGGTATGGAACACCAACCTCAACACGTGAGAAAGTGATAGGACCCCAACAGAAGGAAAATAATCACTCCACGGACTAATTGAATACCCAATACACTGATAAATATGTGTGAATACAACTAGAAGTTTTTAGAATTTGGTTAAATTGAAGAGAAAATCACCAAAATAAAGAAACACTATTATACCGAAAGAGACGAGGGTTGCTGGAAAGGGGAACCACAGTCGTGCCAGATCAGGGCGAAGATGATGCACAAGAGGGTTTGGGCCGCACTGAAATAGGCTACGGTTAGGGGTTTGGGCTGTCTAGTCATGTGCTGAGTAGGGAGGAGCAAAGGCGAAGGGGAGTTACACCATACTAAAGCAGGGTTGGGTCGCTAGAAGGATCGTAGGGGGTTTGGGCTGCCTCCGGGAAGCAGGTCGCATGAGCGTGGCCGGAAGGGAGCTCCGCGAGATGTCGGCCTAATGCAACTGGAGGGGGAGACCACTATGCAGGGTGCTACATGCCGAGAAGGGAGAAGTCCGACTTCTAGCTTGTGGCGCACCAAGGAGGAGAAGGTGGTTGCGGTGGGGAGCGAATGGCAGCAGGATGGGAGGGAGAAACATTTGTGCGAGAGGGGGAGAAAGAGGGGGAGGGGGGGTGCGTGAGAGAGGGGATAGAAGGGGGAGATGTAGCTAGGGTTAGGAGGGGAAAAATAGAAACTAAATAAAAAAATAAAATTAATAATAATAATAATAGGATTAACAATTTAGGTTTTTACGAAAAATAAAAAAAATATAACTATTAATAACAAAAATAGTTAACATTCGTTTTAATTACAATAAATTACTCATTTTAATACTTATTTTAATTATTTGAAGGTGGATAGGTTACGCAGTTGTGTGGGAAAAGTGGCATGGGTTTCCAAAACGTGCTTTTCCCATACGTCCAACGACATCAACCCAAACAAAATGCACTTAACATAACTCAAATATTATGTTCATGATTCAACCTAAACCTCAAGAAAAATAATTTGAGTCAAATAAAATAAAGTAATTAGAAAGTTCAAGGTGTGACAATTCTCCCCAATACAAAACATTATGCCCCCAGAAAGTCACCAAGCCAACAGTTGACATAACTCGATTCCCTGCCTAGATAAAACCAAAGGGAATAGAGAGCCTTGGGGTGACCATTCCAAACACAAATCACACCTGACCAATTCAATAAGGGACCACAATAGAATAATGAGGGGAGAACACATGAGGGTTCTCCCCACCATAAGAATTTACTAACACAAAAATCTTGATACCCAAACACACCACCCTTAGGGGGGGGGGGGTAACATGTGAAATCTCAAACCGAACTCATTCATTTTACCCACATGGATCGAACAACACACTTGAGACTTTGACATAAATCTTGATACAAAATAACCCAAAAACTTGCTGATGAGAAATTAACTCAACACCTCCCATCAATTACATGAAACGAAACATCCCCCTAACAAACACAACTGATAACAACTCAAAATTAGAATGCGTCCATTTATTTACAGTCCTAACAGCCTTCAAGGACAATGAATGATTTCAAATCCACACTAGGAGAAGATAAGGCCACTTGAATTGTGGTTGAATGAGCTCATCATGCCACCACAACAAGGACGAGCTTACAATGACAATAAAAAAACATTGGATATTTCATCCCAAGGATGAAAAGATGATCCAGACTAAGGTTCCACACACCCTCGGAAACTCCTGACTGTGTATGAGCTTCACCCCATGAACTGTGGTTGGGGCCCTGATGGATGAAGCATATCCTAACTCACAGTCAAACATTTGCATCCTATAGTACCAAACTCCTTCCGCTCTATGATTCAAACAAAAAAAATGGCAGTACGTTTTCAAAGGTATGCAACATGATAACTTAGAATGCCCGGACTATCCATACTAGTGGCGCACAAGAGAGAGGTCCGACAAACTATGAGCTGATACCGGAGAAGAAGATTTTTTAGGAACGGGTTCTTCTGGTAGGCACCCCTTGCAAGGTTGGGAACCCTTACGAAAGCCGAGCACCCCCGACTGTACCCCAAACTCTAACGAACATGAGACATCCAATCTACACTAGTCCAGAACTAGAACCTCAAAAAACCTGATATGGAACGAACCTTAACATCCTCATGAGTTCCCAACAAACCAAAGACACGTTCGATTTCCACAAACCACAAAACTGCTTCTAACTGACTTAGATTACCTCGATAAATAGGCAACACATGAAAAAAATTGGGAACTGGGCATGACTCATTAGCAACATTGGGGAAATTTCTAGGAAGTATATATAGAAAAATAAAAAAAAACACACTTGGAACTAGAATAAATCAAAAACTCAATAAAAAAACACCTAAAGCTCAAAAAAACTGGCTTGAAATCCAGAAGAACTCGAGCACAACCAAAAATATCTTTTTAATAATCCCACTTCATATAATTTTTTCAAAATGGCCACATTTCCAAATGACTTTCAAATACTGAAACATTATTTTTAAACCAAATTCGATTCCAAAAATTTAATTTCCATTTTTATTTAAAAAAACCCACATGTGGTCCCTTATGAACTGTCACATGTGCATTCATCCAATCCTTCTTACATAATCCCTAGACAATTTCCCTCATGCACTATCCATATATACCCACACACATTCGACCCTTCATAAAGAATGTCAAGGTACAAGAATATCTTTTCCTTATCAAATCCAAACACCTATCAAACCTTCCAAATTAAAACACTTCCCCTTTTAAAAAACCACTTTACCCATTTAAAAGAATTTGGGGAAAGAACCCCCATTCCAAAACCATCTTCACTTTAAAAGTCCACTTTCAATTTAAACAAACACTCACATCAACTGAAATCAAAACAAAACACAACCAATGATAAACCATCGGAATGAGGAACAAGTGTCTATGCTTAACCCGACGACATGGTGGTGAGCCATGCCCCATGTAAGGCATAACACTTAGAGAACATTGAACCAGGAACATGGAATCCACATGGGTCACCACCCCAAATGAGGCCAAAACATAACTTGATTCGTCTCCATTGTCATCCCTCAATCTAAAACAACCGAATACAAAAGACTCAAATCCCAGACTACCCCTGGAGACTCGAGGGTCAGTGCGAGCAAGAGTTCGCGATGCTCTCCCTCCACCTACCTCCTGAGTCCCAAAAGTACTAGTATCCTTCTACCAGATACCCCAAATATCAAGAACCTCATTTGATACACTCTGATACAATTTTTTCATGAACCAGCTGGGGTCGACCTTGGACCGGTCACCCAAGTCGATCCGTAGCAAGGCCCGATAGGCATTCCCGATCCTCTCGAGCTGGTGACAAGTGCCATGGCATCAACAGAGAACTACAGGAGAACAATTTCACCCAATAAAAATGATCTAATCAATGGAAATAAAATAGAACAACAGAAAAATAAATAAATGACATGAAATATAGAGAACGACCAAAAAAAAAATACTAACCTGACCACGAACAAATATCCATGTGACCTAGAGAGTCACTCTCAACACCCAAACAAAACGTCACCCAAGGTGATCCCAACCAAAGATGACACCTATATGAGAAACTAATAACAAGAAAACACTACAGGCATGAGTATTAAAACTCGGTAGGTAAGCCCAAGAAAACTATTCATAAATCACTAACTTTATATAAAGAACATACTAATTCCATGTTTGAACTAAATTATATAAAATATGGGTTTCTACAGACACATTCATTTATAAAACAAGTAACAATCCATTTCCCTTTTAATTTAAAAACAAGTTTAATGTTTGAAGGGAAAAGGTGTATTACATTTTAAAACATTTTCACAAGCAATTTAAAATATAAAAAAATAGTTATTAGTCAAGAGAAAAACTACACAAAACACACAACACATAATAAGGGAAAAGGGAAAGTAGAAAACGGGGACCAACAACCGAACTAGGCCCCTCAATCATCTACGACATACAAATAAGAACTAAAGAAAACATGGGTCGAGCCTAGGAGCTAATGAAAAATCAAGAACGTACTATACATGTGACTCATCCTGAAGGATTTCCAACTCTTGATGATTTCATAACATCCTAATATTTGGTATTTCCCTACCTGTCCTAACTAAGGGGCCCAATACTATAGTAGAGAAAATTCCGTACTAAGGGCCACTAGCCAGTGCGTATTCTAAACTAGTGAAACAATTGTTCTCAGATGATTCAATTACTATGGTAGGTTCCCATATCAATACATGTAAAACAGGGGGTGAGTCAAAAATGTCAAACAAGCAACCAATTCCATTGCACAAACATCACGCAAAACAATCCACAAAATCAACATGCTTAGTAAGGTCACCCCAAGTCACTCAAAAGAGGGTTTTCAAAATAATTTATTTTATTAAAGTGTCAAATGGGCCTTAACCAACATTAAAGAAAAACACCATTTCTCATGAGAAACCAAAACATTTTCTTACACGTTAGAAGAAAACATTCATCATCAAACTAGAAACACAATTTAAAAACCATGAATTATGTTCAAGGGCCAAATGGGAATTTTTTACTATTATGCGACAATTTATCAACAAAATAATTTCAGAGGGATGCATAAGAATAAATAGGCTTATTTGAAAAAAATTATTATTCTAAAAATTATTATTAAATATTATTTCACATGTAACAAAAATAAAAAAAATATCAAGAAATTAATAAATTATAAATTCAAAGGCGAGTGTAGTGGGGGGCCCATCTCAAGACATGAAGCTCATGACAATGGATACTTGGGATCACATCACCTATACACACATACATTTTCATATATATATATATATATACATACATATATATACCTTTTAACCTAAGTAAATATTCCCCGCGCCATGAGGGAATATTGGCAAGGAGGATATACATATATACATGCTTACCCATGTACATAAATATAGGTCCTTGTCGCTGACGACCAAAACCCACACCGCAATGTACAAAACACCCTACAATGATTCAAGAGATTATAATCACTACCAAAGGCTCCAAATAAAACCAAATTTAACAACGAAATAAAAGAAACATCACCCCAAAAACACACTCAAAGTCTTCTCTTTAAACTCACACTAAAATCATTTTAAAATACATTTAACACAACTTATATAACTCATAAAAACCCATTTCATCAATCCCGAACACCATTTAATTTTGGAACACACTTGCAACAGCCAAATGAGCATATACCATTAAGCACCGAATGTGAAAAACCAATTTAAAGACTTAAAGCACCACCTTGAACTTCACAAACATGTTTATAAAAACTAAACCATGCCATGATAATTCACTAGTCATTTTAAAGATCCAATCAGCCCATTTAAAGAAGAAACATGGGGTGCAAAACTTGACATAAATCTACCACATGTTAAAAATACACTTTTAAAATCACAGTCACCTCAAAAAATTTCCAAAACATGATTCGCACCACTTCCATTATTTAACAAACCATTTAAAATTTTATAAAACAATTTTAAAGGGGAACCTAAGGCTTTACACACACAAAACCCATCCAGAAACCATGTTTATAAATAACCGCACACCCAAAACTTATCAAAACATTATTCACACCAAAATAATTAATCATTAAACATGCCAAACAAATTATAAAAATTTTCACATAACTTTGAAACCACTATATTCCATATAGTAAACCATGGATTAATTTTTCAAAAGAGAGGTGAAGATAAGGTAATAGTTCTTTTTGGGAAACTAAGGGTGGGGAAAAAAACCACTCTAAATGTTGTTATCTATTTAAGGTCTATTCATGGGTTCACTTTTTGCATCCATGGATGTGCCCACATCCCACGAAAAAATGAGAGATAATTTCCCAACCACTTTTCTTAAGAATCCACACACACATACTATCTACCAACACATCAAACTATTTCACTAAAACCTCATGTTCCATAAGCCATCCAGTTCAATGAAAATTAGTTCCATAAAATATTTCCACAAGGCAACATCACTCAAAACATCCAACACAACTGTTTCAAGGTAAGGACATTTATTCCAACCAAATTGGATAAGAATATTCATGGGAATAAGTGAAGAAACAATTTAAAACATATTTTTAATCAAATATACCAATAAGAAAAAATGGTTCCAAGAATGAGCCATACTAATAATAGTGGTGAAAACGTGTTTTAAATATTAATTAATAAAAATCCAATCATCAAACGGAATGAAATTGAAACGAAAGGCATAAAACCCCTACCTCAACATGTGATAAAGTGACGGGACCCCAATAAAAGGGAAACTATCACTCCATGTGTAGGTCGCACAGTTGTCTAGGAGAATCCACCTAGGGTTTCCAAAACGCACTTCACCTGTGCGTCCAATGACATCAACCCCCCAAAAATGCAGTTAACATAACTCAAATATTTCATTCGGGATTCAACACGAACATCAAAAAAAATCATTTAAGGCCAATAAAATATATTATTTAGATAGGTTAGGGTGTGACCGGTTTGGGTATTCACATAAATAAAATAAGTGAATTTATTTAAAAAAAGAGAGATATTTTGAGACGAAAATTCTACAACATAACGCCCATGAAAGATGGTTTTAAAAAACATTAAAAAGAGAGGGGACATAAGTCACCCATTCATAAAAGACTCATAATATAGTATAGGGACAAAATAAAATTGAAATAATAATGTGTTATGGAAATATGAAAGACATACCACATAAAATATAACTTGAATGGAAAATTAGAAGTTGAGAATTCCATTACGAAATTTTGGAAGCCTAACGACGTCACTTAAAAAGTCATAAAATGAGATGATTGGGAGAAAAAGGGGACTCTAATATTTTTTATAAAATATGGAAAATAATGGGGATATTGAATGAAAAATCCAAAACATAATGAAATATAAATTAGGAAGGCATAACATTAATGGAGTGCTTGAAAAAATGGGTGGTAGATTCCCTTACCTTGAAGAGTAACTTCTAAAAATCTAATATCGGGATCTAGGGGGCTTGAGGACACCTTCAGAGGACTCATTAGAAAGAAATAAAACCATAAATTCGTGGATAATTATTTAGGAATGAATGGAAATGAAGTAATGGGTGAGTATTTATATCAAAAAATAGGGAATATTTTATTAATTTTAAAGGACACCTCATTAGTGTTATTTGAAAAACCATGGGCTTTCCCATGGTATTTGGCCATGGTATTGGCCACCTATGACACCTCATATCATAATTTAATCCATAAGAGTCTACCATAATCCTAAATTACTTATTACATCATTATGAAATAGTTATGATGTCATTAAAGATATCGAAAACCCAAAACTGTATTTTTACTATTCATTGAAAATTCTGTTGTTTTAGAAAAATCTCAAAAACTCACCCTAGCCATTTTTCGATGTGTATAATTCAAAAAGGAACATGATTTTATAAAAATTAATTTAATTTTAAATTAAATTAAATAAAATAAAATAATACTACTTAACTAATAATTTCTAAAACGTTTATTTACTTAGACTATGATATAATTATATCACATTAACATTTAAGATTACTAAAATATAATTATACATCTTTAGGTGATGTTACTATTCTATAGGTAAAATTACCATTAATAAGGGTAAAATTACTATTCCAAAGGGTCAAGTTACTATTCACCAAAAATTAAGATAATCTTATTAGACTCTAAATATCACCCTGTTTACAACAGGGTATGTCTGTTTTTCAAAAATCATTTTACAAAAAAAGTTATTTCATAATATTTTTTTAATAGTCATGAAAAATAATATTCATCAAAAATAATATTCATAAAATAATATTCATAAAAAGATAGTCATAAAGGTTGGAGCAAAGTCCCTTTATTAAAAACATACTATTAATCAAAAATATAAACTTCTTTGAAAAATACTAAAAATTAACCCTAGATTAATTTTTTCATTTGAAATTAAAAAATGTTGTTTATATTACTATAATAATTCTCAAAGTATGAGAAAATTAACTTTTAAATATAAAAATCCTTAGTTATTAAAAATAATAGAAGATGGAAAATGCATAGTGAAAATGCATAGTGAAATTTCTAAAACTTAAAATAAAATAAAAATATTTTATCATTTAAATTTTAAAATGGCTGTTTTAATCAGAATATTTCTTTAAAAAATTTAATTTTTCATAATACAATAATTTATTTTAATAATTATATCATTTTTGAAACGTACAATTTGGGTCCAAAAATCCATTTTATCAAATTTTTATCAGTTGAACATATATTTTAATAAGAAAAAATATTCTTAAATGTGTATATGACATTGTTGTTTATAGTTGTAATAATAAAAATTTATTCATTACCTATGATGTTCTCATGAAATAAAAAGTCACTCTATTTTCTTCTATTATAAAACATAATAAAAAGTTATTGGTAGGAAAGAGATCCATAAATTAAAGAAGTACATTTTTTGGGTTGTTACATTCTTCCTCCCTTAAAGAAATTGTATCCTTTCAATTTTCTCTTATTAAAAAGTTTTTATTATTAAGAATCTTATAATTCTAAAATAATATTATGTATTAAAACAACATATTTAAAAAAAATTATTCTTTAAAAAAAATTAATTTTTTTATAAATCCTTCATAATGTTTCCTAAAAATCCCATGATTAACCAAACATATCCCCTAAGAGAGTCAAACCCGGAGTGCAACGAGGACCATTTTTGTGCACCATTTAACATTAAATTATAGATCAAAGTGGTTTTTTTGGGTTTTACCACTAGATAAATATGTTCCAGAGCCACATCCACTTGTTCATATCTGGATAAGGATTTATTTTTTCAGAAACCACTTACTTAATATTTCACCAAAATACCTAGAAGTCTTCCTATGTTTAAATTTTTCTATAGGCTTCTTCCTAATGTTTAATATCAAAATTTTACAAATAAATAAACTATAATTTGATACCAAATATGGAATCCCACCTTTTTATTACGTAACTTTTCATTACATTTTACAAACAAAGGATCTTTTAATGTTTAGTGTCTTGGAAATTAGGTATATATTACATGAATACTTAAAAAGATTCTTCTATTCCACATGAAAGGATTCATCATAGGTTCATCCTATGTACAATGAATTTATATAATAACCTCGGGACATACATCAAATAAAGGGGTGATCATAAAGCTTAGTATGAAAACAACATATAATGGGAGCAAGAGGCATATAACCAAGAATGATCATATGAAAATTAGGCATGCCATAAAATAAATAAAAAGAACCACAACCTATAAATTTGGATAAAACATTTAATGTATACATTCATAATCATATATCCAAGGTCAATTCCTAGGGTTACATAAAAATTACAATGTTTATTCACCGAGGTGTCGTAAAAATTACCAAGGTTATTCACTAAGGTATCGTAAAAATTACCACGGTTGTTTACCAAGGTATCGTAAAACTTTTCATCTCTTGAGATTAATTTCTTTACCCAGTGCATTAGATCACTATCAGGTTGAACCATTAATATGTATTTATTTTCATGTGGTCCACATATATCATAATCAAGAATTTCATAAATAACCCAAATAGAATAAAAGAAATGGGCTTCATACCAAAATCGTGATGTTTTAAAAAGTGCTTAAAAAAATGTTCATTATGTCATTTATAACCCACATAAAAGGAATGAGGGGTTTATGTATGTCAATTAAAGAATAAAATATATAATATTTATGTATTTATGAATACCTATAAAAATTCAATAGGTTTGGGTATTCCCATAAATAAAATAAGAGAATTTCTTGAGAAAAATAGAGAGATTTTAAGATGAAAATTATACAACATAATGACAATGCAACATGGTTTTATAAAACATTAAAAAGTGAGGGGATAGGGGACAACCATTCAGAAGAGTATAATAATATATTAGAGGGACAGAATAAATTGGAAATAATAATATGGTATGTAAACATGAAATACATACCACATAAAAAAGAACTTGAATTGAAAAAAGAGAAGTTGTTGATTTCCATACGAAATTTTGGAAGCCTAACGACATCCCTTAAAAATTTATAAAATGAGTTGATTGAGAGAAAAATGGGTCTCTAATAATTTTTAAATAATATGGGCAGTAATGGGAGTATTTAATGACAAATACCAAAAATAATAAAATAGATATAAGGAAGGCATAACATTAAAAGAGTGCTTGACAAAAGAAGGGTGGTAGATTCCCTTACCTTTAAGAGTAACTTCTAAAACTCTATGTTCATGACCTTGGGGGATTGAGGACACCTTTATAGGACTCCATGGGATGAAATAAAATCATATATTTGTGGATAATTATTTTTTAATTTAAGGAAACAATGGAATGGGTGAAAATTTATAGTCAAATTGAGAATATTCTTTTAATTTCAAAGGACACTTCACTAGTGGTATTTGCAAAAACATGGTCTTTCCCATGGACTTTTCCCATAGTATTGGACACCTGGTTCACCTCATATCATATTATAATCCATAAGAGTCTAGCTACATCTTATCTTACTCATTACATCATTATGACATAGTTATGATGTCATTAAACATACTGAAAACCCAAAAATGTATGTTTACTATTCATAAAAAATTCAGCTGTTTCAGAAAAATCTAAAAAAACCACCCTAACCATTTTTCTACCTGTAGAATTAAAAAATGAACTCCATTTTATAAAAATAATTCATTTTATATTAAATTAAAAAAATAAAATACTAATACTTAACTAATAATTTCTATAACATTTATTTACTTACACTAAAATATAATTATATCACATTACCACTTAAGATGAGTAAAATATATTTATACTTACTTAGGTTAGGTTACTACACCATTGGTAAAATGACCACTAATAAGGGTAAAATTACTATTCCAAAGGGTCAAGTTACTATTCACCCAAAAATGAAGATGATCCTATTAGATTCTAAATATCTACCTGAACGCAATTATGTATGTTTGTTTTTCAAAAATCATTCCACAGAAAAAGTTATTTAAAAATAAAATATTTTTTCTACTATTCATCAAAAAAATACTATTCATCAAAAATACTATTCATAAGAAAATACTACTCATAAAATAATATTCATAAAAAAACTATTAATAAAAAATAGACACTTCTTAAAAAACTACTAAAAATACAACCTAGATTAATTTTGTCATTTGAAATTCAAAAATGAAGTTTATATTACCATAATAATTCTCTAAGTATGATAAAATTATCTTTTAAATATAAAAATACTTAGTTATTGAAAATAAAAGTTGATGGAAAATGCATAGTGAAATTTCATAGTGAAATTTTTGAAACTTAAAAAAAATTATTTTATCATTTACATTTAAAAAGGGGTGTTTTAATCATAATATTTAATTAAAAAGTCATTATCCATAATAACTTAATTTATTATAATAATTATATCATTTCTGAAAAGAACAATTTGTGTCCAAAAAGACAATTTATCAAATTTATCTTAGTTGAACATATATTTTATCAAGAAAAACTATTCTTAAATGTGTATATCACCTTATTGTTTATAGTTTTACTAATATAAATTTATGCTCACTATATGTGATTCTATTTTAAAACATAATCAAAAGTAATTGGGAGGAAAGAGATTCATAAATATAAAGTACATTTTTCAGGTCGTTATATTCTTCTCATATTAAAGAATTTTCATCCACACAATTTTATCTTATTAAAAATTTGTTACCATTAGGAATCTTATAATTCTAAATTAATTTTATGTCTTAAAACATCACTCTTAAAAAAATATAATTCTTTAAAAAATAAATTTTATATAAATCCATCATAACGGTTCATAAAAGAACTTGTGATTAACCAAACATATCTACTGGGAGTGTCCAACCATGAGTGCAGAAAGGCCCATTGTCATGTACTAGTTCCCATTCGAGTCTAGCTCAAAGAAGTGTTTTTGTATATTACCCCAAGATAAATCTGTGCCAGAGCCACATTTACTTGTTCATATCCAAACATAGATTTCTTTGTTCGAAAACCACTTACTAAATATTTCACCAAAATACAGGGATGTTTTCTTATGTTTAAACTTTTCTATAGGGTTCTTCCTAAAGTTTTCATATCCAAATTTCCATAAATAACTAATCTATCTTTTGATACCAACTATGTAATTTCACCTTTTTATTACATAATAGTTCATTACATTTTACAAACAGAGGATCTTTTAAAGTTTAGTGTCTTGTAAATTAGGTACATATTATATGAGTAATTAAATAGATTCATATAATCCACATAAAAGGCTTCATCATAGGTTCATCCTATGTAAAATGACTGCATCTTATAACCTAGGGACATACTTCAAAGAAAGGGGTGAGCATAAATCCCACCAAGGAAAAAAACATAGAATGGTAAAAAGAGGCATATAACCAGGATTGATCATATGAAAACAAGGCATACCATAAAAAAAACAACATGAATCATAACTTGTAATGTGGATACACCATTTAATTTAGATATTTATAAGCATATCACCAAGTTCCATCCCCAAGGTGTCATAAAAATTACTATGGTTATTTACGAAGGTATCGTAAAAATTACAAAGGTTATTCACCAACGTATCATAAAAATTATCAAGGTTATTCACCAAGGTATCGTAAAACTTGTCATCTCTGGAGATTAATTTCTTTACTATCACACCCTGACCGATGCTTAATTTTAGTTTAATTATTTTAGTGCTCACTTTTGAGTCGTGGTTTGAACTGGTTCTATTTTAAAGAAAATGTGTGACCTTATACGGGTGCGCGACCATGTGCGTGACTGTGTGTAGTGCCCAACATTAATAAGAAAATGTTTTATGATAAAATTTATTATTTCACTAGCATGTGACTATGTCTTGACCACACATGAGCTTGTGCATGGTGTCCAAACTCAATAATTAATGCAATTATTTTTTCACTTAGTTTCATTATTTAAGTTTTACTATTAATATTATTATTATTTATGTTATTGTTTCAATTAGGTAATTATTATTATTATCATTTTAGTTGATACTTTAATTTGGTTGCTTTTGTTATTTTGGTTTTTAATATTTTTAGTTTCATTATTAGTTTTAAAAAAATTGTTATGATTAATTAGAATTTTGTTTTATTATTTTTATTTTATTTTATTTTATTTTTATTTTATTTTATTTTCTCTTCTTTTTTCCCTTCCATTTTCTCTCTCTTTTTTTCTCTTTTTTTTCATTATCACTCTTTTTCCCCTCTTTTATCTCCTCTATTTCTCTCACCTCTCTCTCCACGCGGACCCCCTCCCCCTTCTGTTTTGTGCAACGCAACCCCCTCCTAACCCTAGGTCACCACCCTCTTTTCTATGGTGAGTTGTGGCGTAGCACACCACCCAGCCTTGCGCCACCGTCTCCCTCCCACACTACCCAGCTTCGCTGACCATGCCACACCCACCTAGCCCCGCCTCAACCGAGTCCTGCACCACTGGTCCTCCCCCACCCTCATCCATCCATTCGCACAGCTCCCCAGAGTTCGGCCAATGCTTCAGTGTCCCCTACCTATAGTCTCCCCTTTTTCTAGTGCCCCCCTCTTTTTCTTACACTGAAGCTCTGCTGCCTCGCACCTCACCATGACCGCCCCTCTTTTCTGCCTCTCACAACCTCTTCTTGGTTCGACCGAGACCCCCCCTCACACCTCCCCTTCGTTCAACCAAATTCTTAGCAGCCTTCTCTTCGTTTTTCGACATTGTACAACCCCTGACACCCTCCATTGACCTCCGGCCAGCCTCTTAGACTCCTTGTCGCAGGTTCATTTTACGTCGATTGGTTGTTTCATCTATTGGTAGTATATCAAGTTAGGGTTTAGTGTCAATTTTGTCTTGGTTGTGATGTTTTCGATTCAAATTCTGGTTTTTAGGGTTTTTTTTGACTGTGGTCTGTTCGGCATTCGGTGGGAGTTTCACACCAATTTTCGAAGTTGGTCAACACCGAGGTAGGTGTTTCCTCATATAATAATTATTTGATGATATCTTTTGTGAGTTTAATTAATTCATCATGTTTATTTTTTAGTTTTTGTTCTTTGAATTTTGTTATGTTTGAGATTTGATATAATCTTGACATGTTGGTAGCATGTGGTGCAATATGTGTGAAATTTTTGGTGAAAATACATGTTGAGTTATTGAGTATTTTTTTATATAAATTGTGCTATTTGAGTTTTGGTGTCGCGTCATGGTGCGCTTGGGTTTAGAAAGGATGTTTTGAGTGTGTTATTAGTGTAAACATTTGATGTAATATTTCAAATGTTTTAAAAATTACTTAAGTCTTTAATTACTTTATTAAATTGTATGTATAGTGAGTGGTCCCTTGGGGGTTTGAGTCATTAGCAGTAAGGACCTATCTATATACATATACATGAAAATGTATATTCATGTTGGTGAACCGGTCTCGGGTTGCCCTTGTCAAAAGCTGGGTGTTTTGAGGTAGGTCCCCTATGTCTATGCCTTCAATTTGAATTCTATAAATTCTTTAGTTCTTTAAAAGTGTTTTTAAGATTAAATAGTATAGATGTGCTATGAAAAGTGTTAGTGATGATTATCATTGGAAATCCCTTTATATTTAATGGTTCACTTTTATGATTTAAAGTGTGTAGCTTTCTTTTAGATATTTTTTTCTAGCTTGTCACATTAAATGCTGAGACGTCTTTTTAAAAAATGGTTCTTCATTCTCTATTCATAATATATAAAGCTTCTAATGTGTGTTTTTCATGTTGATATATGATCCCAACCATGCTTGGAAAATGTAATACCCCTTTTATGCTAAATTGGTTTTGAAATGCTAAATACTTAAAGTAGTTTTTCCAAAGTGGCTAGCATGTGTGTTGTGAAGGTTGATTTTCAAATAAATATAGATTATTTCAAGACTTTATAAAGAGGGAAGTTAATTTTTTGGTTACTTTGTAAGAATTCATGAGTTTTGAAATAAATATGGGGTTAATTGGTAATTTTCCTTTCTTCAATTGTTTGATTTATTTTAAGCATGTTTTTATAAGTGTGGTGCCTTGGTTGCACAAATAGAATCTTAAGAATATTTTTAGAACTTAAATATGCTGAGAAACATTTTTTTTGATTGGTAATGTTCTTTGTAAATTAATAGGGCCCGTTTGGCACTTTGAAAATGATTTAAAAAATTGGAAAACCCCTCTTGAGGCATTCCCCCTAGTTTGAGAAATGTAATGAAAGTGTTAAAATGTGATTTGTGATATGTGCCCAGTGTTGATTCTTATGATTTGTGTGGTATGAAAGAGGGGTAATGCACTTAAGGAGGGATAATGGTGGTGAGAGGTTGAATGAGTTTTATATAAATAATGTGTTTTTTATATTTATGTTTGCTTGATAATAACTCACCACCACTTGAAACAGAGCACAATGGGAAACATGGGTATCTAGGTCGGTGAACTAGGACTTGTGGGCCAATGGTCTGGAGGTGACTTGACTCAGTTTCACTACAAGTTTGACGACTGCAACACTAACTAAACATATTCATGACTGAGGTTGGTGGTCTTCTAAGCCACATTTTCTGAGGGTCGTGGCCTTCTAAGTGACGTTTTCTGAGGGACGTGGCCTTCTAAGCCACATTTCACTGAGACACAAAGATCCTAGGTCCCCAACTAACACTAGTTTCTTAGGGACTTTACATGGTGCTTGTGATACGATTTTAAATTCAGTTGTTTCATGCTTGTTCCCTCTTTTGTGAAAACCATATTATAATCTAAATTAATCTCCTTTAATTTTAAAATGTTAATGAATTCTCAAAACCTCTTTTAAAAAATGAAGTGAAATTTTTTTCTTAGAAATACAAGCTTGTTATTTGAATTCGAAAATATCTAAAAACATTTTTTTATTATGACTTATTTTCAAAATAGAATGATTTGGATTTCTTATTAAAGGCAGTGGCACATGGAGTTATCATATTTTGGCTTTACTACTAAGAATCTCGGTGCTCACGCCTACTTTATCTTTTTAGTTTCAGGTTCTAGTTTTGGATCTCTCTTGTAGTAAGCTTGTTTCTATGTTTTGTAGTGACCCATGAAGTCACTTGGAGGTTTTTTTAACTGTCCATCATTTTTCTATTTCCAATTTCAAGTATTTAACTACATTTTTTATTTTATGTCATTTGTTTAGGTGTATTTTTTGGGATAAATTATTCCCAACTGCCTCATTGTGAAGCCCGATACTAGTTGCCAACCAGTGGGGATCGGGAATGCCCTTCTGGCCATGTCACGAGCCAGGTCGGGTGCTGGCACGGGTGCCAGGTTAGATGACAAACCATCCTGGTTCATGAAAAAAATGGTATCATATGAGGTTTGTGTTCCTGTTTTTTGGGATATCGGGTATATCAGGGATAGGACTGTCGGTACTCGAGGGGCAGGTGCGAGAAGAGCATCGTGATCTCTTTCTCATTCTGATCCTCTTGTAACGAGGAGTAGTAATGGATTTAAGTTTTGGCTTTTCTCTGTGTGGATGGGGGATGACAATAGGAGTAAACTGGTATTGTGGATGGTCTCACATAGAGTAGTGACCCATGTGAGGCCTGAGAATACGGTTCGACACTCTTAGTGGTTGGCGCTTTCCTAGGGCATGGTCTTCTAAACCACGTAGTCGGGTTCGACATGACCACTAGTCCTCCATCTAGGTGCTTTAATGTTTGTGATGTCTTGCTTTAGTTTTGGGTTGGCGTGAATGTTTTTTTTAGGAAAAAAACATTGGAGTTGCTATTATTTTATTTTAGTGTGTGTTTGGCATGATTCTCGGGGTGTGTTTCTTTTGAACCTTGTTTCTGGAAGTCGGCGTTTGATTTTTCTAAGATGAATTTCTAAAATAACTTCATGGGTTATTTGAAATTGAAGTGAGTTTTTTTCAAAATGGGAAGAATTTTTAAAATATGTCATGAATTTTTGAAATGGTTTGGAAAAAGGTATTTTCGGAATATTAGGAATGTTTTGTTTTGAAACTAGAAGAGCCTTATTTCATCTAGTGTTATTCCTATGGGTGCTCTCATGTGCATGTGGAAGCGATTAATGGATAGTTAGTGGATCATTTGGATGGGTGCCTGAGTGGCACAAAATGCATATTTGTGAGGCATCATGGAATATTAGTGGTGAGTGATTGATTTCTAAGGTTGGATCTTGTTTCTTGGAAATTGGGTTTTTGATCTTAAATGGTTTTTGAAATTGAAAAATGGTTTTGAGTCCGGAGTGAAAGAGATGAGTTCAAAAGAGTTATTGGGTTTTATGGTACTGTGCTTGGTTTTTCAGGAAGGTGTTTTTATTTAAGAATTAATTGATGTTATAAATTGAAGTTGTTGGACTTGTGTATGAGGAGTGGATGATTGTTTTGTGATTTGTTTGGATTTTTGGATGGCTGTTTTGTGTATCTCGTTTGGGATATTCCCCCTAGGAATGTCCCATGGGTTTCCATCAAGCCTTTTGCTCAACCTAGACTCCCAGTGGAGTGGCAAAATTGGGTTCTTCTCGGTTGGGTTGACTGTTTGTAGATGTTGAGGTTGGTTGGATATCGTTGAGTGCTTGGGGAATGTAGGAAGTGTCTCCAGATTTTGAGGAACTCCAAAAGTTGCGTGGGTGTATGTTGTCTCAAGTATGTCTGGAGGAGCATGAATAAACATGTGAACAATGATTGTTCTCTTTTTTTTTTGTGAGTGGGGATGTCCTTAGAGAGCCTCAAGATTATCCTCATTCGATTGTTGTAACTAAGGAAGTGAAGGTGAGAGAAAGTGGTGGATTTCATAGGTGCTCAAATAGTCAACCGGTGGTGAAGAAGGTGTGTTTACCTTTATGATGAGCTAGTACCTTTCTCCTCAGAGGAAGTGTGGAACCGTCAGTTTAAAACACGTACATGTTTTTTGTCATGTTCATACTATGGTAAGTGAAGGTTCCTCATCTGATGTGGACTATGAACTAATGAGACCTGTTCTTGGAGTTCCCCTTCCATCAGTTTGCGTCGTGCATTTGACAGACCGCTCAATCTCTTGTCTCCAGTGTGGTCAGACGGTCACTCTAAGTCGTATGCTGCAGATCTCAGTTAGTATATTGACGAAGTGGCCATTTAGGACATGAGGAGAAGTATGTAGGTTACTCTTCCGATGGAGGAATTTCCAAACATAGGTGGTCAACTTATGACAGTAATGTGGTAGATGCTTCAGACATCAGGGCCCCAGCCATAGGTCTCTAGGTGAAGCTTGTGCGTATTCAATAACTTGTTGGACGTGGTGTGAGTTTGGTCCAACTTAAGTCCGTAGTGACATATGGGGAAAACATAAATTTCTTTATTGTAGTGTCATATCCAGAGGATCCATTTTTTGTGAGGATCATGAAGCCCTTTGTCTTCTTATCATGGTCATTTTTTATGGGAGTTCTTCATGGCCCTTAAAGAGGATCATAAAATCTATATTCCTATAGAGCCGGCGGGGGTGCTCCATGAACGTTCTTGTGGTCGGTAATGGATCAGAAATGTACTCGTCTTGGAGATTCTCATGTCTTGTGGAGTTGATGTGTGCCTATCTGGTTCGCCTCCTAGTTAGTGGTTTCTAATATCAAAGCCATATCATGTGGTAGAGTTTTGTCCAGTGTAGGAATCATCCATGTAGGTCGGCCTGTATTGGTGGGTTTGTGATGAAGAGTTCAGTCCGTATCTCTCAAAGTAAAATAGAAATGCCCGCGTGAGTTCTGTGGTGTTAGAAAATTTTAAAATGGTGGGGAGACCCAGTGTGGGTCTCACTCGCGTCCCCTCTTGTGTTTGTTGGTTAAACATAGGGAGCTTGGATGGTCAAGTTAGTGTTAGATGTCTAACTGGGTTGGTGAGTTGTTTTGGTTTGAAGAACCAATGTTTGATGAGAACCCTAATATTGTAGGGAGACCACCATAGGACGACCTTGTTGAAGATTCTATTTTCAAAGTGCGCTTGGTGGAGTAACCCCTTACTTTCACTCTGCCCGACCTTGACCTTGGTAATTGGGTAGCTCGGGTAATGGGTCACTTGGCGAGTGTTCTTAGAGATTTATAGTGACCCTAGTGATCTCTAAGATAGGGGTCGGGGTGTTTCATGTTATAGTTTTGTTGGAGGTGAATTCCTTGTTATTTTTTATTTTTCTCGGTGATTATGGTTTTGAGACCTTTGGAGTTTCTGGTCATGGGTGTTTTGAATGCCCGATATTTGGGTGATTGAGTTTTGTTTTAGGTATCTTCACAGTCTGGCTTGAAATCTTTTCTTGGTTAAGTCTTTTGGGACTTTCTAGGGGTAGAAAGTGTCATGGTTTGGATATTTGTCACACCCTGACCGACGCTTAATTTTATTTTAATTATTTTGGGGCTCAATTTTGAGTTGTGGTTTGAAACGGTTCCATTTTAAAGAAAATTTGTGATGTTATACAGGTGCGTGAACATGTGCGCGACTATGAATAGTGCCCAACATTAATAAGAAAACGTTTTATGATAAAATTTATTATTTCACTGGCGTCCGGCTATGTTGTGACCATGCATGAGCTTGTGCGTAGTGTCTAGACTCAATAATTAATGCAATTATTTTTTCAACTAGTTTTATTATTTATGTTTTATTATTAATATTATTATTATTTAAGTTAATGTTTCAGTTAGGTTATTGTTATTATTATCATTTCAGCTGATACTTTAATTTGGTCATTTTTATTATTATTATTTTTATTAGTTTTAGTTTCATTATTAGTATTAAAAAAATTGTTTTGATTAATTATAATTTTATTTTATTATTTTTACTTTATTTTATTTTTATTTTTATTTTTTTTTCATTTTGTTTTCTCTTCTTTTACCCCTCCATTTCCCCTCTCTTTTTTTCTCTCTTTTTTTCTTTATCTCTTTTATTTCCCTCTTTCCCTCCTCTATTTCACTCCCCTCTCTCCCAGCACAGACCCCCTTCCCCCTTCTTTTTTTGCGTAGCATGCCCCCTCCTAACCCCAGGTCATTGCCCTCTTCTCTCCAGCGAGCCGCGACATAGAACGCCACCTAGCCTTGCACCACCGTCTCCCTCCAGCTCTACCCATCCGTGCTAACCGTGCCACACCCTCCTAGATCTGCCTCAACCAAGTCTTGCACCGCTGGTCCTCCCCCACCATCTTCCGACCATTCGCGCAGATCCCAGATGTTCGGCCAAAGCTTCAACAGCCACTTCCCATGGTCACACCTTTTTCCATCACCCCCCTCTTTTTCTTGCACAGAAGCCCTACTGCCTCATACCTCGCTGCGACCGCCCCTCTTTGCTGCCTCTCACAGCCTCTTCTAGGTTCAGCCGAGACCCCCTTCACACCACCACTTCATTCAACTGAATTCTCAGTGGCCTTTTCCTCATTTTTTCGACATTATGCAACCCCAGACACCCTCTGTTGACCTCCTTCTAGCCTCTCAGACTCCTCACCACATGTGTGTTTTACTTTGGTTGGTTATTTCATCATTTGGTAGTATATCAAGTTAGGGTTTAGTGTCAATTTTGTCTTGTTTGTGATGTTTTCGGTTCAAATTTAGGTTTTTAGGGTATTATTGTGTTTTATTGTGGTGCTTTTGGCATGTGGTGAGAGTTTCACACCAATTTGCGAAGTCAGTCTACACCGAGGTAGGTGTTTCCGCGTATAATCATTATTTTATGAATTCCCTTGTGAGTTTAATTAATTCATCTTTTTTAGTTATTAGTTTTCATGCTTTGAATTTGGTTATGTTTTAGATTTTATATACCTTTGACATGTTGTTAGCATGTGGTGTAATATGTGTGAAATTTTTTGTGAAAATACATGTTGAGTTGTTGAGTATTTTTTTATATAAATTGCACAGTTTGAGTTTTGGTGTTGCGTCATTGTACGCTTGGTTTTAGAAAGAATGTTTTGAGTGTGTTATTGGTGTAAACTGTTGATGTGATATTTTAAATGTTTTATAAATTGATTAAATATTAATTACTTTATTAAATTATATGTATATTGAGTGGTACCTTGGGGGTTTGAGTCATCGATAGTAAGGACCAATGTATATACAAATACATGAAAATGTATATGCATGTAGGTGAAGCAGTCTTGGGTTTCACTTGTCAAAATATGCATGTTTTGAGGTAGGCCCCCTATGACTATGCCTTCAATTTTAATTCTATAAATAATTTAGTGCTTTAAAAAGTGTTTTCAAGATTAAATAGTATATATGTACTATGAAAAGTGTTATCTATGCTTAGCATTGGACATCTCGTTATATTTAATGTTTCACTTTTATGATTTAAAATGTGTATCCTTCTTTTAGATCTGTTTTCTAGCTTGACACACTAAATGCTTAGAAGTGTTTTTGAAAAATGGTTCTTCATTCTCTGTGAATAATTTATAAAGCTTCCAACATCTATTTTTCATGTTAATATATAATCCGGACCATGCTTGGAAAATGTAATACCTTTTTTATGCTAAATTGGTTTTGAAATGTTAATCCTTAAAGTGGGTTTTCCTAAGTGGCTAGCATGTGTGTTGTGAAGGTTGATTTTTTAATAAAGATAGATTAGTGTAAGAATTTAAGAAGAGTGAAGTTCATGTTTTGGTTATTTTGTAAGAATTCATGAGTTTTGAAACAAATCTAGGGTTAATTGGCAATTTTCCTTCTTCAATGGTTTGATTTATTTTAAGCATGTTTTTAAAAGTGTAGTGGATTAGTTGTGAAAAATAATTCTTAAGAAGATTTTTGGAACTTAATGATGTTGAGAAACATTTTTTCTGATTTGTAATGTTATTTGTAAATTAATAGGTCCCATTTGGCACTTTGAAAATGATTTACATAATTGGAAAACCCCTCTTGAGGCATTCCCCCTAATTTGAGAAATGTAATGAAAGTGTTAAAATGTGATTTGTGATATGTGCCCAATGTTGATGCTTATTCTTTGTGTGGCGTGAAATATTGGGAATGCACTTAAGGATAGAGAACAGTGGTGAGAGGTTGAATGAGTTTTGGATAATGAAATTTTTGTGTACATTTATGTTTGCATGATAAAAACTCACTACCACTTAAAACAGAGCACAATGGGTAACCTGGGTATCTACGTGGATAAACTAGGACTTGTGGGCTAGTGGTATGGAGTTGACTTGACCCAGTTTCACTGTAGGTTTGAAGAGTTCAACACTAACTAAACATATGAAGGATTGAGGATCATGGTCTTCTAAGCCACATTTTCTATGGTTCATGGCCTTCTAAGCCACATTTCACCAAGACACAAAGATCCTAGATCCCCAACTAACATTAGATGCTTAGGGAATTCCCATGGTGCTTGTGATATGATTTTCAATTTAGTTGTTTCTTTCTTGTTCTATCATTTGTGAAAACCATATTTGAATCTTAATTGGTATCCTTTAATTTTGAAATGTTAATGCATGCTCAAAACCTTTTTTTAAAAGAGAAGAGAAATGTTTTTCTTGGAAATGCAAGCTTTTTATTTTAATTTGAAAAAAATGAAAAACATTATTTTATTATTCCTTATTTTCAAACTATCATGATTTGGATTTCTTATTAAAGGCAGTGGCATAGGGCGTTGTTGTATTTTTTCTTTCCTACCGAGCATCTCAGTGCTCACACCATCTTTTTCATTTCAGTTTCAGGTTCTAGTTTTGGATATCTCTTGTAGTAAGCTTGTTTCTATGTTTGGTGGTGACCAATGAGGTAACATAGAGGTATGTTTAATTATGCATCCCTGTTCTATTTCCAATTTCATGTATTTAACTACCTTTATTATTTTATGATGTTTGTTTATATGTATTTTTCTGGGATAAATATTTTTCAACTTCCTCATTTTGGTGCCTAGAACTAGTTTCCAGCCCATGGGGATTGGGAATGCCCTTCGGCCCATGTCACGGACCGGGTCGGGCGCTGGGTCGAATGATGACCAGGCCTGGTTCATGAAAAAATGGTATCAGAGGAGGTTTTTGTTCATGTTATTTGATATGTTAGGTAGACCGGGGATAAGACTATCGGTACTCAAGGGTCAGGTGTGAGAAGAGCATCACAAACTCTTTCTCGTTCCAATCCTCATGTAACCAGGGGTAGTACGTGATTTAAGTTTTGGATTTTCTCTATGTGGATGGGGGATGAAAATATGAGTAAACTAGTATTGTGCGTGGTCTCACATGGATTAGTGACCCATGTGAGGCCCGAGAATATGGTTTGACACTTCTAGTGGTTGGCACTTTCCTAGGGAACGGTCTGTTAAACCATTTAGCCAGGTTAGAGATGACCACTAGTCCTCTGTCTAGGTGCTTTAGTGTTTGTGATGTCCTGCTTTAGTTTTGGGTTGGAGCGAATGTTTTTTTAGGAAAAATAACTTTGGAGTTGCTCTTATTTTATTTTGGTGTGTGTTTTTCATGATTCTTGGGGTGTGTTTATTTTGAACCTTGTTTCTGGAAGTCAAAATTTGATTTTTAGAAGATGAATTTCTAAAAGAACATCTTGGGTTATTTGAAATTGAAGTGATTTATTTTTGAAATGGGAATCATTTTTAAAACATGTCTTGATTTTTCAAAATGGTTTGGAAAAAGTTATTTTTTGAATATTGGGAATGTTTTTTTGAATGTGGAATAGCCTTATTTCGTCCAATGGTATTCCTATGGGTGCTCACATGTGCATGTGGAAGCGATTAATGGATAGTTGGTGGATCATGTGGATGGGTGCTTGAGTGACACGAAAATGCATATTTTTGAGTTATAATGGAATACCAGTGGTGATTAATTGATTTCTAAGGCTGGTTATTTTTTCCTAGAAAATGGGTTTTTGTGCTTAAATTGTTTTTGAAATTGGGAAATGGTTTTGAGTCTAGAGTGAAAGAGATGAGTTCAAAAGAGTTGTTGGGTTTTATTGTATTGTGATTACTTTTTCAATCAGGTGTTTTTATTTAAGAATAAATTGAGGTTTTAAATTGAAATTCTTGGATTTTTGTCTAAGGAGTGGATGTTTGCTTTGTGATGTGTTTGGATTTGTGGAAGGTTGTTTTGTGTATCTTGTTTGGGATATACAGCCTAGAAATGTCCCATGGGTTTCCATCAAGTCTTTGGATCAGCCCAGACTCCCAGTGGAGTGGAAGAATTGGGTTCTGCTCGGATGGGTTGACTATTTGTAGATGTCGAGGTTGGTTGGATATCGTTGAGTGCTTTGGGAATATTGGAAGTGTCTCCAATTTTTTAGGAACTCCAAAATTTGCGAGGGTGTATGTTGTCTCGAGTATATCCGGAGGAGCAGAACTAAACTACTGAACAATGATTGTTCAATTTTTTTTGTGAGCAGGGATTTCCTGAGAAATCCTCAAGATTAGCCTCATTCAGAGGTTGTACCTAAGGAAGAAAAGGTGAGAGAAAGTGGCAGATTTCGTAGGTGCTCGAAGAGTCAACAGGTTGTAAAGAAGGTGTGTTGACCATTCTGACGACCTAGTCCCTTTCTCCCCAGAGGATGTGTAGAACTGTCAGTTTAAAACTCTTACAAGTTGTTGGTTCTGTTCATACCGTGGTAAGTTAAGGTTCCTCATCTGATGAGTAGTGTGAATCAATGAGACCTATTCTTGGAGTGCCCCTTCCATCAGTTTTCATCGTGCATTTGACAGACCGCTCAATCTCTTATCTCTAGTGTGGTCAGACGGGCACTCTATGTCATACGTTGTAGATCTCAGTTTGTATATTGACGGAGTGGCCACATGGGAAACGAGGAGAAGTATGTTGGTTACTCGTCCAGTGGAGGAATTTCCAGTTAGAGGTGGTCAACTTATGACTGCAATGAGGTAGATGCTTTATACATCAGGGCCCCAACCATATGTCTCGGGGTGAAGCATACGCGCAGTAAAAAACTCGTCAGGTGTGGTGTGAGTTTGGTCCGAATTAATTCCACAGTGACAGATGGGGAAAAAATAAATTTCTTTATTGTAGTGTCATCTCTAGAGGCCCCATTTTTTGTTGTGAGAATCATGAAGACCTTTGTATCCTTTTCATGGTCTTATTTTATTTGAGTTCCTCTTAGGCCTTAATGAGTTTCGTAAAATCTGTATTCTTGTAGATCCTGAAGGCATGCTCCGTGAACCTTCTTGTGGTAAGTTATGGATCATAATTGTAATCTTCTTGGATATGATTAAGTCTTGTGGAGTTGACATGTGCCTTTATGGTTCGCCTCCTAGTTAGGGATTTTTGTTATCAAAGCCATATCATGTGGAAGATTTGTCTCCAGTGTAGGAACCATCCGTGCAGGCGAGCCTGTATTGGTGGGTTTGTGATGAAGAGTTCAGTCTGTATCTTTCAATGTAAACTGGGAATACTCACATGGGTTCTATGGTGTTAGGAAATTTTAAAATGGGGGGAGAACCATTGCAGGTCTCGCCGACGTCCCCTCTTGTGTTGGTTGGTTAAACATAGGAAGCTTGGATGGTCAAGTCAGTGTTAGATGACTGACTGGGTTGGTGAGTTGTTTTGGTTTGGAGAACCAATGTTTGACGAGAACCCTAATATGGCGGATAGACCACCATAGGAAGAGCTTATGGAAGACTCTTTTTTGAAAGTGCGCTTAGTGGAGAAACCCCTTACTTCTACTCTGCCTGGCCTCAACTATGGTAATTCAGTAGCTTAGGTAATGGGTCACTTGATGAGTGTTCTTGGAGATCTCGAGTGACCCCAGTGATCCCTAAGATAGGGATTGGGGTGTTACATGTTGTAGTTTTGTTTGTAGGGTAATTACTTGTTGTTGTTTTTTCTTGGTGATTCTGTTTTTGAGATATTTGGAGTTTCAGGTCATGGGTGTTTTGTGTTGGATCGAAATGATGATGTAGATGCTCAATATACAAGTGGGGGGGGGGGGGTAAATTTTATACTTTAAAAAAATTCCTTTGTAACTTTTAAAGATGGTAATGTTTAACAACGTTAAACAAGGAAAAATTAAAAAACCTTTTAGTTCTACAAACATGCTTGATTCCAGAAATATGGTTCTAGAAATGAAACTTAAGAAAATTTTACAAAGGTAAAGATTCTACCTTAAAGCGTTTAGAATCTCACTAATCAGAGTACAAGTACAAGATTGTATAAAATAGTTATACATTCCTTAACAATCAAAATGTAGCAGAAAACATGAAACAAAACAAGTAACAAGTAATAAATCTTTTAACCCAAAGAGAAGGGTATCCAACAACCTTGGATAAAGGTCCCTTGAATTATACATTCAAGAAAGTATGTCTTACCCACACCAGGGTAAACCCTAGACATGAGTATCGGAGTTTGTCTTGCTATCCCCACAAGCCCTAGAACGTCAAGGTAGTCTACACCTCTGTCTTCCTATCCCCGTAATCCTCGAATTTACTCAGAAACATTCATAGTTGCATAAATAAATTCTGACCTAGATGTTCAGTACGCACAAAGAAATAAAGTCTCTCTCTCTAGAAGTCACTTCAGCAGTATGTAATCTCTAGATTGATTAACTTGTTGTGATCTCGTTCAAACGAGCATCTATTTATAGGCACAACTTCAATGGTCGGCTCCCTCCACCAGCAGTCATATTTTTCCTTGAATTTTGGAGGGACATGTACACGTGTCACTCAAACAATGGCTGGTTAGAATTAGCAATCAAGATAATTTTTTATAACCACAATAAGTGTAAGTAAAAATATGGTTGCTTAACCAAATTCATTTTTTGGAATGTAAGAAGAAAAATAAATGTTCAGAGTCTAACCAAAAACACATTCGGTGTCTATAATGCCTGAATATTCAGATTCTATTTTCTTGAAGAATTCGGAACCATAATTCTATAGAATTATGGAGTCTGAATTTAAATGAAATTTGGAGTCTGAATCCATAAGAATTTGCTGTCTGAACTCAGAAAGTTCAGAGTCTGAATTCATTGGAATTCAGAGTCTGAATCCATAAGAATTTGGTGTCTAAACTCAGAAAGTTCAGAGTCTGAATTCATTGGAATTCAGAGTCTGAACTCAGAAAGTTTGGAGTATGAATTCATAAGAATTCGGAGTCTGAACTCAGAATGTTCGGAGTCTGAATTTATAAGAATTTGAAGTCTAAACTCAGAAAGTTCGGTGTCAAAATTCATAAGACTTTGGAATCTGAATTCGGATCCTGAAAATAGAATGCTCTATATATATTTCTTTATAAGATTATGAGGTTTTAGTTACAAATCCTAATTTTATACTTAGAAGTAACATGATTTAGATTATTATATTAATTATAAAAACATAGTAAGGATAAATTTATTTGGGAAAGAAAAATTTCTTTATGAAAGAAAAACTAGTTAAGGATAAAATTTACATAAGGAAGGAAAATTTCATTAAGGAAGGAAAATTTTCCTTATCAAGATAAAACACAGGAGAGAAGAAATTAGCCTTAAGATAGAGTGTTTATGATTTTCAAAACAAGAAGGAATGGAAAAGTCAGAAGGAAACCTTATTGACTCAACATTCTTTCCCTTTTTGGAAAGTACAAACATCTTTACAAAAAAGAATATAAGGACTTAGAAAAACAATTGGACTTTAAAAATAAATCATATCTCCCTTAACAAATGGGCAATGATGAAAACAACTAACTCCCCTTTAGGATTTGGAAACACTAAGGATCGTTTTCTTGATTTCTGGATTGAGACATAACATTTTATTACATACAGAAACCTCCTTGGATAAGAACTCCCCCTTAGGTAAACTCCCCCTTAATGAGGTCAATTTCTTCTTTTACTTTGTACTCTTTTTTAAAATTCTTTTCTCTCCCTTTTTGATATTAAAAAACGAATACAGAGAACTGAAAAGGAAATATGGTACCTGAAATATTAGTATTAGACAACCAAAAAAAAAGAGCAACCCAAAATTTCATTACGATTGAAAGTATTTATACAAGTAAGGAATGAAAAAAAAGATAAGAATTGAATAAAATTATCCTTCCTTCTCCTTCGGCATCAACTTCTTTACTATGGTCTTGATATTCTTGAGTTTCTTGTGGTCCTCCTCTTCACATTTGAGAAGCTGATCCTAATCTTTTGGTTTCTTCTCTAAGGCTTTGATTCTTTCTTCCTAGGCTTTAAGAACCTATACCCGAGCCTTCAAGGCTTCTTCCTGCTTAGAAATCTTATCTTTTATCTCAATCCTGAGACCCCTTTCTCTTTTCCATCATTGAGCAACTTAATACAACTTCCTATTTAGATCTTTCACTTCATGAATCTGATAATTCTGTTCCAAAGTTAGCTTTTCCTTTAAGGTATTTGTGAGATCCATGATCTTCACTTCTTTGGTGTCAAATGCATCCTTGACACTTTCTTGGAACTCATCATGAATTCTCATTTCTTCTATAGTTTTACTTGACCAACAAGACATTTTCTTGCAAGATCTTTTGTGGGATTCATTGTTTATGAAAAAGGTTTTGAAATGAGCCTCAAGCTTGACACACTTATCTATCCCCATGGATACTGAATCCGATTTCTGATTCAAGGTGTGTTGAAGCATTTGACATCTGGAGTCTATACTGGGAAATATTGGAATCTTCCCAACAAGATTCTTCAAAGACTAAACTATGAAATCATGTCCAAGGGAGGACGATTCCGAATTTGAGACTTTACTTGGTGAGGTCACTTTCTCTATTTCAACTTCCTTTCCCTTCGATGATCCACAAAATTCTTTATTCATCACAACAACCTTACTAGGCATATCAACAACCACCTATTTTACCTTATCAACCTTTGGAATGGCTTCCTCTTGGTTAGGGGATTCATGTTCACTATCATATAGTTGAAAAATTCTGTCTTCATCTATCTCTTCCTTTTCTTCTCCTGCCTTAGCATCCTCTGGATGAATGAAATATCTATTGATGCTTTCTTCTTTAGATGGTTTGTCAACTTCGTCTTCATCCTTCTATTCATCCTTCCCTAGAGTAACAAGCTTTGAAGATTCCGCTTGAGAGGTTCAGAATGAAAGCTTTTCAGATGGACTTTCCTTCTCAGGAAAATATTCCACTTGCTTAATGTGATTATCAGTTTCATCACCAGCTTCTTATTTTTCTTCTAATTTTTCTAATTCTTCTTCAAATTTTACATGGAATTTTTTCAGAGTCACATATTTCTTTCCCAGTGTCTTTGGTAAATATTATACTAAGAAGTATTGTGGTACCAAAATATTTTTGGAGGGCTTCTCAATAGCCTTCAGAAGAGATTTCACAATCTCTAATTCAGTCATCTTCTTCTTTTGTTTCTTTTCTTTTTCTTTCTTTTCAAGCTCATAAGTAGTATTTTCTTTTAATGATTTTTCATCCACAGGATCCAAACCAAATCTTGGATCCCTGTTTAATTTTTCTCCTTGACTTCCCTCCATTTTTCTACTACCGCAGCTGGATATTCTTTTTCTTCTTAGGCTTTGGTGGTGCAGATTGGGTTTCCTTTGCCTCTGGGGTTTTTTATTTCTCTTCTACTTCCTTCAGCTTCCTCTTCCTTCCACCCATTTTATAAGGTTCAAATGCCTCCTGTTTATTTGAAATAACTTCAGATTCTTCTTCAGGAAAGTCAAAGAATTATCCAGATTATTTAGAAAAACTAATTTTCATTCCCTTCAGAGTATCATCACTTACCAGCATGACTTTTCCATTTCTTGGTTTAGAACTACATGGTATTTTGAAGGAATCTAAACATGCATAAGTCATCTTTGAGAGAATGGATGGATACATGATAATCTGATACTTCAGATTTCAATTCTTTATATTATCAATTGTAATCAGAATATGCTTATCCAGGTTAATCATTCTTAGATTCACCAAGAAATCCAGGATATACATGTCTCTCTTATTCAAAGTATCATTGTCCCATTTTCTCGAAATGTTGAATCCTTTAACCCACAATTCAATAATCCGAAAATTTGTAGATAGGTGAACAATATTTAGAGTATTTACATCTAAAAGACAGAGGCAAGCCACAAACTTCACCTTATCAAAACATTCTTTAACATCAGGCAGCTTATGTGAGCATAACTTTGCCTCACACTCATAAGGAACTCCAATTAAACTGGCTGCCTTGGTGTAAGAAAGAGCATAAGTATTCCCATAACACTTGAAAGGGAATTTATCTTTTCTTTATTCCTTGCAAAAATTTACTAAATCATAGAATTCAACAAAAAATCTTGGATATACCAGATCCTGAGCTCTTGGTTTTGATACGCAAACACTCTCCCATCCATTCAGCTCGATGTTCTTTGAGATGATAGAATCATACTTAGTAAAGAAATTTGGATGTACCAACCTTTCTCTGTAAATCTTCCATTCATAAATCAGCTTGAAAGTAGAAATTTATTTCTAAGAAGATACTTCGACAAACATTCAGAGTTGAGGAAACCATGAAAATCCGGAACGTGCTTATGTAGGAGGGAAGGGATTTAGCATGGGAAAGCTTGGATCTCGATGTGGGAAAACCTTGAGGAGGTCCTTTATATATGCGTTTGAGGTGACAGTTCAACTTCTGTACTCAATCCAATGGTTGAAAAACATTTTGATCAGATCTGATGGTTGAGATGATATCTAGAAGGCAATTTTGATTGAATCCGATCTTTCTAGGTTTTAATAATAAAAACATTTGGACTTAAGAAAAAAATGAATACAAAAATTTAAAAATATATGAAAATACCAACAAGTAAAATATTATAATGGAAATATATAAAAATAAACATACCTTTCTAATTTCTATGAAGATTATTCGTATTGAGGAAAAATCTTCTTGAAGGACTTTAGATTCTGAAAATTTGATCAAGAATTTTTTTAAACTTCGAGAATTTTATTACGAAAAATATAACTATGAAAATTTTCATTAAAAAAACTAACAATTTCCATTAAAAATATTTTAAAAATGCAAAACTCTTCATTATAGAAAACTACAAAAGTATTCATTACAAAAAATTTTAAACTACAAAAAAATTCATTATGAAAAATTTTGAACTACAAAAATCTTCATGAAAAAAATTCTAAAATAAAAAAATATTCATTATGAAAATTTTTAAAAATTTAACAAAGAAATGTACTCTCCCTATAAAAAGGATTTCCTTATAGTATGGAGATAGGTTTCAACATGAATTTAATATGAAATATTACCTTCCGGTTATCATTCCTAACTTCTGTTTAATTTATTCAAATCTATTGAAGGGTAAAGACTTTGTGAAAATATCAGCAAATTGATCTTGTGTTCTGATAAATTGAAGAATGATATCTCCTTTAAGTGTGTGATCACTAAGAAAGTGATGCCTAATATTTATGTGTTTTTCATGAGAGTGATGTACATGGTTTTTAATTAAAACAATGGCACTAGTATTATCACACAAAATTTGTGTTTTGGTAAAACTTATACCATAATCTGTGAGTGTGTGTTACATCTAAAACACTTGAACACAACAAATTCCAGATGCTACATATTCAGCTTCCGCAGTGGAAAGTTCTACTTAGTGTTTCTTTTTGCATGAACAAGAAACTAATGAATCTTCCAATAAATGACATGTTCCAGATGTACTTTTCCTATCCATTCTACATCCACCAAAATCAGCATTCAAAAAACTTTTTAAAACAAAATCATTTCCAAAAGTGTAAAAGAGTCCTAGATCCATGGTTCCCTTTATGTAGTAAAAAATATTTTTCACTACCTTAAAATGAGATTCCTTAGGATTGTATTGATATCTTGCACATAAGCATAATGAAAACGTTAAGTTTGGATGACTACCTATCAAGTAATGTAGACTTCCTATCATACCTCTAAAAGATATTTGTTCTACTAGTTTCCCAGCTTTATCAAGATCAAGTTAATTTGAGGTACCAATGGGAGTATTTATACTCTTAGTGTTGTCATATCCATACTTTTTAAGAAGATATTTAATATACTTATGTTGGGATATATAGATTCCTTCTGGTTTATGAGAAATTTAAAACCAAGGAAAAATGTAAACTCACCCATCACACTCATTTAAAAATCATATTTCATTAGATCCACAAAGTAATCAGTTAAAGATTTCGGAGTTGAACAAAAAATAATGTCATCAACATAAATTTGAGCAATCAATACATTTTTATTATCTTTCTTTATAAAAAGGGTTGGATCATCATTTCCTTTAACATAATTACTTTGAAGAAAAAATCATATAAGTCTATCATACCAAGATCAAGGGGATAGATTACGTCCATACAAAGCTTTGGTATGTTTTTAAGCATGTTTAGGATGTTTTGTATCTTAAAAAACATGAGGTTTTTCAACAAAAACGTCCTCTTTCACAAAACCATTAAGAAAATAACATTTAACATCCATTTGAAAAAGTATGAAACTGAAGAATGTTGCAAAGGCTAGTAGAATATGAACAGATTCAAGTCTAGCTACTAGAGCATAGGTTTCTTCACAGTCTATTCTTTCTTGTTGATTATATCCTTTAGAAACCAATCTAGCTTTATTTCTTACTATGATTCCATTTTCATCACACTTATTTCCAAAGACCCATTTTACTCCAATAACAGAAGTTTCCATAGGTCATTCAACCAAGGTCCATACATTATTCCTTTCGAATTTATTTACCTCATATTGCATAGATTTTATCCAATTATCATCACCTAAAGCTTCATCAGTGTTTTTTGGTTATAATTGGGAAAGGAATGCTAGATGTTCTAATTCATTTCTTAAGGAACTTCTAGTCCTTACAGGTGGATTTACATCACCAATGATACTATCACTGGGATAATTCTTTAGAAACAACTGATTTGGGTTTTGTAAAACCTGTTCATCAACATAGGGTAGGACATCTTCTGGGGTAAATGCTTCAGAATGAATACTATGCTACCAAAAAACTTGAAGTAGAAAAGTCTAGGTTTTATACCATTCCATAACTCATAAGTAGTTTTATTAAGAGAAGGTCTAATCAAAACATGATTTATAGTATAACAGGAAGTACTTATAGCTTCAGCCCAAAAATGTTTGGCTATCGAATATTCACTCAACATGGTTCTTGTTATCTCTTAAATAATTCTATTTCTTCTTTCAACAACAACATTTTTTTGAGGTGTTCTGGGTGCTGAGAAGTTATGAGTAATTCCTTTTCTACTACAAAAAGTTTAAAAATCATAATTTTGAAATTCTCCTCCATGATCACTATGAATAGTTATCAAGGGAAGGTTTTTCTCATTTTTAACGTGGGCTCTAAATGTTTTGAAATAAGAAAAAGCTTCATATTTCATTTCTAGAAAATAGATCCATGTAAATCTACTGTAGTCATAAACTATGAAAAATACATAATATTTGCCTCCAATGCTTCCAGTTTGTGTTGGACCAAAAATATCTATATGCACTAACTTTAATGCATCATTGGTTGAGACTTCACCGACTGATTTAAAACTTGACTTATGTTGCTTTCCATATTCAGAAGGATCACAAACTTTTGAAGAATCAAATCTAAGCTTCATTAGATATTTAACTAATACTTTCTTAGAGAGTTTTCATAGGTTCCTAAGGTTATAGTTTCCTAAACTTCTATTCCACAACCAAGAATGATCTTCCATTACACTAAGACAAGGTAGTTCGTGGCTCCTAAGGACTTCTAAGTTTAATGTGTAAACATTCTATTTCCTATTGGTAGAAAGAATAAATTCTTCCTTGGAATTGTGTACTAATCACTTTTCATTCCAAAAATGCACAAGGTAACCTTCATCACATAATTAACTTATGCTAATGAGGTTTTTCTTAAGACCCTTAACAAATAAAACATCGGAAATCAATGTTTTTTCAAGAACAATGTTAGCTATACAAATAATTTATCCCTTAGCATTATCTCTGAACGTTACTTTTCCTCCTTTCATCTTGATAATATTTTTAAATAAGGTTTTGTTACCAGCCTTATTCTGGGAACATCCACTATCCATGTACCATGTTTTGCTGTTGGTACTATCTTTACTTTCAAAAAAATAAGAGTGTTAGAATTTCGGAATCCAAACTTTCTTGGATCCAGAAACTTCAGAAATAAAAATTTTAGGTATCCACATTTTCATTGAAAAGTAAGTATTATGAAAACCTAAATACCAAGTTTTGTTTAAGGAATTTTTTTCCCAATTCCCACCACACTGACACTTAGTGCAGAATGGAGCACTTTGAGGAACAAAATAATTGTTACTAAAAATCGGTTTTGAACTACTGTAACAAAATCCAGAATTATTCCTTAGAGGTCGAATTTGAGAATAAATTTTATCAAAATTTTCCTTACCTAAGGTTATGTTTGAAAAACACTTCATCAAAGAAGATATTTTGGACTTTAGTCTAATAAATAAGTTTTTATCCATAAAAACATCAGTTTTAGTACTAGAGTTAGGCTCCAAAATATTTTTCTTTGAAATTACTTTTTCAAGATCCTTAGAAAGTTTATCCTTATCAGAATTAACTTCCTCAAGGTTTTTTGAAATAGTTTCAAAATCAAGGGTTTTCTTATCAATATCTTTAGAAATATTTGATATTTCCTTAGTTAGAATAGAAATCCTAGAATTTTCCTTAACAAGATTTTTCTTGGCTTTATAATTCTCATTATCATGAAGCTTAGTAAACCTAGAAACTACATCATAGGTAGGTAAAATATTATCTTTATCAGAAGTAGATTCTTTATCCTAGGATTCATAGTATTTACTATCATTATAATTAGAATTCAAGGATACATTGGTTATGGATTCAGCATTGTGTACCTTTTATATTAAAAATTATTTTCAATAGGTAGTCTGGTAAGCAAACCAAGATTCTTCTATCTAGAAGATTCGTAATATGAAGATTCATCAGAAGAGTCTCTACCACTAGCACTCCAAGGGTCATTAGCTTTAAAAACTTTCTTAGCTTTAGATTTATAATACTTCTTTCTATTTCTCTCTGAATGCTTTTACTTTATTTATTTTTTCTTAAGCATAGGAAAATCAGTTCTTATATGTCCAGATCTTTTGCATTCATAAAAAATGACTTCAGAGTATTTCTTATCCTTTATTTCATTCTTCTTATATCTATACTGAAAGTCTTTCTTCCAAAATATATTGTTCATCCTTTGTGAAATATTAGCTAGTTCATTCTCAAAATTCTCACTTTCACTAGATTTGGATTATATAACAACCTTCCTAGATTTAGATCTAGTAACCCTCTTCGGAGTCTTGGCTTTCATATGATTTGAATTAGTTGTAAAAGCAACACTTCCATTCCCATTATTCTTCTTAAAATTGTCACAATCTCTCTTCATTCTAGTTTCATATTCAAGAAGTCTTCCAAAAATTTCGTCAAGAGTGATCTGTGAGACTTTCCTATTCTCATCTATAGCCGTTATCTTGGATTCCCACTCATTAGGCATGATTTATATAATCTTGACTACAAGTGCCTCATCATCTAAACTTTTTCACCCATGGATTGTAAGTTGTTGACAATAGTTATGAATCTCTGTTGAACCATACATATAGGTTCTTCATAAGGAAAGAAAAAACCATGGTACTCATCTCTAAAAATAGCTCTTCTAGTTTCAATTACTTTGGATGTTCCAAAATGCGTAACTTTAAGCTTCTTCCAAATACAATTCACAACTTCACAAGAAGACATCTGGCTATATATATTCCTGGTCATGGAACACAACAAAGTATTGCATACCTTATACTTAAGTTCATATTATGAAATCTCTTGATTATTAAACTTTCTGACTTCTTTATTAGGAATCTTGTAATCTCCAGTAATCAAAACAAAGTTGGCCACTCAAGTGTTAATAACAAAATTCTTCATATGATCTCTCGAATATTCATAATAATTCGCATAAAAAATATGTGGTCTAGTAGGATATAAATTTTCTATTGAACCAACATTAAATCCTTCCATATTATAGAAAATCTTTCCACATAAACTTGTAAGTAATAAAAGTTTGTAAACAAGGATGAAAATATCATAATCAAGGAAAATATAGAAAAATAAAAAACTTGAGAAAGAAAACTTATATGTGAATATAAGTTTTTCAGATACCTCCTCTGATATAAATTGTTGGATCGAAATGACGATGTAGATTCTCAATATACAAGAGGGGGGTGAATTGTATACATTAAAAAAATTCCTTTGGAACTTTTAAAGATGGTAATTTTTAACAAAGTTAAACAAGGTAAATTCACAAAACTTCTTAGTTCTACAAAATTTCTTGATTCCAGAAATATTTTTCCAGAAATGAAACTTAAGAAAAGTTTACAAAGGTAAGGATTCTACCTTAAAGCATATAGAATCTCACTAATCAGAGTACAAATACAAGAAAGTATAAAACAATTATACTTTCCTCACCAACCAAAATGCAGTGGAAACTTGAAACAAAACAAGTAACAAGTAGTAAATATTTTAACCCAAAGAGAAGGATATCCAAAAACCATGGATAAAGGTCCCTTGATTTATACTTTTAAGAAAGTTTGTCTTACCCATACCAGGGTAAGCCCTCGATATGAATATCATAGTCTGTCTTGATATCCCCGCAAGCTCTCGAACTTCAAGGTAGTAAGCACCTCAGTCTTCCTATCCCTAGAAGCCCTCAAATGTACTCAGAAAAATTCGAATTCGCAGGAAACAATTCTTAACAAGATGTTCAGTACACATAAAGAAATAAAGTCTCTCTCTAGAAGTCACTTCAACATCATGTAATCTCTAGATTGATCAAATTATTGTGAGATCGTTCAAATGAGCTTCTATTTATAGGTACATCTTCAACGATCGGCTCCCTCCTCCAACGGTCATATTTTTCCTTGAATTTTGGAGAGACCTGTACACATGTCAATCAAAAAACGGTTGGTTAGAAATTGAAAGAACAACATAGTTTTATAACCATAACAAGAGTAAGTAAAAATATGGTTGCTTAACCAAATTAATTTTTTGGAATTTAAGGAAGAAATAAATGTTCGGAGTCTAACAAAAAACAAATTCAGTGTCTATAATGCATGAATATTCAAAATGTGTTTTCATAAAAAATTCGGACCCTGAATTCTATAGAATTCCAGAGTCTGAATTTCAAGGAAATTTGGATTCTGAATCCATAAGAATTCAGAGTCTAAACTGAGAAGGTTCGGAGACTGAATTCATAGGAATTCGGAGTCTGAACTCAAAACATTCGGAGTCTGAATTCATAATAATTTAGAGTCCGAACATATAAAGTTAGGAGTATGAATTCATAATAATTTAGAGTGTGAACATAGAAAGTTCAGATTCTGAATTCATAAGAATACAGAGCCCGAAATCAGAAAGTTCATAGTCTGAATTCATAATAATTCGGAATCTGAATTCGGATCCTGAAAACAGAATGCTCTATATCTAAATATTTATAAGATTATGAGGTTTTAGTTACAAATCTGAATTTTATACTTAGAAGAAAAATGAGTTAGATTATAACATGGACAATTAAAACATAGTAAGGATAAATTTCCTTGGGAAAGGAAAATTTCTTTATGAAAGAAGAACTTGGTAAGGATAACATTTACTTGAGAAAGGAAAATTTCCTTAAGGAAGGAAAATTTTCCTTATCAAGATAAAACATAAGAGAAAAGAAATTTTCCTTAATATAGAGTATTTTTGATTTTCAAAACAATAAAAAATGGAAAATTCATAAGGAAACCTTATTGACTCAACATTTTGAATGCCCGATCTTTGGGTGATAAATTTTATTTTAGTTATCTTCGCGGTCTTTCTTAGAATCCTTTCTTGTTTAAGTCTTTTGGGACTTTCTAGGGGAAGAAAATATAATGGTGGGGAGAATTGTCACATCCTGACTGATGCTTAATTTTATTTTAATTATTTTGGGGCTCACTTTTGAGTTTTAGTTCGAACCGGTTCCATTTTAAAGAAATTTTTTGAGCTTATACAGGTGCGCGACCATGCACACAACTGTGTGTAGTGCCTAAAATGAATAAAAAACGTTTTATGATAAATTTTTTTATTTATATGGTATGCGACTATGTCGACACCACACATGAGCTTGTGCACGGTGTCCAGACTCAATAATTAATGCAATTTTTTTGTAACTGGTTTTATTATTTATGTTTTATTATTAATATTATTATTATTTAAGGTAATGTTTCAATTATGTCCTTATTATTATCATCATTTGAGTTGATACTTTAATTTGGTCTTTTTTATTATTTTGGTTTTTATTATTTGTAGTTTCATTATTAGTATTAAAAAAAATTATGACTAATTATAATTTTATTTTATTATTATTATTTTATTATTATTTTAATATTTTTTGTCTTCTTTTTTCCCTCTCCATTTTTCTCTCCCTTTTCTCTCTCTTTTTTTTCTTCCTTTCTATTTTCTCTCTCTATTTTCTCTCCTCTCTTTCTCTCCCCTCTCTCCCCGCATGGACCCCCTCCCCCCTACTATTTTCCACAACGCCCCATCCTAAACCTATGTTGCCACCCTCTTCTCTCTGACGATCAGCAGCGTAGCGCGCCGCCCAAAGTTACACTGCTGTCTCCCTCCCGCTCTACCCTGATACGCTGACCGCGCCACACCCTCCCAGCTCCACCTCGACCAAGTCCCACACCACTGGTCCTCCCCCACCATCATCCGGCCATTCGCGCAGCTCCCCAGAGTTTGGCTGAAGCTTCAGCGACCCCTACCCATGGCCACACCTTTTTCCAGCACCCCCCTCTTTTTCTTGCTCCAAATCCCTAATTCCTCGTACCTCTCCACGATCACCTTTCTTTAATGACTCTTATAGCCTCTTCTAGGTATGGCTGAGACCTACTGCACACCTCCACATCATTATATTGAATTATTAGCAGCCTTCTCCTCATTTTTTCGCCGTTGCACAACCCCCGACACCCTCTGTTGACCTCCGGCCAACCTCTCGGACTCCTCGTCACAAGTGAGTTTTACTTCAGTTGTTTGTTTCATCTATTGGTAGTATATCAAGTTAGGGTTTAGTGTCAATTTTGGCTTGGTTGTGATGTATTTGGTTCAAATTCTGGTTTTTAGGGTATTTTTGGGTTCGATTGTGGTACGTTTGGCTTTCAGTGAGAGTTTCGTACCAATTCACAAAGTCTGTCTACACCGATGTAGGCGTTTCCACGTATAATCATTATTTGATGAATTATTTTGTGAGGTTAATTAATTCATCATGTTTATTTATTATTTTGCGTGCTTTGAATTTGTTTATGTTTATGATTTGATATAATTTTTACATGTTGGTAGCATGTGGTGCAATATGTGTTCAATATTCAGTGAAAATCCATGTTGAGCTGTTGAGTAATTTTTTTATATAAATTATGCAGTTTGATTTTTAGTGTTGCATAATGGTGCGCTTGGTTTTAGAAAGGATGTTTTGAGGGTGTTATTGGTGTAAAACTTTTATGTGATACTTTAAATGTTTTATAAAATGTTTAAGTGTTTAATTCCTTTATTAAATTATATGTATAGTGAGTGGTCCCTTGGGGTTTTGAGTAATCGGTAGTAAGGACCTATGTATGTACATATACATGAAAATGTATATCCATGTAGGTGAAGTGGTATTGGGTTTCCCTTGTCAAACGTTGTGTGTTTTGAGGAAGGCCCCCTATGCCTATGCATTCAATTTTAATTCTATAGATGCATTAGTGCATTAAAAAGTGTTTTCAAGAATAAATTGTATATATGTTCTATGAAAAGGGTTAGAGATGCTTAGCATTGGAAATCTGTTTATATTTAATGGTTCACTTTTACGATTTAAAATGTGTAGCCTTATTTTAGATATTTTTTCTATCTTGACACACAGAATGCTTATAAGTGTTTTTGAAAAATGGTTCTTCATTCTCAATGCAAAATTTATAAAGCTTCAAACGTGTTTTTTTATGTTGATATATGATCCCGACCATGATTGTAAAATTTAATACCCTTTTTATGCTAAATTGGTTTTGAAAGGCTAAATCCTTAAGGTGGGTTTTCCTAAGTGGCTAGCATGTGTGTTGTGAAGGTTGATTTTTTAATAAAGATAGATTAATTCAACACTTTAAAAAGAGAGATGTTCATGTTTTGGTTAGTTTGTAAGAATGCATGAGTTTTGAAATAAATCTAGGGTTAATTTTTAATTTTTCTTTCTTCAATGGTTTGATTTTTAAGAAGGGTTTTAAAAGTGTGGTTCCTTGGTTGCGAAACTGGATTCCTAAAAAGATTTTTAAAACATAAAGATGTTGAGAAACATTGTTTTATGATTGTTAATGTTCTTTTCAAATTAACGGGGCCCTTTTGGCACTTTGAAAATGATTTACAAAATTGGAAAACCCCTCTTGAGGCATTCCCCCTAGTTTGATAAATGTAATGAAAGTGTTAAAATGTGATTTTTGATATGTGCCTAGTGTTTATGATTATTATTTGTGTGGCGTGAAGGAGGGGGAATGCACTTATAGAGGGATAACGGTGGTGATAGGTTTAATGAGTTTTGAATAAATAAAGTGTTGTGTACATTTATGTTTTCTTGATAAAAACTCATCACCACTTGAAATAGAGCACAATGGGAAACCTGGGTATCTTGGTGGGTGAACTAGGACTTGTGGGCCAGTGGTCTGGAGGTGACTTGACCCAATTTCACTATAGGTTTGACAACTTCAACACTAACTAAACATATGAATTACTGAGGGTCATGGTCTTCTAAGACACATTTTCTGAGGGTTGTGGCCTTCTAATCCAAGTTTTTTGAGGCTCGTGGCCTTCTAAGCCACATTTCACAGAGACACGAAAATCCTAGGTCCCCAATTTACACTAGTTTCTTAGGGACTTCCCCTGGTGTTTGTGATATGATTTTCAATTCAGTTGTTTCATGTTTGTTCTATCTTTTGTGAAAACCATATTTTAATCTAAATTGGCCTCCTTTAATTTTGAAATGTTAATGCATGAAAATAACCTATTTTGAAAAGGGAAGATAAATGTTTTTCTTAGATATGAAAACTTGTCATTTTAATTTGAAAAGAGTGAAAAACATTATTTTATTATGCCTAATTTTCAAACTAGTATGATTTAGTTTTCTTATTAAAGGAAGTGGCATAGGTAATTGTAGTATCTTGGCTTTCCTACTGAGCATATGAGTGCTCACGCCTACTTTATCTTTTCAGTTTCAGGTTCTATTTTTGGATCTCTCTTGCAATAAGCTTGTTTCTATGTTTGGTGGTGACCCATGAGGTCACTTGGAGGTATGTTTAACTATCCGTCCTTGTTCTAATTAAAATTGCAGGTATTTAACTACCTTGATTAGTTTATGTAGTTTGTTTATATGTATTTTCTGGGCTAAATCGTTCCCAACTGCCTTATTTTGGTTCCCAGCACTAGTTTCCAATCTGTGGGGATCGGGAACACCCTTCAGGCCATGTCAAGGTCTGGGTTGGGCATTGGGTCGGATGACGAAACGGCCTGGTTCATGAAATTTAACCAATTCATTGGAGCATTATCAAGGTGCCCCCTTACCATTCCATTATTTTCATGTGATCCACATAGATCAAAATAATACATTTCATAAATAACCCAAAGAGAATAAAATAAATGTGTTTCATATAAAAATCATGATGTTTTAAAAAGTGCTTAAAAACATGGTCATTATGTCATTTATAATCCATAGAAAGGGATTGTGGGTTTTATGTATTTTAATTACATAATCAAATATATAATTTTTATGCCTTGATAAAACCTTTTTAAATGAAATTATATTGTGTATTCATATAAATAAAATATGAGAATTTCTTCAGAAAAAGAGAGTTTTGAGGCAAAAATTCTGCAGTATAATGATTGTGAAAGATGGTTTTAGAAAACAGTAAAAAGAGAGGTCACAGGGGCCAACCATTCATAAAAGACTCAAAATATAGTACAAGTACAAAAAAAAATTTAAATAATAATATTTTATCGAAAATTTAAATACATACCACATAAAAGAGAACTTGAATGGAAAAAGAGATGCTATGAATTCGCTTACGAAATTATGGGAGCCTAACAACGTCACTTAAAAATTTATAAAATGCGTTGATTGAGAGAAAAATGGGTCTCTGGACATTTTTATATAATATGGGAAATAATGGGGATATGTAATTACAAATCCCAATATAAGAAAATAGAAATTAAAAAGGAATAACATTAAAGGAGTTCTTGAAAAGATAAGGGTGGTAGAATCCCTTAACTTGAAGAGTAACTTTTAAAACTCTAATATCGGGACCTTGGGGGCTTGAAGACACATTAGGAGAAAATAAAAACATAACTTCTTGGAGAATTATTTTGGAATTAATGGAAATCAATGAATGTGTGGGTATATTTAGCAAAAGAGTCAATATTTTTTTTAATTTCAAAGGACACCTCATTAGTGGTATTTGAAGAACCATGGGCTTGCCCATGGTATTGGAAACCTTGGACAAATCATATGATATTTTAATCCATAAGAGTCTAACATAATCTTATATAACTCATTACATCATTATGACATAGTTATGATGTCATTAGGTATACCGAAAACCCAAAACTGTATTTTTACAATTCATTGAAAATTCAAATGTTTCAGGAAAATATCAAAAATTCACCTTAACAATTTTTCTATGTATAGAATTCAAAAATGAACTCCATTTTTTAAAAACGAGTTTTATTTTAAATTAAATTAAACAAATAAAATACTAATTCTTAACTAATAATTTCTGAAACATTTATTTACTTATACTCTCATATAATTCGAAAACATTACCATTTAAAATGAGTAAAATATATTTATACTTACTTAGGTGAATTTACTATTCCATTGGTTAAATTACCATTAATAAGGGTAAAATTACTCTTCAAAAAGGTCAAGTTACTATTCACCAAAAAAATTATGTCGATCCAATTAGACTCTAAATATCTCCCTGATCACAACCATGTATATCTGTTTTTCAGAAATCAATTCACAAAAAATGTAATTTAATAAATTAACATTTTTTACTATTCATAAAATACTATTTATCTAATACTATTCATCAAAAAAATATTATTCATAAGAAATAGTCACTTCTTAGAAAATTACTAAAAATTCACCATAGATTTATTTTGACATTTGAAATTAAAAAATGATGTTTATATTACTATAATAATTATCTAAGTATGAGAAATTTAACTTTTATATATAAATATTCTTAGTTGTTAAAAATAATAGCGGATGAATAATGCATAGTGAAATTATATAGTGAAATTTATAAAACTTAAAAAACAATAAAAATATTCTGTGATTTATATTTAAAAAGGGTTGTTTTAATCAAAATATTTCATTAAAACAATCATTATTCATAATACCATAATCTATTATAATAATTATATAATTTCTGAAAAGTATAATTTGGGTCAAAAAATTCAATTTAACAAATTTGACTAAGTTAAACACATATTTTATTATGAAAAAATATTATTAAATGTGTATATCACATTGTTGTTCCTGGTTGTACAAATCCAAATTTATACATGATGTATGATGTTCTCATGAAATAAAAAGTCACTCCATGTGCTACTATTATAATGCATAATAAAACCTTATTTTGAGGAAATATATCTGTAAATAAAAGAATTACATTTTTCTAGTCGTTACATACATTTAGTAAAGAGGTAGATAGTGTAACCTGAATGAAAAATGGAGGTTCGGGAAGAAACTCTTACCTTATGTTTGAAAGTGTTCATCACTTGAACTTAATGTACTGGATAATGATATTATATTTATTAATAATTTAATTTAAAACCAATTAAAATTTATTTTATTTGTTATAATTTTATTAAGTTCCTTTATGTACTTTTTTACGAGTTACAAGATTAAAATTCATCGCTCGAGAGTGTTATTTTCTTTGTTTTTGATGATTGGTTTACTTTTATATGCAAATGGAAGATCATGTAAAATGAAAACAGTTTTCCAGAATTAAAATTATATCTTATTTTTTATCTTACTTAATATTAAATGGTTATATAATTCATTTCTCTATTTGGTGTGGGGATGAATCATTAGATAAGATGTTAGTGATAATCGTTTAGATCACTTTTGCAGTTTTTTGATCATCACAAAATAGTTTTTTTCATTAATTAATATTATGTTCATATACTATTTTCGTAACATTAAATAAGATATAATAAATATATTATAACCTTTTAACCATAAAAATTGTTTTATGACCATCCTTGAAGGTGGAATTAAAAAATTAAAACACGTCATCCACGAAGGTCGTAAATCAGCACCTCCTGAATGATGTTTTCATCTTTAAACTAAAAATGGAATGGAGAACAGAATTGATGGTGGATTTTACAGTGGCATAATAGAATTATAATATATAAAATATAATAGAGTTATAATTTTACTTTGGATAGGGTAGGTTATGTAAGGATAAGAACATAAATAAAATTTAAAGGAAAAGAAAAAAAAGAAAGAAGATTCTCATCTCTTGAGTTCTCCTCATTGAGAACCTCTTTATGGTTATTGGTTTGGGTATTTTGTAGAGAAAAAAAGGACATTGTATGTGGGGAGAATATTTATAAGATTATTTGGTAGAAATTGTCCAAGTCTCAATGCTTTAAGGTGTTATGATATGAAGTGGCGAGGGGTGGTATTTATAGTGGCGGAGATGAGTGTTTTTTGAATATTTTATTTATTTATTTATTATTTTGGCTCAAGAATATTAATAGTTTGAGAATTATCACAAAATATATTAAAATAAAAAAGGATAGTTGTATATTATGGTCTTACATCATTTGTACATCATCTATGACTCAATAAATAATGTTTTTTTAAATACTATAAATTATAGTATTTCACTATTCACAAAAATTAAACTATTTTAGAAAAATATCAAAAAATTTCCCTAATAATTTTTCAATGTGTAGAATTCAAAAATGGACTCCATTTTATGAAAATAATTTTCTAAATATGATATATCTAGTTTTTAAATAAAATCATCATTTATTAGAAAAATACGAATTTTAAAATTATAACTAACACTTTGAAAAATTAATTAAGGTATCATGAAATTATGTTATAATCATAAGACAATAAAATTTTAATTTATGGATCTATTTTTTGAAAATTATTTTATTTTAAATAATTATATTAATTATAAAATTTTAATTAAATATTTATGGCTTACAAAAATACAAACACTTAATTTATTGTTTTTGAAACATTTACTTTCTTATATCAAGATATAAATATATCATATTTTCAATTATAAGATACCCAAATTTTATTTATAAATACAATGGTAAAGTTACTATTCTATTAGACATATCACTATTCGTAATGGTCACATCACTACTGTAACATACCAAGTAAGTAATGAATAATAGATATTTTTATCAATGTATATTTATGAATTAGATAGTGTGTTTGAGGCTTAAAATGAGAATAAATCCAACCTAAAGCATGGAATACTCTAGTATTTTTAAAGGATTGTTTTACCGCCTTTTGATGGCGAACCATCTTTAAATCTATCTTTTGACAATTTTATAATCTATATTTGTCAAAATAAACTTATTCTTTATTATTGGTACATTGAAATTTACTTTGGATAATTTTTTGGTATTTTTCTGATAATGTTCATTTTTTAGGAATAGTGAAAAGTGTTGTATTTTAATTCAAAACCAATTTTTAATAGAATTTATTTATATAGTTAGATTATCTTTTTAATTTTTTTTAAGTTTAAATAGAATATATTTTTACCATGTAATCCAATGGTGGACATTGGAATTAATTTCACATTGAAATCGGACTTGAACTAGTGTCAATCTTTTGATACTTTTTGTTTCATAGAAACACGCTATTTGCTCTGAAAGTGGGAATTTATTATTAAATTAATTAATGTAACTAATATGTTTTGAATTTTTTAAAATAGACATCATTTTTGAATTCGGAATATCAAATATAGCTCAGGGTGAAGTTTTGGTATTTTTCTGAAGAACTTCAATTTTTGATGAATAGTGAAACCACTAAGTGGTACTTAAAAAAACCGATTTTTCATTTAAATGAAATTTTACCACCTCTGTGTTTTGAATTTCAAAAATCCGACATACATGGTTGTCATTAATAAGTAAAATGTGGTTCAATGTGATTAAAATAATTTTTTGGTGAATAGTAACTTATTATGTTTTTAATCGCAATTAGAAGTAATTAGTGCAATTTAAGGCAAAAATGATAATATAATAAAATGAAAATACCTAGACACATGTACTACCCTTATTGGATGTGTCATGGCCGACCAAGAAAAGACATGGGTCAACTTGGGGACCCCATGGAGTCACTTTGGTAGGAAAATGACATTAATATCTTTTTATTTAATGTTAAAATTAAAATGACACAAACATGAGTTGTTTTACAAGAACAATTTGTAAATGGGGTTATACAAGTCATATTTTTGACTATAAATAGTAATTGGAAAGCTAAAATGAGTTTCTACATCATATTAGTTTTTTTTATAATTTTTAGACATTAAATAAATTAAATTATTTATGACATCATGATGATGCAGCGATTACCTCATTATTTAACGATTTAAATAAAATGAAACGATAATGTAAAATCTAAGACCTACACTTGTCAAAAACCTATTGGATGGGTATAGTTTGAACCCTTATCACCTTATCCTCGAATTATATCAATGTGGGACATTTTAAATCCGAAACTCATTTTTAAAAAAAGTAACATTTCCTTACTTTCCAAGAGTGCCCCTCCTCTCCTCTTATAAAAGGCCCCAACCTATACCTCCTTACCCACACTTCCAAAGCCTTTGGCTCGGCCAAACCCTGAACATTTTGTCTCTCCACATCCCTATATAAATCTTAGAAGCCTCACTTCGGGCAGAAGTCTTCCCAATGAATCCTTTGAGCTCAAATCAAAAAGGGTTACCCGTTTGTAAGGTAATGTCTTCACTTGTGTTCTTTTGTTTTATTTTACTTCTCCAACCCCCTAAACTCTTTTTATTAAGTTATTTTGTAAGAAAAACAGTATCTTACATATACTAGGATGTTTTTATAAGAAGGATTTGAGCTACACTTACACACACCTACATCTAATGGTTAAAGAACATATTGTTTCCGTGGATGGTGAATTTTTGCCTCCCGAAACGATGATTGTTCAACATTCTTTTAACACCTTCAAAGGAGGCCATTAAGATGACACTATATTTATATATGATATATAATATGTTTATGTTTTCCTTAAGCTTTTGTATTTTTCATTTTGGGCATACCTTTATGGTTTCCATTATGGGTAAACGCGATATCTTCATTTAAGGAAGTGCGGACTACCGCCTCCTCAAAGTGATTTGATTCGTTAATACCATACATGGGATGTATAAAGGATGGAGTTATTATACTATATATGATATTATACTGGAATTATAATATAACTTTATATCATTATTATTCCATTCCATAAAATACGAAATAGAAATGAAAATAGCGTTCATGCGTACGTACGACTTACCATCTCCATGAACGGTGCATTTCATTTGTTACCTCTAAATGATTATATAATATTATAAATGCATGTATATAATGGATATATATGAAATATATGGCATCTACATCATGAATATAATTATTGAGATAATGGATATTTGACTACGTGAACAACTTGTAAATATAATAAGTCCACTTTTGAATCAAGTACCATTGATCAACAAAACGACCATTATTAACTTAAATAATGACATAATGTTCATAACATGGTAATAAATGATATAGAAGGAATAATGTACTTGAAAAAGGTTCTTAAGAAATTATAAATTAACTCAAGTTTATTATTCAGGACATTAAAGAACGATCGAGTCAAGTCGGACCTGAGGTATGGGACTTCGTCTCAATCTCCTTTCATTGAGGCATATTTTGTTTTATACACAACATTCTTTTATACGGTTTATAAACCCCTTTGAATTTTACGTTTATCCAAAAGGAATCTTTTTTTTATACGAAGCATTTTACAAAATGATAAAAGTGAATGTTTTTGTCGTACGTATGCGGCGACAACGACTTCTCCGCCACCGTGACCATTATTTGAGTTTCGGCTTCCTCTACATGCCATAACTTCTTTTTAAAAGAAAAATAAATACCATGTTTTACTTTTCATTTATTTTGGTATTGAAAATGGTTTTCATAATGTTTTTATTATATCAATGTGTTGTATTGATATCTTGTGATTGAAATGTGGAAATGTTATGTTTCCTTTATGCATGTTTTATGTGATACGATTATGTTATGGTTCTTGGGAATTGTTAAGAAGACGGGTGGTTACGTGATAGACTAAGGGCGGGTGAGCCCGATAGAGCTCTCCAATGCATTGGGTAACACGAAGGAGAGAAACGTTAAGGTTTCTCCGAAGAGATTTAGGGAATATACTGTGATGGGTATTCCAATCATAACCAAGAGGGTTACTCCCTACGTAAGAATGTTATGAATGACTCAAGTTACGTTTATGTTTTATGATTTCTATGATTTATTAATTATTTGATGAGGTATGTTAAAGTGCTTAGGCTTTATGGGTAAAGTATGATTTCATTCTTATGTATATATAAACTCATGTTTCCTTTCCATATTTTTATAACCCATTCTGAGCTTTTTATGCTAATCCCAAGTTTTTTTTGAATTTTTTTTCACAGGTCAAGGGAAAGGTACATGATATGATGATAGTGTCAAGGAAGTGTCAAGAAATAATCCATGTTTTATTTTAAATATGTTTCTGTTGATGGGAAAAATGAATACTATCTTTATGTAACACCTTTGTTTAAATGTGGAATGTAATGAAAGTTTTATGATCTAATTCTCTAAAACTTTAAACCTGAAAAGATCATCAATGTGTAATCTTGTAATAATTCAAGATTAAGTAAGGTTTAAGGCTAGGGCCTTATAGTTGGTATCAGAGGTCGGTTTAGATAACTTTAGGAGTTAGAATTATATTAAATGATTATCCAAAAATATTTTTTTTATGGTCAAATTGAAATGATATAGCATTTGAAGATTACCATGTTGTTTCATCTAAGATATGTTTGTTCAGAATGGTTTTCTGCAGAGGAAATAGGGAAGCAGTGCTAGGAAGGAATATAGAAGGAAATAACCTTCTGAATCAGTACCCTGAGATGGTTGGAACTGACCAGTTTGTTGCAGTGATGGAACAGCTGACTCAAGCGATAAATGGTGGTGGTATCCATGCACGAGATCAGCCAGATCAACCGCAGAGGAACATGTCAGTGGTGGAACATTTCATGAGGCAACACCCCCCATCATTCAGAGGATCATCTGACCCTGTGCTAGCTGAAGGGTGGATTAAAGCACTGGATAAGATTTTCGATGTCATGGGGTGTTCAGACAATCAAAAGGTTAGTCTTTCTATTTACCATTTGGAGGGTGAAGTAGATCAGTGGTGGTCAATGGTTAAAAATATCAGGAACGTTGATGAGATTTATGCTCTCGACTGGGATGAAGTCAAAGGTATGTTTCTTGAGAATTATTTTCCTAAGGCTGTTCGACTTAGGATGGAAAAAAAATTCCTGGAATTGAGGAAAGAGGAAGACTCAGTGGCTGCTTATGAAGAAAGGTTCACTCGATTGTCAAGGTATGCTCCAAATTTTATCCTAGACCTTTATAGTAAAATCAATCATTTTTTACTCCGGATTAAATCCAAAATATCGAAGGGCTTTAGCTTCTCGTGAGTTTAAATGTTATGAAAAGCTTGTTCGATGTGATGAGAAGGTCGAAATGGAGTTTTCCGATGATCAAGTGTTCTATAACAACCAGCAGAAGAAGAGACCGAGGTGTTAGGAGAAAGGAAATAATTATTCAAAAAAGTCTAATGGTAAGAAAACTAAGTTTCCAGTTTGTGATAAATGTGGTAAAAGGCATGCAGGGGAATGTCTTATGAATTATGGAAAGTGCTACCGATGTGGTAAGATAGGACATAAGGCTCGTGATTGCACTGAAAAAGATCAAGGTGATGGTAAGTCCAAATTCGATTTACAATTAGTGAAATGTTTTAAGTGCAATGAGATGGGTCACTATGAAAACGAGTGTCCGAAAAAGAGCTTGAGTGATGGGAAGAAGTTAGACTACAAGCATAAAGGGGTGGTGAAATCCTTTGCAACTACTTCAGCAGATGTCGGGCCATCAAATGAAGTTGTATCAGGTACTTTGTTTGTTTTTTCAGATTATTCCAGTGTGTTGTTTGATTCGAGGTCTACACATTCTTTCATCTCTAAAAACTTTTATAGTAAAATGGGAATACCATCTCAAGAAATGACTCCTGAACTTGTGGTAAAAATAACTGGGGGAAATGTTGAGGCAAAACGAATTTATAATAATCTTACTATACTTATTCATGGAAAGAACCTACTTGCGAAACATATTGGTTTACCTCTAGTAGAGTTTGATGTTATCCTGGGTATGGATTGGCTCTCTATTTACCATGCTAAGATTGACTGTAGAGCTAAGGAAGTTTCTTTTAAGAAAGAATTTCAGTTTGTGTACAAGAATGAACCCTTACTGTTGATAACATATCAAGAGGCTGAGAAACTTGTAAAATATGGAAATGAATGTTACCTTGAACATATTGTTGAAAACAAAGGAACTTTTCAGATTAATGATGTGTCTGTGGTAAATGAGTAACCTGATGTTTTTCCTGATGAGTTTCCTGGAATAATACCAGATCAGGAAGTTGAATTTACTGTTGACTTAGTTCCTGATGCTAAGCCAATTTCAAAACCCCCTTATCGAATGGCTCAAATTGAACTTTTAGAGTTGAAGGAGAAATTGAAAGATTTATTAGAGAAAGGTTTCATTCGACCTAGCACATCACTATGGGGTTCTCCTGTTTTATTTGTTAAAAAGAAAGATGGTTCTATGAGACTTTGTATTGATTATAGATCTTTGAATAACATCACTGTTAAGAACAAATATCCTTTTCCTCATATTGATGATTTGTTTGATCAGCTCTAGGGAGCTCAGTTTTATTTCAAAGATTGACCTGAGATCGGGGAACCATCAGTTGAAGGTAAAGGAAGAAGATATTCCAAAGACCGTGTTCCGTACAAGATATGGGCATTATGAATTTGTAGTAATGCCTTTTGGGCTAACCAATGCACCTGCTATATTCATGGACTTAATGAATATAATTTTCCATGAGTTCTTGGATAAGTTTGTGGTTGTTTACATTGATGATATTTTGTTGTTTTCTAAAAGTAAAGAGGAGCCTGAAAGACATTTAAGAGTTATTTTTGAAACCTTAAAAGAAAATAAACTGTATGGAAGATTCAGAAAGTGTGAGTTTTGGTTGCAACAAATTTTTTTCCTTGGTCACATTGTTTCTAAAGATGGGATAATTGTTGATCCTGCTAAAAAAAGTTATGGAAGAATGGCCAAGACCCACCAATGTAACCGAGATCCGTAGTTTCCTTGGTTTGGCAGGTTACTACTGAAGTTTTGTTGAATATTTTTTACGGTTATCTAGTCCAATGACTAAGATAAATCAGAAGGGTGTTGAGTTTATCTAGACAAAAGAATGTGATGATTGTTTTCAGGAGTTGAAAAGAAGATTGGTGAATGCTCCAGTTTTGGAAAAACCTTCCAGGAATGGTGAGTTTGTTTTCTACAGTGATGCTTCAATGAAAGGACTTGGTTGGGTCCTAATGTAGAATGATCAGGTAATTGCTTATGCTTCATGACAGTTGAAAACTCATGAGGTAAATTACCCTACACATGATTTGGAATTAGCTGCTGTTGTTTTCGCTTTAAAAAATTGGAGGCATCATTTGTATGGAGTAAAGTGTGAAATATATACCGATGAAAAAAGTTTAAAGTATATATTCACTTAGAAAGAATTGAACATGAGATAGAGGAGATGGCTAGAATTAATCAAGCATTATGATTTTACAATTCATTACCATCCGGGAAAAGCAAATAAAGTGGCTGATGATTTGAGTCGAAAAAGTAATGCTTCATTAATAATGTTGCATTTGGAACGTGATCCTTTGGTTAAGGATTTGATGAACTTTGACATATAAGTTTTTGGTGCGGGATGTTCTTCTATTTTGTTTCAGGTATCAGTGAAAACTTCTCTATCAGACAGAATCAAGCAAGCACAGAAGCAAGACAGTGAGTTGCAGAAAAAGGTAGAGCTGGTTCATAAGGGTAAGTTGCCTGAATTCAACATTGATAATGATTGTGTTTTGAGATTTGGGAAGATATTGTGTGTGCCTTGTGATTCATAGTTGAAGAGAGAGTTGTTATGTGAAGCTCATAGTTCTCCGTTTTCAGTTCATCCTAGTAGTACTAAGATGTACAGAGATCTTCAGGAGTATTACTGGTGGGATGGAATGAAAAGAGATATTGCTGATTTTACTATGAAGTGTTTGACTTGTCAGCAGGTTAAAGCAGAGCGACAGTTACCGAAAAGGGATGCTTCAGCCTTTACCAGTGCCAGAGTGGAAATGGGAGAATATATCCATGGACTTTGTTGTGGGATTGCCGAAGTTACCTCGAGGTAATAATGAAATCTAGGTTATTGTTGATCGCTTGACTAAATATGCTCATTTCCTTGCTATACGAGATACGTTTTCCCTAGAACAACTTTCCCGTTTGTATCTTAGAGAGATATTCAGGTTACATGGAGTTCCTCTCTCCATTGTATCTGACCATGATCCCAGGTTCACTTCTAATTTTTGGAAAGGCCTTCAGAAGTCGTTGGGTACTGAATTAAATTTTAGTATAGCTTTTCATCCTCAATCAGATGGGCAGTTAGAACAAATTATTCAGACTTTGGAGGATATGCTACGTGCTTGTTCGATGGATTATTAGGGAAGTTGGGACAAACATCTTTCTTTGGTTGAGTTTTCTTATAATAACAGTTTTCATTCTAGTATATTGATGGAACCATTTGAGGCGTTATATGGGAAGCGGTGTCGAACTCCAGCTTTTTGGGATAAAGTGGGTGAAAGGAAGCTAATGGGACCAGAATTGGTAGAAGAGTTGGCAGAAAAAGTTCATCTGATACAGAAACACATGAGAACAGCTCAGAGCAGGTAGTTGAGTTATACGGACAACAGGAGGAAGGATCTCTCTTTTGAGGTAGGTGATCATGTTTTCCTCAAAGTCTCACCATGGAAAAGTGTGATGCGATTTGGTAAGAAAGAAAAGCTAAGTCCAAGGTTCATTGGACCATATGAAATTTTAGATAGAGTTGGACCAGTTGCTTACCGAGTGGATTTACCTCTGAGCTTATCTCAGGTACAGAATATTTTTCATGTTTCCATGTTAAGGAAGTACATGCCAGATCCATCTCATGTTTTGAGTCCAGAGGTAGTTCAGATGGAAGAGAACCTATCTTATGAGGAACAACCGGTCCAGATTCTAGACCACAGGGAGCAAGTGTTACGGAATAAGGTTATTCATCAGGTAAAGGTTTTGTGGAAAAACCACATGATTGAAGAGACGACATGGGAATCTGAAAATGCAATGAGGGATAAATACCCCCACTTATTCGATAAGTAAATAAATTGCGGGGGCACAATTTTCTAAAGGTGGGAAGGATGTAACATCCCAAGTAAGTAATGAATAATAGATATTTTTATCTATGTCTCTTTATGAATTAGATAGTGTGTTTGAGGCTTAAAAAGAGAATAAATCCAACCTAAAGCATGGAATACTCTAGTATTTTTAAAAGATTATTTTACCGCCTTTTGATGGAGAACCATTTTAAATATATATTTTGAAAATTTTATATGATATATTTGTCAAAATAAACTTATTTTTTATGATTGGTACATTGAAATTTACTTTGGATAAATTTTTGGTATTTTTATGATAATGTTCATTTTTTTAGGAATAGTGAAAAGTGTTGTATTTTAATTCAAAACCACTTTTTAATAGAATTTATTTATATAGTTAGATTATCTTTTTAATTGGTTTAAAAGTGTAAATAGAATATATTTTTTCCACGTAATCCAATGGTGTAAATTTTAATTAATGTCACTTTGAAATCAGACTTGAACTAGTGTTAATCTTTCGATACTTTTTGTTTCATAAAAACACGCTATTTGCTCTGACAGCGGAAATTAATTATTAAATTAATTAATGTAAATAATATGTTTTGAATTTTATAAAATAGAAATCATTTTTGAATTCGGAATATCAAATATAGCTTAGGGTGAAGTTTTGGTATTTTTCTGAAGAACTTCAATTTTTGATGAATAGTGAAACCACTAAGTGGTACTTAAAAAAACCGATTTTTTTTTAAATGAAATTTTACCACCTCTGTGTTTTGAATTTAAAAAATCCGACATACATGGTTGCCATTAATAAGTAAAATGTGGTTCAATGGGATTAAAATAATTTTTTGGTGAATAGTAACTTATTATGTTTTTAATCGCGATTAGAGGTAATTAGTGCAATTTAAGGAAAAAATGATATTATAATAAAATAAAAATACCTAGACACATGTCCTACCATTATTGGATGTGTCATGGATGACCAAGACAAGCCATGAGTCAGCTTGGGGACCCCATGGGGACACTTGGGTAGTAAAATGACATTAATATCTTTTTATTTAATGTTAAAAATAAAATGACACAAACATGAGTTGTTTTACTAAAACAATTTTTAAATGGTGTTATACAAGTCATATTTTTGACTATAAATAGTCATTGGAAATACAAAACGAGTTTCTACATAATAGTATTTTTTTATAATTTTTATACATTAAATAAATATAATTATTTATGACATCATCATGATGCAACGATTACCTCATTATTTAACGATTTAAATAAAATGAAAAGACAATGTAAAATATAAGACATAAACATGTCAAAAACCTATTGGATGGGTATATTTCTAACCCTTATCACCTTATCGTTGAATTATATCAATGTGGGACCTTTTAAATCCGAAACTCATTTTAAAATAAAGTAACATTTTTTTACTTTCCAAGAGTTCCCCTCCTCTCCTCTTATAAAAGGCCCCCACCTCTACCTCCTTACCCACACTTCCAAAGCCTTTGGATCGGCCAACACCTACAAATGTTGTCTCTACACATCCTTCTATAACTCTTAGAAGCCTCACTTTGGGCAGAAGTCTTCCCAAGGAAGCCTTTGAGCTCAAATTAAAAAGGGTTACCCGTTTTTAAGGTAATGTCTTCACTTGTGTTCTTTTGTTTTATTTTGCTTCTCCAACCCCCTAAACTCTTTTTAATAATTTATTTTGTAAAAACACCAGTATCTTCCATATACTAGGAAGTTGTTATAATAATTATTTGAGCTAAAATTACAGACACCTACATCTAATGGTTAAAGAACATACTGTTTCCATGGATGACGAATTTTTGCCTCCCGAAACGATGATTGTTTAACATTCTTTTAACACATTAAAAGGTGGCCATTAAGATGACACTATATTTATATATGATATATAATATGTTTATGTTTTCCTTAAGCTTCTGAATTTTTCATTTTGGGCATACCTTTATGGTTTCCATTATGGGTAAACGCGATATCTTCATTTAAGGAAGTGCTGACTACCGCCCCCTCAAAGTGATTTGATTCGTTAATACCATATGTGGGATGTATAAAGGATGGAGTTATGATACTATATATGATATTATACTGGAATTATAATATTCCTTTATATCATTATTATTCCTTTCCATAAAATACGAAATAGAAATGAAAGTAGCGTTAATGCGTACGTACGGCTTACCGTCTCCATGAACGATGCATTTCATTTATTACCTCTAAATGATGATGTAATATTATAAATGCATGTATATACTGGATATATATGAAATATATGGCATCTAAATCATGAATATCATTATTGAGATAATGGATATTTGACTACGTGAACAACTTGTATATATAAGAAGTCCACTTTTGACTCAAGTACCATTGATCAACAAAACGACCATTATTAACTTAACTAATTGCATAATGTTCATAACATGGTTATAAGTGATATAAAAGGAATAATGAACTTGAAAAATTTTCTTAAGCATGTAGAAATTAACTCAAGTTTATTATTCCGGATATTAAAGAACGATTGAGTCAAGTCGGACCCGAGGTATGAGACTTCGTCTCAATCTCCTTTCATTGAGGCATATTTTGTTTTATACAGAAATTTCTTTTATACGGTGTATAAAACCCATTTACTTTAACGTTTATACAAAAAGGAATCTTTTTTTATATGAAGCGTTTTACAAAACGATAAAATTGAATGTTTTTATCGTATGTATGCGGCGACAATGACTTTTCCGCCGCCGTGACCATTATTTGAGTTTCGCCTTCCTCTACAAGCCATACCTTCTTTTTAAAAGAAAAATAAATACCATGTTTTACTTTTCTTTTATTTTGGTATTGAAGATGGTTTTCATAATGTTTTTATTATATCAATGTGTTGTATTGATATGTTGTGATTGAAATGTGGAAATGTTATGTTTCCTTTATGCATGTTTTATGTGATACGATTATGTTATGGTTCTTGGGCATTGTTAAGAAGACGGGTGGTTCCGTAATAAACTAAGCGCAGGTGAGCCCGATATAGCTCTCCAATGCATTGGGTAACACGAAGGAGTGAAATGTTAAGGTTTCTCCGAATAGATTTAGGGAATATACTGTGATGGGTATTCCAAACGTAACGAAGAGGGTTACTCCCTACATAAGAATGTTATGAATGCCTCAAGTTTCCTTTATGTCTTATGATTTATATGATTTATTCATGATTTTATGAGGTATGTTAAAGTGCTTATGTTTTATGGGTAAAGTATGATTTCATTCTTATGTATATATAAACTCATGTTTCCTTTCCATATTTTTATAACCCATACTGAGCTTTTTATGCTCATCCCAAGTTTATTTGAAATGTTTTTCACAGGTCAAGGGAAAGGTACATGATATGATGATATTGTCAAGGAAGTGTCCAGAATGAATCCATGTTTTATTTTAAATTTGTTTCCGTTGATGGGAAAAATGAATACTATCTTTATGTAACACCTTTGTTTAAATTTGGAATGTAATGTAAGTTTTATGATCTAATTCTCTAAAACTCTAAACCTAAAAATATCCTCAATGTGTAATCTTGTAATAACTCAAGATTAAGTAAGGTTTAAGGCTGGGGCCTTATAACTACTCCAAAGGTCAAGTTACTCTTCCATTGGTATAGGTTTCATAACTTCTAGAAATACATCATTCATCATTTATAATGCTTGTATTTAATTTTCTAAGTGATTTTATTTGATTCTTACTATATTAAATAACTATAAGAAGGGAAATTTAATTGATGTAATTCCAGTTCATTACACGTGAACCATAATAAAATCCCCAAAAAACATACCAAAATTCATCAAAACCCTCCCAAACATCACACATATAAATTATATACATTAAAAAGCATAAATAATGGGTTACTTTCTTGAAACCGGGGGTGCTACATGTTCGATAATTATACGTCGTGTAATATTTAAGATTAAAAGGTTTCATGACATTCTTATTTCTTCTTCTTCATAGCCTATAAATGGTTTATGTCTTGCATCTTCATGTCATGTAATGATTTCACCCAACGTGTAAAATGTGATTTCTAATGCTGAATCTATTTTTTCTCTAGTTATTCAGTTTCTATCCTATAAAACATTCCATGATCAACAAAAATAATAAGAAATATTCATTCAATGGATGTGTTGGTCTCTTTGGATTAAACCTTCAATATCAGTGTCATCATATTTGTGTTTGTGTGCTGAGCTTCTTTGCTTCCTTAATTTTCATATCTTCTATCATTTGCTCTAAATTCTCGTCCTGCATAAAAATACACAAAAACATAAATCTCAAGGAAGAATATAATATTAAATAAATTAATTTCCAATGGAAAAACATATAGAAATCCCTCAAAACAAGAATATAAAATAGAGATATTATAGTAATATATATATAATGAATATGATTCAGTAAGGATAAAACAAGAGTTAAAAATAATTATAATGTAACATGTTGATATCAGTTCCATTATCACAAACTATGCCCATGATTTCCATCAAATGAACATAATAATATATAAATAATTCAAAATCATTGATTTTAACACAATTTTTAATCTGGTAATTATAAAATATTTATCAATGAATGGGGTCTGACATCGCCGTTATGAAGCACATACAAAACAATCATAATTACTAACATTCGATGATGAAAATAGACATTAACTAATATATAAATAGTAAATGATTGTAATTGAAGAATATAAATGTAAATAGATATGAATAAGGCTCTAAAATAAGTGATTAATATGGTTATATTTGTTATACATAAGTTTAAATAGATTTCTTGAAAGTTAGGAGTTGAGGTAAGGGATTATGTTACAGTTTCAATTTTTGTTGGGATTGTTTATGATTAAATTTACATTGGGGGAATTTTATGATATTTATTTCACAGAAGTCAAATATTACCCCACTATATTTATTTCTACATTTTTAATGCATTATTTACATTCTCCTATATTTGGTACTCAAAAGGACAGCAAGAATTGTTTTTATAAAATCAGACCTTATTTCTCTATTTTGGCTGAGAATCTTTTTCCTCCTTATACACGTTCTTAAAAATTGTTTTATGGAAGTTATTATCTAATTTTTAATGTTTTATAAATTTTTTTTTTACTATTTTCGAATTTATTAACATAAATTTTTATGAAATCTCCTTTTCTTTTTTCCAAATGTGTTATTTTGAATTTATTTTGTAAAAAAAATTTACAACATGAATAGATTTTACCACCTCCATGTACCTTATTCATCATGAATATTCCTTTTCAAGTTACCATGGATTTAAAAGGAAAATAAAATTCCCATTTGGTAATGTTTTTTATTTTTTAAAAGTTTCAAAAAGGAATTTATATTTCTACTATTTTTTTCAAAACATCTTTTTAATTATTTTATAATAGTATTTTTCATATAAGTCAACATTCTTTAAAGATTATTGTGATTTATTAGGGATATTATCTTATTATACCCTAAAAATTATTTCTATATATAGAATATGATGATTATGTTTTAAGTATTTTTTCATTAAACCCATTTCTTTCCAATTAGTTTATTAATATATGATAAAATGATGACTGTTATTGTGATCTTTTAGAACACATATATTTAGTTTTAATTATATGATGGGTGGGACCATAATTATATAGCTTTATAATGTAATGGGTAATGATTAATATCTCATCAGATAATATTAAGGGAATGGGTAGTGAACCAAATCAACTATGGGACTCTTCCACTATGTTTATAGGAATAGAGAGTAAACCCAAAAAACTATGATACTATATACACTATGTTCATGGGAATGGAGAGTAAAAACAGTACACCATGGGGATCTATCCACTATGTCACGATTGTATTGAAAGTTATCATTGACTAAGAAAATTATTTTCTATGATTTTTTCTATTCCAACTACTCATGTCATATGTTTATGATATGATCTCATGAATCATGATTTATTATTGATGATTCCAAACTCTTATTAATATCTTTTATGGAAAATCCTTATGCTATGAATCAAGATTTATGATCTATGACTTGTTAGGTATGTTTTTGTAAGTTATGATCATGTTACTACACACTTATGATTATCTTATGATGACTTATGATATTTGATTATTATCTCTTAGTTTACCCTTTCTGAGATTCTGTGTACATCCCTTCTTATGTTTCCATTTTCCCTAGGTTATGAAGAAGGGTGTTATTTATGATAAGTCTAAAAGGGTGCAATGTGAGATTAATGTTTTTGTAAAAAGGTGAATATTATTAATAAATAAATTGTTTATGTATCTAGTCTCTAAATTCACTAAACCATTATGGTTATCAGGTATGCATTACTATAATATATATAAAATATTCATTTAAAGTGATGTATATTTCATTAATTTATGCTTATGTCACCTCAAGTATGCATGGTCCTATATTCTAACATATATTTCTTAGAATTTAATTTAATTACAAAGAAAAATGGTCAACTAAATATTTAAATAATTCCTTGTTCATTCATCAACACTGATGTGATCCACTCATCATCAGAATTTCATAGCTCAAAGGTGCAAAGAATGGCGTTATCAATATTATCTACACATTCACCACATCTCCCAGATCATATATATTCCATTATCGGGTGATAGCAAGGGAGATCAAAGTGGTTTATTATATCCCTTCAGTCATGTGAAAAACAAAACCTCGATTTGAGGAAGCAGGATAAAACCATCATAGTTACTCTATCAGATTCTCTCTCTAAAACTTATTAAAGAAGAGAATATGAGAGAACCTCTCTAAAATTCATTCAGTGGGACGAATACTAAATATATAGGCTAAAATATATATTTATACAAGGGTTTAAGTTTTTTTAAACTTTACTTTGGACCATATGGAAACTTAACCTTAAAAAATTCCCCCAAAACACACTTATGAATTAGGTAACCATTTATAAGAATCATAAATATTTTATAAATGTCTTTTGATATTATTAATATGATACATGTATTAGAACAAAGGATGTGCCTTGATAAAAATGGAGTTGGGTTTGTGGTTTTTATCAATACACACTAGTTTTATCAAGGAGTTCACTAGAAAAGTTATTTTATAGTACATGCTGATAATAGAGTTGAAGGTGGCATCGTTTCCCAGTGTTTACCAAAATTTGGGGATCAAAATATGGATGAAGGGATTGTATCGTGTATGGTTTTTTTCTGGAATCAACTATACATAAATATGGTAAAGTCATGGGTTTCATGAAGACTAGGATTAGGTTAACAAATATGTGTAGCATCATGAATGGAGACGATGTTCTTCATGAGTATAAGAAGTTGAGATTTGTGAGTGTGAGATGGGTTGATGGAGATCTTCATGAAAACAATAAATCTAAAGGGAGATTCATGAATGGAGGAGAGCTCTAAAGATGTTTTGAAAGATATGAAAAATTCACTATAGTTGGTGGAGCATCTCCAATGGATGAGCTTATAAATATAAGACTACCCTAACTTTATTTGGGATGAATGCTTTTAAAAGAAAATCTAGAATCTCTGTGATTTCCTAAAGGAGATTTAAAAATATGGTTTTCTATATGAGATTGATCATCATGAAAAATGATCCTTGTCTTAACTAATGAAAATTATTTTAAGTATTAAAGGAATCAAGATAATGGGGTATATCGTGTTGGCTCAGTGAGATTCAAAAAGGCAGTTTTTCAGTGAAAGAAGGTTACTTCGTGAATGAGGGAGCTTTGTGAAGGAGCTTAACAAAATGCACTTTTTGAACATTATTTTTTCAATGATTTTTTTGAAAGTGCATCAACTTAGGTCTAGAGTGTGAGAAGAGTATCATTATTATCAGGGACAAATAATTTAATTCAAATATTTTGAAGTGACCTTTAATTCGATAAACCGAGCAAGGCTTCACCCATGGAAGTGAGCAAGGAGGAGTCGATGAAAGTGTTCTGAGGGACATAGTGTGATATCCATAAAATCATTACCAAGAATTCTTTATTGAAATGTGTGGATATGTCTAAAATTATGTATTCCACAACTAGTTATGATTAGTGGATTTTGGTACGACTGATACACTATCGGCGTATAGTCCATGGACTAGCCTCAAGTGGTGAACCAAGTAAAATTTATGTGTTGTCTATATGCAAGTGAATGTATAAAATAATACACATTACCATTAGATAGGTTTAAAAGGTTCCTACCAATTTAGGAATAAGATCTATCACTTTAGAAGAAAAATTTGACACCTTTATTCACCCCTCACCTCTCTGGTTGTTTCAGGGTTCTTCAACATGATAAAGTAAAAACCATTCACTCGACTCTTAATCTCCCCTAATTGTATAATGAACATTGAACATGTTACACTCGTTCTAAAATAATATTTTCTAAAATTCTCTTTAATAATAAAATAACTTGTGAATTAATTAATAAATGAATTAAATTATTAATATTTTAAACTAAAATAATATAATTAAATTATTTTACTTCTGATCATTCACACTCAAATGTTTACTATTCACACATGGGGCTCACTTTGTTCTAAACTCGTATTCATCCAGATAATTGGATATTTTGTATTTTTTTATTTGTCACATTAAGAATTTATCTCAATAGCAGTGATTCATAATCACAGACCAAGAGTGGTATCTATAAACAACTCACGACACTTAATGGGATTAGGATAATTTATAGCTATGATAACCTCTTACGAACACATTATTTGCAATATAATCTCCTTGTCATGTTATATATCATAAATCAGGATGAATAACTTGTGTCACTATCCTAACATTGTTTATTTATTCTTTTAATGATCATTATAGATTTAATTACCTTATTATAACATATATATGATTTTTGTAAAGGTACTAAAATACTAATCAACTAGGTCTGAGATATATAGTCTTTTAAGAAGAAACAAATTCAATCTTTATCATTCAATAAATATCATACCACTAATAACATACTCAACACTAACTACCTCCCCGAAAAATTAATTTAATGGTTTTTATCTTGTATAAAGGTAGGTGATCAAATTATACAAATTGATAATAATATCAATTCAATAGATCAATACACATTTTCATAGATATTATCATCTAATGAAACCTAAAATATATGTTGTTCCTATTAGTGGGTTAGTCCTAATGATCTCCCTTACTAGATATCACCAACTGTAAACTTTATGAGAAGAAGTATCAATGTTGATTATCCCAATTACCTGACAGTCATATATCATCTATGTCCCATAAATATGACGTGTCTCTACCATAAATAATATGTTTATTATTATCATAGTATCTCTAGGTTTTATTTATAATTATTAACTGCTATAACCTGTTTATACAAAAAATAATCTTAGGACATCCCCCTGTAAATAGTATACACATACATATTTAAACTGTCATGGTAAAATCATGAATCTATTGAGTTATGGATTTAGTTTTTAAGTATGTCATATTTTCTTTCATGGACAATATGTTATTTGTGACTTTAACTCCTTGAGTAAAACTCCCCCCAGGAGTTGATATCCCTGATTATATCCCATTTTCCCTCTTTTATAACCTTGAAATCCTGGCTAGTAACACTATCATCAAATTATCATAGTTTTTATTATGATTATAGATTAATTTTTGGGTATAATTCCAGGAAATGTACCAAATTTTTATATAGAAATATTTATTCTCTATCTTCATCAAAGCCTACAACATACATGATATTTGTAGATATGGTTACCATATGGTTGAATGATCTTATATTACTCATATCTTCATCCTAACTACAATATTAGACAAACTAGTCTATAAGAAGAGTAGTTGTAATCCCTTAAACAATTAGTGTCCCTTCATCTATATGTACCCGTTATACATCCCTTATAATTTCTCAAGTACTATTGGATAGTTATGACCACCACTTATGGGTCTCTATTGAATTTATTAAATATTTTCCCACGATTATATATGTATTAAAAATATCATATCTATTAAAAACCATAACATATGTGATAGATCCATCATTAAAGTGTATAGATTTCAACTCACCAATTAATATCCACATATGTCATATACATGAATTCACGGAGATATTTATTCCATGAAACATTGGAAACAATTGTCTCATGAATTTTCCCAAATTATATTTATAATAAATTATGAGTATATGTACTTAATTTATTTTATGAAATCTATAGATCTATCTCAATAGAATTTTTTCCTTTGAAATTAGGCTTATAATGTAAGTCACTCTATAGAGAGTTAATTTTCAATCTACTATTACCAACCAGTAAGAATGAAAATTGTTTTCCATATGTTATCAATATATTTTACATAGAAAAAACTATGGCACTTGCACGCACCTCTTACAAAGACATAAAAACATATTTTACAAGTGAATATTCTATGATCATGATAGTTACTTTAACCTAAAATATGGTCTATATAACATGAATCACCAATTGAAATTTAATGATGTCCCTAACCCTTTCTAGTTGATTCATATAAACACCTTCAATAAGGTTTCATCCAATAAAGGTGGTCTTAACATCTAATACCCAAGAAAATGATTATAGAATTTTTCTATTACAAGTAGCTATCTAATTGATTTAAGAATAATTATATGGTATAACCAACTGATCCTTATTGGTTCCATTCATGTACCACCCATGTATTGTTTTTGTAGAATACCCACCAATGACATAACCTCAGTTGGGGAAACTACCAAAATACAAGATTTATTTTTGTACATGGAATCAATTATTTAGAATTTATATGAACTTTTAAATCATATATTATTTCCATTTTATACTTCCTTTTCATTACTCTCATTGGATAATATAACACCTTGACCCATAAAACCATCTCACTTTGGTTTTATCTTTCCTTTATAGTATGTTTATCTAGAACATTCCATTTACAAGGTCTCTTTTGGAACTTTTTCTTATGATAACTACTTGTGCATTTCATGGCTTGACTTATATCCAAGTCAATCATTATCTCAATATATCAAATAGATATGTAACCCTTTTACAGATTGGTAGTATATCATATGACTATAACTTCTATAACTTATAGATTTATGTAATATCCCTAAAACCTTTATGATATAAAACCTATAAGTACTCTATTTTTCTTGATGTATGTTTTTTTATATTATCTTAGCCTTAAAAAACTCTTTCATCAAAACACATTGATTTGTGTCATAATAGAAATTATTCATATTATAACTCACATGATATCAATGTTTCATTATATTTTGAATACAGTTATGGGTTAACACTATTATTTATGAAACATATATCAAAAATATAATGGAATATTTTTCATAACTTATAAGTCTCGTCATTGTTCCTCTTTATTATTACAGTAGGGACATGATGTGCATATGAAATGAAAAATTAGGATTAAATCCACTCTTCATTTTAATGATTAATGAATTCATACATGAATTATCATTGATCCATCCTTTTCTAACATTATAAGTATTATTTTTATAAGGAAATATATGTTTAATAATAAATACACTATATTTTAATGATCAATGAATGCTTGGTAATGATATTATTCAGATCATGGGCCCGAAGCATCACATATATTCTAACTAAGTATATCCTTTCTTAATGAATTTAATTTCTTAAGAGAATATCATGAAGAATATAGATCTAGAACTTGTTTATAATTGAAATATTTTAAACATATCTTGTTATAATAGTTCTATAATCTTTGTGGATTTATCATGTATAATAAAAAAATGTGCCTTGGTCAATTTTTGAGCATATAAGAAACCATGTTAAATACTTATGATTTTTATCTCATGAATATTATAAATACCATTCTTGGTATTTTATTCAAGATTTACTTGACCAATAATCAAATTTACACAAATGGGTATTATTGATTCTTATATTTTATATTCGACATTTATTTTCGATGATTCATGTATTTTTGAACTATAAGTTAAGTCTAAAACACCACAAGAAATATTAATTCCAAAATGAAATAAAACCTCAATGTTTCCAATTGACACATGAGATAAATCTTTTGGTTATACTCAATTAAAAATAATGTTTTGACTAGAATCAATCAAACTGGAAAAATAAAAATCTGGTTTTTCCAACACCTGATATAAGAATCACCATCCTTTATTAACTTCAAGAATTAACCTTAATTCATATATTGTTTTAGAACTTACTTAGTTATTTTATTTTGATAAAAATTTATGAAAAACATATAGTATATATTACCCAAGATGTAATATAGAAATATTTTATGTGATGATGAATATACATAATGTTGAAGAATCTTATTGCTTCTAATTCTATCTATTTCAATTTATCATCTAGTGAACTTTCTCTCCACATGAAAATAAAATATCCTCATGTTCTATGTGATCCATAATACATTTGTTTTCTTATAATGATGTTTTAAAAGATACACTAACATATAAATAGTCATGAGTTTTTCAACCTTGTATTTCAACTTTTTTACCTAAAAACTAAGAATTTAAATTTATTTAAGTTGTTATCAACTTTTCAAACCTTACCCAAATAATATTGGAGATGTTTTTCCATACCATTTATTTTATAATTAGTAATGAATAAAAACTAACTAGATGATAAGTATTATAGAATGAGATTTATTTAAAGACCATGGTTCTTCTTTCAACTTGCAAGTGTCCAATGTAATCATAGTCTCATTCATCTATTACTTCACTTTACCCTTTAAATTTTCTTAGGGATAAGGAAACATTGTATAATCAGCCACGAGTCTCCTATAAAATTTATTTTTACCCACACATTCTTTTCAAGGTGGAATATTAAGTTGTTTTTAATCCAACACAAACAATTTAATTTCATATCATAGTACAATGTGTAATAATTTCCACCACTATTAAAAATTAGAATTGGTTAGGATATGTTCTTTGTCTTAGATTTATCACAATGAATATGTGGTATCCAATTAATTCTTTATAAAAAATAAAACTTTATTAGATTTGTACCTTTATCTTATTTAATAATTATTTGACATTATAGATATATTAATTTTTAATATGTCCCAATTTTTTAGAAATCTTTAGATCCCTCAACTAATAGAATAAAAATAATTAGTCACCAGAGTATTATATTTAAAAATATACTAAAAAAATATCATTATACTATAAGATATTGCTACACCACTACTTGGAGAGTTTCAATATAGGCTTTTGGATGGAAATTCACATTAAATAATAGCTCCTTTATTTGTTGAGTAGAGTACCATTTCTTTTATATAAAAACATTTCATTACTCAACAAATTTCCTCTAAAATTTCACCAAGCTATCTATGCCTAGTTTTAGTTAAGTTAAATCACCACTCTTCTTATAAATACCTAATAAGAGGAGGCACCCACAACTATGGATAATGTGAACCTAATACTACTATTTTATTGAAACATAAATGATGGAAGGAATTTGTGACTTGATATTTAATTTGACGGATTTTAAGTTATTCTCAATGAATGAAATTATTTTATTTTTAACATGCTTATTCTATGTGATCACACTCACAACTTAACCATGACATAAATGGAAGAATTCATCGTATATTAATTTGATTTTATATATGATATCTTGTTTATTATTATTCGTGACCACATAATCATAACTTGTTCAAAAAAAATAAGAATCTATTCATAAATAAATTAAAACTATTTGATGATGAGTGTTTTGTTAATGTTTGATCTATCGAGTGAAAGATAAATCAACACAGAACCTAGGGGTAACTCATTAAGTCACATTCGAATAAAGTTGTAACACTCACCCTATATAATGTATGAAAGTACTATATAGCACATAATTAAATTTGAGCACAACTACATAACCTATCACCCTCCTCATTATACAATAATAACCACATGCAGATGACAAGTTCTCGAGAGTGTGGGATACACATGAATAAGATCACTGATGGATGTAAAAGACTTTATATATAATAAGGGGTAATAGAAAATACACAAACAATAATTAATTAAATAATTATTACATACCACCACACACATTAAATAATTAAATAAATAAATCAAATATTAGTAAAAAAATTGGTCTTGCTCATGATCAACCGATATGCAATAAATTTAGAAAATACATTAAATTTTTAATTAATTATAATTTATATAATTAATAAAAAAACATAAATTAATTAAATTAAATTAGTTTTATTAAATATTAGTCACATAGTCCCATTTTGTTTATAAAATTCCCCATATTTTTATAAATATTTAGTAATTGTTTTATAGATTTTGAGCATACCAAGGATGAAAGGTTTTAAGCCTTAAATTGGCTAAGTTTAGGTATAAAAAGTTGGTAAGGACCCTAATAGTTTTAAACCAGGTCAATAACTCTTGTAAGACCCACCAGGTTGATGATAAACATTATTCATTAGAAAATCACCCCTAATCCTTTTGGGGGCCATGAAAAACCTAAGACGATTTCCACCCACTATTTTTCATTTTTTATCTTCTGATTTCAAAGCCCAAATATTTATTATATTGATATTTTTTAAATAATAATATTTATAAGAGGTCCACATTGAAAGAATAACCCCCCATGTGAACTATAAACTAGCTGGATGAAACTTCAACGATGAATAAAATATTAGTTTTGATCGCCCAAAAATATATAAAATATATGTATTATAATTATTTTAAGCCAATTTTTTTTTGTTTTTATTTCTGGATGATGGCATTTTGGCCATCAAGCCGTGGATAGAAGTGTTTTTCATGGTTCCAGGACCTTTATGATTCCATTTACTTGGATTGATGATAATTTAATTTAATTCTGACATGAACAACTACACAACTACTATGATACCACTTATAGAAGCTTGTGATTCTTGGAAGAATGAATTATAAGTATTTCTAAAATGAAGATGGATTAGTGTCACAACTTCTAATATGTTATACAAGTTACCAAATTATCCCATAGATTTCAGGAAATTTAATTTAAGAATGAAGAACAAAAATCAAATCAAACTGTAAGTAGTGCCTTGTTCTTTTGTCAATAATGATATGAACCACTCATTTTTAGAATGTCGTAGCTTAAAGGTAGTGAGTACTATAGTGGTGGTAGTAATTTATAGGTAAATGTAGTATCTAGGGTATTGTTATAGTTCTATTCATAGAACGGGCATTAGGCCAAAATTTTGGGCCTACAGGCTATGTAATGGTCTTCATACCCATCAGGTCTTCGGGAAAGAAATATATATAATGTAATATAGAAGTTGGTTGGGTGAGTTATCCCTTGGGGGGGAATGAAATAACTTTCAGTCCTTTGTGTGTGCGGTGTGTGTGTGTTTAATGTGATTATACCCCCATGTACCTAATATAATATATAACAACACAGAGTACCTCTATTAGTAAAAGAATTCACGATTCACTACGACTATTATATTATGTTTTACATTATATTCACATAGAAAAACTTTTACATTTCAAGGTAACATTAAAAATCATGAAATAATGTTGACAGGGAGATACATGAAAAATAACAATGCAAACAATAATATAATTTCCACATGACTAAATTATCCAATGAGATAAATCCTTCTATAATGACTATAAAAAGAAAGAGAAGATTCCATAATATAATAGAAAATACTAATGGAAGTATAATAACTTTTATGAAATGTAATGAAAGATGAGGGATGAGAATAGTTGATTATATATAGGCTATGGAGGGAAATATGAACATTCAGATTTGGCCGTTACCTAACCATTTCAACGTGACGATTATATGACCATTGAAATAGAAATATGAGTATTATGAATATTAAAATGACCAATGGAATAATTAAATAATATTTAGGGAATAATATAACGAGTTTCTATAATTATATAATTAAATTAAAGTCTTAAATATGATAAAATAAATGTTTAAAACAATGAAATCATAATATATTTTTATCAAAATATATACGATTTATCTCTATTAAAATAAAATTTTATGATAAATTTAAAATGTTTAAATAAAATTTCACTTTAATGAAATCATTTTATAAAATAATATATATTAGTAAAAGTATGATAATATAATTTTATAAAACCATAAAGTAATTTTTATAAGTATTATAAATTTGATCATTTTATAAATTTTGTTCTTTTAAAAAATAATTTTTTTTAACTATGAGATTTTTCATATTTAGAAATTTATTTTTATAAAATGGATGCTATTTTTGGAATCTAAACATTGAAAAGATGGTTAGGTTGAATTGTTTGTATTTTTATAAAATATTTGGTTTTTTGATGAATAGTGAAATACAAATAAATACAGTATTTAACAATATAAGCTAAATACATGAATTAGTGAATGATGGACAATGTAAGAAACCATTTTATTAAACTGAAATGCATTAATTATGACATTTAGTTATAATATTCTGAAATATGTTTTTTATGAGTAAAAATAATAAATTGATGACTATTATATTCAAAATGCCCCTCTCCTCCCCTTATAAATACCACCCATTCTTATTACACCCTATAAGACTTGGATCTTACCAAAGTTCTGAAAATTATCTTCCAAATATGATCCCCAATTTACTAGTACTTTTGGTCCCATGAAATATAATTCCAATGACCCTTAAGGGGTAACCTAAGAGGATACACCCAAAGGAAGACATAAATTATCAATCGAACCATTTTAAATTTTATTCTTCTTCTACCACCCCCATATGGTTTCCTTATACCATTAAATAGTAACATAAGTATCCTAAATTTAATTTTATATTATTTTTATAGTTTAATATCCATTTTATACCCTCCCCTTAATCAATTATAAAACAAAAATGATTGTTCATATTGTGGTTGGTTCACCACCTCCATTAACCGCATACTTTGTTTTTCATTACCTCCAATCATGGATGGAATAAATAAAATTATTATGGTCAAAATCATATAAATAAGTATATTTTATTTATTTCATATTTTTTAATGGAATAATATTCATATATTTAAAGTAACCCATATAAGAGCATCGTGGATGAAAAAACTACTTAAGTGAATTAACTTTCTAATGTTTATAATTAAATTATATGAACTGTTTTTATTTCTAATACCAGTTTAATTTGGAAATAAGTTTGACCTCTTAGAACAACATGATAAACCATTCATCATACTTCTATAGTTATGGTACCCTTTAATAGAGAAATTCAATAATTACCAACAAGCGATGTGACCTTTGAACCATGACACGAATGACCTTGGGATAATAGAAACAGAAATTATATCCCAATTAAATGACTCTAAAATAACATAAAATCTTGATAATAAATCAAATATATTTGAAGAAGTTCTTTAGTAATGTATTTAAAAAATATAATTTGATTATTTAAGATGTTAAGTGAAAGTGAAAAGAGAATTCAGACCTGAGGTAAGGGAACTCTTTAAACCACATGATTTTCATTGGGTTATTCCTTATCTTAATGAAACTAAAATTTTATCTTTAATTTTTTGATTAAAACCTTATATATCATGTATATATTTTCTTTTTTATATATACCCAAGTTATCTTTTATTTGGTATATACATGCATTTTATGTTCTCTTCCCAAATCATTCTTTTATGTAAACCCAATTTAATGTAAGTTCATATTTTTTATATAATTTTATGAACAACCCCATGAAATGTTTTTAATAATAAAAAGTTTTATATAAATAATAATTATTTTATAGAGAACTCACTCGATTAACTTTTGGTTTTATGAATAATATGACATTCTTACCATCTTTAAATATTCCTAACCATTTTCTTGAAACCTTTCTAAACAATCTCCATTCCAAAATTACTTCTCCACCCATTCCCATTATTTTTTTAAATGAAGTTCATATTTGAGACCTTATCTTATTTATCCAAATATGAACTCTCAAAATATTTAATTCTTTCTATTCTTTTGAATCCTTATGATATATCCTTTGATTATGATTTGCATCATGATTATGTAGCCCATTTATTATAATAGGTATTTCATATGATTATGACTTATTACCGATTTCATTATGTGGTACACATATGCATGAACATGTTATGATGGGTTTACCTAGTTAATTATCCAATGGATTAGGTAATTTTTATATCTCATGAGATGATATATAAAAGATTGGAGAGTAAACATAATCCACTATATGACTCTGTCCACCCTATTAGGATGTATCAGCAGTGTGCCTAGAATTTTTTCTTATGATGTCATGTATTATAATGTTGACACATTCCTATGATTTCACAGTCTTATGATTCCATCTTATTTGTATCATGCTTCCACATAATCATTTACGAGTCTTGTATTTTATGATATCATGTTATGAAATTTTTCTCATATACTATTCTCCATTATGATTCTTATTCCCTTAAAATGATTTATAGATCACACATTTTCATTATATATTACCCTAGTTAACCTATGTAGTTTTATAATATGAATGGTATTTATGATATCATAATGTAGAATAAAATAATTAATTTTTATTTTAGATTCATAGTGATGTTTTATGAACATAGTCTCTCAAACACACTAGGCCTCAGGATCCTTGGGTTGCATTTATTGGATATTTAAATTAAAAAATAAGGTAATAATATGTGTAATAGGATTGGGTCTCTATATATAATAGGAAATTGAAGTTATATAAGACAATCTTGAGGAACACGAACTTGATCCAAGAAAAAGGGATTGAACTAGCCTAGTTGTTATTTTGATCTCTGTCTCTAGAACTTGAGAGGGAAAAGTAGATGAGAGAACCTCTATCAAATTTGAGGAAGGGTATTACCCATATTTTTTGGGTTAAAATATATATTTATACTATGGTTTAATTTTATATAAATTACACTTTAGTCCCTATGGAAACTTGACCTTCAAAAACACTTGAGACACACTTTGGACTTTATTAACTCATTATAACTTTTTATAACTATATTTTTACATTATTAACATGTTACGTGATAAAATGAAAACCATTTGCTTGGATAATAATCTCCTCTAGTTATTTAACAAACCTTGATCTCGCTATATCCATTCAAAAATAATATTTTCTCATATTCACTTTTATTGTTAAATAATTTGTGAATACACTGAAAAATGAATTCAATTATTATTAGTTTAAACTTAGATAATATATTTGAATAATTTTACTTGTAATAATTCACACTCAGATGTTTAATTACCCTCACACATGGGTACCACTTCATACTAAACTCCTTTTAATTAAAATAGGTGGAACTCGTGGTACACTTTTGTATGACCCTATACACCCTTATCGGTGACTCAAACTCCTAGTCCAAGATTGATATCTAGAAAGAAATCATGACCTATAAGAATACAAGGATAATTAATAGCTATTCCAACCTCTTAAAAACACGTGCTATTTAATATAAACTATTTTTCATATGATATTTCATTAAGTAAGATAAATCTCTTGTGTCACTATCTATACCTTATTTAATTTTTCATGAACATTACGAACATACTTAACGTCTTTTACCAGAGCCATGGTTTTAATAAATGTACTACCACCCTTATCAACTGGGCTTGATATATCTCTTCCTTTCTGAATTTATGAATCCTATATTGGTTATTTAGTCAGTTATATACCACCAATGACACACCCAACACAAGCTACCTCACTACAACATAAATGTCATTAGTTTTAGATAAAAGTATGAGATCAAATGATACACTTTGGAAATTACTACAAGTCAAGAGAGTAATACATGTGTTCATATATAGGAATATCCAATTACACTTGAAACATGTGGTGTTATTATTGGTGGGTTAGTTCTCATGATATCTTCTACTCAAGATTACCAAGTGAGAACTTAATGAGAAGAAGTATGAATACTTATGATCTCCTAAGAACTGATAGTAATATATCATCAGTGTCCCATCAGTATGACATTTTTAGACCATATCAAATATCTTTAAGATTACTATCAAAACACCTCAAAGTTCTAATTGTAGTTGGAAACTATTATAACCTATTTATATGAAAAATAATCTATGTACATGACCCAAAAAATAGTGTATACATAAGTATTAACGTTATTATGGTAAGTTAATATTATCAATAAATATATCTCTATATATTACTTTTCTAATCCAAAATTAATTCTTGAGTTGAGTCTAGGGAACCCACTTTCACAATATAGAGGAGGACTATTAGGGTTGTAATGATATGGTGGGTGTGTCATATTAATAATTATTCCATATTTTAATTTTTAATTGTTTATTTTTAATTTATATGTTATTTGATAAATTAACCATCTAAAATTCATTAGTTGTATCGTATTGGACCAAAAATGACACAATAGGGGAGAAAAAATGGAATTTCAATGAGAGTATCCATGTCCTTTGGGTAAGTCGGTTTCCATTATTTTTGGGGTTTTGTAAAAAATGTGTTTTTAAGGAAATAATCACTGGACCAAGGGTAAGTTTTAAAATAAAAAACAATTTTTTTGGTCCAAGAAACAATGAAAAAATTGAATCCATATGTAAACTGATATTTATAAATAGTTTAGAGCACTATATATGGAATTTTTATAATAAACTATAATGAAAAATACAATCCCAACATAGTCTTTTTCTACATTTCCTCATTTTTTGGTTCAATTTTCTTATTTTTCTTTATATTTCTCATTTTTGTTCATTTTCTTTCACCACCATTGTTTCTAAGATAACTAACCAGAACTTACTAAATTAAAACTATAAAAAATCTTTCCCTCTGATATTGATTCAGATACTTCGCTTCTATAGTATAGTGAGGGAAAATCAATTTACACACCATGAGATGGGTGTATCAAATTTTGTAACCATTTCTAGGTACTAAAATCACTGTGAGCTTTGAGTAGAAGATTTTAAATTTAGGAATATTCTTTTTTCCATTTTTCTATTATATTTATTTTTCTTGGGAACCTCATTTTGACATCCAAATGGATTCTTATTTAAATGGAGATTGGTATGCCTCACATGGAGAGTATTTTTATCCCAGTGATTCAATTATTTTGTAATCATATTAAATGGGTTATAACCAATATATATATATGATGATTTAAATATGAGTAATAATCATATACATTCTATAATTAACAACCTTATTTATTATATTTTTCTTCAGATTCAAATATAAAATAAAAATTATTACTAATAATGATAATTATCATCGACCCATAGTTGGACCAATTAAAAAGGTTAAAAAGACTTAGAATATTAGTCTGAAGGATAACAAAGACGATAAATAGTGAGAAACAATTGATTTTTTTTGAAATTGAGTCACCTGATTTGGTTTCAACCAAAGAAGCATGTAATAATATAGACCTTACATATTTGGAACTGATTTTTTTCTAAATTTTTTATATATAATAAATTTTAAAAAGGGAATAAATTATTCCATGATAATTATTAAATTAAATATCCATTAAATCATGAAACTTTAGTTGATAAATTCTTTCTCTATTATATTTTTTTGATCATTTTTAGCATGTTGGTATTGAGGAGTAGGAATGTAAAGAGGAGGTCCCTTACACTTTGTACCCTTTCCCCCCAAAAAAAGAATGGGTTTCAACCTATATCCATGGGGTAGTGTAAGAAATGATAAATATTGATAAAACACGGGTATACCTCTTTTTATTTTGTAACTACTAAATAATTGAATTTTAATCCCCCCTCACCCTCTAGAAGAACAACTCAATTCTTTTGAAGAGTAAGGTGGTGAGAACATTTGATGGTTAACCAAGAGCATTCCACATTCTACTTTAGAATTTGAGTAGGTTGTATCTCTCATGTTGTATTAGAGTCCTTAAACAAAGTAAATTCATGGGAGAAAACATAGATTCAATTTCTACTCACGTTTTGTCTGTGTACCCCTATAACATCTTATTTTCCTTGTTTTCTAGAAATTACTATATATATATATATATATATATGTTTCTATGAGTACATGTTATGTGTTAGTATACAAAATATATGTTTATATATATATATATATATGTGTGTGTGTGTGTGTGTGTGTATTATAATAAAACATATAATATATAAAAATAAGATTTAATCTAATAAAAATGAATGATACCTTTACCGAGGGAACAATTACTCAAGGGTATCTTACCCATCACCAGATCAAATCCCATCATAAAAAACACAAGAGTGGGGGTCATTATTATTCATCAATTTTTTTTATAACATGATATGTGATATTTTCATAAATATTAAAACAATAAAAAACAGATATAAAACTAAATGTGGCATTGAGTCTTTTGGGAGGGTCTCTACCTAGGTATAAAATACTCAGTTTTGAGTCCCCAAGACAACTCAATTCCATCATTTTTACTTTAATGAAACCAAAATTCTTGTGTAGTATATTATATGTTGTGTATATTTATGTAATTAATAAAAAAAATAAAAAATCTGGAAACATAAAATTTTATCCAGTGGTTGTGGGAAATTTGTTGGATCAAACTGTCACCGGTTCGAATTCTACCTCGAACCTGAGGGTGAAGTTTGTTTATCATAATTTATATTTAAATAAATAAATTTTGCGTATATATATTAAAAATTCACGTTTATAATTAAATTTAATAATAAAAAAAAGATTATATAGTGTGTGTCCATGGACATGCACACGATGTGGTCTGGGTTAGAAAATATATCCACCTCCCTTAGATTAACAATGTGCTTCTCCTACTCTTCTGATCATGTCTTATCATGAAAACTATGATGAATATCTTCAAATTTATATCTATAGAGAGTTTTTAGACTCCACAAAACTCTATTGTTTTCTCTAATTCATGTAAGTATCATGATATCATTTATTCAAGAGTTTTAATTTCTTTTTATATATTTTCGATAATTTTTTGGATTTTCAACTGAAGAAAAATAGTACATAGGTACACATGAAGAACACATGATATGTAATTTAGTATAAATGTTTATTGATAATCACAACTTATTTGAATATCACATAGTTTGTTTTTTACACATCATGTATTCACGATCTCTACTTGGACAAACAAATTTTGTGTCCATAACTTACACAACTTTTCTACCAACTTTCTAACACACGACATGTGTATTCGATACATGTCTTCTACATTAACTACCATGACATGTATTTAAATTTCTATATAACCTTACCACATAGATATAGCTCTATTTTATAATAAACAACATATATTCACTACACACACATCAGATACTATATCATTTTACTTACCCATGGGAGGTGTGTTTCTAGAGTACGCAAGTTTTTTCCTATCTACATTAATCTTCATGTACTCTAAAACTAAATGAAATGTACTTTGTAAATAAAAATTTTACCTAATTTTAGTTTCATTTATTTTTTACTTTTCTCTTTTCTATCTTTTTTAGGTTCATAGAAATTGGGGATTTCCCTACATCAAGTGGAAAAATCCTCACCACTTCATTAGAAGGGGAGTGCCCCACACCACAAAAAGTCCACATAGAGTAAGTGGAGGAGAATATTGAAAATGGCATATAAATTATATATATATGAGAATTATTAGTGCTTCCTCCTAGGATGACATCAGCAGCACTCCCATCCACACCATCTATATCTATACCACCACCTCCTCCACCATCCACCATGACTTCATAGTTATTTAGTTTTGTAGCTGGGGAATATGCTAGACCACCTTTAACAACCTAGGTTCCTCAAACCAACCCATAACTTATCATGGATTCTTGAAGATCTATTAGTGACTAACTTTTTCAATTTTTATGTCATATGATTCAAATGAGTGGTTTTTTTCTTAAAACTACCATTCTTGAGTGGTTGGGACTCCAAGATGAGATAAATGAGTTTTTGGACCACAATCATCTACTCGATGTTCCTTAGGTCATAAATAATATATTATATGATTTATTTTTGGATTTTTTCATCCAACATTGAATTTAATGGAAAATCATACTAGGAGTAACTTATAAACATTGAGTGGAATATCCAGTTCCACCTTAGAGGATGATTACTCTCCCTTACCATGGGAGAGTTCAACTGAGGGTTTAGTTTTTACCACTACCTCACTACCCCACAAACTATTTTCATCCTAACCCTTACTAATAGATAGGATCTTCAAACTGTGTTGTGATAGATTCCTACATCTAATTTATGGAGCTCTCCCACCTCATAAATGTGTAGTTTGATCTTATCCCCCATGTTCTACCTCATCCACTACTACTTCAAAACCATAATTTTTCTATTCCATGACGATATGGTAGTTATATATATTAGATATAAAGGTATCCAGACCAATATATTTAGATATGATTTATACCACAAGATTAATGCACTACTTGGTGATTTTTTAGACCTCTATTCCAAACAATCTCTTAGGTTCTATTTATCCGATGTAATATCTTTTTATTAATCACGTGGGGATGGTTCATAGGTGGGGGAATTTTTTTCCCTTGTCCAGGATCACCCAAAAGAGAAAGGGGAACACTTATGTCCTTTTAAAGGATCCTCTACACCTGTTGCAGTAGTGAAGGACCTTGAAGACCCTAAGGGTGCTGCTAATTTATTACCCCGACCACCTCTACATGAGAAACCACCACCACAATCTCCATCCACCCCTTCTTCTATCCCATTATAATCTCTGACCTATCTAGAACCCACCACTACACCTCCCATATATAATTCATCCATTGAACCATCACCACTCACACCCTAACACAATTCATTGGTCCTCTCTTAGTTGGGTAATATGCACCACCACTTAGATAATATAGATGGATATTTGACACAAATTTAGGTGATCTTGTGCATTTTTTATTAGTATTTGGTACTTTTATTTTCACCCATACCAATACCTTCCACTAAACCAAATATATAAGAAACCCAAGGAACTACCTCATCTCTCATATATGAGGGGATAATTTTCAAATTTTACAACATGGGTGAGGGTTTAAATATTATTTTACATGACAGTTCCGCTCAGTCCTAATAATAGAATCCTAATTCCCCCGTTCAACTTCCATATATGAAGCTCCCCCTACTTAGGAGTCATTCGTTTTATGCATTTACATTAATAAGGAAATACAATTACTGTTTATTACACATATGTTTATTATTGTGTAAATATATTTCTGATTCTCAATGCGATTCATGGATTTTTTACAAAGTTATTTTATTTTGTATCACCAGTCATTCGTTTTCTAAGAAATCACCACACACTCACAATTACACTACCACCTGCTGGCATATCCTTATATTTTTTTTCAACTTTTGTGATCTCTTCCACCCATGGGAGTATTTTTCTTATTTTATACTTTTATATATTTCTTAATTAAATTCATTAATTATACCTCTGGTCTATACCTATATCACTTTTTATTTAATTTTCTACTATTTGGTATTTCACATGAAAGAACATTTATCATATTAAGTGTGGGGGAGGGTACCTCGACACAAAACTATTCATTTTTCGTTGATTGATCTAGTATACATAATTTATTTGAATAAATATTTTAAAGTATTGGAACTTTTTTATTAATAATAATTATAAAAAATAAACACAATGGTGGAAATTTTGAAAGTTTATTAATCAAAATAGTTTGAAAGTTGTTTAAAAAATTATTGCCGATATTTTTCTAATTCATGATATTAATTTTTGGATATTTTTATTTATTTGACTGATTTTTTAATTCATTCCCTGACTTTATTGACCAATATATTTTTAATACCATTACAAAGAAGTAATCTGATCCTTTTTATCTTACTGTTTCTTAAAACCTGTTTCTTGAGAGACTCTTGATAAATTAATTTCTACTAGAACTTGTGAGTTTTTCTTATCTAATAGTGAGTATATTGAACCATATTGAAATAATCAAGGTCATTGATCAATTTATTTTCATCCCATTTGATCTTAATACCTTCAATATGATTCATCTTTTGTGAATCCCCTAGAGATTGTGAATTTTATTATAGGAATCCACATTTCAAATATAATTATCCTATTTACCCTAGTTCTATGATATTATTTCATGATTATTCATTTTAGATTTAAAGAGGGAGGTTGGTGATTCATGGTATAATCTGGTGAGAGTTCTATTAAATTAATTTGGGGGGTAGAATATCTTGTTCATTTTGGGAGATGAGTTCAATAACCATAATTAATTGTTATTATGTAGTTCCTCAATTGTGTGTGTATATGTAAGAGTGGAAAAAAATATTTCATTGTATACAAATCTTGGATTGAGAAATTGTTAGAAAAAGGATAAATAAATGGATTTGATGATATTTGAAATGAATTTAAAATATTATAGTATTTTTTAAAGATTATTCTTGAATATTAGGTATTATGTTTAAAGATTTTAGCCTCATTTTTGATCCTTTGAGTTGAATTTTCACATCATTACCCAAAAAAACGTTTTTTAGATTCATTAAAAACTTAATGAAAGTCATCTTGATTTTGGGGGGTTAATTTCAATTTATAGATTTAGGTTAATTTCAATATTATAGAAAAAGTTTACATAATGGATATCAGGAATAACTATAATTCATGATTTTTTGTAAGGATTGAATTGAATTTTAGGTAAGTTAGATCATAAATTACATGGTTATTAAAGAAAAATGGGAATAATGTGAGATAAATGGAATACAAGTATTTAATTTGAATTATATATAAGTAATGATTGGGATACTCTAAATTTCATATGTTATGTGATTTTGAAATTCTTATTTATTAATTTATGATTATAAGTATAATTAAGTTGATGTTTATTTGGTTATAGTATTTAATAATTTTGATTTAATGTTGATGCTTTTATTTAGGTAATTAAATTGACTATGTGTGGGGAATTTTGATTCACCCATTTTTCATATTATTTTAGTGTGTTTTATTGAGTGAAAATCAAAATAATATTGAATTTATGTTTTTATATAATTAAAATTATACATTTAATTATTTTTGTCAACATTTCATGTTTTCATAGTTGAATGTACACATTGGAAAACTTTTTGAGAAAAATATAAAACCACACAACATGTAAAAAATGGGCACAAATAATGTACTTTTGGAAGATACATGAATCAGTTGGATGGAGTACGCACCCAATATTATGATCAATAAGAACACTTTTTTAGACAATTATAAATTCTATGTATTCCCATTATAGAAGTGGTTTGTGGTGAGAATGAAACCACACACCATGTATGTTGGCACAACATCTCATGTAACCCCAAGAAATGACACACATCATGATAAAATTAAATTGGTGGCATGGTCAGATCACTAACTAGAATAAAAAAACAAAAATCTATGATTGACCAATGTACATGGTGTATATATAGGTAATTCCATTTCACTGAATCGCCCCATAAATCTGTAAGTGTTATCTATTTTTTTCATTATTTATCCCCATTCTCTAATTCCTCCTTAAATTAATCATATATCTATGGGTTGGGTTGAGTTTTTTCTCTACCCTCTCAACATTTCTACAACCATGAGAGGGCAGGGAAGGAGTGTTGTCATTATAATGAGATGATGGGTATATTTAATTAATAATTTCACAATATTTAAATTTACTTTTTGTCTATTAAATTATACTTCCTTTGATAAATTAAAACTATAAATTCACCGATTGTGACATATCAGAACAAGAATGATACAATTGGTGAAAATCAAGGGAATTAAAAAAAAGTGACCCCATGGACATTGGGTAATCCCATTGAAACTGTTTTTAGAGTTCTGATAAAAAAATAATTATAACGAATTAATCACCAAACCAAGGGGTAAATTTTTAAAAGAAATAGTTATTTTTATCAGAATAAGAAAAAATAAATAAAATATAAACCTATGGTAAATTAATCTTATAAATAATTTGAAGTGATAAAGTATAATTTATATTATAAAACCATTTTATTTTTTCTTCTATTTTTTCATTCTTTTTCCCTTACAATGATCATCACTTGGATAACCAACACAAAATTTTCATCTAGTGAATGAAAAACTTCATTCCTTGTGGGATCGAACTTGATACTATGATTATATAATAGAGTAAGGAAAAATAAATTTTAATGCCTTGGGATGAGTACGTATTCATGCACAATATATTATTCCTTCATCACACATAAAAATACTTTCAGTATGTACAAAAATACATCCAACAAACAATATCACTATTGATAACTTTATGCTCTATGATTCAAGATTTGTCCTTGTATATTTCCTTACTTGAGTATGTTTCTACCATATAACATGCATGTTTCCTTATTTGAGATAAAATTGAGATATAATAGGTAACTTGATTATTTTTATATTTTTTATTGGGTTAGTGTCTTTATAATTCATTTCCTATGGATCAAGGTTGTTGAGTGTCTCATTTCCACATTTTTGTGTTTTAATAATCACATAGGTCTATTATAACATTATTATTATTATTTATATTTATTTATAATTTATTTAAACTATATCCTTTATTATTTTATAATATAATTTTCATTTTGTTTTTGGAATTTTTCACTACTTGTAAATGAAAATAATGATGTTGATTATTATTTGAATTATTTTCTAAAGATAGAAAATTATGTATGGATAGTGGTGATATTTTCAAAAAGTTCAATTTATTATATAATAAAAAAATTCCATATGTTTGAAGATTTCAGAAACCCACCTATGATAAAATAAATAATTATTATACTTGGGTAGTGAAAATATTACATTTTATCTAAAGATGAGAAATATCTTATGTATTTATGTTTTTAAAATGGAAAATATCTTACTCATGTGATGAAGTATATTATGCATGGAGAGTTTGGAAATTTTCCTATGTATAAATACTTACACATTAAGTATTAATCTATATATGTCATCAGAAGAACATTACACATTTCAGTAATTCAAGAATAAATATATTACTTATGAAGGGTTTTTTTAATGTTAAGTTATTTTGAAGTTGAGTGAAAAGATTGTATTTCTCAATGAGAATATCACCACAAAATTATGTTACCTTAGTATATTTTAGTGGTTCTATTAATACGAAGATAATTATACTATAAATAATAAATCACATCACTATCATTTATTCATAGAATTTAATTAAAAAATAGTTATATCATGAGGATATTATAGTTCCCAGGAGAAATCTTTATCATTGAATGGAATATTATTTACTGTTGATATTAAAAATTCAAATTGGTTGGAATTTCAAAGAGGTTATGTTCATGTAATTATTGGGTTTATTATATTTATCAAATGATAATTATTATTATATATAACCACATTATTAATATCCAAATATATGAATAATATTTTGGAAATTTGGAAATATTGGTAATAATATTATTTCTCTATTTTATATTTCTAACCATTATGATTAATGAGTATGGATATTATTAAAGAAGATCCATTTTAATATTATCATTGATCTTAAATATTAAAATAATTGATACTATTTTTAAATAATAAAATTATTTCTATATTTTCTATTTAAAGAAGGCCTAAGCTACAGGTAGTGAAATAACATACACTATTCGGTACTGAAGTGTTTCAATATTAAAAATCATGGTCGTTTACACACTATCTTTTCTGGATTGATGGAGCCTCATCATTAAACTTCCATAAATGGATAAATATAACTATTATATACAAAAAATCCATTCAAAATATTTTATTTGAATTAAATATTTTATTATTTTATTAGGCTATTTTTTGTACTATAACATTTCATTTGAGTAATGTTCATTGGTTAAACATGTATTAAAAGGTACATGTATTGGTTATTCTTAACTGAACAAAAATAATGTACAGTTTTTTTCTTAGGTTCATAAAATAGAAATGGGGTTTGGTTATGACTTATTACATTAAAGGTATGGTTGGTTATTCCTCCACTTTAAAAGGATGGTTTTAGGTTTATGCCTCTAGTTGTGTAAGAGGGGGAATTCAGAGTTTGTACCTTTAGTGTGAAAAATTAATACAACAAATAGTCTTTAATATTCTTCAAAAGTGAGTTCATTTAGCATTTACCCTACCTATTTAGGATTAGAGGGGATGAAGAGTAGATGTATGATCTTTATGATGCAAACTACTATAATAATCACTGTGTTATCTTGTTTTTTTATTAAATTTACACTATTCTCACATCAATAATTTTTTTTTGGGTTGAATTATTTAATAATTTTATCAAATATATTCATTATTATAGTTTAAAGTAATTTTAATTGTTTAATACTAAAACTTCAACCCTGTATTGTCTCTCCATAATGGCTATAATGGACTAATAATTGGTATTAGATCCTATCCAATTAAGGATTATTGTATTATACTTTATTATTTCTCCCCAAAAATTGGTATTAAATACACACCCTTTAATATTTGTGGTTCATTGTTACTCTACCTAATAGTAAATATTAGTATTAGATAATTGGATCATTTGGATAGAATTTTATCAATAATATTATCCTATAATTAATAGTCTATAGGCCATATCATTTAAGATTTTAGGTCAAAGATCAATTGAAGGATGGATTCCTTAGATGTAACCCTTCTTGGGTGAGAATGACTATGATTATTAAAAAGAAAAAATGGAAGCCTACCACAAGTGGAACATAATTTAACATTGGAATTCAATGGTAAAACCTTATGAACCATTATAGACTAATTATATTTCACTTACTATAAATTAAGTAGCTAAGTCCATTTTGAACTAAAATATCATGAATATTATCTATTGTGCTATGAGGAGAAAATTTTTTAGTCATTTTTTTCATGTTAAACTGCTAATGATATTTATATTTTATTTATGTTACTAATTATAGTATAGGTAGGATCAAGATAACTAATCCTAGATTGTTCCAAGATGAGTATCATGATTTCAAAATGGTATAAAATGATAATGGTAGTCAAATAGTTCACAGATTCATGAGCACTATGAATGGACTGCTCACACATGGGGAATAATTGGACAATACAATCATTATTTAAAGAGTTATTAGATATATAACCAAGAATTATAATGCTAAGAATGTTTCTATTGATGAAATAATTAAATTCAAGTATTATATTTTTTAAGAGATTATTAGTTCACTTTTACAATATGAGTTCGAGCTAAAAATCACTGAGAGTAATGATAATGTGAAAAATAAAAATGTTGTATTTATAAAATTTATAAATTCTATTAGTTTCTATGATGATGATTCAAGTTTCTAAACTTATAGAAAAAAGAGCACAACTAAGGTTTTGAAATGAGTTTACAAAGAGATAATGAAGAATGAGTTTGAAAAGGAAAAAAGTGTAGAAAGGATGGTAGAAGGGATAATAATAAATTTAGATTGAATATGAATTTATGTAATTAATATATTATATTTTATTAGTGAATTAATAAAGGAAAGATCAAACCTAACTATCAAAGTCCAAAGAGTCAAATAAATAAAATAAGTTAAATACAAAAGAAGAGAAATATATGGCTTCTTGGAGTAGTGGTTATAGTTCATATTTATGGAAAAATATAGATGTGATAAGGAAAATGTTAATATTTTATTTATGGATAAAAATTATAAGATATCATTTTAATCTTCCCAGTCATTTTTATTATGTTCTTGGTTGAATTTTCAAGTAAAATAGTAATATTTATCTGATGGGTTGAATATGTAAACTGAGTAATTCAATTCATTATTTGGATTTTGATTCTTGTTAGGTCCCACAAAGGGCTATGAAAATACAAGAGGGTTAGGTGAGGGGGTGAATTTTAAATATTAAAAATCATATTAACTTCAACTATAATAAATAATTTTAAGGAAAATAAGAGTACAAATATTAGCCATAAATATGTGAGGTAGTGGAAGTGTGAAGAGTGTAATAAGTAATTTTAAAAAGTGCTCACATAGATTTTATAGTGGCGTAGATAAAAATGATCCCAAGTCTACTCTTAACACTCTCAATTAATAAGTACAAATATCCACTATATATATATCCTTTTAAAATGGGTGTCGATAAAATCCATAATTTTTCAAAATGAGCATCCCTAACTAAATATTTCTATGGGATCAGACCAAACCCTATCTATTTTTTAAGACATTACAATCCTCTATAATTTTATGAATGCACAGATATAACATATAATTTATAAGGATTATACTTTACACTAGAACCATTTAACAGGTTTAAACACAACACATGAAAAATTCCATTTGGCAGGTGGGTAGAACCAATCACTACATTTTAACTATGGTATAATAGGTATGTGAGACACATGTGCAATCCATTTTAGTTAATAAAACTTCAGAAAAATAAACTAATTAATGAAACTCATTGGATGTTATAGACTTGATTCACACATTGAAAAACAATCTTCATCCTTTAAAATTTTGAAAAAATGAAGGTCATGAATTCCATTAGTGCCTAAAACAATTAATTGAATGTTTTATCTCTTTAGAATAAAAATAGAGTTGTATCTATCTACTTGAATGATTCAACACGTTAAATACAAAAAAAAAACAAAATTATTTTCCAAATAAATCTCCATGAAAAGTATATTTTATAAAGGGAACCATAATTATATATATCTGATAAAACATTGTTAAAATAATAAAAAATATGAAAACTGTATCATCATAAAGTACCTACTATAATAAATATGTTGTAGAATCTAGAGAATAATCATATTATTAAGTTATCCATGATAATATCAATTAAAAATATACTTAAATGATTGAAAATTAATCAATATTTAATCAATTAAATAATCTCTAGATAATCGCGTGGAAAATATACTTCAATATTTAAAACAATATTTGAAATCAAAATATAGAATTTAGATAATCAGTGAAATACATATGAAATACCAAAATAAACTTTCCTAAATTTATAATAGCTAATAAATAATAGTTCTGAGATATATAAGATTCCATATACTGAAAATCTAAAAGTAATTTTTGAATTAATAAGTGTCAATATACTAAAATCATAATAGTTAAAAAAGAATTTGTAAGGATAAATATAATGAAAACTCAAGAGTAAAATTTAAATTGTAAAGGTTACGAATTATAAAATTTTCAAACACTACTAAAACATAAGAGTAAATATTCTATAAGTATTTATGTTTATAAAAATCAATTTTATACAAATACATCAATATATGAATGATTAAATTGAAAAATACAGAATAAATAAATAAAAAAAACAATAAATTAAAAAAAGAACACCATTCCTTTCTTACATAGGAAGAGTAAGCTTTAAGTATAAATAAATCTTAAAAATGAAAAAAATTAGGGATAATTAATTATAAAAACAAATTATAATCACAAAAAAAAATAAAAAGTGTAATATATCCATTCAACATTCTCTACCTTTTTGAGAATTAAAAAACACGAACACTTTCTAATGTCTATGAAATTCACCACCATTTTTTATGATAAAAAATATATGACAATTAGTATCAGATCTAATGAAATAAAAACTCTCATGTTGAATAAAAAATAAATAATCATTGGTAATAATTAACATGTATCCCCTAAAAAGAAAAACATTTACCCCAAAATTTAAATAATTTGTAAAAAATAACTCTCATAAAAAACATCATACTAAAAATACATAAAATATAGTTTAACCAATAAAATATCCTACTAATATAGAAGAAATTAAATTATGTCATAAAGTATTAATAAAAAGTATCTCCACCTAAATTTATTCACATGTAAATGTTATAAACTATTAAAAGAATAATAAAAAATAGTAAAAGACCCCCTTATTTTGACCTTCTTCTTTTCTGAAAAATAATAATTTTGAATGCGTTATAAACTCTTCCTATAAAATACAGTGTGAAATCCTCATGAACAAATAAAATAATCTAGGATCCACCAAAATATTTATATACATTCAAATAATTATAAAAAGATATGAAATTAATTATAAAGTAACCAAACAGTTAGTGCACATTCTAGTAAGCCAAATAATAAAACCAATAAAACATGATCACTACCATAGATAGAAACTAACAATATATTAATTCTCATGATAGTGATGTATAATTTTTTAAAAAATAATAATATATGATGGATTTAATAAACTAATTTACCTAGGAATATAATCTAAGGTTCGATTAGATTAAAAAAATAACTTTCAAAATCCATGTTGTAGAAGGTTTAGATGTTTAAAATATAAAATAATATTTATAAATAAATGATGTCTTATAAATAATAGATTTAACAAACTATAAATATAAAATGTTTTAATAATTTCCAAATAAACAACAATTAAAACAATTATTTTAAGAAATACCATTATTTCTACCTCTGAAAAAGAAGTTACTATACATCTATCATAATCCCCCACTAAAACCAAGATAGTTTATTTTTTCGTTATTCTGGACATTTTTTGAAAACTCATAATCCCATCTAGATTTTTTATTCGAATAGTAATCATAGAAAATTATTCTGTTAAGATTTCTACCTCATACTTAAAATTCCCATTTAATTCTTTATAGATTCTAAATTGTAACACTACAAGATTTTAGTTTCATTTAAACTAATAAGAAAATTAATAGCATGAACCACATGAAAACCTGAGCTTAAATGAAGAAAAAAATAATAATATTTGAATATTATTTTTATAAGTCAGTCGTTGGGTTGGTAGGTATAAAGAGAAATAAAAAATTATGAAATATATATAAACAATTATTTCCATAATAAAATTCATGAATTAAATCAAAAAAAATATATTAAACTATATTTTACTAGGTAATTTATAATAAATAATTATTTTTATTCCATAAGAATAAATTATTCGTAAAAAATATTTTTAATTGTTTTATGTGTGAATAATTAGAATTAATTTCCTCAATTTTTGGAAATTACATTTCAAAAAATGAACATTATGTTGAGCGGATCTTTAAACAACATCATGTTTTAATAATTATAATGATTTGTATGATTTATTTACTTTAAATTCCTAAATAATTTTATTTTTTATCGATTAAAATAGGCTTAATCTTGATCATATCATAATATTTCATTGCTTAAAATATCTTTATATTTAATTTTTTATTATTCATAACATATTCTAAAAGTTTCTTTCTGTGTTCTCAGGTTAAATAATTCATTTGGGACCTTAAAATATCATTTAGATATGTATTTACTGTTAGAATAGAAGAAATATTCTCCACCCCATGTAGCCAATTCATAATTTACACAATCAAATTGAAAGTCATGTAGTCATTTTGAAATCCACATAGCCCTTTTTATTAAAGTATTTACCCTCTATATTTTGAAAATATATTGATCTAAAGAAATCCAAAATGAGGGACTATTTTTTGGAAAGATATAAAATTTTTATAAATTTCACTAGAAAACATTAATTTTTTAATTGATCTCTTTCATGTCTAAAATTAGGTTAGAAATTACTATATGTTTTCAGTCTCATTTCGACAGTTTCCAGAACTGTTTTGCTTCTATTTTTTAACAAAAAATTGAGTTATAAATGACCAATTAAGGTTATTCTTGATTATTTAGAAAGATAAAGAAATTTTATAAATATAATTCAAAATTACTCAATGTTTATTCTGCTATTTAAATGGCATTTTTTAGGTATTAAATTTAAAAAGTCAACCTATTTATAGTTTTTAAGAATTTAGATACTTCAATCCCAAAGTAATGAATTTAGATACATAGTTAAATTATATGAAACACTTATGTTATGAATTAGGATACCTGATTCTCATATGTGAATCACTTACATCTATTCACCTAAATTTCCAATTCGCTTATGTAGAAATAAACTCCTACGTAAAAAACCCCTACATTAATTTACCTATTTAGTTTATTATAATTTCTATATGTTATTATAAAATATGAAATTATTATTTATTTTATATTTTTTATCACATTTCAATTTGTTAAATGTTTGTTTCATATATTTTAACTTTTATAATGAATTTATAAATTCATATTAGTTATGTATAACCTATGTGAACTATTTTTCACTATTTTAAACATGTTTTTATGAAGAACAAATTGTATGATATTTTCAAACAAGAAACGTACTACTTCAAACTCAAAAATAATTTTTATGATTTTATGTTTCTTTTTTATATTTTACTATTTCCAAATTAATATTGGTTGATATTAAAATCATTCAAATTTAATTTAATATATTTAATATGGTGTTATAATTTTTTGATATTATCCTCTTGTTTAGTGCTTTTTTTAAAAAGGAATGTTTTTTAATTTCATATTTCAAATTAAAACTTATGATTTTCATGAGATCTATCTTTGAAAATTTATTATGGGGGGTATTTAATTTATTTAATGTATTATTTAAAATTGGTTTGAATAATTATTTATTATTTTTAATACTAGATGTGGGTTGAGTGATTATTATGAAATGATAATTTCTCCATTTTCTCTTTCTCCTTGATAAAACTATTTTTTTATTTTTGAATTTTGAATTATTATAAGATTTTTATTGAGTGTGAAATAAAAATATTTTTTTAAAGGACCAAATGAATATTGTAATAAATTTGAAAATTATTACAATGATGAGTGACACAATGTGTTTACAATCTAACATTAATAAATTTATCCTATGTCGGACTGTTCACATAATTTATTACAAACTCTCAAGAGAAGAAAAAAAATATACTTTTAAATCATTCACCATGAATATATTTACTATACCGTTACTAGAACACATAAAATTCATCATTAGAAACCATTCAAAGAGGTTTTATCAACTATTTATTCTACAAATTTCTTTCTAAAACCCTCCTGTAGTTCTTTAATTGTTGTATTTATTTCTTTTTTGTTGGGTAGAGTTTTATAAACTCCTATATTATACAAAATAGGTTATTCCACATATAAAAAGTAGTATATGGTTGTGCTATTTTAATAAAATTTATTTCCTTGGTTATGATTACCTGACCAAAAGGTAGAACACTTAGGTTGGGTATTCTCTTGAAAAAGGATATGTGTGGTTATGTTTTGGCCTGATCATCAAAAATTCATAGGTTAAGATTCATCCTAATGTAAAATATTGGGTTTATATTTATCTCATGTAAAAGTATCTCTCTGTTTCATAGTGGTTGTTATAATCCATTGGTTGGTGTGTGAAGAGTAGAACGAGATCATTTAGATCTGAACTAATATAAAAATTTCTTATGTTTATTGATTTAATTTTATTCATGCACAATTCACACATATATTATTATTATTATTTTAATAAATTACTATTTAATAATTTTAATGCCCAAATTGTAAACTTAATTTTAATAACTCGTATATAAAAAAGATCTATTAACCCCCTATATACCATCTATCACCATTGTATTAGACCTAACACTTAATATCATAGCCAACCATTATATGATCTTCTTATATCTATTATTATTTTTCCAAATACCAACGATTGCTATCAAAGGGATACTATTTTATAATTCTTATGTTCTTAACTGTTGTACTTTTATTAACACCATAAATTGGTATTACAGGTTTTCCTTAAATGGTATGTTTTTAAAATTTGATTTATTCTGACTTATGTACTAGTCCATAACAAGACCAGAGAAAGATCTATTTCAGTGATGGAAAATTAGGATACTGAATTATTGGATTTGTTGATACCACCTTATTTTAATGGAAGTGATTTTGCATGATTTAAAGATATAATGGAGGTATTTTTTTTAAAAAATATAGGTATTGAATATTGGACTATAATGTCTAGAACGTATAAAATACCTAAAGTAAAAAATTTAAACTTTAACTAGGAATGATGTTACAAAATATGTTTTAAATTACAAATTCATGAATTATATTTACTTATATCTTTTTATAAGTGTTTTCAGTCATATATATTCTTGAAAAATTAATTCTAACATTTGGAGGACTTTAAAAGTAACTCATTAAGGAAATGAAAAATCATAAAGAACTAAGATTTTCATTCATATGGATAAATTTCAAAATTTTAAAATGTATAAATATGAATGTGTGAATTATATGTTCAATAGATTCAAATATATTTCCAATATGGTCACACTTGGTGAAGCTATGAAGAATAGAGTGTTGATGGAATTAATACTTTGAGCCTTAACAAATAATTGGTATTCATTGAAAGTATCAATTGAAGGAGGAAAATATTTTCCAAAGTACTCTCTAGATGAGATATTTATAATTATATTACAATATGAACATGAATCGAAGAATAATGAGTTTAATTCATCTAAAAAAATAAACATTGTTTCCTTTTAATCTAAATATGTTCTTACAAACTCTTCCAGTGATTTCTTATATTATACTTGCTCATAAAAGTATGATGATCTAAGTTAAGTTGCTAAATGAATTCACATAATCAAAATGAAATATAATATAACCAAAATTAATGAAGAAAATCAAAATAGATACTAGAAATATTTCAACGGAAATGGTAATAAATGAAAATATACTATTATTTATTATAAATGAAGGAATCCCAACCATACCAAATATGAAATTCCAAATTTGAAATAATAAGGGAATGATAAGATGTAAAAAAATCAAGTGAAGTGTTTTTCTCATGAGGTTTAGAGTTTTACTGATCAGTCAAACTCTAGGGAAGCATATAGAAGTGTAAAAGATTCAAGTAACCTTTCACATATAGAAAAATATCCTCTGATAAAAAATCCTTTTGATGATATAGTAAATCCTGCTAGTTTGAGTTTAATGGTAGCATCAAATAAGGCTAGTAATTATTATAAATATAATGTTTATTCTAAATATTCTTTTAATTATTATTTTCATTACTATAATGTTAAAGAATCAACTGATTTAGGTGATGAATTTCAAGAGTAAATTAAAAAACATAATAACAAGTTTGAAAATATGACTATAAATCATAACAAGTGTTCTAAAGAAAATAAAAATATTATTTTACAAAATAGAAAATTTGAATAATTATATTCTTGAGTCTGTGATGATGTTGATAATGTTCAAAAAGAAAATGTTAATCTAAAAAGGAAATTGAATATTTAAAAGAAACAATATCTACCTTTGTTCAAGGAAAATAAATATATGATAAGATTGTATCTTTGATAAAACCAAAAAAAGATAAATTTGGTTTTTGGTATAATAATATAATTCTAAATTTGTACAAAACCAATTTTTTTAAAATTTATACAGGGAAGGATTCAATAGGTTTATTCTTTAAATTTCTATTACAAGGACATTACACCAATGAATTTTCTCTTAGGTTCCCTTAATATATCAGTATTACTAGTGTTTCTATTTACAATAATTTATCTTCTCATGTACCGTAAAACAAATTTCTTAAATTTTATTGGGTACCAAAAAATTATGTTACTAAACCAATTGGAACCAAAATAGAATGGGTGCCAAATGGTTTTTGTTTTTGATTGTTATAGGACCCTACCACATGTAATTTAATGTTTAAATAAATGTTGGCTACCCTCAACAAATAATTATTCATTTCACTTAAATATATATAGTATTATAAAAATTTATTTTATAAACCCCAAACATCTTTTAAATGTATATTATTTTGAAATAAAGATTAAATTCAAAGGGTGATTTAAATTTTATTTATTATTTATAGAATTTAATTTAAATTTTTATCATGGAATATGTTAAAAGGGAGGTTTTTTTTCTTTATATACTGAATTTTTTTGATATACATGAAATCTATAAAATATGAAATATGTTTCTTAGATTACCGTTGATTAATTTCTATACATATTTGTTTTTATATAACTATTTTAAAACCTATTATACATTCTTGAGGATGTTATATTACTTTTAATCCATTTTTTTATAAAATTTTATTTTTTAAAATATTTCACCTTATTTTCTCAAATAACATTTAAAAATTATGCTCACTATATTTAATTTAAAGTTTCGATAGTGGATAAATTTATAGTGGTTCCTTGATGCATGTTTGAAAATTTTCATGTTTAATTTTTATATTTGTCTTTATTTCATTACCTTATAACGTAAAAACCATTTTTTTACCATAACTTTTTTATAATTTCAAATATGGATAGTTTATATTTGAAATTATTCTTGTTTTTTTAATTATCTTAATTGGGGAAAATGTTGAGTGGCTCCTTAAACCACTTTATTTTTTAATAATTAAAAATATTTATATTATTTATTTTCATTAAATTTCGTAATAATTTTAATTTATTTTTGATTAAATCATTATTAATCCTGATCATATAATAAAATTTCATTTCTTGAAATATATTTATATTTCTTTTTTTTATTGTTCATAACATTTTCTATAAGATTTATGTAGCGTTATTTGGCTAAATCTGTCTTTTGTAACATTAAAATATCTTTTATATATGATTTATACTATTCCCACATAATAAATATTTTAAACACCATATAGAAAATTAATAGTGCAGATATAATTTTTGAAACTCACATATCTGTTTTGAAATCTATGTAACCAATTTTCTAGAATTTGTTAACCTATGTATTTCAACTATATCATCAGCTAAATAACTCTAAATTTAGTGATTATTATTTTTGGAAAGATAAGAAACCTATATATATTTCATTATAAGAAATAAAATTTTGAATCGATATATATCATGTCAAAAATTTCGTTAGAAGTTACTACAGGTTTTCAGTCTTATTTATACAGCTTTCTAAAATAATTTTTCTTCTATTCTTTAATCATACCTTGATCGGTAGATGTCTGATTATGGTGATTATTTATTATTTGGAAATATAATGAAATTTTATAAATACAATTAAAACATAATCAAATCATATTTTTTCCTTTAGATGGTATATTTTAGGTAGGAAATTTATAAAGTCAATCTATTTAAAGTTTTCATTAATTTAGATATGTGAATTACCTTGATGATAAATTTAGATACAAGATTTACTTACGTGAATCACTTTTGTGATGAATTAAGATTCTATATTTTCCTACATGTATCACTTATGTTGATTATTATGTGTGTTTAATTATCTTATGTAGAGAAAAACACCTATTTGAAATAACCTTACGTGAATTTTCCTAAGTAGATGAATATAATCTTATATGATTATTCTAAAATCTGAAATTATTCTTTGTTTTACATTTTGTTCAATATTTAGATTTTATACATTTTTATTTCACATATTTAAATTTTTACAATGACTTTATAAATTCATATTTATTATGTAGAACCTATGTGAACAATGTTTCACTATTTTAAACATGTTTTTGTGAAGATCAAAGGGTGTTCTATTTTCAATAATGAAACATACAGCTTGAAACTGAAAAATATTTTTTTATTTTATTTTTATTTCTTTGATTCTATTTTTTATAAATTAATATTATTTGATATTAATCTAATTAAAACATTTTTTTATATCATTAATATGGTGTTATTAATTTTTTATATTCTCTTCTTTTTTACTACTTATTTTAAATAGAATGTTTTTGGAATTTTTTATTTTATATTAAAACTTGCAATTTTCACAGAATCTTTCTTTGAATGATTATTATGGACACGGTTTAATTAATATAATGTGTTATTTAAAATTGGATTGAAACATTCTCTATTTTATTGAATACTAGATGCAAGGCGAGCGATTATTATGCAATAATAATTTCTCTCTTTTTTCTGTCTACCAGATAATCTAGTATTATCATTTTTGAATTTTGATTTATTCTACCTATTTTCCTAACTGTGAATTCCAAATATTATTTTATTAAATTACTTTTGGATTCTTGGAATACATAAAACCATTGACAACAATTATTATGATGAGTGATATAAATGGTTTACAATATTACATCAATAAAGTTATCATGTTTTCAATTTTTCAAATCATTTTAAACAAAATATCAAGGGAGGAACAGATGTTCTTCAACATCATTCACCTTAAAGAGATATACAATACCTTTTATGGAATTTTGGGACTTCATAATTAAAATCCATTAAATGTTCATACATCAAATATTTCATCTAAAAATTTATTTCTATAACTCTGTAATGGTTCAATAATTGTTTTATTTATTTTTTCTTGGTTGGGTAGAGTTTTTTAAACTTATATCTTTCACACAATAGGTTATACCACCTATAAAAAGTTTTTTATGGTTGTGTTACCTTACAAAAAGGTAGTTTCTTGGTTGTGGTTACCTGCACAATAGAATGAAAACTTATGTTTGGGATGATCCTTGTTAAAAATCCCAAGTTTATATTTGATCCTAAAACTATTTTTTTTGTTTTTCATTTTTGGGATAGTCCTCATAAATTCTGGGGTTTAGATTCACCCTTGTGTAAAATTCATCGTTTTGATTTCTCCCATGTAAATAAATATCTCTTTTGTAGTGGGTGATCTAGTCCATATATTGGGGTGTGAAGAGTAGAGTAGGATCATTTAGATATGAACAACTATAAAAATTCATTATGTTCAAATCTTTTATTTTCTTTATACACTCTTCACACATCCACTTCTATTATTCTTTTATGAAATAATTGTTTAGTAATTTTAAACCACCAAATTCAGTTCTACATTTTAATTAATCTGATAATTTTAATAAATTTATATTCACCCTTTATATACCATGTTACATAATAATATAAAACATAAAACTTAATTTTTTAAAGCATTATGTCAAAATTATCCTAGGGATATTTTTTTTGCATTATCTAAAAAGGTTAATTTTTGGGTGAATAGTCAAAAATATCGATATACTGTCACTTTTATGAAATTATCATGGTATAAAGATAACCTAAAATATTATTAAATCTCATTACTATATAAAATATATGTTTAATTATTAATTTAATTTATTTAAAAATATTATTTTGAACTTTTAAATCTATGTTTTAAATTTTGTAAATTTAAGTAATGTTTTTTATTCTAAGAGAAGATCCATTTTAATTAATTTATTTAATTATGTAATTTCGTGGATATATTTGGTAATTATTGGTTTCAAATTTGTAGAAATATAATTTTATCATTAATAATTCAATTAATTCTATTTGAATCAAAATTATTCTTGATTTTTTTAAAATCATTTTTATGCTTAAAATAATAATTTTTTCTACAAAACATCTCGATGCATTTTCCAAAAAATTATTGAAAATAATTTTTACCACTTATGAAAGTTGAATATTTTAAAATGGATTCCATATTTTGAATAATAATAAATAATATTAGGTAATAATTTCAACTAAATTTTTGGTTATAATGAATAATGAAAATGTTGAATATTTATCAATTTGGTTAAGGGTAAAATGAGTTAAAAGGGTTAAAAATAAATGGATAATGCTTCAAGATAAAATAAAAAACATTATTAAAACTAATTGGTTGATTTTATTTCGTCTCTAAACTTATTATCTTTAAATACAAGATAATTTTGACCCACATTACTTGATTAAGACATCAATTATATAATAATGTTTCAACTATTTACTAGTTTACTACCCACCTCACTTATAAAAGAAAACCCATATCCACTATTATAGAAAAAACTTTAGCAGCTAATATTGAGAAAAACCAACCCAAATACCTTCAAAAATTCATTCCACACATTTTAGATGTCTTAATATTAACAAAAATATACTTTTATAAGGTTTAATGTGTAAGACAATGAAGGTTACCAAAAGAAGAGGAATGCGTTCTTACTGAGATTTTTCATGTTACTATATTATTAAACCCCCAAATATTCAATTAAAATATCAACATAATTAAATAAGTATATTAACTATATATATATATATATGTTTTTATATTAAATATATATACCCATTTTATATCTCCTTACTATTCTATAGAAAATGACTACCTCTCTCGTGCGTACGTGCGACCTACCCTCTCCACGTAGCGGTGTAATTCATTATTCACCCCAAATTTACTTAGATTTTTTTAAAGATATAAATAATTAATATATATTATATTTATGACATAATCATGATTCTATAAATATAAAATATCATTTACCTTCCATCCCTTCCATTCGTTGGATATTGATAATATTCTTTATGCATACGTGTGAACTACCTCATCCACGAAGTGATACGACGTGTTTTTAATTACCACCATGATTTTATTTTTATAAAATTTTATATAATAATAATAAATTATATTCAATACATTATTAATAATATAGATATATTGTAACTATTTCATAACACCTTTAACCATGGTTAATATACTAAAATAATTTTGGCGAAATTATTCAAACAACCTTAAGTAGTCAATATCAATAAGAATTATTCAATGAATAAATACCAAATGATTATAAAAGAACCTAAAAAAAGGTAAATATAGATGAAAAATGGTTTTAATAAACTATTAAATAAATTTAAATTGATTATTCCGGAGGATATAATGTTTCTGACCAAGAGGAAGTGGGAGAAAATGGTTTACTCTACAACCTCATTTTTAGGGGTTTTTTTATGATTAAATTTACATCAAGGGAAATTAAAATATATTTCTAATTTAAATATTTTGAGTTTTATTCTAATATAATTAAATATTTATTTTAAATGTTTTTCTTAACTTTTTTTCTTGGGTACTTAATATGATCGATGGAATTATTTTTACGAAAAGCTAATCTTTTTCCCCCTTCGGTTGAAAATCATTTTCTCCCATGTCCATGTTCATTAAATTGTTTTCAAGAATGTACTTTTATATTATCAAATTATTATTTAATGTATTTTCAAACCATATTTTAATTTATTTAATTTTTTTTAAAAGGATTATTCGTTTCATTTTTTTAGAAATGTACATTTGAATTTTTTCTGAAAGCATTAAAGATGTCATTGTTTTTACATTTAAAGAATGAAATGATTTTACCTTCATTATACCAAATCTTTTTTTAAAGCATAATTTACAGTTCTCCATGATTATTTTCAAAGAAAAACAATTTCCCAAAAATCTGTAGTTTTTTTAAAATTTTATAATACTAAATGGATGTTTTTCTTATGCTTTCAAAAAAAGGCTCTAATGTTCATTTAAAGGAATTTTCATATATGTAAACATATTTTGATTATTGTTATTCTTTACTGGTGATATACTCTAAGAATACCATCCAAATTATTTCTATAGATGAATTATGATTATATTTTTCTATTTATTGATTGTGGAAAATATTAACATTTAAAGTGATACTTTTTCAAAATGAATGTTTATATTGTTCATCTATTGGGTAATTATTTATTTATTTAAAATAATGAATAAATTAGACTTATTAAGTGATGGCTGGGGACTATTACAGAACCTCAACATTTTGTTCGGTCTAATGAGATAAACTAGTTTGGTTATTTGGTGCACACCTTACCTATTTATGTATGATGTCTTGGAATGAGTCATTGGTTGTAAGATCATGATATCCAATATTATGCAATTTATCATTATGAGACTAGATATTGTTACCCATATAAATATTTTTTATGTCATCCAAGGATATATTTACCTTTTATGATAATGGATATATGAAGTTTTGATTACTCTTAATCTATACCATAATATTTATGATTTAATTACCCAATGATAGTTTCTATTGTAAACATTCCCTTACTGAGAATCTGAGATAACCCTTTATTATGTTTTCCTTTCACTAGGATAGAAAAAAGGGTTATTTCAAAAGTTTTAAGGATTTAATAAAATAAATAATAAATTTATTAGTAGAATTTAAGGTTGTATTTAATGTTTTCAAATGTAATGTTAGAATCATGTATGTATCTAGTATATCGAGACTAATAAATTATTCAATCCTTCAAGATGTGATCACTTATATCTTGTGAAAATGTAGTAAGTTTACTATCAACTCTGGGTTAATGGATTCAGGGTGTTATATTTGGTATTAAGTGAAGTTTAGTATAAAACATGGGAACTATATTTAGGAAAACATATATTACAGAACATAACTCTATAAAAGACTACAAGAATAAGTCTATGTATAAGATAATATCATGATGTTTTTGTAAAGTATATTATGTGTGGTTTCTTATATATGGCATCCATATTAGGATACCTACATGTGGATGAGGATGTGGCATAGATAAACCTAGTGGTAAACACTATGAAGAATGATGTTTGAGTATCAACTCGATCATCACTTGGTCCTATATGAGTGGGCCTAAGATTGTACACCCATCTAGACACTGATGAGGAATATTATTTAGTGTATTTAAACAATATTTATGAACTATTATGAAATATTTTAAAATATTATCATGATTTGGGGATATTACCAAAGATAACGAGATTATTCTTCTGATATTAGTAATGTATAAATTCTCAATTTATATTAGGTATTGCACCAGATTTTGAATTATACATTCCGATTTATAATGTTATCCGAAAATATATAGTATGAAATTATTTCAAAATGGTACCTAATGGAAGTAAGGTAATGAATGTCGATAACCATATTAAATTTAATTATTTTCCATTTCAATATTGAAAAAATTGCTTATTGTGATGGGTTCCTGGTGCAAATGCTCTTTTACGACGGATTGCCATCGCAAATGGCCCTGTTACGGAAATGGATGTCACAAATATTACCTTTTACGATGGTCCACCACAAAAGGTAATCATTGTGATAGGAATTGACACCATCAAAAAAAAGGTTCGACGATTTTTTAAAACTCTATTGTGACAGGCCGACCACCCGTCGTAAATAGTTTTCCCGAGTTTTACATTTTTGTGACGGATCTTTCCAAATACTGTGGAAAATATGAATAAAAATAAAAAGTTTTGTGACGGGCCCGTCACAAATAGTTGAAAATAAAATAAAATAAATAATAATATGATAATAATATAAATGAAATCATAATAGTAATATTAGTAAAATAAAATTATTTATAAAATAACACTAATAACAATAATAATATAATATTAATATAAATGACATAATAATATTATTATTCATAAAATAAAATTAATTGTAAAATAATTAAATAATATAATTATAATATTGATAATATTAATGAAATAATAATAATAATATTAGAAAAATAATAAACTTTTTAGTATTATCAAAAAAATATAAAAATATATTAATTAATAAAATAATAATTATAATAAATAAATTAAATAAATAATAAAAACTGTAATATTTGAGACAATATGAAAAACTCACTATTAAAAACTTAAAATTGTTAATATTACAAAAAAACACATTCAAATGTTTTATCATAAAATAAAAATACATCACTGGGGGGAAGGATCGTCTGGAGTAGCTGGAGGAGATGGTAGAGATAACTCCATACCTAAACTACGAGTCAGACATCAAATGTACTTCATATTCTCCTACTTCAGCTAATATCTCCATCGACACATGTCATCCTGCATATCCTTCTACTGTTGTTGTTTTTTTAGGAACTCTTCATACTGTTGATGCTGCTACAGATGCATCTCCTCTTGCTCTCTACGCATAGTCACTATATGCTCACTCTGAGCTCGAAGTTCCTCCTCATACTGTGCATGAGATGATAATGAATCTCTGCGATCTCTGCTCGAACTAGATGTTGACATCCCTGAGGTGCCATAAAAAGCCTCAGGGGTAAATCTAGAGCTGATACCAACAACTCGGCCTTTTTCGAAGGCATACTAGGTCGCATGCATCCATGCTGCCAAATCAAATTGGGGGTCATAGGTCTGACCATCAGTCTCAGCCTGACTCTCACCATGTTTATGAGAAGTAACATTCTCATATGACTCTTTCAATTGTAATTTAAAATTAAAATAGTTAAAATACTATTTGTAGTTAAATTTAAAACTCAAAAAGAAATTATACTGAACACAATTCGACATTGGTGATCATCTCTAATCTCCCCAGTGGCTGCATCACTGTACATCCTCCTATAAATGTCGTACTCCATAATATCGAGCTGTGCGACTGCCTATATGGAAATAAAATAAACTGTTTAAATTTAAATTTATATATAATATTTAAAAAAGTATACTTACAATGTGATCTCTATGCATACTGAATGTACGACTACCAGCTCGATGTGTCACCTCATGTCTCCCCTGATTTTTGAAACCTACTAAAAATCTACTCTAAAACCACATAATAAACCAATGTGTACATAATCCATCTGAAACCTGAGATGAAATGTAATTAGGTTGGTGGATGTGTTATGTCTCATCAAACTCTATCACTTATGCTTTCTCCATTGATTTCCTTTTTAAATTTTGCAAAAACTAAGTGAAACACAGACACATAAATCCTTTCCATGCCTTCCAGATATCCTCATGAATTCTCTCATCAATGGGATACCATAAACCCTATAAATAATTTATTATATCATGTTATTAATTAAATTAATTTAAAAATAAATATTATTTATTTATTTACCATCCAATACTCAAACATGCAGTGCTATAAATCAATAAGAATCTGATCCCATGACACCCATACATTAGAAAAACATTGTGCAATATAGCACTCCGCTATCCAAAAACTACATGCGAAAAGTTGTGAAAACATAACAATTAATAAAACAATTAGAATTTAAATAAATTAATAAAAACTAACTAGAATAAATAGGTAAACGTACCACTCTGTGTGTGGATCAAACCCAAGATGTGGATGTTTCTCGGGGATAGGTTCAGGAATAATTAGTCGGGCTAGAAAACACCCCCTCTGAGTGCCCCCTGAACCGCTAGCAGTCTGAGGTTCAGATGATCAGACATCTTGCTCGTCCAATGGTAGATCAACCTCATTTAACCAATGATAATATCCTAATCCATCTGAAACATGAAATTATTGTTGATAAAAATAGTTGAAAACAACTATTATATATAGATATATATTATATATGATTATAACCGTCATTTAACTATGTAAGTGTCCATATTCATCCTCATCTTTATAGATTTCGATGTCAATGTATTCATCTTCATCCTAAACATCATCAATTTCGATATTTGTTTCAGTTTCTTCATCTATTTTCATTTCAAATTCGGTTGTAACATCAATAACATCATCGTCACCATGGACCCTTAAATATGGTGTGTCATCAATGATATTTATGTATATTCGTAAAAAATACGGATTCAGAGTAGTCTCTTGAAAAATTTCATTTCCTTTCACTCCAGTGGAACCACATTCACTTTCAGTAAAATGATTCACTCAAGATTTAATTTTTATTATGTTCCACTAATAACCCAACTCCCATAAAGTAGAACAATAATTTTCATAACACATTTTATGTTCCTTATGGGACAATAAAAACGGTTCATTTTATGCAAGAAGACTTTTATATTTAATATCAATGATTCTGTGGATTTAATGGACACAAAAGCCTCTCTTAGTAAGCAACCATTGACATTTAAACATCATTATGTAATGTCATCCTAGATAAAACTATTTAATGATTTCTTCCAGCATGCCATAAAATTAAACTTCAGTTTATCTATGATGTGATCCTCTCAAGAAAACAACACTATTCATTATTTTCATGATTCCCCATATGCACATTCAAGAATACTTTCATTTTTTTATTCTCGATTGGATGTTAAGCCTGTAGTCACGGGTTCGAGTAAAAGCGGAGGAAATTTAAATCCTTGTCAGGTAGGGGATAGTTCCTGCCGCATGTTATTTGGGACAGTCTGAGGTGGGAGCCTATTATTGGCCTGCGAGTGGGGGTCTGCTTCCTTCCAGAAGGATGGGCTCAAGCGTGGCTGAGTTCGTCGGGCTTTAGGCCTACCGGGTTCGTTACAATAAGAAATCTTGAACACCCTAAATATATACAGGAATTAAGCCAAAACCATTTGGAATCCTCTGCTAATTTATCCAAGCACAATCATCTAATAATGACTATTTTCGACTTCCATTCTCCATATTTTTATAAAAAATATGAAATAATTAGTCATTTTTTATAATTAGATATAAAATAAACACAATCCAAAAAATATAAGACAATTAAATTCTATTTTCTTGCAATTTATAAAAATTCATATTATTTTATAATTATTTATACTATTTTTTAAGCTTTTATACTAATATAAACTCATTTATAAAAATATATACTAATTACCACTGATTATTATTAATTACTGGTATTTTGTACTAGTTTTTATTAATTAATGGGGGCACAATTTCCAACGGATTAGTTAAAGATCTTTTGCATGACGACTCATCTCCTTGCAACATTTTGAGATTAAAATCACTATGAAAATTCTACTCTATCTTACAAATATCCATTTATATATTCATGAGGATGGAGAGCGGGGATGCCTTGCCGAGATGCTCTTCATGCTCGTGAATTAGAAAACTGATATACGTATGTCGGAGAATACTTTTCATAGTGATTTTAGTTGGATAAGTTCCAAGGAGATTAGTCATTGGAAAAAGATCCTCTTTCTTTTGATGAATCACCTCCATGCAAATTTCTCTAACTTTAATCACTATGAAATATTTTATCCCCCGTACGTCAGAGAAGAATTTTCATACTAATTCCACTAGGATAAAGTTTCAAGTATTTGAGGCATCGATCAAAAGAAATGCCTCTAATCCGTTGGAAATTGTTATAGTTCATCAATGAACTTGAATTTTTTCCAATTTTTACTAATTAATCCAAATTATTACTATTTAATCCAAATTATAACTAATTAATCCTAATTATTTCAAATTAAACCTAATTGTTACTAATTGTTAGTAATTTTTACAAATTGTTACTAATTCTTACTAATTGTTACAGATTTATCCTAATTTTTACGAATTGTTACTAATAGTTACTAATTAACCCTAGTTGTTACTAATTAATCAGAATTAATCCTAATTATTACTAGTTATTCCAACTTATTTCTAATTAATCCTAATTTTTATTGATTAATTCTAATTTTTACTAATTAATTCTAATTATTATTAATTATTACTATTTATTACAAATTATTACTAATTGTTGCTAATAATTAGAAATTATTAGTAATTATTAAAACTTATTACTAATTGTTACAAATTATTACAAATTTTTACGAATTATTACAAATTATTATTAATTATTACTAATTATTTCAAATTTTTACTAAATAATCTTAATTACGACTAATTAATCCTAATTATTACTAATTAATCCTAATTTTTACTAATTATTACTTACTATTACTAATTATTACTAATTATTACTAAGTATTACTAATTATTACTTATTATTAGTAATTATTAGTAATTATTAAAAATTAGTACTAATTATTATAAATTTTTACTAATTTTTACTAATTATTACTAATTTTTACTAATTATTACTAATTATTACTGATTATTAGTAATTATCACTAATTATTACTAATTATTAATAATTATTACTAATTATTAACAATTGTTACTATCTATTACTAATTATTACTCATTATTCCTAATTATTTCTAATTATTACTAATCATTACTAATTATTAAAAATTATTACAAATTGTTACTAATTATTACCAATTATTAAAAATTATTATTAATTATTACTAATTATTACTAATCATCACAATTACTAATTATTATAATTACTAATTATTATAATTTATTACTAATTATTACTAATTATTACTAATTATTACTAATTATTACTAATTATTACAATTTATTACTAATTAATACAAATTAATACAAATTATTACTAATTAATACTAATTATTACTAATTAATACTTATTAATACTAATTAATACTATTTATTACTAATTAATACTTATTTTAACTAATTATTTCTAATTATTACTAATTATTTCTATTTATTACTAATTATTACTAATTATTATTATTTATTACAAATTAATACTAATTATTTTTAATTATTACTAATTATTACTAATTGTTACTAATTATTACAAAATAATATTTGTTATTACAAATTATTACTAATTATTTCCAATTGTTAGTAATTATTACAAATTATTACAAATTATTTCAAATTATTATGGATTATTACTAATTATTACTAATTATTACTAATTATTACTAATTTTTACAAATTATTACAAATTATTACAAATTATTACAAATTATTACAAATTATTAATAATTATTACTAAATATTACAAATTATTACAAATTATTACAATTTATGACTGATTATTACAATTTATTACTCATTATAAGAATTTATTACAAATCATTACAATTTATTAATAATAATTACAATTTATTACTAATTATTACAATTTATTACTTGTTATTATAATTTATTACTAATTATTACTAATTATTACAATTTTTTACTAATTATTACAATTTATTACTATTTATTACTAATTATTATTATTTATTACTAATTATTATGAATTAATACAGATTAATCCTAATTATTACTAATTATTTCAATTTATTACTAATTATTTCAATTTATTACTAATTATTTCAATTTATTGCTAATTATTTCAATTTATCACTAAATATTTCAATTTATTACTAAATATTAAAATTTATTACTAACTATTACAATTTATTACTAATTATTTCAATTTATTACTAATTATTTCAATTTATTTCTAATTATTAGAATTTATTACTAATTATTGGAATTTATTACTAATTATTAGAATTTATTACTAATTATTAAAATTTATTATTAATTATTACAATTTATTATAGATTACTACAATTTATTACTAGTTATTACAATTTACTACTAGTTATTACAATTTATTACTAATTACTACTAATTATTTACAATTAACACTTAAAAAAAACTATTCATTAAAATAAATACTGAAAAAACAAACATCTAATTCTAATTTAATTTAATTGCATCTAGCTAACAAAAATTAGAAATAATTTTAAATAAAATAAATCAACTAAACAATAAAAAATTTATAATAACTTTGAAACTGAAGCTTTCAGAGTATAAAACCTGCGGATTTTGCTCCGATTTAAAAGTTTAAAATATGAAAAAATTTAGAAGAAAATTTTTCAAAAGTGATAGAGAGAGAAGTTGAAAAAGAAGTAGAATGATATGAAAAAAGGATAAGGGTATATATAGGTTAGATTATTTGCGACTATAAGCCCGTTGCAAATAGTTGCATTTGCGACGGGTCCTATTGCAAATGCCCACTGGCCGCATTAGTTAGAGTCGATCGAAAACAATTACGATGAGTCCTGTTACAAATGGGTACCCACCGAAATAGTATTTGGGACAACACAAGTATCCCGTCCAAAATACTAAAAATCGTTGTCGGGTATTTGCGACCGGCATAAGAACCCGTCACAAATAGCCCTGCCTGCGATTTGCCGCGCAGTTGGCGCCAAACCTTTTGCGACGGGTTCTAACCCCCCGTCGCAAATATCTCGTCCCAAATGACAATTTTTCCTATAGAGTGTGATCAAGTCCACTAGGATGGTATTAGAGGTGATAAGATTATTAAAATATTAGGACAATTGGGTCATGTTATAACTAATAAACTATCCCATATAGAACAAATTATTACTTAAAAACATGATTCAATAATTTTATATCGCATTATAGGGTAGAAACCTTCTTCCACTAATTTTTTCAAGAATTGTGAAAAGATATTTCTTGTAATTGAGATGTAATGAAACAGGGAAGGTTATTTTGGTAGTGTATTACTTAAAGGAAGATGATGATCAATGGGGGTCATTTATTCAAAATGAAAAATACGAAGATATAGATAGAATATAATGAAATACTTTTAAGGAGATATCCTTTGAAAAATACTTTCCTTCTGGGTGGTGAGATGATTGGGAAAGACAATTACATAATCTAACACAGAAGTATGAGGAATGTCTTACTGAGTATGAGTAAAACATTATCAGATTAGAAATTCATGTTATAGAATGCATTCATAATCAAGATGGTAATATTGACAATTTCTTTTATGGTATTAATCTAATCCTCTAAAAGGAACTAGAAATGTTTTATTTATATGATGATATGGAATCAAATTCAATTAGGATGATGAAATAATTCCTCAAGACATATAGTTTCAAAGGAAATCCAATGAAACATAGGATAACATTGCACCAAAAAAAATTAATGAGGTGAAGAAAAATAATGGATAAAGGAACATTCCATATGTGATAATTATGGATAGAAACACCTTGGTAGTTTCTTGAAGGGAATGTGAGTTTTCTTTAAGTTTGAAGAGAAGGATATCAGGTATATGAATGAAATGGAAAGAGACAAGCCTTCAATGTATTATATTTCAACAATAAGGATATGTGAAATTACACAAATGAATGCTCTAAGAGTCAATGTAATTTACCTTTGAAAATCATAAGGGAGAAAATACAAGCTTTTACAATTATTAATGATGAAGTTGAAATCACTTAAGTTGTTATAGCATGTACTTTTATTAGAAACTCATTATTTATTTGATTATGGATCTATACAGTCTTTTATGTTTTTCATGGATATTAAATCATCCCTCGACACTCTAAGGAAGGAATTTTCATTCAATAAATGGATTGGGAATATGGTTAATGAGAATATATCAAGTAGTTTCTATTGAGATAAATAGATATTCCTTAGTTTAAAACATTTCTTTTATAACTATGTTTATATTTGACATAATTTTTAGGGTTTAATTTGTTTTAGGACTTAAGAATTAGTAGAAGAAGTATAAAATAATCTATGTTAAACTATTGGTATTGTAATTTAAAGGTTAAAGTATTATATTATTTCTATGTGTGTTATTATTGATGTTTTAGGAATTAATGAATTACTTATTCGTAAGAAGGTTTATTCATATTGAGTTTTATCTTAAATTTTTATAATTATTTTCAGATAAGTTAAATAACCTATCATTATTTTATGGATATTATTGTCCATTGAAGATTGATTTACATTCTTTAGGCATGAAAATATTCCTCTTAGTCATTCATCATTAGAATCAGATGTAGAAATTGATTAAAATACTCAATCAAATGGATAATATTTAATATATAAAGTGAAAGGAATCAAGTAAGTATATTTTCTTATAATTACTCAAACACAAAAAAATAAAGGATAAATATATCAGTTTTTTTATTGGAAAATATCAATTAAATATCTAGGCACTCATTTAGAAATACATTCACAAGTGGAATTCTTATAAAGGTACACATATTGTTTATTTATGAAATAATAAGATCCTTAGTATTAACATAAAAATTATAATTCATGATAAAATATATTATAATTTCTTGATATTCTCAAAATTAAATAAAATTATGAGGATGAAATTTTCTGAAGGAGGAGATAATATAACAAACTAGGATTTTATTTTCATTAAAACCAATTTTACATTTGATAGCATGAACCACACAAATCCTTGATCTTAAATGAACTGCAAAATAATATTATTTAAATATGACTGTTATATCCTAGTCATTGTATTGGATGGTATAAATAGGAATAATTGAATTATGAAATATATGAAAAAATTAATTTCTTAATAAAATATTGAATTCAATAAAAAAAAGTTTACATCAAGAGAATTATTGTTTCTATGAAAAGTATAAGAATAAATTCAGTTTAGACCATAAGAATGCATTCTTAATAAAAATGGATTTATGTGTTTTATGTGTGAATAAATAGAATTAATCTCTAAATTTTATAGAAATTATATTTTAAAAAATGATCTTTTTTTTTGAAATTATTATGTCAAAAATAGCGTAGAGTGAATGTTTGAGATTTTTATGAAAATGTTTAGTTTTGGATGAATCGCCAAAAATACTGATTTTTAAAATACTATCACTTTTAGGACATTATCATGATATAAAAATAAATTTAAATATTTTTAAATTATGTTACTATATTAAAATTATGTTTAGTAATGAATATTGTTTATTTCAAATATATTATTTTTAATTTATAAATCTATGCATTACATTTTTTAAATATAAGCAATTTTTTATTCTAATATAAGAACTATTTTGATACATTTATTTAATAATGAATTTTCATGGATATATTTGGGTTTCATTGGTTTTAAAGTAAAATAAATATAATTTTATCATAAATAAATCAATTAATTACATTTTAATCAACATTATTCATGATCTTTTTGAAAAATACTTTTTACTCTTAAAACATGCGTTTTTCTCAAAATGATTCTCATTGCAATTTGCGAACATATATTAAATGTAATTTTTACCACTTATGGAAATTGAAATTTTAAAATAGATTCCATAATTATAATAATCATAATTTATATTATTTAATAAGTTAAACTTAATTTTTGATCATAATTAATAATAACCATGATAAATATTTATCACTTTGGTTATGTGTAAAATGAGTTAAAAGGGTTAAAAATAAAAAGACAATGTTTCAAGATAACATAAAATGATTTATTAATTCTGATATTTCGTTTTATTTTTACCTTAACCTTAAATACATCAAATCTATGATAATTTGGACCCAATTTAATTTAGAAATACATATATTATATAATAAATTTTTTAGTATATATAAGTTTTCTAGCCACCTCACATATAAAAGGGCACCACTTATCCTCTCTTATACAAACTACATAAGCCAAGTTTTTTACCAATACATTCCCAAATACCTTTCCAACATCCCTTCCAAATTTTTGAAGTCCTGAGTCTCACCAAAAAACCACTTCAAGGATGATTAAGGTGTAAGCCATAAGAGGTTACAAAAAGAAGAGGTATATGTTCTTAACGACACTTTTCCAGTTCCTTTCTTCTTAAAACTACACCAAATATTAAATAACAATATCTACATAATTACATAAGTATATTCACCAAACTTAGATGTTGTTATGTGAATGTTTTATCCTTTTTATATCTCCTTTCCATCCAATGGAAAATGAAAACATCGCTTGTACGCACGTAAGACCTATAATCTCCACGTAGTAGTGAAATTTGTTTATCATAAAAACTTTACTTGTGTCACACCCAAAATTTTAATTTTCCTTTATTATTATTATTTATTTATTATTTTTAACCTTTTTTTATTTCCATGAATAATTTTAAGTGAAATTTCATGTTTCAGAATTTTTGGGTCAGTGTTTGGCACCATGCATGGTTAGTGCACACAATTTGGTCAGATGCGTTGTGACTACCCTTAAACAAGGGGTGTTTCATGTTCATTTTATTCTCACATAGTTTTTATAAAATGGTTAGTTCATGATGAATTCTAAGACATGTGAGTCTTAGGAGAAACCATGTGGGAGCATGGGGTGTCTGGGAGCTAGCCTAAAACTTGCACACAGTTAGAGGGAATCTTCCCAAAATCCTACAGGTGTGTCTACATTTATAAAAGATATGTTTTTCATAGTTGGAACATGGTTTTAAGACTACACACCCTAATTTTTTGTGGGTGTATTTTTCTTCTAGTGTATAGTTCACAGTTTGGAAAACTATATGACATAATCATGCTACCATCCCAAATCTTTAAAATATTTGGATTTCTCTTTTCCCTTTATGAAAATAAAACTAAAACGGCGGTGTTTCTTCCCATATTCATTAAATTATGCCCTTTTTAAAATTGGTTCAACCTATGCTATCCTCCCTTTTTATTTTTTGTTCTCTCAAATCAAATTTTGGTGGATTCCATCTTGGTTAAGCTTTATTCTTCCTCCCATTCCTTCTTCCTTTTGTTTATCTCTTCTCCCTTGGATTGGTTTCTCCGTGACTGAACCCTAGGGTGGGGTTTGAATTATGTGGGTTGTTTCTGTTGATGTTATACTGTTTGGTTGGGGTATTGTACCTTTTTCTTCATTATTTTGATGGTTTTGTGGCTTTATCACTCTAATGAGGTAGGAAAATCCATCTATTCTATTTTCTATAACATTCCATTTGAGGGTTGAGCCTTTCTAAATTCATTATATATTTTTTCATGCTATTTGGTTTATAAATTAAATTATCAAATCTTTTTTGAGTTTAGTTTGAATATAAAATCTTTTTTATATGAATTTATATAACTATGTATATATTTGTTCAAAGTATATGTATGAAATTTGTTTGATAAAATGGGAAGTGGACTTTAAAATGGATTTTTGGTGTTTTATTTATTGTTTAGATTTTTTTTTGGGATTTGGTTAAATTTATTTCCATGTTAAACTATGTTTTGGAAATCATTTGGCCTGTTTATGTATTTGGTACCAATATATGCTAGGATCTTATGTTTTTTTCCAAATAATTCTTCTGTATCTCTCAAATTTGAATCTTGAAATTATTATAGATGTATATCTATATACATGTGTTATATGTGAGAAGATATATGTTCTTGTGGTGCACATATATATGTTTTCATGTATATAAATGTAAAATTACATAGAATGACATCCATAAAAATATTTTTCGTCTCAAATGGCCCTATGGTTTCCAAATACCTTCCAAATAATGGTTTAAGCTTGTGTTTTCTAAAACCTATATTTAATGCCTTGTTTGAAAATTTGAAAATATAGTTTTACGAATTAATTGAATCTAGAATATTTTTAAAATAAATATGTTTTCCCAAAAAATTGTTATTAATTTAAAATTTTAAGGCCTAGTTACTAACATTAAAATGTTTTCTTGAAAGACCATGCCTCTATTATAAGGCCCCGACCTTAAAACCTTACTTAATATTGAATTAAATGAATAATTCACATTGAGGATATTTTCAGGTTTAGAGTTTTATATAATTAGAACATAACTATTACATCTCAAAAGATTACAAAGTAGACACTTCTACTAAGTTTCCATAATAAAAAAACTCTTAAAAAGAAACATGTCTAGTCCCATGTTTTATATAACATGACATTCCCTTGATCCCATCCTTGACCTTATTCCAAATTAAGTCCTGTGAAAAACATTTCAAAAATACTTGGGGTGAGCATAAAAAGCTCAGTAAGGGATACACAAAGAATAAAAACTATTAGTTTTTCAAAACAACAAGTAAACCATGTATAATTTATCAAAGTAATACTTTTCACCTTCATGAAGTAGTAAAAACTCTTCACTGAAAAAAGTATAATTACTTACCTTTTTGTAACCAAAGGATTACCATAAAACCCATATAAAGAACACATAACTTATAAAGGTAACTTGGGACATAAATATACTTAAGTGGAATAACCATACGGTCGACTTCCACACATATCAGTTAATGGAATAGCCATTCGGCCAACTTCCATACATACTTAATGGAATAGCCATACGACCGACTTCCATACCCAATGCATTGGAGGTTATAACTCAACCACCCGTCCTGGTATTCATGGCACCACCCGTTATATGGTTTATCACGTAACCACCCGTTAAATTTCCAAGTACCATAATAAAATCATGAGACATAAAACAAATATAATGGAAAGAAAACATTTCCACACTTTGATCACAATATATCACTCAAATATATTGACATAAAAAATCCATTATAAAAACCATTTTCAATACCAAAATACATAAAAGAGTATATGGTATTTATTTCATTTTAAAAACATCATGGCTTGTCGAGGAAGCCAAAGACTAAATAATACTCGCGGTGGCGGAAAAGGTCATTGTCACTGCGTATGTTAAAAGAAACATTCCTTCTTGTCGTTTAGTAAAATTATTCGTATAAAAATATTCCTTTTGTATAAAAGTAAAAGTCAAAGGGGGTTATACACTGTATAAAAGAAAGTTGTGTATAAAATGAAATATTCCTCAATGAAAGGAGATTGAGACGTAGTCCCATACAAAGACGGTATCCTTGGTTTAAGGATAAATCAATTACATAATTATGTGTGACAAATGAATACCCCAAATATAAGTGGATATTAAGTGTAAAATAATCAAAGGTCATTCACACATATTCAAAGGATGACATATTCAATAACTACATGTGGAACCCAAAGAAATCGAAATTGGGTTAAGAAGTTCCCTTGACAGCCTAACGACGTCACATCAAAATGAGTTGATGAGAGATAAAAAGTGTATCTCATCACTTGGACAAAAAAGTTACATCAATAAGGATATATGAGAACATATCCCAACATAACAATATGTAAATTAAAAGACCCAACAAAAGAAGTTTTTTAAAAAGAGGAGGGTGAAAGGTTCCCTTACCGACGTGGGTATCCTTCAAAACATACACCCCATGAAAGAAGGACAATACATCATTGATATAAATACTCATAAAACAATAGTATATTACAAAAATAGTAGAATAATGGGCAGTACGTACACCAATCAAAGGAAATTGTGGAAAATGTAGCATAAATCTCACGGGAATAAAAGTGAGATGAAAAATCCGTTACAAAAACTCGGCAGCCTAACAGCGCCACATAAAACATACAAAAATGGATTTATGAGATCAAATAGGGTATCTAATCATATTAACATAAAGTTTATAGAAAGAGTAATATAAAAGAACATCCCCCCAACATAACAATGTGGAGCTTAAAAGAAGTGACATAAAGGAGAGTACTTAAAAAGGAAGAGAGAGGTTGGATCTCTTACGAAAAATGCGGCAGCCTAACGGCACCACTCAAAACTTCCAAAATGGATTGATGAGAGAGAATAGGGTCTCTAATCATATGAACATAATAATTAAAGTAGGATTAATATAAAATATCATCCCAATAATATGAAAGATGATCTTAAAAGGAATGACATAAAAGAGCGTACTTAAAAAGAAAGAGAGGAGTAGGATCCCTTACCTTGGGTCCGACTTGACTCGATCATTCTTTAACGTCCTGAATAATAAACTTGAGTTAATTTATACTTGCTTAAGAACCTTTTAAAAGTTCATTATTCCTTTTATATCAATTATTGACATGTTATAAACATTATGTAATCATTTAAGTTAATAATGTTTGTTTTGTCGATATTTGGTTCTTAAGTCGAAAGTGGACTTCTTACAATTACATGTTGTTCGTGTGGTCAAAGGTTCTTTATATCCAGAATGACATTCCTGATTCGGATATCATATAAATAATATATATCTAGAATATACATGTATTTATAATATCACATAATCATTTAGAGGTAAGAAATGAAATGCACCGTTCATAGAGACGGTAAGCCGTACGTACGCATGAATGCTACTTTCATTTCTTTGTCATATTAATGGAATTAAAACTAAATGAGAGGTATTTATATTTTAATTCCATAATTATATTCATAATTTATATGTATCATTCATCATATATATCCATTATATACATGTACTTATAATAGTACATTACATTTAGGGATAAGAAAAGAAATGCACCGTTCATGGAGACGGTAAGCCGTACGTACGCATGAACGCTACTTTCATATCTATCTCATACTTTAATGGAAAGAAATAATAATCATATAGAGGTATATAATAATTCCATTATAACAACATATATAATAACATTAAATCCATCCTTTATACGTCCCACGTATGGCATTAACGAATCACATCACTTTGAGGGGGCGGTAGTCCGCACTTCCTAAAATGAAGAGATCACGTATACCCATAATGGAAGGCATAAAGGTAAGCCACAAATGAAAAATACAGAAGCTTAAGTAAAACATAAACATATTATATATCATATATATATATATAGTGGCATCTTAATGGACACCTTTCAAGGTGTTAAAAGAATGTTGAACAATCATCGTTTCGGGAGGCCGAAATTCGCCATCCACAGAAATAGTATGTTCTTTAACCATTAGATGTAGGTGTGTGTAAGTGTATACATAATACTTCTTATAACAACATCCTAGTATATTTAGGATACTGGAGTTTTTACAAAAGAAAAGAATAAAAAGAGTTTAGGGGGTTGGAGAAGAAAAATAAAACAAAAGGACTCAAAAGAAGACATTACCTTAAAATCGGGTAACTCCCCTTGGTTTGAGATCAAATGATTCCTTGGAAAGAATTCTGTCCAAAGTGAGGCTTCAAGGAGGAATAGAGGGATGTGGAGAGCCAAAATGGGCAGGGGTTGGAAGATCCAAAGGCTTTTGGAGTGTGGGTAAGGAGGTTGAGGTGGGGGCCTTTTATAAGAGGAGAGGAGGGGCACTCTTGGAAGGTAAAGAAAAGTCACTTTATTTTAAAATGGTATTCGGAATTAAGAGGTCCCATATTGATGTGTTTCGAGGATAAGGTGATAAGGGTTCGAAATCCACTCATACAATAGGTTTTGGACATGTGTAGGTCTTATATATTACATTAGCTTTCCATTTTGTTTAAATCGTTAAACAATGAGGTCATCACTGCATCATCATGATGTCATAAATAATTTAATTTATTTAATGTCTAAAAATTTAAAAAAAATACTATGATATAGGAAATTTTTTTATATTTCCAATGAATATTTATAGTCAAAAATCTGATTTGTATAACCCCATGTAAAAATTGTTTTAGTAAAACATTTCATGTTTGTCTCATTTTTACTTTATCTTTAAATAAAAAGATATTAATGTCATTTTTCAACCAAAGTGGATTCATGGGGTCCCCAAGTTTACCCATGGGTTGTCTTGGTCGGCCATGACCAATCCAATTAGGTTAGGACATGTGTCAAGTTCATTTCATATTATTAAAACATTATTTTTACCTTAAACTACACTAATTACCTCTAATCACGATTAAAAACTTAATAAGTTACTATTCACAAAAAAATTATTTTTATCCCATTGAACCACATTTTACTTCTTAATGAAAACCATGTATGTCGTATTTTTGAAATAAAAAACACAAGGATGGCAAAATTTCATTTAAATGGAAAACTCAGTTTTTATAAGTACCACTTAGTGGTTTCACTATTAATCTAAAATTGAAGTTTTTCAGAAAAATCCCAAAAATTCACCCTAAGCTATATTTGATATTCTGAATTCAAAAATGAAGTCTATTTTACAAAATTCAAAACATATAAGTCATATTAATTAATTTAATAATTAATTCCCGCTGTCAGAGCAAATAGAATGTTTTTATGAAACAATAAGTATCAAAAGATTAACACTAGTTTAAGTCAGATTTCAAAGTGAAATTAATTCCAACGACCACTGTAACGCCCCGACCCCAGCTACCCAGAGTCGGTGAATTAATTACATAACATTGGAATGATCACAAGAAAGATCAAAACCCGAAAGACCGATTGGTTTAGTAGCCTTGGAAACACTAGATATAATCATAAAGTTTTACATTACATTTCAAAGTGAAAAACTACTACAACAACAAAGTCTTCATATCCACACTATTAACCCCTCATAATACCCCTGCAAGTCATTCATAAATTACTTCTTCACTACCTGGGAAAAATAAAACATAGAAAAGGGGTGAGCTCAAATGCCCAGTAAGGATAACAATATAGCGGAACATTCAAAATAAGCATAAACATTTAAGGCAATGAATTACTAAAACAAAAGCCTTTTAAAATTGAACTTCAACATAGTATGGAAAAAGGAAAATGAAATAATGCCATTTACTTGTTCACATGGATATTCTACTAATCGAATAATCACATGCAATATCAATAACCACTTTCATAATGTTGGAATGCATAATGCCAGACTATCATAACCACATAGCCAAGGCCTCGTGCCAAGACTACAAATAAGATTTTGTCAAGGCCTTGTGCCAAGACACTATTTTGTCTCATGAGACCTACCGATGCATCGAGGAGCTATAGCGGGCTCCACCCGTCACTTATTAAGTCCAATGCATTCCCATATGAAAAGGTTTAAACATAACATAAACATTCGTATTAAAACTAGAATACGAAATGTCAATAATTTCACCATAAACTATGAATGGTATAAAAATAGCACATCCACAGTCAAACATATCACAAAAACTTCAATACAATATAGAAGTTTTGTATCATAATAAATCAACTTCAAATAATCTTAAAATCCATCAAAGGATGTTGACATAGATGAAATCAAAATTCTTTTTAAAGAAGTATCTCCTTTTATTTTGAAATCATTTAAGATCCATATAAAATAAAACATTTTCTTTGAAAATATTCTTATAAGCTTGTATGGAAAGCTTCGACGATTTTATAACGGCGGAAAATAACCGCACCCGCCGTATAAGTTAAAAAAAACATTCTTACCTCAATTCAGTCGAAAAGGTTAAAAAGGACCTTGTTTTGAAAACGACGGAAAGATTCCTTTATAAACCTCTTATAAAAAGTCAAAAAAGGGTATAAATGACTTTAACCCATATTCTTGTAAATAGTAAAAATGTTTTGAAATACATTTCAAAGAAACATGGATGTGGATGATAAAGAGATCCTAGTAGATTATTACGTATAATACAACCTCGGATAATGAAGAGATTGTGAAATAACCCTTACCTTGTACTTTTCCTTGGTTGGGGTAGGTTAACCTCCTGTATAATAGTGAAATAATTGTTACTAAATTATACAATAATCATATACATTAATATGATATCATATATGATCTTTTAATATTGATTTGATAATAATATCTTAGTATTATCGCCGTTTCGGGTGTTAACTTACTCATTTTCTTTATATGTTTTGTTACATAAGTCATGTTTGTTGTATCTTATTCATATCCAGAATGATATCAAGTCCTTAAACATCATTTTTAAATCATTAAATGATAATTATACTTGAATGGATACGATGGAGAATGAATCTCATCGCGTTCGTGGAGACGGTAGTCCGTACGTACGCACGAACGCTACTTCCATTTAATTTTTATTTTAAAAGAATCAAATCCAAATGATACATAGGTATATTACTATTCCAGTATAATATAATATTTTATATATGTTACTTAAGTTCATTAACACCATCCTTTATACGTTCCATGTGTGGTATGAACGAGTCATATCATTTTAAGGGGGCGGTAGTCCGCACTTCCTCAAATGAAATTATCGTATGTATATACAACATGAAACGAATAATGGTATGAAATAAAATGGAATTACAGAAGCTTATATATAAAATATATATCATTAATATAATATTTAATTATAGTGCCATCATAATGGCCACCATGAGAGGCGGTAAGATGTATTTGAACAATCATCGTTTCGTGAGGCGTTAGTTTTCCATCCACAGAAACATTATGTTCATCATCCATTAGATGGAGTTGTGTGTATGTGTAGTTTGAATACTTCTTATAACAACATCCTAGTATATTGAGGATACTGGTGTTGTTAAAAAATAAAGGAAATAAAAAGAGTTTGGGGGTTGGAGAAGCAAAATAAATGAAAATAATTTAAGAGAAATCGTTACCTTTAATCTAGGTAACTCAATTTGGTTGGAACCAAAGGACTTCTTGAAATGCTTTCTTCCTAAGGGGAAGCTTCAAGGAGGAGGAGAGGGATTTGGGGAGCTTAGTTGGGCAGAGTTTGGACGAGCCAAGTGGCTTGAGAGGTGTGAGGAAAAGAGAAGGAGGAGTGCCCTTTTATAAGAGGGGTGAGGGGCACTTTTGGAAAAGCTAGAAATATTAATTTATAATAAATTCATATTCGGTTTCCAAAGGCTCCAAAGTTGACTATTCAAAGGATGAGGTGGGGATAGGTCGAAAACAACTCATACAATAGAATTTAGACAGGTTTGGGTACTTATATTAACCTTATCTTTAAGTATTAACTCTAAGTTAATTAGTTTCACTTTTACAATGTCTCTTTGTATTTTTATATAATATGGTTAATAAACTTACTATATACATCCAAGAGACCCCCAAGTGGTCCATTAATGATTAACCTATCATAATATAAGTCTCTTGGCCGAACCTTAGATTTTTAGGAATTTAATATCAATTAATAATATAATATTTGTTTTAAGAACTCTTTTATGTCAATTTTGACACTATTCAATAGTTGATTTTTGTGAAACTCATAACAGGTTGATTACTTCTAACAAAGTCAATTAAATCAATACTAATATATCATATTATCCTAGAAAATTAGTGTAATTCATTAAAAGTTTCATATTATATTTATTTGGGTATTTATAATATCAATTATTTTAATTTTTTACTATTTTAGTAATTACTGCATCATCATTGTGTCATAAATAAAATAAATTATTTAATGTCTAAAAATTATAAATAAACCATAATTATGTAGGAAATCGTTTTAGCTTTCTAATGAATATTTATAATCGAAAATCCAACATGTATAACCCTATGTAAAAATTGGTCTTCTAAAAGATGTAAGCTTATGCCATTTTTATTTTTATTTTAACTTTATTAATATAATGTGTCCCTACCACATACAAGTGGCTCCAAGGGGTCCCCAAATTGACCCAAGGATGCCCATGGTCGGGTATGTGTCCACCAATAAGGTTAGGACACGTTCTAGGGTAATTTTGTTTTATTATAATATTATTTTTTTAACCCTTATTTACCGGATTTACCCTTTAACCATGGTAAATAAAATATTTACCGCAGTAATTATTCAAAATGTATAAAAATAAAAGTTACCTATTTACATAATTTGGAAATCCTGATTCCAAATATGGAATCCATTTTCCTAAATTCAAAACACAGAAGTGGCAGAAATTAATTTAAAATTAATTCCCGCTGTCAAAACAAAAAGCGTGTTTTTAAGAGATAATAACTATCAAAAGATTGACACTTGTTTATGTTCGGTTTAATTGTAAAATTATGTCCAATGATAAACATTAAATTGAATGGTAAAAATATATTCTAAATATACTTTAAAACCACTCAAATTCATAATTTATCACTATTAATTATTTTGATTAAAAAAGTTGTTTTTAATTAAAATTTAGAAATTTTCACTATTCATCAAAATATGAAAGTTATCCGAAATGTACCAAAATTTCACCTTAGGCTAAATTCGATATTCCGAATCCAAAAATGAAGTCCATTTTGAAATATAAAATATATATGATTTCAAAAAGTAGGTATTACTATTCACAACGGCTAGTTTAATTAGTTTTGGTGTGTGTTAGAACTCGAGGTTGCGTACAACACACGCTATCGCATTATTCGAAGAGAAGCGTACCGTAGAAGCTTGGGGTGTTACATTCTCCCCTCCTTCAAATAATTGCGTCCTCGCAATTTCTAGGGTATTACTGCATAAAAGACTCGGGTGGTTCTTCATCATAAGTTTCTCGGGTTCCCACGTTGCCTCTTCCATCTTATGATTTCTCCACAAAACGTTTACCAGACGCGTCGTCCGGTTTCTCAGTACTTGTTCTCTTGTATCAAGAATCCTGACGGGCTCTTCGCAATAAGACAGATCGGGTTCTAGTTCTAATTCCTCATAGGTGAGTACATGCGTCGGATCAGGCATGTATTTCCTCAATAGAGATACGTGGAACACATCGTGAACTTTGGAGAGACTTGGCGGCATTGCCAATCGGTAAGCTACAACCCCAATTCGTTCTAGAATTTCGAAAGGTCTGATGTACCTGGGACTCAATTTACCTTTCTTACCAAAACGTATGACTCCCTTCCATGGAGATACCTTCAGGAAAACATGATCACCGACTTGAAATTCCAAATCCTTCCTTCGATTATCGGCATAGCTCTTCTGCCTACTTTGAGCTGCTTTAATGTGATTTTGGATTACCTTCACCTTTTCCACCGTTTCCTCCACCAGTTCTGGGCCTACAAGTTTTCTTTCACCAACATCATCCCAACAGGTTGGTGTACGACATCTCTTTCCATATAACGCTTCATATGGTGACATCTGAATACTCGAATGGAAGCTATTGTTATAGGAAAATTCTACCAGAGGTAAATATTGATCCCACATACCCTGAAAGTCAAGTGAGCAAGATCTCAACATGTCTTCTAAGGTTTGAATAGTCTGTTCTGATTGTCCGTCTGTCTGAGGGTGGTAAGCAGTGCTCAAATAAAGTTCAGTATCCAGGGATTTCTGAAGACTTTTCCAGAATCTTGAAGTAAAACGGGGATCACGATCAGAAACAATTGATAAGGGTACTCCATGAAGTCTCACAACTTCATTAATATATAGTCTTGCTAGACGTTCCAGGGGTAGATCTTCTCTTATAGCAAGAAAATGTGCTGACTTGGTAAGACGATCAACAATAACCCATATTGCATCATTCCTTCTAGGAGTCTTTGGTATCCCCATGACAAAGTCCATCGTAATATTGTCCCATTTCCACTCCGGTATGGGAAGAGGTTGCATGACTCCTCCAGGCTGTTGCCTTCCAGCTTTCACTTGTTGAAAAACCATACATCTTGACACAAAATCAGCAATCTCCCTCTTCATGTTGTCCCACCAAAAATGTTCCTTCAAATCTCTATACATTTTGGTGCTCCTAGGGTGTATAGAGAAATTTGAACTATGAGCATCATCCAGCAATTCCCTTTTTAGATCAGGTGAATCGGGAACACAAAGTCTCTTCCCGAATTTCAAAATCCCATCTTCATACACAAAGTCTCTCAATCTCCCATCATTCACAGCTTTAATCTTCTTCTGAAATTCTTCATCATCGGTCTGAGAACTCTTAATCCTTTCTAGTAAAGATGGTTTGGCAACCATTTGAAAAAGCATTGATGTTTCACCTTCCCTGGTTATTCCCATGTCCATCTTCACTAGATCCATGAAAATTGGATCCCTTTCAATTCTCATCATGTTCAAAACTCCATGGTCTTTTCTGCTCAAAGCATCTACCACCTTGTTTGCTTTCCCCAGGTGGTAGTGTATCGTACAATCATAATCCTTGAGTAATTCAAGCCATCTCCTTTGCCTCATGTTGAGTTCTTTTTGTGAGAAAATATACTTCAAACTCTTGTGATCAGTATAAATCTCACATTTTTCCCCATAGAGGTAGTGCCTCCATATCTTCAAAGCAAAGATCACAGCTGCTAACTCAAGATCATGAGTAGGATAGTTTTGTTCATGAATTTTCAACTGTCGTGATGCATAGGCAATAACTCTATCATTCTGCATAAGGACACAGCCAAGTCCCTTCTTTGATGCATCACTATAAATAACGAACCCATCATTCCCCGATGGTAGAGTCAATATAGGAGCATTGACTAATCTTCTCTTCAGTTCTTCGAAACATTCTTCACACTCTTTTGTCCAAACAAATTTAACCCCTTTACGTGTGAGCTTCGTTAATGGGTTAGCCAATCGGGCAAAATTATGGACGAAACGTCGATAATAACCTGCCAAACCAATAAAACTACGTACCTCAGTTATACTCGTAGGTGCTGGCCATTCTTGGATTGCCTTGGTCTTAGAAGGATCAACAGAGATTCCATCTTTAGAGACAATATGGCCAAGAAAATAAATCTCCTGAAGCCTGAATTCACACTTGCTAAACTTCCCATATAATTCATGCCTCCTCAGAGTCTTCAAGATAATGCGCAAGTGATTTTCATGATCTTCGTAGGTTTTGGAGTATACCAAGATATCATCAATAAATAACACCACAAATTCATCGAGATACTCCTTGAAAACTCTATTCATTAGATCCATGAATATAGAGGGTGCATTAGTCAATCCAAACGGCATTACAGTAAACTCGTAATGCCCGTACCTGGTTCGAAATGCTGTTTTCGGAATGTCTTCCTTCTTCACACACAACTGATGGTATCCAGATCGAAGGTCAATCTTTGAAAAGTATTGAGCTCCATGCAGTTGGTCAAATAAATCATCAATACGAGGTAGGGGATACTTGTTCTTTATCGTTATAGCATTGATCTCCCTATAGTCGATACATAACCTCATAGATCCATCTTTCTTTTTAACAAAAAGAACAGGGGCTCCCCATGGAGAAACACTAGGGCGAATAAATCCCTTATTACTCAGTTCCTCTAGTTGTTTCTTTAGTTCGACTAATTCTACAGTGGCCATTCTATAAGGGGTCTTCGATATAGGCCTTGATCCAGGAATCAAATCAATGGAAAACTCAACTTCTCGTTCTGGAGGATGTCCAGGTAAATCTTCCGGAAATACATCTACAAATTCTTTCACAACAGGTACATCCTCTATTTGAACATTCCTTTCCTCACCCGCAGTTATTTCATTCTCTTCCTCCCCAATAATTTAATTTAGTTGAGCTATTGAGGGTGGATCTAAATAAGAATTAGGTGGTGACGATTCTGCTCTAAAAATAAGGTGTTCCTTATCATTATCATCAAGAATCGTAACCTATTTCTTCTTACAATAAATCTTCGCATCATAGTCCGAAAGCCAGTCCATACCGAGGATTATATCAAAATTAATCATAGGTATGACGATGAGATCAGCAGATAAAGAAAATTTATGTGCTCTAATGGGGACTGATTCACAAAACTTTGTTGCAACGATACTTCCCTTAGGAGTTTTAACTGACAACTCCCTTATTAAATCAAATTGGACATATCTAATTTTCTTAGCAAACTGGGAAGATATGAAACAATGCGATGATCCAGAATCAAATAATGCATTTGCTAAACTTGAGTAAACCATTAAATTACCTGCCACCACGTCTTTCGGAGCTTCTACCTCAGCAGTAGTGATAGCATAAGCCTGGCCTTGATCCCTTGACCTTTTCTGAGGTAAGTTCTCCTGACGCTTAGGACATGCATTTGCATAATGCCCCATCTCCCTGCAATTGTAGCACTGAACGTTGGTGGCTTCCTTCTTCCCCTTGCAATCATGAGCTTGGTGGCCTTTTTCACCACACTTGTAACAGACTCCCATTCCCTTCAAGCAAGTACCATTATGTTTCTTCCCGCATTTACCACAAGATGGATATTCAACCTTTCCCTTCTTCCCCTTATTTCCATTCCTAGATTGTTCAGCAGGTCTCTTCTTCTCTTGCTTTGCTTTAAAGTCATAAGACTTAGAGAATTCCTTTTCAGTCTTGATGGAACATGAGACAATGTCTTCGTACGATGAAAAGGATTGTGAGACTAATGCTCGACGGAGAAATGGTTTTAACCAATCAAAGAAACGATCAATCTTACTTCTTTGGTTGCGTATATAATCTCCAGCATACCTCGCTAACCTTGTAAAGTTAGCCTCATACTTTGCGACATTCTCATCCTCCTTCTGTCTCAGACTTAGAAATTGCCTTTCCATATCTGCTCGATGGTCGCGAGGGAAGTATTTTTCTAAAAACATATCTTTGAACTCCCTCCATTCCATATTTGATACTTCATCATCTTCCTTCATGTTTTGAATCAATGACCACCATTGATCAGCATCTCCAGTGAGGCGGTAAACTGCCATGATAACTTTCTCCCTTTCACTGCTCCCCAAAGCCTGAAATATTTTCTCTAGGGAATTTATCCATTGCTCAGCTACTAAGGGATTTGTACTCCCATTGAACGTTGGTGGTTGTTGCCTCATGAATCGATCTAACATTGATCCTCCACGCTGCGGATCAGGGTGCTCTATACGGGTAAGGTTATTATTCATAACCTGAGTAAGTTGTCCCAGTATGGTGATTAGCTGATCGGCACCAGTTGCATCACTAGCCCCACTATAATTATCTTGAGCAGGAGGGAAATCCCTACATGGAGTGCGCGCATTGATATGGTTTCCATTTCTTCCACTAGGCGCCATTTCTAAACAATGGCATAAACTAGATCAGTTTATGAATCAAAATACATAATCCCATACTTATAAAACACTTAACATAAATTGAACTATTTATGGATATAATCCATAATCATAAAAATGTTTTCTTTGAGGAAGTATATACTCATAAACCCTTCATAATGATTTGTAAAGAAAATGAGAGTTATCCTAAGCATATCCCCCGGGAGTGTCGTAACCAAGAGTGCAGCAAGGCCCGTTGTCGTGCACCAGTTCCCGTTCGAGTCTAGCTCAAAGCGGTGTTTTCGGGTTTTACCCCTAGGTACATCTGTGCCAGATCCGCCTCTACCTGCTCGTATCCAAACAGGGATGTATTGCTCGGAAAACTCACAAAATCTCTACAATACCAAAATTCTAGGAAGTTCTTCTATACTAATCCTCAAAGTTCATCTTAGGTCTACGTTCTCTAATCAGAGTTTATCTAAATCTAGCTTCCAAGGTTTGTACTAAACTTCCTCTGATACCAACTGTAACGCCCCGACCCCAGCTACCCAGAGTCGGTGCATTAATTACATAACATTGGCATGATCACAAGAAAGATCAAAACCTGAAAGACCGATTGGTTTAGTAGCCTTGGAAACACTAGATATAATCATAAAGTTTTACATTACATTTCAAAGTAAAAAACTACTACAACAACAAAGTCTTCATATCCACACTATTAACCCCTCATAATATCCCTGCAAGTCATTCATAAATTACTTCTTCACTACCTGGGAAAAATAAAACATAGAAAAGGGGTGAGCTCAAATGCCCAGTAAGGATAACAATATAGCGGAACATTCAAAATAATCATAAACATTTAAGGCAATGAATTACTAAAACAAAAGCCTTTTAAAATTGAACTTCAACATAGTATGGCAAAAGCAAAATGAAATAATGCCATTTACTTGTTCACATGGATATTCTACTAATCGAATAATCACATGCAATATCAATAACCACTTTCATAATGTTGGAATGCATAATGTCAGACTATCATAACCACATAGCCAAGGCCTCGTGCCAAGACTACAAATACGATTTTGTCAAGGCCTTGTGCCAAGACACTAGTTTGTCTCATGAGACCTACCGATGCATCGAGGAGCTATAGCGGGCTCCACCCGTCACTTATTAAGTCCAATGCATTCCCATATGAAAAGGTTTAAACATAACATAAACATTCGTATTAAAACTAGCATACGAAATGTCAATAATTTCACCATAAACTATGAATGGTATAAAAATAGCACATCCACAGTCAAACATATCACAAAAACTTCAATACAATATAGAAGTTTTGTATCATAATAAATCAACTTCAAATAATCTTAAAATCCATCAAAGGATGTTGACATAGATGAAATCAAAATTCTTTTTAAAGAAGTATCTCCTTTTATTTTGAAATCATTTAAGATCCATATAAAATAAAACATTTTCTTTGAAAATATTCTTATAAGCTTGTATGGAAAGCTTCGACGATTTTATAACGGCGGAAAATAACCGCACCCGCCGTATAAGTTAAAAAAAACATTCTTACCTCAATTCAGTCGAAAAGGTTAAAAAGGACCTTGTTTTGAAAACGACGGAAAGATTCCTTTATAAACCTCTTATAAAAAGTCAAACAAGGGTATAAATGACTTTAACCCATATTCTTGTAAATAGTAAAAATGTTTTGAAATACATTTCAAAGAAACATGGATGTGGATGATAAAGAGATCCCAGTAGATTATTACGTATAATACAACATCGGATAATGAAGAGATTGTGAAATAACCCTTACCTTGTACTTTTCCTTGGTTGGGGTAGGTTAACCTCCTGTATAATAGTGAAATAATTGTTACTAAATTATACAAGAATCATATACATTAATATGATATCATATATGATCTTTTAATATTGTTTTGATAATAATATCTTAGTATTATCGTCGTTTCGGGTGTTAACTTACTCATTTTCTTTATATGTTTTGTTACATAAGTCATGTTTGTTGTATCTTATTCATATCCAGAATGATATCAAGTCCTTAAACATCATTTTTAAATCATTAAATGATAATTATACTTGAATGGATACGATGGAGAATGAATCTCATCGCGTTCGTGGAGACGGTAGTCCGTACGTACGCACGAACGCTACTTCCATTTAATTTTTATTTTAAAAGAATCAAATCCAAATGATACATTGGTATATTACTATTCCAGTATAATATAATATTTTATATATGTTACTTAAGTTCATTAACACCATCCTTTATACGTTCCATGTGTGGTATGAACGAGTCATATCATTTTAAGGGGGCGGTAGTCCGCACTTCCTCAAATGAAATTATCGTATGTATATACAACATGAAACGAATAATGGTATGAAATAAAATGGAATTACAGAAGCTTATATATAAAATATATATCATTAATATCATATTTAATTATAGTGCCATCATAATGGCCACCATGAGAGGCGGTAAGATGTATTTGAACAATCATCGTTTCGTGAGGCGTTAGTTTGCCATCCACAGAAACATTATGTTCATCATCCATTAGATGGAGTTGTGTGTATGTGTAGTTTGAATACTTCTTATAACAACATCCTAGTATATTTAGGATACTGGTGTTGTTACAAAAGAAAGGAAATAAAAAGAGTTTGGGGGTTGGAGAAGCAAAATAAATGAAAATAATTTAAGAGAAATCGTTACCTTTAATCTAGGTAACTCACTTTGGTTGGAACCAAAGGACTTCTTGAAATGCTTTCTGTATAAGGGGAAGCTTCAAGGAGGAGGAGAGGGATTTGGGGAGCTTATTTGGTCAGAGTTTGGACGAGCCAAGTGGCTTGAGAGGTGTGAGGAAAAGAGAAGGAGGAGTGCCCTTTTATAAGAGGGGTGAGGGGCACTTTTGGAAAAGCTAGAAATATTAATTTATAATAAATTCATATTCGGTTTCCAAAGGATCCAAAGTTGACTATTCAAAGGATGAGGTGGGTATAGGTCGAAAACAACTCATCCAATAGAATTTAGACAGGTTTGGGTACTTATATTAACCGTATCATTAAGTATTAACTCTAAGTTAATTAGTTTCACTTTTACAATGTCTCTTTGTATTTTTATATAATATGGTTAATAAACTTACTATATACATCAAAGAGACCCCCAAGTGGTCCATTAATGATTAACCTATCATAATATAAGTCTCTTTGCCGATCCTTAGATTTTAAGGAATTTAATATCAATTAATAATATAATATTTGTTTTAAGAACTCTTTTATGTCAATTTTGACACTATTCAATAGTTGATTTTTGTGAAACTCATAACAGATTGATTAATTCGAACAAAGTAAATTAAATCAATCCTAATATATCATATTATCCTATAAAATTAGTGTAATTCATTAAAAGTTTCATATTATATTTATTTGGGTATTTATAATATCAATTATGTTAATTTTTTACTATTTTACTAATTACTGCATCATCATTGTGTCATAAATAAAATAAATTATTTAATGTCTAAAAATTATAAATAAAACATCATTATGTAGGAAATCTTTTTAGCTTTCTAATGAATATTTATAATCGAAACTCCAACTTGTATAACCCTATGTAAAAATTGTTCTTCTAAAAGATGTAAGCTTATGCCATTTTTATTTTTATTTTAACTTTATTAATATAATGTGTCCCTACCACATACAAGTGGCTCCAAGGGGTCCCAAAATTGACCCAAGGATTCCCATGGTTGGGTATGTGTCCACCAATAAGGTTAGGACATGTTCTAGTGTAATTTTGTATTATTATAATATTATTTTTTTAACCCTTATTTACCGGATTTACCCTTTAACCATGGTAAATAAAATATTTACCGCAGTAATTATTCAAAATGTGTAAAAATAAAAGTTACCTATTTACATAATTTGGAAATCCTGATTCCAAATATGGAATCCATTTTCCTAAATTCAAAACACAGAAGTGGCAGAAATTAATTTAAAATTAATTCCCGCTGTCAAAACAAAAAGCGTGTTTTTAAGAGATAATAACTATCAAAAGATTGACACTTGTTTATGTTCGGTTTAATTGTAAAATTATGTCCAATGATAAAAATTAAATTGAATGGTAAAAATATATTCTAAATATACTTTAAAACCACTCAAATTCATAATTTATCACTATTAATTATTTTGATTAAAAAAGTTGTTTTTAATTAAAATTTAGAAATTTTCACTATTCATCAAAATATGAAAGTTATCCGAAATGTACCAAAATTTCACCTTAGGCTAAATTCGATATTCCGAATCCAAAAATGAAGTCCATTTTAAAATATAAAATATATATGATTTCAAAAAGTAGGTATTACTATTCACAATGGCTAGTTTAATTAGTTGTGGTGTGTGTTAGAACTCGAGGTTGCGTACAACACACGCTATCGCATTATTCGAAGAGAAGCGTACCGTAGAAGCTTGGGGTGTTACAACCACTATTGGATTTAATGGTAAAAATATATTCTAATTTCACTTTAAAACCAATTCAAAAGATAATCTAATCATATAAATAAATTATATTAAATAGAGTTTTTGAATTAAAATACAACATTTTACACTATTCATTAAAAAATGAACTTTATCAGAAAGATACCAAAAATTTACAAAAAGTAAATTTTGATGTCCCAATTCCTAAGAAGTGTTTTATTTGGTCCAAAAGGAAGTATAAGAGTGGACAAAACTATATTTAATGACAGTTCTCCATCAAAAGGCGATAAGTGAACCTTTAGTGAAAACTAGGGCATATACGCCAAAAATTGAATTCTTTCCGTATTTTATGCCTTTATCTTTTATTGGATAAATGTAAAAACATTTAATAACATATATAATCAAATTTTAGTTATTTCTATCCATTCCCGCCAATAGAATGACTACATGTTAACTGCCATTTAAAATAATATTATTTTATTATTAGAGTGCAACGTAAGATTCCCAAGAAACTCGTTGTTGCGTGTTGGGTACGCCATCGAGCATAACATCCCCTTTAAAGTCATATTAATATTTTATTCACAAATATGGATAAATATAAAGATTTCATATTCTTTATTTACCTGCGGTGTTACATCCTTCCCCCCTTTTGGGAATTGCTTCCTCACAATTTTAAAATTGGGCTTCGAAACATCCTTGAAAGTCCCACATCGGAAGAAGAGTCGGTAAAACAATCACTTTAAAATAAAGAAAGATAAGTAAAAAGGTCACCCGAGTTAACCCATACTAGTATTCCAAGTATGAAAACATGGACATGGAGGAGAAAACATAGGGTCATGTTCTGATGGAGAGTGATAGAAAACATGTTAGGAGAAAGTTAACCACAAGAAAATCACAAACTTGTGATGGGTTAAACGGTATTTGATTCCCTAGTAGGAAAAGTTATAGAAATTTTTTTTGTTTTAAGTTACTTTTTATTGAGGAATTTATTCATAAGGAAACATAATCACTTATCATGTTGAATTTCAACTTTTATTATATTCCTTACACAAACTCATACTTTCTCCAAAAGATGGGTATTTAGGAAGGCTTGTTCGCATAAAGAGTACTATAAACAACTTCTAGAGGAGCACCTAATCCACAAAAAAAAAGAACTATACATTTCCCATGTCTTCAAACCTTAACCAAAACTAAAACCAAAAAGGTTACTACAAGATCAGATAATCCAGAAGAGGATAACCCTTTAAAAATAAAATCTATGCTTAATCTCGAAAATTTGTCCAACAAAACCAAAAGTTCAACGAGGACCATCCGATAAAAAATTTGTCCATAAAATTCTTCAAAGTAAACCAATCTAAGATTGAAACCCAAATATTTGAAGGATTTAGTCACATAGTCTTCCAAGTTAAATTGTAACATTTATCTCCAAACAACATCAGTTGCTCCTAAAGTCTCGTATTGAAAAGTAATTAACCTAATCACATATCCTCCATGATAGGTTAATAATTTTCATAAATAACCCAAAATAAACTTACTCTTAATTCATAAAATCATATAACTAAAAAGAATCAGTCAAACTAACAAGGGACTTCACGTAGTCTAGTGGTAGGTGATAAATACCAGTCGCACTTTGGTTGTGGGTTCGATTCCCGCAGCTTTGTCCGACACGACGGGTTATCACACGGTATGCATGTTGTCCTTTTTCAAAAACTATATAATTCTTAAATCATTCCTCAAAAGAGATAAAATCATCAAAAATGATCATAAATTATTTTAACCTCAAGTTTATCTCATGCCTTTCATTTTCCAGCATATCATATAATAACCCATAATTACCTCAAAAGTAAAGATCATATAAACTCTAATGGTTACCTTTATAATTATTACCTGAACTTCCACATTGATTGGTTATCTCGTACATGATGCATTACAGAACATACCAAGGTTCAAGTGGTTGATCATGACTCCTTGATATTTGGTTTAGAACAAACACAAGTTTCCTCATTGAATCCTCCATTTTATCTAGTATCTTAATCAGAGAACCACCACTGTTTCCTTCAAACCTGTTGTCTCTTTGGTTCCTGCTAGATCCATCCATTCACTAAAACCAGAAATTTTAGTGTGAGTATATCAACAAAACCATCATGTACTAATGAGGAATGTAAACACTAAGATATACTTACTCATTCACTTTATCTAAAACTAGGACTCTTTCTTAAATCCTAACCATTATGGTAATTTCACTTATGCTTAAAGAATACCCTAACCTCTAAAGATATCTAAACTGACCTTTGATAACAAATATAAGGCCCCGTCCTTAAAACCATACTTAATATTGAATTAAATTAATAATTCACATTGAGGATATTTTCAGGTTTAGAGTTTTAGAGAATTAGAACATAACTATTACATCTCAAAATATTACAAAGTAGACACTTCTACTAAGTTTCTATAATAAAAAAACTCTTAAAAAGAAACATGTCCAGTCCTAGGTTTTATATAGCATGACATTCCCTTGATCCCATCCTTGACCTTATTTCACATCAAGTCCTGTGAAAAACATTTCAAAAATACTTGGGGTGAGCATAAAAAGCTCAGTAAGGGATACACAAAGAATGAAAACTGTTAGTTTTTCAAAACAACAGGTAAACCATGTATACTTTATCAAAGTAATACCTTTCACCTTCATGAAGTAGTAAAAACTCTTCATTGAAAAAAGTATCATTACTTACCTTTTTGTAACCAAAGGATTACCATAAAACCCATATAAAGAACACATAACTTATAAAGGTAACTTGGGACATAAACATACTTAAGTGGAATAACCACACGGTTGACTTCCACACATATCACTTAATGGAATAGCCATTCGGCCAAATTCCATACATACTTAATGGAATAGCCATACGGCCGACTTCCATACCCAATGAATTGGAGGTTATAATGTAACCACCCATCCTGGTATTCACGGCACCACCCATCATATGGTTTATCACGTAACCACCCGTTAAATGTCCAAGTACCATAATAAAATTATAAGACATAAAACAAATATAATGGAAAGAAAACATTTCCACACTTTGATCACAATATATCACTCAAATATATTGACATAACAAATCCATTATAAAAACCATTTTCAATACCAAAATACATAAAAGAGTATATGGTATTTATTTCATTTTAAAAACATCACAGCTTGTTGAGGAAGCCAAAGACTAAATAATACTCGCGATGGCGGAAAAGGTCGTTGTCACCGCGTACGTTAAAAGAAACATTCCTTTTTGTCATTTAGTAAAACGCTACGTATAAAAATATTCCTTTTGTATAAAAGTAAAAGTCAAAGGGGTTTATACACCATATAAAAGAAAGTTGTGTATAAAACGAAATATGCCTCAATGAAAGGAGATTGAGACGTAGTCCCATACAAAGACGGTATCCTTGGTTTAAGGATAAATCAATTACATAATTATGTGTGAAAAATGAATACACCAAATATAAGTGGATATTAAGTGTAAAATAATCAAAGGTCATTCACACATATTCAAAGTATTACATATTCAATAACTACATGTTGAACCCAAAGAAATCGAAATTGGGTTAGGAAGTTCCCTTGACAGCCTAACAACATCACATCAAAATGAGTTGATGAGAGATAAACAGTGTATCTCATCACTTGGACATAAAAGTTACATCAATAAGGATATATGAGAACATATCCCAACATAACAATATGTAAATTAAAAGACCCAACAAAAGAAGTCTTTTAAAAAGAGGAGGGTGAAAGGTTCCCTTACCGACTTGGGTATCTTTCAAAACATACACCCCATGAAAGAAGGACAATACATCATTGATGTAAATACTCATAAAACAAAAGTATATTAAAAAAAGAGTAGAATAATGGGAAGTACGTACACCACTCAAAGGAAATTGTGGCAAATGTAACATAAATCTCACGGGAATAAAAGTGAGATGAAAAATCCCTTACGAAAACTCGGCAGCCTAACGGCGCCACATAAAACTTACAAAAATGGATTGATGATATCAAATAGGGTATCTCATCATATTAACATAAAGTTCATAGAAAGAGGAATATAAAATAACATCCCCTTAACATAACAAAGTGGAGCTTAAAAGAAGTGACATAAAGGAGAGTACTTAAAAAGGAAGAGAGAGGTTGGATCTCTTACGAAAAATTCGGCAGCCTAACGGCGCCACTCAAAACTTCCAAAATGGATTGATGAGAGAGAATAGGGTCTCTAATCATATGAAAATAATAATTACAGTAGGATTAATATAAAAGAACATCCCAATCATAAGAAATATGAGCTTAAAAGGAATGACATAAAAGAGCGTACTTAAAAAGAAAGAGAGGAGTATGATCCTTTACCTTGGGTCCGACTTGACTCGATCGTTCTTTAACGTCCTGAATAATAAAATTGAGTTAATTTATAATTGGTTAAGAACATTTTACAAGTTCATTATTCCTTTTATATCAATTATTGACATGTTATAACCATTATGTAATCATTTAAGTTAATAATGTTTGTTTTGTCGATATTTGGTTCTTAAGTCGAAAGTGGACTTCTTACAATTACATGTTGTTTGTGTGGTTAAAGTTTCTTTATATCCAGAATGACATTCCTGATTTGGATATCATATATATCATATATATCTAGAATATACATGTATTTATAATATCACATAATTATTTATAGGTAAGAAATGAAATGAACCGTTCATGGAGACGGTAAGTCGTACGTACGCATGAACGCTACTTTCATTTCTTTGTCATATTAATGGAATTAAAACTAAATGAGAGGTTTTTATATTTTAATTCCACAATTATATTCATAATTTAGATTTATCATTCATCATATATATCCATTATATACATGTACTTATAATAGTACATTACATTTGGGGATAAGAAATGAAATGCACCGTTCATGGAGACGGTAAGCCGTACGTACGCATGAACGCTACTTTCATTTCTATCTCATGATTTAATGGAAAGAAATAATAATTATATAGAGGTATATAATAATTCCAGTATAAAATCATATATAATAACATTAAATCAATCCTTTATACGTCCCACGTATGGCATTAACGAATCACATCACTTTGAGGGGGCGGTAGTCCGCACTTCCTAAAATGAAGATATCACGTATACACATAATGGAAGCCATAAAGGTAAGCCACAAATGAAAAATACAGAAGCTTAAGTAAAAACTAAACATATTATATATCATATATAAATATAGTGACATCTTAATGGACACCTTTGAAGGTGTTAAAAGAATGTTGAACAATCATCGTTTCGGGAGGCAGAAATTCACCATCCATGGAAACAGTATGTTCTTTAACCATTAGATGTAGGTGTGTGTAAGTTTAGCGCGAATACTTATTATAACAACAGCCTAGTATATTGAGGATACTATAGTTGTTACAAAAGAAAAGAATAAAAAGAGTTTAGGGGGTTGGAGAAGCAAAATAAAACAAAAGGACTCAAAAGAAGACATTACCTTAAAATCGGGTAACTCCCCTTAGTTTGAGCTCAAAGGATTCCTTGGAAAGACTTTTGCCCAAAGTGAGGATTCAAGGAGGAAGGTAGGGATTTGGAGAGCCAAAATGGGAAGGGTTTGGCCGAGAAAAAGTCTTTGGGAGTGTGGTTAAGGAGGTTGAGGTGGGGGCCTTTTATAAGAGGAGAGGAGGGGCACTCTTGGAAGGTAAAGAAAAGTCACTTTATTTTAAAATGGTATTCGGATTTAAGAGGTCCCAAATTGATGTTTTTCGAGGATAAGGTGATAAGGGTTCGAAATCCACTCATACAATAGGTTTTGGACAAGTGTAGGTCTTATATATTACATTATCTTTCCATTTTATTGAAATCGTTAAACAATGAGGTCATCGCTGCACCATCATGATGTCATAAGTAATTTAATTTATTTAATGTCTAAAAATTATAAAAAAAATACAATGATGTAGGAAATCTTTTTAACTTTCCAATTAATATTTATAGTCAAAAATCTGATTTGTATAAGCCCATGTAAAAATTGTTTTAGTAAAACATTTCATGTTTGTCTCATTTTTACTTTAACTTTAAATAAAAAGATATTAATGTCATTTTCCAACCAAAGTGGATTCATGGGGTCCCCAAGTTGACCCATGGGTTGTCTTGGTCGGCCATGACACATCCAATGAGGTTAGGACATGTGTCATGTTCATTTCATATTATTAAAACATTATTTTTACCTTAAACTACACTAATTACCTCTAATCGCGATTAAAAACATAATAAGTTACTATTCACCAAAAAAATTATTTTTATCCCATTGAACCACATTTTAATTCTTAATGACAAACATGTATGTCGTATTTATTTAATTCAAAACACAAGGATGGAAAAAGTTCATTTAAACGAAAAAATCAGTTTTTATAAGTACCACTTAGTGGTTTCACTATTCATCAAAAATTGAAGTTTTTCAGAAAAATCCCAAAAATTCACCCTAAGCTATATTTGATATTCCGAATTCAAAAATGAAGTCTATTTTAAAAAATTCAAAACATATATGTCACATTAATTAATTTAATAATTAATTTTCCACTGTCAGAGGAAATAACGTGTTTTTATGAAACAATAAGTATCAAAAGATTGACACTAGTTTAAGTCTGATTTCAATGTGAAATTAATTCCAACGACCACTATTGGATTTAATGGTAAAAATATATTCTAATTTCAATTTAAAACCAATTAAAAAGATAATCTAATCATATAAATCAATTATATTAAATAGAGTTTTTGAATTAAAATACAACATTTTACACTATTCATTAAAAAATGAACTTTATCAGAAAGATACCAAAAATTTACAAAAAGTAAATTTTGATGTCCCAATTCTTAAGAAGAGTTTTACTTGGTCCAAAAGGATGTATAAGAGTGAACAAAACTATATTTAATGATGGTTCTCCATCAAAAGGCGATAAGTGAACCTTTAGTGAAAACTAGGGCATATATGCCTAAAATTGAATTCTTTCCGTATTTTATGCCTTTATATTTTATTGGATAAATGTAAAAACATTTAAAAACATATATAATCATATTTTAGTTATCTCTATCTATTCTAGCCAATACAACGGCTACATGTTAACTTCCATTTAAAATAATATTATTTTATTATTAGAGTGCAACGTAAGATTCCCAAGAAACTCGTTGTTGCGTGTTGGGTACGCCATCGAGCATAGCGTCCCCTCTAAAGTCATATTAATATTTTATTCACAAATATGGATAAAAATGAAAATGTCATATTCTTTATTTACCTGGGGTGTTACATCTATAGAAGTCCTATAGTTTGGGGAGGGTCTTTACATTGATTGTGTTGAGATAAGGTCTTGGCATGTGTGACATATTATATTGATTCATTATTGAGATGTTATATTTTTTACATTATTCCCCAGTTCTCCTTTACTATTATCATCAAACCCTTGAAATCATATAGAAGGTTGATAGATAGTTAAGATTTAGTCCCAATTATATGGATTAAATTCCCCATATTAGGGAAACGTCATGGGGGGTTGTGCCACTAGTGAGGTTAGGTGATAGTAGAATATTGGTTATTGACTAAGGAACACATTGATGGGTCAAAAGATGGTTCCAAACCGACCACACCTAGGGGAAACTATCGATATGTTTAAGATATTCTCATGATTGAATACTTTGCATTTTCACTTCTATTTTATGGAAATTTAGTTTGATGTTCTCTTTCCATTTATATCTTCATGAATTTTTTTAATATTTTACTATTCTTTTCCTTTTGATATACTTTTCTTCTTGCACTTATATTTGGCCTCTCCTATTTATTCATTCACCTGGATTATTTTTATTTGTTCTTAGTTGGTTTTCAAAATATATTTTTAAACTAAAATTATTTTAAAAAGAACTCCATAATTTTTTTAAAGATAAATATTGGAAGAGTAGTGTTTTCATTATTAAATGATGAAAAATAATTTATAATTTTATTTTAAAACTAGTGTTTATATCTTATTTTTGTAAAGTAAATGTCTGGATTATATTGTTCTTACATACTAAGATGTTTTATGGTCACACCCTACTTGTGCTACTTAGTGTCGGTAGAGCCAATATATTTTGTAGGTTCCGGGTTTGATATATTTTTCTTCTGGATAAGGTTGTTCTTATAGATGTATAGTAATGAATAGGTCATAAAATCTTGTTTCTAGTTTTAATTTTATTTTAGTATTTATTTTTTATCTTTTATATAGATCTTATTTTAGTTCTATTGCAGTAACTTTTTCTGTGATCATAGATTTATGTACTATGGTTTTGTTATATTATCAGTTTATTATTTTTTGTCCCCATAAATTGTATTGTGATTCCATTTATGATTTTCATTTGATAATGAGGATCATGGACACCCTTTGGGAATGTTGTGATCTAGCTCAGGTGCCTGGTTTAGGGATGAATCGGGTTTGTTTGTGACCAAATGGAATCAGAGCCACCCTTTGTAACTTTGGGTATCAGGTAGACAATATATTATGAATTTCAAAACTCAGGAGGTAGGTGTGGTAAGAGCATCATGAAATCTTACTCATCTCTAGCCTCGAGTTACAAGGTGTTTTTGGGTTTTGAGTATTTAATTTTGGTTTTGGTTTTATATTACTAGTTCTCTATATTGTTTGATGGGTTCACGTGTTTTTACAAATGACAATGGGAGTGAACTAAAATCACAGGGTAAGCATGGATTTCATAAATAACCTTGTGAAGACTAAATGAATAGTTCAATATTCTTATAATAGCTGATTAATACTTTGGGTAGGGTCTGCTAAACCATGTGGATAAGATATTCATAACCACTAGTCCCCTATTTAAGAGGCCTCTGTGTAAGTAATTTTATTGGTCTGATTTTGATTGGTGCGAGTGGATTTTAATTGAAAATATTTTTTATTTTTCAAAACAAATAAAACCAGATTTATTTTATGGTGAAATTTTGGGTTATTAAAGAAAAATGAATTTTTTTTGGTTGAAAATATGTAAACAAGACATGTTTTTTTTTCAACAATGCGTAAAGTGGGGAGTAGTATTTGGAAATACGTGAGTTAAAAAGGGATTTGGTGCTTGAAATAGTTTTGAAGTGAAATGATTTTGAATTTGGAATGGAAATATTGGATATTATAAGGGGATTTTTTTAATCTGTTTTGTGTTATGTCTTAGTTTATGGAATTATTATTTTGAGATAAAGTGTTATACTAGTTGAGTTTCAATTTAGATTTGGTTCAATAATGTTTTTTTCTTTTATCATGATATTTAGAGTATTTCAATTGGAAATTTCTTAAAGGATTCTAAGAAATATATTCCAAATGGTTACTCTGATTAGTGATTGATTTCTTTTATCCCAGAATGTTTCATTTAAAGAGTTGGTGGATGAAGTATTTTTAGTTGAGTTAGTTTCTATAAATAATCCCATGATAGGTGGTATCCCATTATCCCATAGTCTAAGTGAAGGTTCCATATCCAGAGAGGGATGTAAACTAGAGGAACCCATTCCAAAGGAACCTCCATTATCTTTCCTAGTCTCTCATGAGAAGTATCATTCACTCATATGCATCCATTGTGGTTGGCTTGGGTATTCTAGGACATCTTTCCTTAATAACCCAAAAACATTCCATTAGTGTGCTCAACTAGGGAATCTTTATAAATTATATGGAATGAGGCCTTGGATGAAGAAAAGTATATCAAGGTCAACTGCAAGATCCTAGTATCCATTCCTCTATGAGCTTTGAGGTGACCCCCATTATGATTCCCCTATTCCATACTTCTCATATTGTTACTTTTTTCTCCTTACTCTTTCATTTTTTATTATCTTTTATTTGCATGTTTCTTTGGTGATTCAGTATCCCATGATTGTTTAGAGGTAAATTTTTCATGAGGGTTTTTGAATTTCTGTTTTATCCAGTGTTATATTTGAGATTTTCTGGTTGGGTCCTTCTTATGTTGGTTGGTGGTTCCATTGAATATATTTCCTAGTTTATCCACTATGAATTTCAGTTTCTAAATGGCAGGGAGATACAATATATACCACGTCATTTTTATCTCTTGAGGTTGTTGGGTGTAACTTTTGGGATTACAATTTCTAAGGGTTTTGAGGATTCCAATTTGTTTATATCATTATGAATTTGGGGACTTTATAGGTGCGTAATGTTTTAAGTTGGATAGAATTTTCAAACCCAAACATTTAATTTTACCATATTATTATATTTATTTATTGGTGTTTAACATTTTCATTGATTTCTAGGTTGAATTCCCTATGAAATGTAATGTTTCAGTGTTCATGGTAATTGTTTGTCTCTATATAGGGTTAGTGCATATGTCTTGGTGGGAAACTGTTAAAATAACCTTATATAAGCGGTTTTCTCAGTTCATTTTCTTTTTTCTTGGTTTATCTATCATAGTAAGCACATGGTTTAGTCCAAACCACACTTGTATTGGGAGAAACCATACATGATTTTGGGGTGTTCAAGAGCTCGAGCATGACTTTTTCATGGTTAGAGGAAACCATGATAAAAGTTTCATAGAGTGTATTAATTTCAAATAGATTATCTTTTCATAGTTGGAACACTATTTCCTAACTATGCATCCTAACTATTTGAGGTTAGATTTTCCTTCTAGTGGAGGGTGCACAGTTTGGTAAACTGTGCAACCAAACCATATCATGAAAATTTTGGCTTTTCCCTTTTTTTTTAATTTATTAAAATAAATCCTAAAGTGGGTATTTATTACCTAATTCATTTATTAATATCTTTGAAATCCTTAGTGTGGCCTCCCCTATCATCCATTTGGATTTTGGGTTCTCACTTCTCCAATTTTTTATGGATTACTTGTTGTGTAATCTTTCTTGTTTCTCTCCTTACTTTTTCCTCTTTTTTTCTCTTTTTACTTAGGTTGGTTTCTTCTTGAACAAACCCAAGGGTGATGATTAGATTATGTGGGTTTTTTATTTTTATGTCAGGGTGTCGGGTAGGTTTCTTAGACCTTCTTCTTCCCTATTCTGAAGGTGTCAACGCGTTCACACACTATTGAGGTAGGTTTTTCCATATATTTACATTCTAAAACACACCATGTGATGTTTGAAATTTTATAAATCAATTATTATTTTGTTATTTATGTTATTTATATTATATATCTAATAATAAAAGATTTTATGAGGGTATTTTAAATGTAAAAGGGGTTTTCAATGGATTTCTAATGTTATTTCTATATGTGTTCAAATTATATGTATGTGAGGTGTTTAATAAAATTACAAGTGGCCTTTAAAATTTATTTTTGGTGATTTAGTTATTATTTATAATTTCATTGGGATTTTTTAAAATTAGTTTTCAAGTTGAATTGTGTTTTGGATAGGCTTTGACCACTTTTTTGATTTTGTGCCTTTATATGATACACTCTTGCGTTTATTCAAAATGATTATTTTGTATCTCAATAATTCGATAATTGACATTCCAAGGGATGTACATCTATATAGAGGAGTTATATGTAAATACCTATAAGTGAAATAGGTTCACATATAGATGTGTGCATGTATATAAATGACGCATTACATATAATGTCTTCTATAATAATCTTTATGTTTTCAAATGGTCTAATGGTTTCAAAATACCTTCCAAATAAGGTTTTAAGTTAGTATTTTTTGAAACCATTCATTTAAAGGCCTTATTAGAAGATATAAAATATATTTTTTCTATTTACATGAACATGGTTTTTTTTAAAATAAATATATTTTATTATAAAATTATTATTATTTTCAAAAGTGAAGGCCAGGTCTGTAGCTTTATAATGTTTTCTTAAAAGTGAATGCCTCCATGGAAGCACTCTAGTTTAGGGAGGGTATTCATATGGATGGTGTTTGAAGGTGGGATTGAAATTTTTGATGGCTTATATTGATTCATTATGGAAATTTTATGTTTTTATTTGATCCCTCACCACCCCTTAATTTTATAATGGGATCCTAGGTGTCATCTATTGGGTCAAGAGACTGTTACTATTTATTCCGGATTAGATAGAGTAGATTCCCCTTAGTAGGGAAAAGATATGGTGATTTGTTCCAATGGTGATGCTATTTGAGATCATATGGTTGGTTATAGACATATGAATGCATTGATGGGATGATATATGGTTCTAAACCAAGTATTTCTAGGTTCACCTCTCGATATGTTTAGGATATTCCTAGGATTTAATACTTTGTATTTTCACTACTATTCCATGGAAAATTAGTTCCATGTTTTGTTCCATTTATATGTTCATTAATCTTATTCCTATTTCAGTGTTGTATAATTTTGATATAAATTGATTCTTGTGTTTATATTTGTCCTACATTTCTCATGGATTCACTGGGGTGGTGCTTCATTCCTTTGGGTTGGTTTTCAAAATGGATTTGGAAATTGAATTTTTCTCAAAGGAAATCACCAAATTTATTCTAAAGGGAAATTTGGGAAGAATAGTGCTTGTTTTATTATATTTTGAAAAGAAACTTTCTACTTGTATTTTAAAATACTGTTTTGGGAAAGGAAATTCATGGATTATGTGGTTCTTACATACTAATAATTTATATTCCCACACCCTATGTGTTCTATATAGCATCAGTAGACCATATCTATTTTGAAGGTTAAGGTTCAATTATATTTCTCTCATGGAGTGGTTTGGTCTTATAGATAGATGGTTTCTAAGAGGTTACATGGATATTTTTCTAGTTCTCATTTTCATTTAGTCTTTATTTTGTATCTTGTATCTGGATCTTATTTTGGTTCTACTACAGTCACTTTATTTATGTTCATAGATTTATGTATTTTGGTTGTGCAGTGTGATCTTTTTTTTATTATTTTTACCTTGGAAACTGGGTGAAATATTTCCCATAAATTGTATTTTGATTTCCAGTGTGCTTTTCATTATCCCATGGTGGTAGGTGACTACCCTCAAGTATGTCGTGGGCTAGTTCTGGTGTTTGGTTCCCGAATATCCCAGGGTGGTTCATGACTAAACAAATAGTTATAAATATATAACAAATGCATATATATGATCTTTATGAAATACTTATTATTTATTAAATATATGATATAATCAACATTCTTAACATTCCATTCGTTGGAGAATGATAACGTTGTTCGCATGTATGTGTGAACTACCACCTCTACGAAGAAATGTGATTTTTTTATGTTACCACCATGCATGGATGATTAAAAAATTATATATATAAAAAAAATATTCAAGAAATTATTTACATTTTGGATATTATGGTACCATTTTGTAACACCTTTAACAAAGTTAAATATACTAAAGTAATTTTGGAGAAATTTACCAAAAAACTTTAAATGTTCAATGTCAACAAGAACTATTCAATGAATTGATATAAAATGAAAACAAGAGGACATTAAAAAATGATATATATATATATATATAAGTTTATTAATAAAGTATTTAATAATTATGAATTGATTATTTGGGAGAATATAATGTTCCTAACATAGCAGAAGTCCGAGTTAAGGCTTTATTCTACAATCTCATTTTTATTTGGGAAGATTTATGTCTAAATGTACATCGAAGGAAATTATAATATATTTCTCCCTAAAACTCCATATATATTTTCTACTCTAGTTATCTATGGATTTTACAAGTTTTCCTTTCATTTTACTCTTTTTATTACTTAATTTAGTAGATAAATTGTTTTTAAATAATAGCCTAACTTATTTCTTCTTTGGCTGATAAAATTTATCTTACATGTCCTTATTTGATACTTTTTTCAGTAATATTCTTTTTTATGATAAAATTATTATTAAAAAAAATAACTATATTCTTTGTTATTTTTAAGGTTTTAAGTGGAATATTTTTATTATTTTTTGAATTATGTACTTTATACTTTTTAACAAAAGTAAAAAGTACATATATGTTTTTATATTTATCGAATGAATGGACTTTCCCACCACTAAAACTATTAATGTATTTTATAATTCATTTAAAATTTTTCAAGGTTAATTTCAAATAAATAATTTTCTCAATATTCTAGATTTACTTAAATGTTATGAAAATAAAATTATATTTTTATCTTATTTTTAATGAAAGGATCAAATTTTCTTTTAAAGGTGTTTTAATCTATGTAAACATCATTTGATGATTTTTTCACTTCACTAGGGATATAAATTAATGATACCATCCACCTTATTTCTCTCAATGGATTTTAATGAAGTTGTTTGATTTAGTTTATGGGGAAAATATTAATATTTCATATGCTATTTTGTATATATATATATATATATGTTTATTATGTATTGAATTATTATTCATTTATTTCTTAGGATGAATGAATTGTACTTAGTAAGTGATGGGAGGGGAATGTTATATATTATTGATGTATCAGTAGGTCTCATGAAAAAAACTAGTTTTGGTATTTATCATACACCTTACCTATTTATGTATGATGTATTGGAATGAGGCCTTGAAAATAAAATTATGATGTCCAAAATTATGCATTTTAACATTACGAAACTAGTTATTTTTATCCTTGTGATTATTTATGTAGTTTTTTAATCCATTTATATATTCCCCTTTTATGATATTAGAGTGTGGAACATTTGATTACCATTTATCTCTTTCGTAATATTTATTCTTTTATTATTCTATGGAATCTTTTGTTGTATTATTTCCATTACTAAGAATCTAAGCTCCCCATTAATTATTTTTTCCTTTAACCAGGATACCAACAATAGATCTATGAATTATTTTAGGGATATATGAGAATAATTAATAAATTTATCACTAGAATATTAAGTTGTATTTTGGGTTTTTTAATGTAACGTGAGAACCATGTATTTATCTAGTCTCCTAATACTAATAAATTATTCAATAATTACAAATGTGATCCCTTTTATATTTTTTCAATTTAGTAAGATATTTATCAACTCTATGTTACTGAAGTTGGGGTATTAGATCAATCATCATAGATTGTATCTTTAGTAATTGAATCATAACATTTCCAATTTTCATTCTATTTTTACATTTTATACATATCATATTTCATAAAAATTAATTTTAAGTTCTCGACATCATACTTACAAATAATATCCTTAAATTTTCATTTTTTATAATTAGATTCCATTTTTCATTAATAACATTCTAGTGATCCTTTATAAAAATTTTATCCGCCATTAAAATATTCTTAATTTAATAATGATACGTGTCACAAATATCTTTTAACTCTTTAATGTTAGGCTTGTCACAACTAGAATCGTTAAAGGAATGTGAATTAGAATCAGAACTATTATCATTAAAATTACTCACACATGTATCTATGAGACAAATATTTTTAATATCCTTATCTCTTACAAACTCTTCACTTAAATAAGACTCTTCTCTATAACTCCAACCAGAATATAATGATTTCTTCTTTTTTCCTTTCATTTTTGACTTATTCACCTTCATTTTGCATTTGTAGACATTCATATTTGGCTTTAAACTTCTTCTAAAATTAAAAATATCTAATATAATAATTTTTATGAACATTCCTACCTTTCTTTATAAAATCCTTATTTTACTTATTTTTCCATAAATTCATAGAACCATATATTTTCTTTATAAGTCATCATATATTATTCACTATTTTAATTAAATAATAACATTTTTCAATGTTATAATAACCTTCACTATATTCTGATATATTAGAATATGCACGTTTAATTGAATAAAAGAAACTACCTTATATTTTTATTGACTTCATTATGATCATTCTTCAACCCAAACTCATATTGAAATGATGATCCAACAAGTACACCCACTATATATTCATAAAATAAAAAATTTATTTAATTGAGAAATTTTTGGAATGAAAATTTTTAGATACATATCAAATAATTTTTCAAATGAAAACATCATTCATCAGGGTTTTAGAAAGAGTTTACATGCTATTAAAATTATTAATAAAATTTTTATACAGTTCAATAAAAATTTAATGTGAAAACATCTTAAATTCTTGAAATATATCCCTATGAATTCCAAGATTAGTTCTCTAAAATTTTTCACTTTTTTGATGAGTTAATTTTAAAGTAATACAATTATTACAAGAATTTTTATACGAATAAATATGATAATAAACGTTTCTACTAGGATAAAAATAAAGAAAATTCATTACTTTTTAATTAAACACATATTTGATAATGTTATTACCAATAAATATATCAAGATAAACTTACAGAAACTTATAAGTTTTATACATACTGGCTCAGTACTCAATACCAGTATTATTTAAAAAGTATATCTTTTTTCCTTCTAATAACCGTAGTCATTACCATTGAAATTAGGTGATCTCAATGTATATAAATTTTCAACCTCCTGACTTGTGATAATCGAAGACAGATATTTCTCATATGATTTTATGTATAGGATAGAGTTAGTTAACAATATATATATATATATATAATATCCAATGTTTTTATATAAATTATAAGGTATTATATAATATAGTAGATAACACTGCTTGAAGGGTCTGGTTCTGATACCAATTAAAAATGTATCCAAAAAAACATGGCACAAATATCCTTATAAGGGAAGACTCTTATGAAAATTGTTAGGTCCCACTAAGGGAAATGAAAATATAGGTGGGGAAATGTAAATATAAAAAATTAGAGTAACTTCAATTATAATGTACAATTCAATGAAAAAAATCATTTAACACTTCAACCATAAACTACGGGAAGTAGTGGAAGTATAGAGAGGGTAAGAAGTAAAGTAAAAAAATTTAAAGAAATGATTTTATTATAGTTCATACCTAAATGATCGTGTTTATAATCATCATAATCTCAACTATTGAGTATAGATATATACTATAGATATAACATTTTAAATTACAAAAAAACAAAAATTTTACCAAGGGAGTAGCTCTAATATAATCTTTGTACAAGATCTTGCCTAGCCTACTCTATTTCATTGGATATAAAAACATAAAACCTTTTATACAGGTAGATATTTAATATAGTATTTCTAATAAGTATAAATAAACTTATCTATTTTAATAGGTTTATAAATAACCCATGAAAACTACCTTTGGGTATGGTGGGAAGAACCATCAAGTACCTTTTAAATGTGGTATAACTAGTGGGTGAGACACATGTATAATAAATTATAGTGAAAAAAATCCTAGAAGAAAATAAACTAAATAGTGAAACCCATTGGAAGTTATATATACAACGTTGGAGTTGAAAAGTGATCCTTATCTCCTTATGTATCTGAACTGATAAATATTGTGCATTCTATGTGTGCCTTAGAAAATTATTCAAATATTTCAACACTTAATAATAAAAACACAGTTTTATCTATTTTCCTAAATTATTAAACCCTTTAAATATAATAAATAATAATAACTATTTTATACTTAAATATCCACAAATAATATTTTAATTAGTAACGATAATATTCTTATGGGGATCCTAATTCTTTATATCCTATAAAACATGGTTAGACAAATAATATATAATATAGAATCAAGATTACCATTAAATAATTTTTTTAATAAATAGGTTGTAGAATCCTAAGAATAATTATTTCATTAATATCTCTATGATAATTGAAATTAAAAATATCATTCAATGTTTACAACATAATAAATATTTATTCACTTGGATAATCCCTAGATAATCACATTTAATATATCCTTCAATCTTCCAAAAAACATTTGAATTTTAAATATAGAATCCAGATAATTAGTGAGACTAATATGTAGCATCAAAATAAAATTTCCAAAAGTTATAGGAGATAAAAACTCATATGTATGAGAAACACAAGAGTCTATATTCTAAGAATAACGGAATAATTTATGAATTTATAGGAGTCAAAATAATGAATTTTTTAGAGTAAATATACTGAAAACATAGGAGTAAAATATAACACATTAAGGTCATGAATTATCCAATTTCCAAACTCTTCCAAAACATAAGAGTAAACTTTCCCCAAGTTTTTGCTTTTCTAAAAACTGAGTTTATATAATTAATTCAAAATAGAAATGATTAAATTGAGTAATTAAGAATAAATAATGAATAATAATAATAATAAATAAACAAATTCATTATAATTATTTTCTTAAACAAGTAGTGTAAGCGTCAAATATAAGAAAATTATAACAAAGAAAAACAAATATGATGGATTAGTAATATTTAAATAAATTAATAATAAATATAAAAAAATAGAGTATAAAGGTGCCACTCAAAAATTCTAACCTTGATTATTGATGAAACAATCATACTCTTAAAGAATTATAAAATAAGGTTGTTGTGTTTTAGAATAGTGTAGTTAGTATTACTGAAGGGTGTGTGAATCTAAAGACTGACCACAAAGCTATTATAATGAAGAAAAAGGAATTTTATTATGAAGTTGTGAAGCTTAAATAGGGAAATTAGAAGTTAAATGAATAGAATGAAAAAAATGAAGAATTCTCCTTCAATCTCTAATGGAAATGTCTTTGAAGAGTAAAAATCTATTCAAAAAGAAAATTGTAAGTTGAATACTAAAGTAGAAATCCTCGAGGAATGACTAGGAAATTTTTTTCATGTTAGAGAGATATATTAAATTATGATCTCAATGAATAAGTATAATAAAAAATATGTTCTTGTTTATGATATAATATTACCCCACATGTACAAGAATCACTTTGTCATATGTAATATAGAAAGAATTCATTCTATTAGTTTTTTAAATGGAGTGCTTTTGGTTAATATGGTAGCAATTGTTATTTAATATTTTGATAGTAATTTGGATAGAAGAACGATTTTCTATCCAAATATTCCTAAAATTTAAAATGTACAACACTCTAGAACTATATTTTTTATGGGTTCTTATTCAAACCTGTTTAGAACCAAGCTAATTTATATACCTTGTTATTGTATTTCATATTGGAAAATAGGAATACATTTATAGTTTTATCATTAAGTAGTTTGGGATGATTTCTATTTATAAGTTATTCATTTTTGTTTAGAAACCATGTATTCATCATTTTATTTTTTAGTTTACTATCATTTTGTCAAATGTTTGGTTAATATTTTTTAATTTATCGCATATATTTTATAATTCAATGAATATCGTAAACATATTTTTTTTCAACCTATAGTATTATTTTAATATAATAAGAGTTAAAAATACATCTATTATCTTCGCTATTTAGGAGAAAAAAATATTTAATTTATCAGGATATTGTTCACAGTTTTTTATATGTTTATTTCTGTAGTGATCCAGAATATCAATTTATTATGATTGAGTTTACAAGGAGTTATTTATTTTTCTATTGATAACGTATTTTAGGATTATTATAAAAAATGGGAAAATATTTTAGTTAAATCCCTTTTATAATTATCATTTTCTTTTTTAGTTATTATTTTTTACTATGATCTATTATTAAAAATATGGGGTGAATCTTATTAATTCTTGATATATAGAGAGATTTTGGATTTTTGCTTTTTTATTTTATACCCTTGCATGTTTAGGATTACTGTTAGTTTTATTTTTACATTATAAACTAATTATTTCTATTATATGTTTGATTCTTATAAAATGGGGAGAAATATTCTAGTTTTGGATTTTTGGAAATGTTTTGTAATTATAAAAAATGAGAAGAATATTTAGTGTCTCTTCTCCACTGTATATTATTTTGATAATTAAATATGTATATAATCTCTTTTTTTTATTTCTTATATTTATTCATCATTTATTTATTCATTATTTATTATTCATTTATGCATTTATTTACATGTTTAATATTTGAGGCCTGCATTGATTTAAGATTAATATAATGATGTTGATTATGTTTATAAGTGTTTTATCAGGAAATAATATTAGGTATAGAAAATGGAAGACATTTTCACAAAGTAAAATTTCATACATATAATCAAAATATGATAAATATCTCACATATTTATATATTCACATAAAAAATATCTTATTCATTGTAGAAGGATATTAAATATAAATAGTTCAGATATTTTCATAAATATAAAAACAAACGAATAAAGAACAAATACCTACATATTATCACAATCATATTATAAAATTATATAAATTTTAAAGATATATATTATGTATAAAGCGTATTTTTTTGAAGTTAAGTTATTCATAAATTAAGTGAATTTTTTTTCACACCCAGTGAGAAGATCATTACTCTTTGGTGACACTTTATTGGATTTTAGTGGTCCAATTAATATGGATATTCTCAATCCACAAATATGAAATCACACCATGATCATGTAATCTTAAAAGTGAAGTAGAAAATATTTTTACTATGGGTAGATCATCACACTATGGATAATTACTTATCGCTTCCTATAATATTGCTTATGAATGATATTGTTTATTTTTTTCCAAATTAAAATTGGTTTTAATTTAAAATCAGCTATTCTTGTGTGATTATTCGGATTATTGTATGTGATTAAAAACTTATTATTCTTATATAGAGTGTAATATTAATATTGGGAATCTATGACTAATATTTGGGATTACTGAAAATACAAGTAATAATATTATTTATATATTTTATATTTCTAATGTTGTGATTAAAAATCATGATGATTTTTAAGGAGGATCTGTATGAGGATTAACATTGATCATTATAGATGAATATCACAGAAACTCTTCATGAAAAATATAGATATTACTATATTTTCTATTTAAATAAGGATTAAGATATATGAAGTTACATGAATTACACTTTTCAAAATTAAATTTCTACAAATTTTGAAATATTTTTCATTTATACACTACCTTTAATGGTTTTTCTATGACTCATCTCTCAACAATTATGATATTATAAAGCTCACTATTTTACACCAGTAACCCCATCTACAATATGTTGTTGGTTGTAATTATTTTATTCTTTCATTGGGTTGTATTATTTTTTCTAAAATGTTTTTTATCCATTTTCACTAGTTATATCTCCATTAATGTTCTATGTGTTAGTTATTATTACGTAAACAAAAATCATGTACATTGATTATGACGTGGGCCTAATAAAAGGAAAATAGGTTTTTTCCATGGTCTGGTTAAAGGAATGGTTGGTTTTTCATTAACATAAAAAAGAAGGTTCTGGGTTTGCACCTATTGGTATGGAAAATGTGATATTTAGAGTTTCTTCCTCTAGGGTGAAAAGGAATATTTAAAAGATTTTTCACTCTTCTATAAAAGTGATTTTATTTAGTGTGTATCAAACCTATCTAGGATTAGAGGTGTGTGAAAAGTAGATATGCGATCTTTGTGATCTGAAATAATATAAAAATCATCATCTTCTACTATTTTATTATTATTATTATGTTTACACTTATCTGACATCACTTATTTATTTTATATGGCTTAATTGTTTAATCCTTTTATCCACCATATGTATAATTATAGTTTAAATTTATCTTATTTTTTTAATATAGAATATTCACCCTCCAATTTTCTGGTAACCATCACCATTTGGGAAAATAATTGGTAAAAAAGGCTACCCATTCAGGATTATTATTCTATGCTTTATTATATGATACAAAGAATATTTATTAGAGACATAAACTTTAAGATTTTTGGTTCATTATTTTAAAGAATTATATCTTTTAGATATATTTTTCATTCTAACTCTATACAATATATAATATTATTTGGGCATGATCATTTTAAATAGTAGGTGAAGAATAAAAGTATGGATAGATTCTTCAAGCACTAACCATTTTTTTGATGGGAATCAATATGATTTTTGAAAAGTTAAGATGTACCACTATGTCAAGATGTAAAGTATTGATCATTATAATTTAATAGAGAAACCATATAAACTATGTGAGACTGATCCTGATTCAGTTACTTGTAATGATACAACTATGTACATTTCCAACTAAAAAATCAAGAATATTATTTATTTTTTAATTGATTGAAATGTTTTTAGTCATGCTTATATCTATATAAAATAGCTAATATATTTAATGAAAATTTCAATTTAATCTCTGTGACGTAGACACATTGGAGAGAAATGACATGGCATGTTGTGAGTTCAGTATTAGGGTTTTATAAATTGGGGATAATGAGACAACTAATAATTTTTTTCATATTTGTGGGCACTGTGAATCGAATATGCACACTCGGAGAAGAACTAGATAATAATATTGTATTTTAAATAGTTTTCAGAACTCTACCAAATAACTGGAATAAAAAAAAATTATTAATGAAATTAAGAACATTATGAGGTTTTTGTCGAATGATGGGGGATCTTGGAGGAAACAAAGATGTAGTTTCCCATCGGTGAGGTTAAAAAAACATATTTAATGACCGAGAAAGGATCTCCAAGAGCGTATTTCCTATAAATATACTAATGATACTAGTATGGAGGAGATCAAGGAGGATATATATATAATTAATGAATGTCTTTAAGAGATTTGGGACAATGAAATTTTTGTTAATATGGTTCATAAATTGAATGTTTTGATGGAAACATTACTTAACATAGTAAGGGTATGCTGGGAAAGACCGATGGATACTTGGCCCCATGAGTGGGATAAGAACAATGCCTAATTTCATGTGGGTATAAAGTAAAAAAGATTACTAGAATAAATAACTTTTTGTTGTATGATGACTCATGCACAGATGATATAGAGGTGGTATAAAGGCTTGATGTGGAGAATTTTGAGGGCCTTATGGGGTTGATGGGGATGATAAATATATTTTAAACATTCCCATATTATTTGGTGATAATGATAATTATGAATTTGAGATTCCTTATTAAGATAAATAGATCAAAGTGGCAGTGTCCAATTTGAACTCGGAAAGCACTCATAGTCCCTAAATATTTTTTGGGTATTTTTTATGTCGACTCATGAGAAATTATCAAGGAGAAGAGTATAGTAGTGGTGAAAGAATACTTTAAAGGTGGAGAACCCATGTGGTATGTGTGTGATTATATGTTGGTTCTTATTCCAAATTTAACAAAACCCACTACGCTCAACCATTTCAGAATAATATGTATTTGTAACTTTGAATATGAGATCATATCTTTCTTCATGAATATAAGGCTTGGACAGATTATCCCTAGACTCATCTCGGAGGGGTATCATTTTTTAATCTAAGGTAAAATAATTGAAGGGGTGATAAAGATATCCAAATAAATTTTCGATGAATTAACTAAGAATACACATAGTTCTAATATTATGAAATTTTTTGATATGGATAAGGATTATAATTAGTTTGAATGTAGATTCATCACAAGGTTTATGAGAGAATTTGGGCTCAATGAATGGGTTATCAACTTGTTCTTTAATTGTTATGAATCAATATGGATCAATATCTTCATTATGGGTTGGGACCATAGATTCTTCAAAACCATGCATGTGTTAAGGATGGGATACTCGGTGTTTCCCCATATCTTTATCCTGGATCAAGAGGATCTCACTAAGAACATCATGTGCAGCTTGAAGGATGGGATGATTTTGCCTTATTAAAACTGTTATGGGGGTACTATGGTCTCTTATCTCATATGTGATGATGATATATTGTTATTTATTTATTATAGTAAAAGATCCGTCAATAGGTTTTACAAAATCATTGATTCCTATGGAAACTGGATTATCCAATGAATCAATATGGGGAAAAGTAGTGTTTTTATATCAAAACACTGCTCGAACATGCATGATAGATATACCCAGAACCATATTGGAATTCATAGGTTTAATATCCAAATGTAATACCTTGGTGATTCCACCTCATATGGTAAAATTAATAAGGTTATATTTTAAGTCATCACCAACAACATCACTGGGATATCTGTAGTTGGAAGAACAAATTCCTTTTGTTTTGAGAAAGGATCACAATGGTTAACAATTATATCGCATTGATACTAGTAAAAATATTATTGAACCTAAAATATATGAAGGTAACCATTAAAAAACTCAAAAAATCATGATATCTTTCATTTGGGATGCCAAACAGGGTGGAAGATGTCATTGGGTATCTTGTAGGAGAATGACAAAGCCAACCAAGTAAGGTGATATCGATCTGTATAGTGTAATGAGAAGCACGAAAGAAACAAAGGATAATATATATTTTTATATTATAAAAAGGAATAATTTATGATTTATATTTTCCTGGAATAGATATGGATATTATTAGAGAATATGGGAGCATCAAACAATAAGAATATCAAAACTTTCAATAAGCATGATCGAAATTTTTAGAGAAACTGTAGGAGAAGGTGTAGTGGGTCATGGGATATAGATATAATAGTTTATCAAAGGATAATTGGGATATAAATATTCTCTTATTTTTCATGTTCCCATTCATAAGTATTTATTTTAGAGAGACTATACTATTCTATGATTTCATCATAATGATTCTCAATAAGGATCAAAAGCATGGTCATAGGACCATTAGCTTGGTGAACGAACTCGACTGGTGAATTTTTTATTTGGTGTCTTATAAATTAAATGGTTATTATTTTTGAGTGATGATTCATTTAATCCATGAGAATAGTGATTGGGTGACTAAGTTATGGTGAAAATATACCCTAGTGATGTCAGATTTCATAGTCTTGTGTGTGAGGAATCGAACAATTCCCACCGATGATGATGTTAAAAAGAAACCTCTCACTATGTCGTTGCATTTTTGGTGTTTTGATTCACCAATATAAAAAATGGTTTTGCATATATTTTTCAATTGATATTTGGATTTCTATATATAGGAGAATATTGGGTAGTGCATGGGTATTTAAGGACATGCATATTTTGTTTTAGAGTTTATTGCATCATGGTTCATGGGTGCTGGTCAACAAGGTGATGAAGTTAAAATCCATTTAATAATATTCATAGTGATGTGTTTGGTTATTTGGGAGTTTAGTAAAAATGCGAGATAATGTAGGAAATACCATCATTTAGGCATTCAGGTCTGCATGTAATTTTTTGGTATAGAACTTGGAGTCCTCATCTAAGGTGGAGGACATCAGTTTTCATAAGGGGGTCATTCTGAGTGAATCCTTGCATAAAGAGGGGGAAAATAGATCTAAATAGAGGAAGTGGATTTACTTAAGACCACTTATTATGGGACTTAATTTTAATTTCATGGGTCTTGTTTGTTTGGGGAATTGAGAGGGGGTGGGCTGGTGGGGGATAATAGGTGTTTGGTGTTTTTTGGATTCAATACTTACTATAGACCAAAGAACTCTATTAGGGTAGAGATAATGGAAGTGTATAGTATAATTAAATTTGAAAGTATCTACAACATTAATATCTTGGTGGTTGAATCACAATCCACATTTTTGGTTGGGATTCGCTGCGATAAGGCTAACTCACCATGGGATCTGACCTATTTCAACCGAGAATGTAGGATAATCCTTGATTAAGGCACTGGAGTCTATTACACATGAAGGGAAGGGATCATTGTAGTAGATTCATTATATAGTTAAGGGATTCATAGTGAGAGTATCATTTTATATCATTTTGTTTTCTTACTACCGCTTAACTGCAATTTCATTGCAAGGGGAGACTCCCATGGTCTTCATTACTTTTGAACTTCGTGAGATTTAATCATTTTCCATAAAAAGTGAATTTTGAGTGATTTATATTTATTTGAAAACCATTGATATTAAATATGATTTAAAGAATAAAGAAATTTTATTTAAAATTATAATTAAATAGTATATTTCATTTTATGATAATTCAGGTTCTTCAAATGATAGAAGAGAGATGATAACTAATGTTATGAAAGGATTTGGCAAAGAGATAAAGAATAATTAGTCTAGAAGAGATACAAGGAAGTTAATAAAATATTATATAAGTGATAAAGAAAAAGTTAGTTTGAATATATATTTAAAAAATTAACGTTATATATGTTTTTAGTGCTAGAAGAAATGACACACTAAACCAGACTATATATGGCTGAAAAATTAAAGAAAAGATAAAAATTTCAAGAAGAATAACAAGAAATCTATGGATTCTTGGAGTAGTAGTGATGATTAAAATTCAATTGATAAATATGTAAGTAGGATTCAAAATGGAAATATTTTCTTTATGGATACGAAAAAACATATAATTTCACATTCCTAATCATATTAATCAAGTGACTTGAGTGAATCTATAGGGAAATAGAGAAATATTTTTCTAATGGGTAGAGTAGATGAAGTGAGTAATTCAATTCATGATTTATATTCCAATTATAACATTTATTTTGGTTTCAATAAACCTATTGTTAAAGAATTATACTAGATATACGATGAGTTATATAATAGTGTAGTCACTATTGGTGATGCTTATATGAAATTGAAGAAGGATCATAATGTTGTGATAAAAGATAAATTTAAAGTTGTTTCTAGAGTCTTGAAGCTTAAGGAGGAAAGTGAGAAGTTAAAGGAAGATAATTTAAATATGAATAACTCTTTTTTAAACTCTAATAGAATGTTTTTTTGAATATTTAGAGTCTATTAAAAAATAAAATCATCAACTAAAAGTTAAAGTAAAAGTTATGAAGAAAAAATTGGATATTTTTGTTTAAGGAAGAGAGAATAATAAATAATGATATCAATGAACTAGATGAATATAAAAAATATGGTCTTTGTTATAATATAAAATTACCTAAAATATACATGAATCACTTTTCAAAATTAAAAAATAATTTAATACATTTAGTAATTGTTTTATGTGTTGAATTTTGTTTCATTATGCTAAAAAAATTTATTTATTATTTTTCTAGTTTTTTGTTCAAAAGAATTATTTTATATTTAATTATCCTTTGAAAGTTAAAATTACTAACCATTCAATAGTGTGGGTTCAAATGGTTTTGATTAAATCCCAATTGGACCTAATATAATTTACTTACCCAGGTAATGTGTTTCTTATTGGCCAACATTCATACCATTACAGTTTTATTATTTTGTATAATTGTATGAGTTTTATTTTTAAGTTATTTTTTTGACTAGTGATCATGTATTTATCATTTTATTATTTATATTAATAACATGTTATCAAAATATTGGTAACTATTTTTTAATTAATTATAAATATTTCAAAATTCATTCAATACCATTAACTGTTTCATGGATCCATCTAGTCCTATTTTTTTATATGAGGAGTTCACAGTGTATTTACTACCTTATATATTCTGAAGAGAGAAATATTGGAATAAGGGGGATATTTTTTATTGTTTTATTATTATTTATTTATTTCATTAAAATTTTTGAATATAATTTTTTCATGCATGATTTTAGGAGTTGTTGTTTATTTTTGAGTTGATCATGACTTTTAGGTTTACTATAAAAATGGGTGAAAGATATTAGTGCACCCTATTTTACAATTCTTGTTTACTCTTTTAGTTCTTATTATATAATGTGAATTATTTTTTAATATAGGGGGATATTATTAGTAATTCTATATATGTGTAGAGTTGTCAAATATTTACTTTTTTATTTTATACACTTACATGTTTTATATTTACAATTAGTTTTGTTATAACATTAACTAATCTTTATTTTTCTTATATTTTTTATTCTCACACAAGGGGGAGAAATGATATAGTTTGATATTTCAATTTTTTTGTGATTATTAAAAAGTATGATAATTTCGAGTGGATCCTTTCCACTTTATTATGTTTTAATAATTTCATATATCTCTCATCTCTTGTTTATTATTGTTTATATTTATTCACATAATATTTATTATTTATTATTTATTATTTTATTCTATTACTTTATGATTTTTTAAATCTTGAATGTCTTATAAAAGAAAATAAATATGTTGATTATGTTTTAAATTATTTTCTAAGGATATAATATTATATATGTATAGTAGTGAAATTTTTACAAAGTATAATTTTTTATGTATTGAAAAAACTTCACACGTATAAATATTTAGGAAATATGCCAAAGTAAAAAATATTAAATATTTTACATAGGTACAATAAATATTTCATATCATTTAAAATGAGGAATATCTTACCTATTGATATTTTTAAAATGGACAATATAGTAAAAATTGGATGAAGGATATTTGTTACGAAGATTGGTAAATTTTCCTATGTGTAAAATTTTTCACATGGATTATAAATCCTGAAATATCATCAAAATAACATTAAAATTTTACCTAAAGTATAATGAAATATATTATAACAGAATATTATTCTCTGGAAGTTATGTTATTTGGTTGTTAGGTGAAATTTTTTTCGTGCTTGATGAAAAGATCATCAGGTCATTGTGAGAATTTACTGTATTTTAATGGTTCTGTTAATATGGATATTCACACACTATAAAGAAGAAATAACAACAGGATCATGTAGTACTATAAGTGATGTAGAAATGAGTTATACCATGATAATATCATCAAACCATGTATAATTGTTTTTATAACTTCATGAAATATTATTTTTGACTGATATTTTGGATTTTGATATTAAAAAATATAAATGGTTAAAATTTCAAAGAATATATGTTTGCATAATTATTGGGTATATTAAAATTGATTTAATGTATATTATTATTATATTTAAGTCTATTATTAATATCGAGAGTATATGAATAATATTTTTGGACTAATGAAAATATAGGAAATAAAATTATTACTTTTATTTTATATTTCTAACCATATTACAGGTCATGAAGATTACTAAGGAGGATCCATGTGAATATTATCATTGAAAATTAAAGAGGAATATCATGCAGATCGATCATGAAGAATATAATAATTTTTGTATTGTCTATTTGAAGAAGTTCTATGTAATAGTCAGTGACTCCACATAAATTGTTAGACGCCAAAGTAATAATGAGTTTTAAAGCTTCATAATTTACATGCCTAATTTGCTAGATTTCCTAATCCTTGTTGCTCAAATATTATAATGAGATAACGTTTACTATTCTACACCATAAAATCAATCTATAGTCAATTATTATTTTCAATTGAGTTATAATTTCATTTGGTTTTATTGTTTGTTCTACAATATTTTATTTGAGTACCATTCACTGGGTATACCTCTTACTCAACAACACATGTGTTGGTTAATATTACCTTAAAATAACTTTACACTGATTATGCCTTGGTTCTGATAAAAGTAAATGGGGATTTATTTTTACATTGGTCCAATTAAATGAAAGTTTGGTTCTTCATTCACTTCAAAATAAATTTTCAATGTTTTCACCTATTGGTTTGAAAAGGAAAGATTTAGGGTTTTTGAATCCATGATATAAATTCATGTTGCGAAGAGTTGAAATTATCCTTCAAAAGTGAAGATATTTTGTGAGTACCATACCAATCTAAGAGTAGAGGGGTGTGAAGAGTAGAAATAATATTTTTTTGATCTGAAACTCTTTAAAAATACTTACACTTTATTATTATTAAAATTAAAATTAAAATTAAAATTAAAATTATTATGTTTAAATGCCCCTCACATCCTTGATTTATTTGTTTAAAGCTTAATTTATTAATTCTTTTTTCCCACCATATCTCCCATTATAGATTAAGGTAATTTGGTTTTTTAATACTAAAAATTAAATCGTCCTCTTGTCTCTTGACCATCACCAAATGAAACCCACACCTGTTTTCTTTTAATGTCCTATTATGGATACTTGAAAAATGGTTGATTCATATGTAGTTACATAAATCAATTTTTTTGATTATATTATATCATAACCACTAAATTCAATTCAAGAACTAGTGTAACCTTATCATTGACTACAACATCCAATTACATATGGAACTAGTTTTTTTCCACAGTTTATGATGTCTTATGTCTCCTATAAGACATCAATAATTCTAATGCACATGATATTTGTAATTCCCATTCATTATTACATGATTGTATCACCAAAGGAAATATCTCTTATAATATGATATGCCATTCTTCACACTTCAACATTTCCATTTGATATTCAATTATGCAATTGACATATCAAATATATCATTTAAAAACATCATAAAACACATATTTAAAAGTTAGGACAAGATAAGACAATACTAAAATAATGTTTAAATAATTAAATTTTTATTTAATAAAATTTTAATATAAATTCAAAAAATGTTGTGATAATAATTAAATATGATTAATTACCCCTTTCAATATGTTTCATTGTATAATATACATAAAATGTAGGAAAATAATATGTTAAAATATTTATTTATCAATCCCCTTACACTTACCTTTTTATCTTATGAGAAAATATCTATAACATAATCATATTTAATGACCATTTCTTGGGTGATAAATTATATTTATTTTAAAAAATGAACTTATAATACTTCATATATGAAATTTATTCCATTCAAATCAATCTCTTCTTATTCAAAACCATCTTAACGTTTCATTTTCATCGGTGCCCCATTTGGAATTATACGTTCCATGAAATGCATTTTCACTCTTTTCTAATGAGATGATATATTAAAAGATATACTCATTCCTGAGATATACAAGCCATTCCATCTGATTTCTATCATTTAATTTTTTCACTAAAGTGTTAATAAAAAAACATTTATATTCATATATTTATAAAACTTATATTTATAAAATAATAAAAGAATATATGTAATTATATATAATTGTTATAAATATATAAAATAAATAAATAAATAAATATTCAATTACAAATAAATATATGTTAATTTATAATTTTGTGTGTATAAATATTTATCTATGCATGTATATATTTGTAATTACCCATGTTAATTTTATTTAAGGATATATATATTAAAATTAAATTATAAATATGTATATATAAAAACAAATACATAAAATCACCCAAAAACACACATATATATGATATTAATAAAAAATACATTTATAAAAAAAATTATATATATATATATATATATATATATATATCATTAAATATAAATATAAACACACATGAACAGATGCACACAAAAAATCAATTACATATATTAGTTTTATTCATTTATAAATATATATTTTATAAAAATATAAGTATAAATATATAAATATATATATATATAATATTATATTTATATATTTTCATAAAGTTAAATTGATAAAATTTTCAATGAATTATAATTACAATTATTTAAATAAATTATAATTATATTTTTACAAAATTTTATTTTCTGTGTCGAAAATAAATAAAACACACACACACATATATATTTATATTTATAATTATTTATTTATGTGTATGTATATCTATAGATATATTTATTTAAAATTATATATATATATATATATATATATATTTATTTATATATTTAGCATGTGTGTGTGTGTCTATATATATAATTTTTTTATTATAAGTACATCTTAATATAAATATACAATATAAATACATATATAAATAAATACTCATTTGTATAAATAAATATATTTAAATAAAGAAATTAATAACATATATATTTTCATTAACACACACACACACACACATATATTATTTTGAACATGTGTAGTGTCTCTAAGTTTGTAATTCTTCTCTTATATATCCCAAAATCCTAGGGTCAAGTCCCTTCAGGTGAATAATTATTTTATAAAATGGCCATTAAAATACAGGTAGTAGGATAGGTCTTGGGGATGGCTGTAGGTGGGATGGGTACAAGGGTTGTTCGCCCAAGTTCATGGGGGGCTGCGTCTAGTAACAAAAGTGCTAAATGTGAGTAGAGGATAAGAATGAGGAGAAATAATTTTGGAGGAGAATAATTTTATCTCATATAAATAATATTTCAAGGTAGATTTAAGTAATTCTAAATATAAATATAATATTTTTTATTATTATTTGTAAGACAAATATTGGGGACAGATTAAAGTTGACCTTAAAACTTATTTTTTTCATAATTTGTTTATAATGGATTGTTATCAACCATAGATAAGATATTATATGGGATGAAAATAAGATTCCTTCCAAAATAAGATTATTTTTGATATTGTTTACCAGGATATACTTTCTTGGACCAATATCCATACTAGAATATATTTGTAATTGTTTTTTATTTATCTATGATGGAAAAATCCATCATAGATATCAAAACATCTTCAAATAAGTTTCTATTTTTTCTATGTATATTTGTTTCATTTTAATTGTTTTCATCCTTTCTTCCAATGAATTTCTATTTTTTTCCATTTTTGCTTAAAAACTATTGACTCTCCCTTAAAACATTCCAAAATATGTATCACACATCCCAAAGAAAACATGTACAACCTTCCCCCACACTTAACATAAAATTAATCATAAAAACACTAAGGGAAAGGTATAAATTGATATTTACGATTTAAATTTAGCTCACCTATAAGTTTATACATTAATTCTAAGGAAAGAATAAATATAAATGGAGAGGTTAATCTCCATTGACAAAAATGGATTGAAAAATAATACCTCAATCATATTAAAAAATATTTATCTTAAAAGAATATTTGGAAATAAGTTAAAAAAATTATAGATCACTAAAAATATTCTAATATACCTCAATAATTTTAGGGTATTAAAAATATATTGACAGAATGGTTTGGAATACATTCCATGATAGGGAAAATATCTTTTTCCAATTATCAAAGAGTGTAAACCTCAATAATTAGATTAAAATCATAAAAATATATTTAAATAAAATTCAAAGAAATAAAAATTAGATCCATAATAAATTAAATCATTTATTTAAAAATTTTCTAAATATATCACTAAATACAAAGCAATAATAAATTATATCTTAATAAAACACATATAAAAACACAAAGAAAACAAGAAACTACCAAAAAATAAAAAAAATATTCACATTTTTACTACATATCCCATAATTATATCATTCATTGGATTTTATGTACTCTAAAAAATTATTTCATTGAAAAAAATATAATGATATCAAACATGCAAGGAACAACATAGATACATGTGACCATATTTATTAAGATGGATAAATTATTTCTATTTTGGAAATTATTTTAATTGTATTCATAATCCAATATCTTCTATGGAAACCTATAAGAAAACATATATATTTAAAGTTTATTAAAGAAATTAAAATGAAATAAAAGAATAATATGAAAAAGGGTTTGGATAAAGGGTAGTGACCCGAATTTTTGTGTTTAGACATTTAAATTTTTTTAAAGTTTTTATCATAGTAGGTAACTGATATGTTTTTATGGAAATAACCATGTTTTAGGCCTTATATATTATATTGAATATAATATATTTATTTTTATAATTAATGTGTTATTTTTCTTAAATTAAAAATTTTCCCCAAAATAGAGTCTAGATGGTAAAACCATCATTGTATTTTGACATATAATAGTGTGTTTATCTTAGGGGTAGAAAAATCCTGATTTGTATTCTAGGTCTCGAGTTGGGATTGTCATTTTTGTTTTATTAAAATTTAAAAATGATAAAATTTATCTATATAAACTTAGAATTATTCTATCTATTCTCAATTAAATCCTATAATTTTTTATATCCACATTCTTTACTAATTACCCTAATTAGGGAGAGTCAGAGAGATCTTGGAGTTTTGGAGAATGAAGTGTGTGTTCATCAAAAATTTATAACAATGGACATGGGTTGATATGGTGTTAAGATAGTGAAAAAGTGGGTGTTTGGGCTTTAAGATACCACTAGGTTTTAGTAGACAACCTCATTCATATTATATTTGGTTCTTTGGGTTGGTGTCTTCAAAAGTCACTACCATAACTCATGGATTCCTTTTTTAAGTATTATCATAGTCACTAACCAATATAGAGGTATCATATGTAAATATATTAGTTTTAATTTTGTATTAAATAATATTATATCCATCAATTTAAATGTGAACAAAAAAATAACTTTTTCATTTACTAAAGTATCCAATTATATCTAGTACATGATATGACATAATTTATGATTTCTTATATCACCAATATTTCATTAATAATTCTACTATAAATAGGATTTAGAATTACCTTCATTATTACATGATCAAATTAATTAATGTGATATATATTTTTTTATATGATATAATATCTTTCACACTTAAACATTTTCATTTTATCTTCATTTATTATACTTGTGGCAAAATTTTATCGCCGAAATACATAATAAAAATATGAATTTAAAAGTTTGATCATGATAAATAAACTCCAAAATAAAATTTATATCATCGAATTACTATTTTACAATAAATTTAAAATTAATTAAAAAATTGATGTGAAAATAATTAAATGTGACTAATTAACCCTTTTAATCTATTATAAGGGAGATTATGACATAAAATATAGATAAAAAATATATGAAAATATTGCTCGATCAATTCCCAAATACACATCCTTTTAAATTTTGGGAAAACATACATAACTTATTCATATTAAATTACTAAGACTAAGGTGATAAATTACAAATATTTTAAAAAATATATTTATCATGATTCAAATACAAGATCTATTCTTTTTTATTCAATCTATTCCTATTCAAAATCATCATATACTTTCATTTCCAGATATTCCCTATTTTTCAACCTACATTCCTTAAAATGCAGTTTTCACTATTTTATCAACAGATAATATATGAAAATTTATAATCATTACAAATATATTCATGTTATTCCAAAGGATATTTGTCATTATAATTCTTTTCTAAAGAGCAAAGAAAATGTGTTAATCATAAGCCACTATATGAGTTGTTTTGAGTATTTGAGTTTGTTAGTAAATGATAAAATTAATAGTTAATGATGTGTTTTCTATTAAATAATTATCCATGATTAAAAATAAAGATCACAAAATAAAATTTTATTAATTATATATTTTTATCTCCCAATTGTTTTTTCGCTCACTTTCAATATAAAACAAATCAATCTAATAAAATAATATTTCTCTTCACTAAAAACAACTAAATTTCCCCTAATACATTCCCTAAATATTTATCACATATCCTAATAAAAAATGAGAAATATTTCCAAAAATACATCTTGAAAATAATCCTAAAGACACTAAGATAAAGGTAGTAAGGGATATATAGGATTTAACTATAACTTACATATATAGTTATACATGGAATATAAGGGTTAAAAATAGAGATAAATGAGAAGGTTGGTATCAAAATATAAAATGTATTTAAAATTTATGACTTAATAATATTAGTAAAAATTATTAAACTAAAAAGCTATTTTAAAAGAATTCAATCAAATTATTTCTCATTAAACACATCCTAAAATATCATATAAAAATGAGGTTTTAAGAAAGATATTGACCAAATGATTTGGAATATCTATATTGATATGAAATATTGTTAGGTTTCCAGGGCCCGCAGCGGAAGCCGGTGGGCCTGGGATTTTAAAATTTTCCTTGGTGGGATGAAAAAACTTGTCTTCACCGATGATCCGAGCCCCGGATAGGTCCGAGGATCTTGTGTAAATTATAAGAAGCCCAAAATTAAAATTAAAATGTACCTGTTTAAAATCTGAAGGTGCGGTCGACTGTAACTAATCGATGACGATCACTGCTTTGAAGGATCCAAAGAAGGACCCCTCTAGATCGTCCACACACACCAAAAATATGCTGGAACATCGATCATCAAACTTCGGGTGCTAGCACGACGATCTGAAGACGCTTTCGACGTCCCAATGATCACTGCATCGAGAAGACTTCGATGCATGAGAGAGATCTTGATCCTAGCTTCTTGGATCAATAGGATCTCTCTTTAGAGAGCGGGAGGAGAGATAGGCTCTCAAATTTCATTCCATAAAATGAATTAAATGTGATTTGTACACCAAAGAGAGAGAGACTCCTCTCTTATTTATAGAGACTTTGATAAATACCCGGTAGGGTTCCCCAACCCTCGTTTATTTCAACATCCACTAAATAAATAATTTTGATGAACTAAATTGCGCCAATATTATTTATTATTTTATCACATACATGTAATATATATATATATATATATATATTATATTACATGATAAAATCGATCCATTTAACTCAACTCACTATCCCACTTAATATTAAACGAACCTTGAATATTAAATAATATTCGTTCGATTAATATTTTTCTTGTATTTACTAAACTCGTAAATATGTTAAAAATATTCAATCCCAAATACTCGTAACTTGACTATTAATGAATTTATTTAATTCTTTTGGTGATCGATAACTTTGACAATGCTCGAACCCTGTGGCGGGTCCCACTATGTACATGTACCTATTCAACTGAATAGGGTAGATTCTTGAATACACTATTGTGTGTGACCCTCTAGGCCCTTATCTCGATAGCAGTGAATAAAATCCACAGACCAAGAGTAGAGTCTAGAAACTCATCATGACCCCTAAAGAGATAAGGATAGTCATAGCAATGAGTACCATCCTACGAATACTGACAGTGTACTATAATATATTTTCCATTAAATATCCCATAAAGTAGGACACACTTTGTGTCATTATCCTTATCTTGCTTTATCATTTGTTGATCTATCTGGATGGATTTGCCTTTGTACTACTTTGGCCAAAGACTGATGAAGGTGTTACCATCCTGATCAACTAGGCATGAGAAATACAACATCCGAAACTTGGAAGTGAAAAATCCTTTATTGACCATTCAGCCAACGACATACCTCCAACGACACACCCAACACAAACTACCTTGCCACGACATCACTTCCATGGTTTTCATCTTGCTTCAAAGTATGTAATCAAATGATCTATATTAGTAATGGTGTCAATTCAGGAATCCAATACACATGTTCATAGATAGGAACAACTAATGACACCCAAAACATGTGGTGTTCCTATTGACGGGTCTGTCCTCATGATCTCACTACAAGAGATCACCAAGTGTGAACTTCATGAGAAGAATTCTCAATGCTTATGAGGCCCCAACACCTGATAGTCAAACATATACTGTTTCCATTCAGTATAATGTATCTAGACTATAGAACATATATTTAAGATCAATGTCATTGTATCTCGAGGTTCTCATTATAGAATGGGATCTGCTATAACCTCTTGACACGACAATTAACCTTTGGAAATTACCATTATTATAGTGGACGCCGAAAAGTCTGCACTCTAATGGTAAGATATCATCATGCATAACTAATTGTACACATGATATGGTAATAAAAAATACTACATAGTTGGGTCTAGGTCACCTAATATTTCAACACTCCCACTTGCACTAGAGCCAACTTTCTAATTAAACATGTTAGCTACTCACATGATAAATAACATGCTTCTACTGAGTAACAGATTTAACTTCTAGGCCTGCCACATTTTCGCCGCATGACATATCTACTATATGAAACCTCATTGGCTTGAGTAAAACTTCTCAAGATAAGGTATCTCTGATTATATTACTTTTGTCTATTTTCATAACATGACAACTTGGCTAGTATGAATATCATAATTCTCATTATGATAGTACTTTTCACACTAGGTGTGAATCCAAGAACTGGAACAAATCATTGTGATTTATAACTGCTTATTAGATACCTTGGAAGCTGCAACGTACTCAGTATTTGTAGGTATGGCTACCACTTGATTTTAGGAGATTGACTCACTCTTCTCCTTTTCCCAACTTCAACACTATATCAATTTGATCTAAGGATTACTAGTTTGTGTCCCATCATAACTAGTATACCTACTTCTCCATATTCTAGGTACATATCAATTGTACTTTCCAAAACACAAGATGATAGTTCTGATTGCATCACTTGCAGTGCTTCTGCAAATAATTGATATCTTCCTATAATAAATTATATCCTGGAAGTATCAATTATTGTACATATTATGGCATATGTGACTGATCCATCGCTAAAGCATATGGTATCAATTTAAAACTATAATATCTTCATGTGTTCTGAACATGTTAACTTGAAGAGATTAAGCCATGTGACATAGGCAACAATTCTGAACTTGAACTATTCCAACATGTATTTTTCAATACAATGTCATTATATGTATGATTGTCCAGGACCAAGCATCCTCTAGATCTACCTCATTGGATCCTGTTCCCTATAACTTAGGTTTCTACTTGAAGTCAGTCCTTGGATATTTGATTTTATTCTAATATAATCTAACTATAAGATCAAAATCTATTTTCAATATGTTTCTGAACATATTTCATTTGGAAAACATTTGCATTCCCACTAACCTTTGGTAGACACAAGGAAATTATTCATTTATAATGAATTCTCTAAGATCTTATTGCTTACTTTAATCCAAAATTGGATTTTAGTAACTTTCAACCCTTATTGGAATCATTTGATGTCATAATCTCTTTCTGGTTGCGTCGTATAGACACCTTCCATGAAAGATGATCTTGACATCGGATGACCAATAAAATGATCATAGAAGTTCATCTATAACAAGTAAAATTCTAATAGATTTAGGCATACAGACTTGGTGTCACCAATCAAGCCTTATTGGTGCCATAATTGTACCACCCATGTATCATTTCATTTGAATACCCACCACAGTATTCAATTTATAAGCCCCTTTGCAATTTGATACATGGAATCCATTATTGAATTTTAGTTGATCTTTTCAATCTTAGATTATTTCCATATACTACTTACTTGTAGGATATATTATTATTAATGAATAATTTATCACTAGCCATGGTGAATATAAAACCATCACCATGTTTTCATTCTTCCTACGCAGTTTGTGTCTCTGGAAAAAGCCTATTCCACATGTACTTGTGGAACTTGTTCCCTATGTCAACCATTTGTGCATCTCGAGCATTGACTAAGTCCAAGTCAATTCATCTCCCACTATCTCTAATATAGATGTGCACCCTTGTATAGAAATGTAGTCTAACACTTGACTACATCTTTTCTATCTTAAGGATTTTGGCAATATCTTAAGCAACTGTTTGGATAATTACCTCAAATGAACAACGTGTTTAACTTGATGCATGTTTGTTTAAATCCTAACAAACACCTTTCATCTAAACACGTCCTATGACATAATGGATTTTCCATCATACTATGACTCATATGATATCCATTTGTCATTTTAGTTGGCATATTGGTTATGGGTTTAAGCCGTTATTTGCAAAGCACATTATGAAATATAATGGAAGTAACTGCAGGTTGTAACATTGATATAACTTACATCATAACTTTGATGTATAAAATGTGCATTATGGAATTGCTCCATGCTAATTTTTTTGATCAATGTTAATATGTAAGACTCGTCATCGATCCTCTTTGTGAACATCAATACAGTGATGTAGATAAGGTACCATGCGTTTAGGAATTACTTCATGCTACATTATCAGGATCGATGATTATTTGGTCAATATATTATTTGGCATGCTAATTCGAAGAAACTCATATATTCTTACCAAACCTATACTTCACTGGTACATTCCTTAATGACTTAAAGGAAACTTACGAAGTATCTTTACCTCTTGATTTCTTTGGAATAGTTCACACTGTCTTGTTGAACTAACCTCAGAATGCTTTGTGGCATACCTTTATTTCTAAAGGTTTCATTATCTAAACTAATTATGTCAATAATAAAAAAGGTGTTTAGCTATGCTGAGCCTAAATACCATATTGGGTATATAGTTGAAGTCCACTTTTAGTTTTACTTTACCAAGAATCACATTTCCACAACTAGGTAGGTCTTACATTTTATATTCATCATGTATTGATATTGATTCAAGTAGTAGAGAACTATTTGTTGAGTATGATACCACAAACAAAAATCATTCCAAAACATGGAATAATGTATCATCATGTCCATATGGGCGCATGAGATAAATGTTTTTGGTTGTACTACACAACTTGTTCAATTTGAATCAATCACTTGGCAATTATAAGTTATGTGTTTCTCACCACTGACTTTGGAATCTCCCTTTCTCAGCAACTTGGAGAAGACACTTTACTTATAGTAATGTTTCTCTACTTACTTGGTTATTGTATTTCAATAGACATATGTGAAAATCATATTGTATTTTAATACCCAAGAATTATGTGAGATAACAATACTTTTATTTGATGAATATTAACTAAACGAGAATCAGGTGCTTGCTTCTAGTATTTCAGTTTTTAAACTTCCATGAATTCATTTCATTATGTGATGAAAATAACCTCTTGTTAAATAACCAGCCACTTTTAATTGAAGGTCATGACAAAGGTGACTTTGGCATAACTTTACAAAATCCATTTCTCTTTGTCATTCAATGTATTTTACATATGAATAAAAGATGGCGTTATCTCCAATATTATTATTACTGGGAGAATGTTACCTTAAAGGTAATGAAGCACTTACTCTATACTGTTCATTTTTACCTTTAAATGAATCTAGAATAATTGGGTGTAAAAGGTATAAGAATGGGATGTCATGAAAGATTATGAACCGTCTTTCACTCTACACAAACTGAGTGCAACCATCATATTCAAATTTTGCTTCACTTTCTCCTTAGAAACTTCTTCGAGATGAGACTACATGTAACATCATCCATGTCTTGATGTAGTGACCACAACTAACATCATACTTTGATGATATCATTATGACAGATCCATCATATGCTTGATACATGAGTCTCCTGTAAGCAGTTTTACACCCTCGTTTCTTAAGGTGGCTTAATAGGTTGTGGCATAAGCACCTTTGAATTTCCATTATAGTAGTAATGTGCGCGAGCGGCTATAATACTTTTTGGAAATTCTTTCATAGTTTAGACATTTACTTTGTCTAATAATTATCACAATTTTAATGTGGTATTTCTTTCCATTATCTAAAAATATGATTTAGGAGATTGTACTTTTATGTGATTACCTAATGTGACATTTCTGATTATTTAATCATTAAATGTATCCCACTAATTTTTTGAATTCTACGAACCCTCTATACTAGAATCAGAATACTCTTGAGTGTTCTAGTGGAAAGGATACCTGAACCTCCCTCATAGTCTACAAGCTATGGCTACACCACTACTCGGAGGGTTCGAGGTATGCTTTTGGCTGGCCAACCGCATTAACTCACAGTTCCTTGATCTGTTGAGTGAAGTCCCAGCTTCAAAAATCATTTACTGATTTATTCAACGCTTGCCTATAAAATTACAACAAGCGATCTAAGCCTATTTCATTGCTGCAATTTTAGTTAAGTCGACCCACCACATGAATAAGAACTCCCCGGTAGTAAGAGGCACCCTCAGCTAAGGCATGAACGACACCTCGAACACCCGGTTTTGTTCAAACTTGAATGACGGAAGGATTTTTGTGACTTAATATTTTCTTTGATGGTTTTATTAGTTTTCTTTCTCGACAAATGTAATCCATTTCTATTAAACTTGTTCATCTATGTTGTCGTGCTCAAAACTGAACTTTAATATAAAAACATACGCCTCTTCTTTATGAATTTTATTATCTATTATTTTAAGTATTTTCCCGCTGTTCTAAAATTCATAAAATTATAAATAAATGCATAAAGGTAAAATACTACTCGACTGGTCTTGAGCATCTAAATGACCTAAGCGCATCATACCTGAGTTGTATGCTTGACTCTTGATGCATCTTTCCCTTTGAATTGTATGTTTTCTTCACTTCTAGAGTATCGCCACGTCTTGACGGGGTCGACATCACGTCTTGGAGTACCACCTCGTCTCAGTGGAATCCACGTGTCATCTTGCACCGTCGTGCACTACCTCATCTTGGTGAGGACCACGCCATTCGTAATCTTCGTCCGAAGTACAAAATTACTCGCGTGCAGTTGAGGTGGAATCAGGAATAAATTTACATCATGTGGCCTGGACATGAAGGTCCTTATATATTTTAACCGAAAAATAAATATGATGCGCATACCATCTATTTAATTAATTTATAATCATCGCATGGAATTAAAATAATTAATTAAATAAAAGGCAACATACACGGGTCGATGCTCAAGACCAGAATACGGGTAAATGATGTGCAATAAAAACGTTAAAATGCATCAATAAAGTATGAGGGTTTATTTAATTAAATTAAATAAACTAATAAATTCAAATAATTTAATTAATCATCAGTCCGTTAATTAATTTAATTTTAATTCAAAAATTAAATTAATTTAACTTAATTCAATCTAATAATTAAATTGAATTATTTTTTATCCAGGGATTAAAATATATTTCTTTCATTTACAGTTAATATATTAATTTATCAAATTTATATACGTGATTAAATTAATTAATTATATTAATTGAGATTAATACTCGAGTCTCGAAACCTTGCTCTGACTCATCGCGGGTCGCGCTGAACCTGCGCAGACCCATAACGGGTTGGGCATAGCTTGTGCTTGGATTAACTGGTTCAGACAGGTCTGTCCAGACCCAAACATGGTCGGGAAAATCTCTCTGGTCTTGTTTCGAGGCAAACCAAACCCTATAAAAACATGTCAGAGTTACATGCACCCAGGTCCACCGTTGCGAGGGTAGCGGAGAGCCATGTCGGCATCATGCGATGGAAGCGGTCTGCTACAGCGGGCTGCGTGAAGTCGGTGAAGTTGGATGATCCGTGACCAGGGAGGCTATGGCAGCAACAGGCGAAGGGTGCCGGGGCAGCGGCTGGTGTGTAGCCGGGAAGCAGGCGAGACAGCGATCCGACACTGCAGAAAGCTGGTCGCTTGCAGGGTATGACATCCAAAGCAGGCCGCATGGTGCAACATGTCTGCATGAAGTTCTACTATGCACCACGAGGAAGACCAAGGAGGAGGTGGTTTGGGCATCCCCTGGTCTGGGAAGCACAAGGGGGGCCCTAGTCTGTGCGTCGCGGCGGGAAGCAGCGCTGCAGTGCGCCGCACAAGGTAGGGGGGGGGGGCTCCAGCGGTTGGGGGCATCGTCCTCCTATGCGGTATCCTTAGGGAGACTGGCCAGGGGTTCGCCGACCCCTGGTTTCCCTTTTTTTTTTGGCTTTGACTGCTTGACTCGCCGCCCCCTTTGCATTATTTTTTTATTTTTTCTTTTTTCTTTTCCCACCTCCCTCCTTTTATTTTTTTAATTCTTCTTCCACCGTTCCATTATTAAGTCAAGTCCACCTCTAAAATTCTAAAGGCTACTCAATAGCCTTTGGCTTTAATAATAATAAATCTATTATAATAAAATAATAATTTATTATTATTTTATTATTATAATACGAAAATGATTATCATAAAATAATATTTTATTTTAATTACACTATAATAATAAAATTATTATGTAAATCATAAAATAAAATAATAATTTACACACAATTATATTTTTTCTAAGATGAACTAAATCAATTCCAAAAACTTGATTAGTTCTTCGGGATGGAGAAATTAAATACTCGAGATCAAACCTTGAATTAGATCCAATTCAAAAATTTAAACTGAGCATAACATGGTCATTCAGCATCGGATCGCCACACGGTTTGAACTGTTGGAACTATCTTTGTAAGAACCCGGAGCTTCGGTTTCAGGTATAGATCTCTTTATGGGATTTTTAAGGAAAAATAAAGAATATGGAAATTTTCAGAGTACACGCCATGTACATTTTGAGTACATGTCGTGTATTCCTCGGCCACTCGAAGCCGTGTGTTGGCCGAGACCGGTCCATACACACGGTGCGTAGGGGTGATGTGGAGGCCAATTTTGGCAGAGTACGAAAAAACCCCTACACGCTGTGTACTTCAAGAGTACACGCCGTGTACTTTTTTTATTTCATTAATCGACCCAGGGTCGCACCTAATGATGGAAAACATGTTCTTCTCTGCCTAATTTCCGTCCAGAATGTCTGAGGAGGCAGTTTCTTCTCTGATCCACTGATCCATCACCGGTTGTCCGAATCAAACTCTGTCGGTTGCAGAAGAATTGTAGCGGTGAGTTCTTGGTTCTTCATTAGCCTCATTTCATGATTCTTCCTCTCATGTATGTTATCTAAGGTTGAACATTTTATATGTTTTTGCATATCTACTCCATTCTAGGATGATTCATGGGCCGAGGTTCATGTATATCGATCTCCGAGGATCGAGGTAGGTGGTTTTTTTCCCTGCGTTGAAGTTCTTTGAGTTTTGGTTGCAAAAGTGCCTGATACCCATGTATCTGGTATCCCGGGTTTAGGATTTTGATTATATTGATTATCTTCCCAAGATTTCTTGTTTGCTTATGATGAATTGCTGCTATTATATGCTTGGTTTCATGATTGAGGATCACCCCATGGGTTTTTCTCCCTTTGTTTGGCTGTTTATCACCGTTTGGCACTGTTTGCCTGTAAGGAAAACCCTATTGCAGTTGTTAGTTTCTTGTTATCACTGATTGCATGTTTTTCCTACTGTTTAAATTCTTCTGATGCATGGTAGATATTAGACAAGTAGTTTTTTAACTTACTTAGGGCTGCTAACAGTCGATTATGCACGACTAGACTGCTCAGGGCTGTGAGAACCTGGTGCGGGAGATCAAAGAGGGAATAGACGATTAAGTGCTTCCCTAGAGGGTTTGTAGGTTTTAGTTTTGTACGCAGGACCTACGGGAATATGACTTTGTGATTCCCAAGAGTGTTCTTAGTTACCCACGCATCGATACCAGAGGAGAAATTAGATGTAAGTGCTTCCTCAGAGAGTCTGTAGCTATCGTTTCAAGAACATATGGGAATTGACGTTAGAGCTTCCCAAAGTGTCTATGACTTGTTTGATTACTGAACTATAGGGGTCTTCTAGTTTAAGCCACCCAAGGAGTCAGTGTGAATTTTGATGGTTGGTTATGATGAGTCCACTAATCCAAAGAACAAGCTTGGGTTTTGTACTGCTTGTGTTTAGGTAGTCTTTTTTAGATACCTGCTGTGTTACTTGCTTACCATGGAATAGAAATCTTGGATGGTTTTCCATGGTTGTGTAATTAAATGAATGTGAATGGTAATTGGTAAAATTGTTTACTGAATTTATTTACCTTTAATTTTTCTATATCACTCACTGACCGGAGGGAACAGATCTTGTGGTGGTTGCCTACTGGGATTAGTCTCACACCCTGTTTGGGTCCTGCTTTTCTACCCAAACAGATTATATGGTTGCAGGTATAGGTCGGGATTATGGCCCTTCTACCTTGGGTACTTGATTTCTAGTCGGATCTGGAGAGCATGGGACCGGGCCTTGGTCCGCGATGCAGCTGGAGTTTCTCTTTACATTTAGTACTTTGGTTTCAGTTGTATTTCAGCACGTTGTTTTGGTTACTGCTTTCCATAGATACATGTACCATTCTGCATCATTATTATATCAGATATTTCTTTGAATTTAAGTTCAGTTGTTGCATGCTATTTACTGCTTCCGCAATTGTTTATGCTTATCCTTCCGCTGCATACATTACCAAATGAGGGCATAGTTTCCCGACTGACTCACCAAGGCCATCGCTGCTAGTCGGCAGCCTCTGGAATTCGGGGAAACACACTTGAGGTCATGTGGTGAACCAGGTACGAGGCACCAGTTATGTGGTTCTGGACTCGGGTCGTTACAAAGTGGTATCAGAGGAGTTTTCTTCCTTTCTATTGTCTTACTGTTTTGCGACCATAGACAAGGATAGGAAGAAATGGGTAGTTAGTACTTAACTGTGCCCGGGAGTAATTAACCTGTGTACAAGGAAAATATACACTACCTCGTAATTACAATTTTCAGTTTTTGCAAGTGTTACATTTTATTATATTTCACCGTTGGGTGATGGACATTTTTGTTGTTGTCACAGTTTATATGATTATGGTTCTATTTGGTTGCAACCTGATGAGATGAGGGTGTTCCATCTCATGCATCATATAGTCACTAGGTAGGTAATTACTTTTCATGCATTTTACCATTCTATCTAGGGTGCATTAGAATTTCGTGCTATTTTGATAGATGACGTGATAGATTATGCATGTCGTTGTGCTAGTTATTGTGATAGAAATACTTGTTGCGCTGATAGAGTATTACTTCTTTTACAGCCTATTTAGTATGGGCACCAAGCTCTGGTCTTGGAGGTGTTACGGGCCGTTGAGGATCAGAATTTGGCAGATCAATGATTGATATGCTGTTTACATGTTGTATGCATTGTTATGATTCCAAGCATTGATTCTTGGGGAGTATGGCCCCCCACAAATTGGAATTTGGCACATAGCTGGTTGTTTTTCAGTGTTTCTGGCGTTCGGAGCAGTTTCAGAGCTACTGCCTGGAAAAACCCAGAATACACGGTGTCTACTTTATTCATACACGCCGTGTAGTTTTTAAACCGTGTTACTATCTGTGTAAACAAAAACACGGGGTGTCAGAGAATATTCGGGGACATGTCGTGTACTATAAGTACACGTCGTGTAGTAGTCAACTTTGTACCCAGCCGTGTCACTAACAACACGGGTTGGGGAAACTCGTGTAGTACACACCATTTGTTATAAGAACACGCCCTATAGGTTTCTTCTAGGTACCCGTCCGTGTCACGAACAACAGGGGTCAGTGTTATCCATCCTTATTCATGCCGTGTTTGTTCGGAACACGCCGTGTAGGGTTTAGCCGTGTAGTCGGCCGTGTAACCTGCTACACAGGTCGCCGAGCCTGTCTAGTACACATCGTGTGTAATAAGAACATTCCGTGTAGTTTTCTCCTAGGTACCCGGCCGTGTCATGAACAACACGGGTCGGTGTGATCTATCCTTATACACGTCGTGTTTGTTCGGAACACGCCGTATAGGGATTAGCCATGTAGCCGGCCGTGTGACCACTACATGGGCCGCCGAAGCCTGGCTTGTACATGCCGTGTCCTTAGTGCACACACAGTGTAGTTGAGAATTTGGAGGACCGTGTAGGTTAGCCGTGCAAAGAGACTCAGGCAGCGGAGTGGAGTCCAAGTACATGCCGTGTTTTGGGACAACACGCCGTGTAGTCTGGAATGTTACATGACCAATGTTGGCAGAATTACACACCATGTAAATGGTTTTAACAAACATGTTGTGTATCTTAAATACACGCCGTGTAGTCTTGATTTGCAAATTTAAGTGTTTCTCTCTCCTATTCCCTTTTTGTACTCTTGTGCTTTCTATCCTTGTTAAATCTAAATCTGGAGTGTGATTTTGACCTTTCAGGGTTATGGCACCAAGACGTCCTCCTGTTGCACGCCATGAACCAGGGAGTGACCGTACGCCTGATACGGCAGACTAGGGACTACAAGAAGTTCCGCCGATTATTCCGGATATGGCACCTGCAGTGATTCCGGACACTGGTGCAGATGCTCAGTTAAGAGAGGGTTTCATGAGGTTCATGAAGACCTTCCAGGGAGCTCAGCATCCTGCCCCATCTATGGAAGACTTGGCACGAGTCTTCCAGCAGAAGTATCCTCCCACTTTCATAGGGGATGGAGGACCTCTAGTTGCAGAGTCATGGCTAGAAACCATGCTTTCCATATTCGAGCATCTAGAGACACCCCCATAAAAAAGGGTGAAGCTCGCAACTTACATGCTGCGAGATTCTGCCAAGATATGGTGGGATGTAGTCTCACAGGCAGGGTGCCAGTGGACTATGGCTTGGGACAAATTTCAGCGTACGTTCTACGATTACTTCTATCCAGCGACGTTGAGGGACAACAGGGCCAGAGAGTTCATAAACCTACAGCAGGGTACTCTTTTGGTTATGGAGTATTCCTCCCGCTTCACTGAGTTATAGTGTTTCGCTCCCGTTCTGGGAAATGATGAGCTATTTTTGGCGAGGAAGTTTGAGGAAGGCCTCAAACCAGAGATCAGATCACAGGTGAACGTTTTCCAGTTGAATTATATTACTTTGATAGTCAACCAAGCACTGATCACCGAAAGAAATCTGAGGGATACTGGATCTATTGACCAGGGCGGTTCAGCATCCAAGGCTGATTCATTTCATACTGATAGCAGGAATCGCAACCGAGAGTCTACTCGAGGTGAATTGAGGAACCGAGGTATATCTTCTGGTACATGGGATATTTCTTTTGGAAACCCAGTGGTGTTCTATCAGTGCGGAATGAGTGGGAAAAAAAGCCTTAGTGCCTGAGAGATCCAATGCAGTGCCGAGCTTGCGGCAAGATGGGTCATCTGTAGCGTTTTTGTAGGGTTCTTCTTCCAGCGGCTAGTGAAGGAGGATCTGTTTCTACCCCTCGTTCAGGAGCTGGATTAACAGTCCCATAGCAGAATGGGGGCTGGAGTTCTTCGGGTTGTGCAGGAAAAGGTAGAGGTCGTGGATGCGGTAGTCAGGCTCAAGGGGGATCAGCTCAGGGATATCAGGCTGCTACACATGGCTGTGATACTGGCCAGACGTTTGCAGTAGAGAAGATCCATCGGGAGCAGGATCCTGGACCTCCCACAGTTCAAGGTACTTTCTTAGTAGCCTCAGTTTTAACTTCATCCCTTTTCGATACTGGTGATTCACATAGCTTTATCTCTATTTATATCATGGAAAGTCTTCAGCTCTGTGTCTTTTCTTCTACTGACATGTTGACTCTCGACACGCCCTTGGGAACGAATAAATCTAGCGTACGTCAGTGAAAGGAGTTCCCTGTCGAGGTTGCAAGGTATTGTTTTCTATTGGACCTCTATGTCCTGGAGATGACAGGCTATGACGTCATTCTTGGTATGGACTGGTTGGTTCCCTTCCAGGCAGTCGTCGATTGCTATTGTCGTAGGGTGAGTTTTGTATCACCAGAGGGTGAATCTTTCCTTCATAAGGGCGAGTGGGAAGTTCAGGCGAGTCGAGACGGAATCGGGAATCATGGGCTTGGAGGAGTTATGGCCCAGATTTATAGTCTTTATCTAGATGACCAGGGGGCTTCACAGTTAGATTTTCCTCCAGTGATTGATCGCTTTACAGATGTCTTTCCAGAAGACTTTTCAGGTTTGCCTCCGGAGCGTGAGGTAGACTTCTCAATTGAGCTCGTGCCAGGAGTAGTACCGGTGTCCATTCCTCCTTATAGGATGGCTACACTTGAGTTGCAGGAGATCAAGAAGCAGTTGGAGGAGTTGCAGACAAAGGGTTTCATCTGACCCAGTACTTCTCCTTGGGGTTCGCCTGCCCTGTTCGCGAAGAAGGCAGACGGTACCCTTAGGCTTTGCGTGGATTATCGGAATTTTAACCAGTTGATGGTCAAGAACCGATATCCCTTTCTGAGTCTTGATGATCTCTTCGATCAGCTTCGAGGAGCTCGGGTGTTCTCGAAGACCGATTTGAGGTCCAATTATCATCAGCTGCGCATTAGGCCTTCAGATATACCTCTAACAGCCTTAAGGAGCATGTATAGCCTCTACGAGTATACAATTATGTCGTTCGACCTTATGAATGAACCAGTAGTTTTAATGGCACTGATGAACCGAGTGTTTTATTCTTACTTGGATTCCTTCATCGTAGTCTTCGTGGATGACATCTTGGTGTACTCTCTCACTCGACACCACCATGCAACCCATCTTGTGATCGTTTTGAGTACACTGAGGGAGCATCGACTTTATGCCAAACTCTCAAAGTACCACTTTTGGATGGATGAGATTCACTTCTTGGGTCATGTCATCTCAGAGAAAAGAGTATCAGTAGACCCAGAGAAGGTGAGAGCAGTAGTTACTTGGGAGCAGCCGAAGAACGTCTTCGAGGTACAAAGCTTCTTGGGGTTGGCTGGTTACTACATGCAGTTTATACAGGACTTCTCACACCTAGAAGCACCGTTTATGGGCTTGAATAAGATGGGGGTGAAGTTTGTTTGGTCAGAAGCCTTTGACTCAGCCTTCCAGGAGCTGGAGGGGAGATTGACTTCAACACCGATTCTAGTTCTTCCAGAGCCGGGTAAGAGTTATACAATTTTCTGTGATGCATCTGGCATTGGGCTTGGAGCAGTGCTTATGCAGGAAGATCATGTTGTCACGTACGGATCTTAGCAGTTGAGTCCACATGAAAAGAACTATCCTATGCACGACCTGGAGTTGGCTGCTATTGTTCATGCTTTGCATAGTTGGAGGCACTATCTCATGGGAGAGCATTTTGTGGTATATACAGACCACATGAGCCTCAAATAAATCATCACACAGCGTGACATGAATCTGAGATAGTGGAGGTGGGTCGAGTACCTACAATATTTCGACTTCGGGCTTGCTTATACGCCTGGGAAAGGCAATACAGTGGCAGATGCACTGAGCAGGAGAACTCAGTTACAGGAAGTTCAGGAGGCTAGCAGTGAGTGGCAGATCATGGCTCTATTCTCTGAGATGCATCTGGAGGTGCATGAAAAACAGGTTCAGACGAATCTTTCTTCTATAGTTGTTACCTCTACCCTTTCTGATCGAGTTTGAATGAGGAAGCTATTAGACCCTGAAGGACTAGTCCTATGGGAGGGTGTGTCAGATGGAGACCCTACTCCGAGGTGGACAGTGGGCGATGATGAGGTGCTACGTTTTCCTGGCCGCGTATAGGTTTCAGCAGACATATGGGAGGAGCTGATGTAGGAGTTCCAAGCTTTAGCTTGGGTAGTTCATCCTGGTGTCACCAAAATGTACTGAGACTTGCACCGTCAGTATTGGTGGCTAGGTATGATGAAGGATGTGGCTAGTTTTGTTATGCGGTGTTCCACCAGTCAGTAGGTGAGGGCAGAGCATCAGTGACCAGCAGGGCTTTTACAGATGTTACCCATCCCTGAGTGGAAATGGAATGATGTCGTGATAGACTTCGTGATAGGTTTACCGAGATCACCTCGAGGGAATGATGTGGTTTGGGTTGTAGTGTAAAGGCTCATGAAGGTTGCACACTTCTATCCGATCAAGGAGACCTTCAGTGTTGATGAGATGGGATGGTTGTACATCCGAGAGATTGTACGTCTTCATGGAGTTCCACAGTCCATTGTTTCAGACAGGGATGCGCATTTTACTTCGCACTTCTGGCAGGGGCTACAGAGGGCGTTGGGTACACAGGTACTTTTGAGTACAACATTACATCCCTAAAATGATGGCTAGTCCTAGAATACAATCCAGGTGCTTGAGTATATGCTCTGAGCTTGCATTCAAGACTGTTCTTGTGAGAAGCATATTCCTCTGGTAGAGTTACCCTACAACAACCGTTTTCAGGCGACCATTCAGATGTCACCTTACGAGGCTTTGTATGGTAGGCCATGCTGATCACCTTTATGCTGGCTAGAGGCTGGAGAGGCAACTTTTCTGGGACCTCATCTTGTTCAGGAGACCTCAGAATAGATAGAGTTGATTCAGAAGAGGATGGCGACAACACAGTCTTGGCAGAAGTCTTATGCGGATCAGTGGAGACGACCTCTGAAGTTCGAGGTCGAGGATCAGTTTTTCTTGCGTGTCGCACCGAGGTTGGGACACAAGAGGATTCAGAGATAGGGTAAGCTTTCACTGAGATACGTCGGGCCGTTTGAGGTTCTGGAGAGAGTCAGGATGGCTGCTTATAGGTTGTAGTTACCTCATAGGTACAAAGCTGTGCACGACGTCTTTCATGTTTCTCATCTCCGACAGTATTTCTCAGACCTGTCTCATGTTTTTCAACCCAAGGAGGTTGAGTTGGAGCAGGATGCATCTTTTGAGGAGCATGCTATCATGATTTTTGATCGTAGTGCAAATGTACTCCATGGATGGTCTGTTCCTATGGTACGGGTGCTATGGAATCACGGCCCTATACAGGACGAGACTTGGGAGAGGGAGGCTGATATGCGATCATAGTGGCCAGAGTTGTTCGAGGTTTCTTATTCTACTCTTTTCTAGGGAAATTCGGGGACAAATTTCTTTAAGGGGGGAAGTTTTTAAGAACCCGGAGCTTCGGTTTCAGGTACGGATCTCTTTTATGGTATTTTTAAGGAAAAATAAAGAATCTGGAAATTTTCAGAGTACACGCCATGTACTTTTTGAGTACATGATGTATACTCCTTGGCCATTTGAAGTCGTGTGTTGGCTGAGACCGGGCCACACACATGGTGTTTAGGGGTGACGTGGAGGCCAATTTTGGCGGAGTACAGAAAAACCCACTACACGCTGTGTACTTTAAGAGTACACGCTGTGCACTTTTTTTATTTCATTAATCGACCCGAGGTCACTCTTAATGATAGAAAACATCTTCTTCTCTGCCTACATTCCATCTATAATGTCCTAGGAGGACATTTCTTCTCCGAGCCACCGATCCATCACCGATTGTCCGAATCAAACTCCATTGGTTGCAGAAGAATCGCAGCGGTGAGTTCTTTGTTCTTCTTTAGCCTCGTTTACTGATTCTTCCTCTCGTGTAAGTTATATGAGGTTGAGAGTTTTAGACGTTTTTGCAGATCTACTCTATTCTTGGCTGATTCACGAGCAGAGGTTCTATTATATTGATCTCCAAAGATCAAGGTAGGTGGTTTGTTGCCCTATGTTGAAGTTCTTTGAGTTTTGGTTTCAAAAGTGCCGGATACCCATGTATCGGGTATCCCGGGTTTAGGATTTTGATCCTATTTATTATCTGCCCTAGATTTCTTGTTAGATTATGATGAATTTATGCTATTATATGCTTGGTTTCATGATTTAGGTTCACCCCATGAGTGTTTCTCCCTCTGTTTTGCTGTTAATCACCGTTTGGCACCGTTTTCCTATGAGGCAAACCCTGTTGCAGTTGTTAGTTTCTTGTTATCACTGATTGCATGTTTTTCCTGCAGTGTAAATGCTTTTGATTAATGGTATCTATTAGCCAAGTAGTTTTTTAACTTACTTAGGGCTTCTAATAGTCGATTATGCACGACTGGACTACTCAGGGCTGTGGGAACCTGGTGCGGGAGATCAAAGAGGGAATAGATGATTAAGTGCTTCTCTAGAGGGTCTGTTGGTTTTAGTTTTGTATGCAGGACCTACAGGAATAGGACTTTGTGCTTCCCAATAGTGTTCTTAGTTACCCACGCATCGACACCACAGGAGCAATTAGATGTAAGTTCTTCCTCAGAGAGTCTGTAACTATCGTTGCAAGACCATAGGGGAATTGACGTGAGAGCTTCCCAGAGTGTCTGTTCCTTGTTTGATTACTGGACAATAGGGGTCTGCTAGTTTAAGCAACCCAGAGAGTCAGTGTGAATTTTGATGGTAGGTTGAGATGAGTCCACCAAGCCAAAGAACAAGCTTGGGTTTTCTGCTGCTTGTGTTTAGGTAGTCTTTTTTAGATACCTACTGTGTTACTTTCTTACCATGGAATAGAAAACTTTGCTGGTTTTCCCTAGTTGTGTAATTAAATTAATGTGAATGGTAATTGGTATAATTTTTTACTGCATTTATTTACCTTTACTTTTTCTATATCGCTCAGTGACAGCAGGGCACAAATCTTGTGGTGGTTGCCTACTGTGATTAGTCTCACACCATGTTTGGGTCATGCTTTTCAGCATAAAAAGATTATATGGTTTCAGGTATAGGTAGAGATTGTGGCCCTTCTACCTCGAGTACTCGATTGCTAGTCGGAGCTGGAGAGCATGGGACCGGGCCTTGGCCCGTGATGCTGCTGGAGTTGCTGTTTACATTTAGTACTTTGGTTTCAGTTGTATTTTAGAAAGTTGTTTTGCTTACTGATTTTCATAAATACATATACCATTATTCATCATTATTATATCAGATATTGCTTTGACTTTCAGTTCAGTTGTTGCATGCTATTTACTGCTTCAGCTATTGTTTTTGCTTATCCTTCCGCTGCATACATTACCAAATGAGGGCATGGTTTCCCCACTGACTCACCAAGGCCCTCGCTGCTAGTCGTTAGCCTCTGGTGTTCGGGGAAACGCACTTGAGGTCATGTGTCGAACCGGGTACGGGGCACCAGTTATGCGGCTCCGGACTCAGGTCGTTATAGTCTTTGAACCCTCTACTTAATTTTATGAAAATTAATTTTATTTGGCTCAGAAAATTTACATGATCCCTTTGATACCATTGTTAGGTTTCCAGGGCCTACAACGGAAGACGGTGGGATGAGGATTTTAAAATTTTCATCAGCGGTATGACGGAACTTGTCGTCGCCAAGGATCTGATCCTCAGAGAGGTCCGAGGATCTCACATAAATTATAAGGAGCACAAAATTAAAATTAAAATGTACCCATTTAAAATCTAAAGGCGTGGTCGACAGCAACTAGTCGACGACAATCATCGCTTTGAAGGATCCCAAGCAAGATTCCTCTAGATAGTCCACACGGGCTCCAAAAATCCACTGGAATGTCGATCGTCAAACTCTGGGTGCTAGCACGGTGATCTGATGATGCTTTAGATGTCCCGACGATCACCGCATTGAGAAGCCTTTAATGCATGAGAGGGATCTTGATCTGAGCTTCATGGATAGAGAGTTTCTCTCTCTAGAGAGCGGGAGGAGAGAGAGGCTCTCAACTTTCATTCCATAAAATGAGTGAATAGTCATTTGCACAACAAAGAGAGAGATCCTCCTCTCTTATTTATAGAGATGTTGATAAATACCTTGTATGGTTCCCCGACCTCGGTTTATTTCAACGTCCACTAAATAAATAATTTTGACAAAATAAACTGCACCAATATTATTTATTATTTTATCACATACTTGTAATATATAAATAATATATTACTTGATAAAACCGATCCATTTAACTCGACTTGCTATCCCTCTAAATATTAAACAAACCTTGAATATTAAATAATATTCATTCAATTAATATTTTTCTTGTATTTACTAAACTCATAAATAATTAAAGTAAATTAAATCCCAAATATTCGTAACTTGAATATTAATGAATTTATTTAATTCTTTTGGTGATCGATAACATAGACGACACTCGGACCATGTGGTGGGGCCCCCTATGTCCATATACCTATTCAACTGAATAGGGAGGATTCTTGAATACGCTATTGTGTGTGACCCTCTAGGACCTTATCTCGATAAAGATGAATAAAATCCACAGACTAAGAGAAGATTCTAGAAACTCATCATGTCCCCTAAAGAGATAAGGATAGTCATAGTAATGACTACCACCCTAAGAACACTGACTATGTACTATAATCTCTTTGTCATTAAATATCTCATAAAGAAGGATGCACTCTTGTGTCATCATCCTTATTTTTCTTTATTATTTTTTGATCTATTCGGATGGATTTTCCTTTGTACTGCTTTGGACAAAGACTTCTGAAGGAGGAACCATCCTGATCAACCAGGCCTGAGATATACAACTTCCTGAACTTGGAAGCAACAAATCCTTTCTTGACCATTCAGCCAATGTCATACCACCAACGACGCACCCAACAAAAACTAACTTGCCATGAAATCACTGTCATGGTTTTCATCTTTCATCAAAGTACGTAATCAGATTATATACATTGGTAATGTTCTCATGTCAAGAGACAAAAACATGTGTCCGTAGATAGGAACAACCAATGACACCCAAAACATGTGGTGTTCCTATTGACGGGTCTGTCCTCATGATCTCACTACTAGAGATCACCAATTGCGAACTTCATGAAAAGATGTTTCAATGCTTATGAGCCCCCAGAACCTGATAGTCAGACTTCTACTATGTCCAGTCAGTAATATGTATCTAGACTATATAACATATATTTAAGATCAATGTCATTATATCTCGAGGTTCTCATTATTTCCTGGGATCTGTTATAACCTCTTGACATGAAAATTATCCTTTGGACATTACCATTGTTATAGTGGATGCAAAAAAGTCTGTACAATAATGGTAAGATGTCATCAGGCATATCTAACTATACACATATACGGTAACAAAACATACTACATAGTTTGGTCTAGGGTACCCACTATTTCAACAAATATAACCATGGGAAATCACTAATGGGTGGGAAAGTCAACATTTACATAAAATAATATAAATAGTATGTAATAAAATTAAAAGAAAATAAAAACATATCAACAGTAATTTAACACATTGATTAAAAATCTAATCAAATCTATCAGTAAATACAAGTAATAAAAAATGGTAGGTTAATAAAAAATGTATAAAAACACACATAAAATACCAAACCACACACAAAAAATAAAAAAACAAATATTTAAATATGAATAGGGGTTACTCCCTCTCTAAAAAATATATCATTCATTTTCTTTAGTGCATGTTAACCAAAATAATTCATTTAAACATAGATTATGATAGACAACACATAATGAAAATCATGGAGATGTGAAACTAGATTTATTAGGTTGGATAACATTTTTATGTTATTGAAATAATATTCAATGTATTCATAAGAAATTTTCATCCTTGATAACCTAAAAGAAAACATATATCAGAAATTTTCATAAGAAAGAAAACTCAAATGAAAAAAAACTAAAAGATTGGTTTCGAAAAAGTGTAGTGGCTTGAGTTATTTTGTTTAGACCTTTAAAATATTTTAAAGAATATTTTCAGAGTAGTTATATGAGTAATTTATACATAATTAATGGAATGAGAGGCCCCATATATTACATTAAATCACTACTGGAAAACTAACCTTTACCAACGGTTTGGAACCATTGGTATAGGCCTCCAAACCTTTGGTATAGCCTATACCAACGGTTTGGAGAACCGTAGCCAAGTAAGCCGTTGGGATAGGTCTATACCAACGGTTTTCCAAAAACCGTTGGTATAGACCTATATCAACGGTTTTGGAAACCATTGGTATAGGTAATACGAAATCTATACCAACGGTAATGGAACCGTTGGTATATAAAATCCAAAAATAAAACATCCGCTGGGATTTGATCCCAGGACCCCCTCGTTTATAATCGAACGACTTAACCACTAAGCTAACATCACTTTGTAAACATAATTTCATAAATATATATATGTATTATCATAATTATTTAAAATTTTGATTCATATAATGTTCTCGGTTAGTAGATCCGGAAAAAAATTAAAGAACCTATCCCAACGGTTTTCAAAACCGTTGGGATAGCCCTTTCCCAACGGTTTTAAAAACCATTGGGATAGGTTTTGGTGGGATAACCCTTTCCCAACGGTTTTAAAACCGTTGGGATAGGTTTGGGTGGCTTGAAATCTATGTTGGCCGAAGGTTGATTTTCCCCCTCCTCTTTCCCAACGGTTTTGGTGAACCGTTGGGAAAGAGGAGGGAAAGAAGACCCTTTCCCAACGGTTCACCAAAACCGTTGGGAAAGGGGACTCTTTCCCAACGGTTTTGATGAACCGTTGGGAAAGAGGAGGGAAATAAGACCCTTTCCCAACGGTTTTGGTGAACCGTTGGGAAAGAGTCCTCTTTCCCAACGGTTTTGATGAACCGTTGGGAAAGGGGAGGGAAATAAGACCCTTTCCCAACGGTTTTGGTGAACCGTTGGGAAATGGTAGCTATACCAACGGTTTTTACAAACCGTTGGTATAGAAGTGTTGGGAAAGATCATCTTTCCAGTAGTGAATATAATAAATTTATTTTTAAGACACATGTGTGTTAATGGGAAATCACAATTTACTCCTAAATAAAGCCACAAATGGGAAAACCATCACCACTATTTGAATTTGAATAGAAGGTTAATAGTAGAGATGGAATTATATTGGTATACATTCTATTCCTTGGGTTAATACCCTAATGAATGTTTTATAATAATTTATAAATAATAAAATATATCCATAGAACCATAGGGTTGGTCTATTTATTATCCCATAATCCCTCCAATTAGGTTTAGACACATTCAGAACCAAAGTACATAATTATAGAAAGTGCGGGAGATCTTTGAGTTTGGAGAATCAAATACACATTCTTTGAGGGATTTTTGAAAAAACCCTATGACGATGTAATGTAAATTAACCTTAGACCAAAACACTAGGTGTTACTTGTTATTTTGAATTCTATTCCATTTATTGTTTATTACTATATAAAATTCATGTTTAGATTATTTTTATGCATTTATTAAAAAATATTTTCATCCATATGCATTTATTAATTTATATTACTTCTCAAAATATTTGATTTACATGCGTTCTTTATCATTAAAGAATATATACATAAGGAATAGTGTTCAGACTATCACAACGATAATAAACTCCTTGATTGTTCTTCTTCTTTCTCTTCCTACATTCCTCAAGAGCCTTTGTTACAGTTGAAAATATGAAAATATTGGCCTAAAATAATGAACATGAAGAATATGGTGTTGAGTAATGCTATTTTGGACATGAATTTGGAAGATGGGGAGTTAGAAGGGTGTATAGAAGGTTACAATTGGTATAGAGATACATGGTTGAGAAAGACCGGGTGGGAAATGGAAAGAAAGAGCATTAAGGGTTCTTTTTCAAGTGATTCTCTGAGGAAGGACAACTGATAGATCATTACAAGATGGTGATGATGCCTATCAGAGGTGTGGTGGTGAAACATGATATTAATTTCAATGATTCAGGAATTATTGTTTGTGGAAAAAGTTTCTATTACGTAATTTTTGGTGTTTAGGATTTTGGGAGGTCAATGATGTGATCACTCAATATGTGATCCTCAATACAAATGTCTTGTAACATAGTCCAATGATGAGTAGGGTTATAAGTGTAGAGACCCGAAGCCCAAATTACATGGACTTTACATTACTTTTGCTGAATACTTAGTACATAACAAAAACACACACACAAGGATCGTAATAGTTTAGTGTCTTCTGAAACTCGGAATAAAATCTTCTAATCATGGTGAAAGATCTTCAACATCTCCCATAAAGATCTTCCTTTTTTTTACTTAAAACCTTTCTTTATATCATGGGGAAAAGAAAACATAAAAGGGTGAGCTCAAATGCTCAGTAAGGGTAAACAAAAGAAATATCAATCACATCGTATTCATAAGAACATAACATTTTGGAAATCATAACCTGCAAAAGAGAGCATAATTTCATAACATGGGATAAATCATAGTAGTGAAATGAAATCCCAATAATCATAACTTAAAACATGAAACTTTGTGGCATACACACATAATCATAGAGAATCATTTCTTGTTAGTCAAGATTCATTTCCAAGACTATCTTAGTGGACAAAGTCCCTTTCTGAATCGAGTAACCCTCGTTTCAGTCCTGTTTCACTGAACCGGTATAACCTACCATTTCAGCCATGTCTATCTCATGAGATATAAAATCTTTACCCAATGAATTGGAGGGATATATAGGTCCCACCCATCTTATAATGAATCCTTTATTATGTGTGCCACATAATCATAAATCATACATCATCGCATAACACATGTAACAAAAATGGGATTCTTGAAACATCATGACATCATAAAACAAATCATATAAGGTAAATTACTTCATAAAAATAATTCCCGCAAAACATAATCAAATCAATGTAATAATAGGGATAAAAACAGAACCCTTTATTATCTTAGATGAAAAATAATTTTGATAAAACACTTGAACTCCATTCTTGAGGAAAATATCCTTTCTTCTTCAAAAACACTTTTCCTTTCATAACATGTAATACAATTCTAAACTAAAAGAAGTTGATTAAAAATAAAATTGAAAACTTGTAAAGGAATATTCATTGAAATAATGTTTTAAAAATCCATTCATGTCGTATAAGTTAAAAAAAACATTCTTCGTACTTTTTTCGGAAAAGTCAAAAAGTACCTCGTACGAAAAACGACAAAAGATTCCTTTCATACATATTACTAAAAACTCACCGAAGGGTAAAAATGGATTTAAACAATTGTAGGTGGATGGAAATAATATTACATATTGATGAAACATGGATGTGGATGATAAAATACACCCCAGTAAATACTTACGAATAAACAATCTCGGATAAAAATGAGATTGTGATATTTCCCTTACCTTAGGTCCGATTTGCTTCGTATGTGTCCGAACCTCCTGTATAATGATTTAAATAATGTCATTGACTTATTAAATAATCATATTCATTGTTATGATATCATATATGGTTCACTTATGACTTTATATTACCCGTTCTTTTGTAAATTCCATGTTAAAGAAGCGTTTTGGGTAAAATTGTTTCATTTGTCGTCCGTGTTTTTACTTGTAATTATTCATATGATTACCTAGATCACGATTACTTAATTAAAGAACATAAAACATGATTTTTATATATATATATATTAAGGATATACTTATATATAATAAATCATTAAATGGAAAGAAATACACCGTTCATGGAGATGGTAGTCTGTACGTACGCATGAACGCTGTTTTTGTTTCCTTATTGAATTGAATGGAATTAAGTAGATGACATACATATAAATATATAAATAAATACAGTATCATTATTATGTCATATATTTCATTAGTAAATATTATATATACTTTATAATCATTCATGAATGGTTAATCATTGAGAATGAATCTCATCGCGTCGTGGAGACGGTAGTCCGTACGAACGCACGAGCGATGATATCGTTCCCATGGTCGTGGAATTGTGTTTAAGTGTATGTATACTATTTCAGTATCAATATTACTTTATAATAATCATAAATAGTTACTCATTACACCATTATAACCATCCTTGTAAGGTGGTGGTGGAAAATAGATTACACCACGGCGTGGAGACGGTATTCCGTACGTACACACGCGCGGTGATTTCATTTTTCCGTAGGATGGATAGAAGATGAATTAGGGTTGTATCATATTTATAATTACATATCAGTATGTAATTAATACTGATGTTACTACTTTATCGTGAAACAACTAAAGAAGAAGAAGTTGAAGAAGAAAGAAATTGAAAAGGTCGGTAATGGATATTACCTCTTCTTTGGAACGCCTCCTTGAATCCTCCACTTAGGGAACTAAGATTGGTCTTTGAAGAAGACCAGGACCTATAGTATTATTCTAGGAAAGTGGAGAGGATAAAATGGCAGGATTTGGCCGAGATTGAGTGCTCAAATTGGTGTGAGGAGGAGGGGAAGGATGTGCCCTTTTATAAGGGAGGAGAGGGGCACCTTAGGAATATCTCAAAATATTATTTTATATTAAAGTCAAAATCAGTTTATAATGGTTCCAAAGGGTCTTATTTCGAAGCTAAAGTAGGTATGGGTCGCAATCCTATCATCCAATATGATTTAGACAAGTTTAGGGTATTATTTTAACCTTATCAATTATATTTAACTCTAAGTTAAATAATTTAACTTTTACCGTGTCTTTTTGTTTTCTTTCACTATATGGTTAATACACTTACTATAACATGGCAAACGAATCCCAAATTGTATATTATTAATACATATATCCTTATCTAAGTCATTTGGCCGAACCTTAGATTTTTAGGAATAAAATAACAATTAATAATATAACATTTGATTTAAAAACTATTTTGTGTTAATTTTGACACTATTTGATATATGAATTTTGTGAAAGTCATAACAGAATTATATGTTCGAAAAAAGTTGATTAAATCAACACTAATATATCATAGTAACCTATAAAATTAGTGTAATTCATAAAAATTCTCAAATTACATTTATTTTGGTGTTTATAACATCAATTATGTCAATATTTCATTAATAAGATAATTACTGCATCATCATTGTGTCATAAATAAATTAAATTATTTAATGTCTAAAAATTACAAATAAAATACCATTATGTAGGAAATCTTTTTATATTTCTAATGAATATTTATAGTCGAGTTTATCTTATGTATAACCCCATATTAAAAATGTCTTAGTAAATAAACTTTGATTTTAACTATTTTAACTATTCATTAAATAAAATAATATTAAATGTCATAATCTAATCCAAGTGGACCTAAATGGTCATATTATATTTATAAGGTTGTTTTTGGTCGAATTACACTTATCTAATAGAATTAGGACATATGTTAGGGTAATAGTAATATCATATTTACCCTTAGTTACCCTATTTACTATTAACCGTGGTAAAAAAAGTAAAAAGTTACTATTCACCAAAAATTATTTTCATCTCATTGAACCAAATTTTAGTCCTTGATATTAACCGTGTCTGTCGGATTTTCGAAATTCCATTCACAGAAGCGGTAAAATTAAGTTTTATGCAAAATTCAGTTTTTAACCTACCACTTAGTGGTTTCACTATTCATCAAAAATTGAAAGTTTTCAGAAAAATGCCAAAATTTCATCCTATGCAATATTTCATATTCCAAATTCAAAAATGAAGTCTATTTTTCCAAATTTATAACATATAAATTTCATTAATTAATTTTATAATTAAATCCCGCTGTTAAAACAAATAGCGTGTTTTTAATAAACAATATCTATCAAAAGATTGACACTTGATTATGTCTGGTTTAAATGTGAAATTACATCCAATGGCCAACATTGTATTAAATTGTAAAAATATATTCTAAATATACTTTAAAACCACTCAAATTAATGATTTATCACTATTAATTATTTCGATTAAAAAGTTGTTTTTAATTATAATTTAGTAATTTTCACTATTCATCAGAATATGAAAGTTATCCGAAAAGTACCAAAATTTCACCTTAGGGTAAATTCGATACTCCGAATCCAAAAATGAAGTCCATTTTGAGAGCTAAAATTTCTAAAATTTAAAAAGTGGTTATTACTATTCATAACGGCTAGGTTTAATAATATTTTAATATCATATCGTTGTTTCGTGAAACACAGTATTGCGTACTACACACGCTATCGAGGAAGGTTGTGATTGCGTGTAATGCAAGGCAAGTCAAGGATGCGTTTTGTGCAAGCTCCTTTTGGTGTACGACACAAGACATTAGTGAAATTAAAAAGAATATTTTTCATAAAATCTTGGGCTGTTACATTCTACCCCCCTTAAAATGAATTTCGCCCTCGAAATTCGTCAGGGTTATAAATGGTTTACTATTCAAAATTTTCTTTGATAGAAACCCACATCGTAAAAAGGAATACCAAAACATGGCTTTAAAAACTAAAGTATGAAATGTAACGATTACCCAAATAAACTAATCACTGGGTTTCCACATAGGTGAAAATATGGATATGGAAGAAAAATCAAACCATCATGTTCTGATGGAGAGTGGTAGAGAACATGGCTATGGAAAAGCCAACAATCACAAATCCATAAATTTGTGACGATCTAAGGTACCATCTGATTAATCAAATATAAGAGAACTAGGATGACATTTTTGGTTTTCAAGATCGTTTCCCTAAAGTTGATGAAATTGGAATTAGAAGAAATACTTTCGTGATTTCGATATAGTCTCACCATTGGCCGTTCTTTGGACAATTTCCACTTCATATCTTAAAGAAATGAAGTTGAATTTGTCATTCATGATGTGTTAGCGGATCATGTAATAGAATTATGGGTCATTCCATCTGTCTCAAACAAAAGGTTTGAAAAGTTATAAGTTCATCTTATGGTTAGATTAATCGTATATGGTTCCAAAAATGAACTTATACTTCATATATCATACCGCTTAATAAAATAAAACTAGTTTCTACTAAACAGGGACTTCTAGTAGGCCAGTGGTAGGCGATAAAGGCCATTCGCATTTCGGTTGTGGGTTCGATTCCCATAGCCTTGTCCGACGCGATGGGTTGTCACCCGTCCTGCAGGTTGTCCTTTTTCTAAAACTATATTACTATAACATCCCATCAATAATATCGAAAAAAAACTTCTATCCTTAAACAATACTAACTTATGTCCAACATAATCCATTCTAATCTTTAGGATTACCCATAATACTGCAGTCCACTCTCATAATATAGTGAAAACAATTACCAGAGATTTAATACCATCGTTGATCCCCATATATCATAAGATATGTCTTGTTGGTCACATTCTAACCATTCAAAGTCCTTAATCATGTATTCTCTTGAATACCCATTGAAACTTAGTGAAAACATGAATGCAGTTAAACGTTAACACTTTCCACATACCAAAATCCTCAAAATTCTTTATAATCAAACCATGATATCACTTAGTCCTTATATCAATCATGAGCTCATGAATACTGTTAAACATTTCATTTTATCATTTTCCCTTCATTATGCGCATATCATCTTATTTCCAAAAATATCTAAATAACCTTTCATGGATACTGGTAACATTAATCAGACAACAGTGTAACAATCCTTACATGTCTATTTAATCCATAGTACCATGAGATTACTTATACAACATTACACATGATAAACATGTAATCATTCCACTACATTCTTAAACCATTGACCGAGCTTCAACAATTCTTTCATCTCACATATCATTTGTAGTCTCTTCATCATCATCCACATAAATACTTCCCATACGACCATACTGATTATCTTCATGAGACTTTCCCTTAGGGCATTGGTTTGCATAGTGCCCGCACATTCCACATTTAAAACATTTAACCATTGTTGATGTCGTAGCAATACCATTATCCTCATCCATGTTGTTAACTGAACCTTTTCCTTTGCATTTACTTTCTTTGTGTCCTTCTTTTACACACCCAAATAATCTTCCAGTTCCTTTGAAACATTCTCCTTGATGCCTCTTCCCACATGATTTACATAGGGGAAATTGAACTTTCTTTCCTCTATGATCATCATGAAACTCCATCTTTCTCTTATTAGTCGAGTCAGGAAACTTACCAAATTTTACTTTATTGATCATATTATGAGATTGCTGATTCGGCATAATAATGATGTTTGGACTTCCAAATCCCATTTCATTATGAAGAATATCATTCCATTGTCCATCATATCCTCCATTATCGTGAATCATCTTGTTTCCAGCCATTTTCTAAAACCCAAAAAAGAATAGCGTGAGAGGAAAAAATCATAATAAAGGGGGAGTATCCTCAATATCTATCATCTTAGGATAAATTCTAATATCGTTAGCGCAATTCTAGGACTATAACCTATACGTATACTTAACCTTAGAGACATCCCTAGACATACCTTAGAAATATCTCTAGGGATCTCACTAAAGTTCTCGCATCCTAGTTTCCAAAGGTTGACTAAAACTTTCCTCTGATACCAACTGTAGAGACCCGAAGCCTGACATACATGGAATTTACATTAATTTTTCGGAATACTTAGTACATAACAAAAACACACACACAAGGATCGCAATAGTTTAGTGTCTTCTGAAACTCGGAATAAAATCTTCTAATCGTGGTGAAAGATCTTCAACATCTCCCATAAAGATCTTCTTTTTTTTTTACCTAAAACATTTCTTTATATCCTGGGGAAAAGAAAACATAAAAGGGTGAGCTCAAATGCTCAGTAAGGGTAAACAAAAGAAATATCAATCACATCGTATTCATAAGAACATAACATTTTGGAAATCATAACCTGCAAAAGAGAGCATAATTTCATAACATGGGATAAATCATAGTAGTGAAATGAAATCCCAATAATCATAACTTAAAACATGAAACTTTGTGGCATACACACATAATCATAGAGAATCATTTCTTGTTAGTCAAGATTCATTGCCAAGACTATCTTAGTGGACAAAGTCCCTTTCTGAATCGAGTAACCCTCGTTTCAGTCCTGTTTCACTGAACCGGTATAACCTACCATTTCAGCGATGTCTATCTCATGAGATATAAAATCTTTACCCAATGCATTGGAGGGAGATATAGGTCACACCCATCTTATAATGAATCCTTTATTATGTGTGCCACATAATCATAAATCATACATCATCGCATAACACATGTAACAAAAATGGGATTCTTGAAACATCATGACATCATAAAACAAATCATATAAGGTAAATGACTTCATAAAAATAATTCCCGCAAAACATAATCAAATAAATATAATAATAGGGATAAAAACAGAACCCTTTATTATCTTAGATGAAAAATAATTTTGATAAAACAATTGAACTCCATTCTTGAGGAAAATATCCTTTCTTCTTCAAAAACACTTTTCCTTTCATAACATGTCATACAATTCTAAACTAAAAGAAGTTGATTAAAAATAAAATTGAAAACTTGTAAAGGAAGATTCTTTGAAATAATGTTTTAAAAATCCATTCATGCCGTATAAGTTAAAAAAAACATTCTTCGTACTTTTGTCGGAAAAGTCAAAAAGTACCTCGTACGAAAAACGACAAAAGATTCCTTTCATACATATTACTAAAAACTCACCGAAGGGTAAAAATGGATTTAAACAATTGTAGGTGGATGGAAATAATATTACATATTGATGAAACATGTATGTGGATGATAAAATACACCCCAGTAAATACTTACGAATAAACAATCTCGGATAAAAATGAGATTGTGATATTTCCCTTACCTTAGGTCCGATTTGCTTCGTATGTGTCCGAACCTCCTTTATAATGATTTAAATAATGTAATTTACTTATTATATAATCATATTAATTGTTATGATATCATATATTGTTCACTTATGACTTTATATTACCCGTTCTTTTGTAAATTTCATGTTAAAGAAGCGTTTTGGGTAAAATTGTTTCATTTGTCGTCCGTGTTTTGACTTGTAATTATTCATATGATTACTTAGATCACGATTACTTAATTCCAGAACATAAAACATTATTTATATATATATATATATATTCAGGATATACATATATATAATAAATCATTAAATGGAAAGAAATACACCGTTCATGGATACGGTAGTCCGTACGTACGCATGAACGCTGTTTTCGTTTCCTTATTGAATTGAATGGAATTAAGTAGATGACATACATATAAATATATAAATAAATCCAGTATCATTATTATGTCATATATTTCATTAGTACATATTATATATACTTTATAATCATTCATGAATGGTTAATCATTGAGAATGAATCTCATCGCGTCGTGGAGACGGTAGTCCGTACGTACGCACGAGCGATGATATCGTTCCCATGGTCGTGGAATTGTGTTGAAGTGTATGTATACTATTTCAGTATCAATATTACTTTATAATTATCATAAATAGTTACTCATTACACCATTATAACCATCCTTGTAAGGTGGTGGTGGAAAATAGATTACACCACGGCGTGGAGACGGTATTCCGTACGTACACACGCGCGGTGATTTCATTTTTCCGTAGGATGGATAGAAGGTGAATTAGGGTTGTATCATATTTATAATAACATATCAGTATGTAATTAATACTGATGTTATTACTTTATCGTGAAACAACTAAAGAAGAAGAAGTTGAAGAAGAAAGAAATTGAAAAGATCGGTAATGGATATTACCTCTTCTTTGGAACGGCTCCTTGAATCCTCCACTTAGGGAACTAAGATTGGTCTTTGAAGAAGAGCAGGACCTCTAGGATTATTCTAGGGAAGTGGAGAGGAGAAAATTTCAGGTGTTGGCCGAGCTTGAGTGCTCCAATTGGTGTGAGGAGGAGGGGGAGGAGGTGCTCTTTTATAAGGGAGGAGAGGGGCACCTTAGGAATATCTCAAAATATTATTTTATATTAAAGTCAAAATCGGTTTATAATGGTTCCATAGGGTCTTATTTCGAAGATAAAGTAGGGATTGGTCGCAATCCTATCATCCAATAGGATTTAGAAAAGTTTAGGGTATTATTTTAACCTTATCAATTATATTTAACTCTAAGTTAAATAATTTAACTTTAACCGTGACTTTTTGTTTTCTTTCACTATATGGTTAATACACTTACTATAACATGCCAAAAGAATCCCAAATTGTATATTATTAATAAATATATCCTTATCTAAGTCATTTGGCCGAACCTTAGATTTTTAGGAATAAAATAACAATTAATAATATAATATTTGATTTAAAAACTATTTTGGGTCAATTTTGACACTATTTGATATATGATTTTTGTGAAAGTCATAACAGAATTATATGTTCGACAAAAGTTGATTAAATCAACACTAATATATCATAGTAACCTATAAAATTAGTTTAATTCATAAAAAGTCTCAAATTACATTTATTTTGGTGTTTATAACATCAATTATGTCAATATTTCATTAATAAGATAATTACTGCATCATCATTGTGTCATAAATAAATTAAATTATTTAATGTCTAAAAATTACAAATAAAATACCATTATGTAGGAAAGATTTTTAGCTTTCTAATGAATATTTATAGTCAAGTTTATCTTATGTATAACCCCATATTAAAAATGTTTTAGTAAATAAACTTTGATTTTAACTATTTTAACTATTCATTAAATAAAATAATATTAAATGTCATAATCTAATCCAAGTGGACCTAAATGGTCATATTATATTTATAAGGTTGTTTTTGGTCGAATTACACTTATCTAATAGAATTAGGACATGTGTTAGGGTAATAGTAATATCATATTTACCCTTAGTTACCCTATTTACTATTAACCGTGGTAAAAAAAGTAAAACGTTACTATTCACCAAAAATTATTTTCATCTCATTGAACCACATTTTAGTCCTTGATATTAACCGTGTCTGTCAGATTTTCGAAATTCCATTCACAGAAGCGGTAAAATTAAGTTTTATGCAAAATTCAGTTTTTAACCTACCACTTAGTGGTTTCACTATTCATCAAAAATTGAAAGTTTTCAGAAAAATGCCAAAATTTCATCCTAAGCTATATTTCATATTCCAAATTCAAAAATGAAGTCTATTTTACCAAATTCATAACATTGAAATTGCATTAATTACTTTTATAATTAAATCCCGCTGTTAAAACAAATAGCGTGTTTTTAAGAAACAATATCTATCAAAAGATTGACACTTGATTATATCTGGTTTAAATGTGAAATTACATCCAATGACCAAAATTGTATTAAATTGTAAAAATATATTCTAAATATACTTTAAAACCACTCAAATTAATGATTTATCACTATTAATTATTTCGATTAAAAAGTTGTTTTTAATTATAATTTAGTAATTTTCACTATTAATCAGAATATGAAAGTTATCCGAAAAGTACCAAAATTTCAACTTAGGCTAAATTCGATACTCCTAATCCAAAAATGAAGTCCATTTTGAGAGCTAAAATTTCTAAAATTTAAAAAGTGGTTATTACTATTCATAACGGCTAGTTTTAATAATATTTTAATAGCATGTCGTTGTTTCGTGAAACTCAGTATTGCGTACTACACACGCTATCGAGGAAGGTTGCGATTGCATGTAATGCAAGCCAAGTCAAGGATGCGTGTTGTGCAAGCTCCTTTTGGTGTACGACACAAGACATTAGTGAAATTAAAAAGAATATTTTTCATAAAATCTTGGGCTGTTACAATAAGACCACATTAAATATTAAAAATGTTTTAATTTAGTTACAAAAATTATGTATATCACACTTAAATTTCATAGAGTGTACATAAGTACATTCTAGGCTAGCTAATTGGCCCCACATTCCATGTGGATCTATGGGCACACCATATATTTTAGACACACGACCGGGTTTGGCAGCGATACATGCTCCTGCCACCAATGGATACTACAAACCATGTAACTTTCTCAAACATGTTTTGCAGTTCCACCCTTAAAAATGAAGTCGATTATTGTAAATAAATGTTTTAAAATGGAAATATTCCACCATTTCCTTAATAATATTATAAAATTTTGAAAGGGGTAAGGAACAATGGGTGCCCAAATCACCTCTCACCTAGCATTTGATGGTGATACACACCTTTTAGTTGATGTGTTTTTATCATAAAATTATCATTACCACTACACAATGTCATGAAAATTACCCTACTCATGCTCATTACATGTTCCCTACTTAAAAAAGTTGAGCATCCTAAGCAGTAACCACTACATATCTCTTGATGCATATAGAAGGATCCACATGCCCCAAATTTTGATAGAAGGGAGAAAAAAATTATATTTAGAGAAACTGATCTCATAGATCACTTATTTATGTACATAAATCATTCATTATGTATAAAAGGAAATATTTTAATCAATACCTAAGGGGTGGTTATGAAAAACTAGGGTTAAGTTATTTGGTACCTAGGATCCTTTCAAGTAGCATCACACCTATCCCTAAAAGGTCCTCACTAGGGTTAAATACTTAGTCTCTTAGGATCATTTTGAGTAGATCTATGAATATACTTAAAAGGCCTTATTCATAAAAAAAAATAACTACCCAACTCCTACAATTTGAATACATGATCATGACCAACAATTTAGAGCAATACCTTGGACACTAACACCCTAAGTATTGAAACACCAGGGAACCAAATAATTTTAACACCAACAACCAAGGGAACCAATTAAATAGGGACCCACTTAAACATGTATCATAATTGGGTGTCACTTAATTTATCCCTCAATACTAGAGTGAAACTTAAAAAAACATCCATTTTTATGCAACACATCAATTATGCCTCCATACCTGGGTGAAATTTCACCCAAGGATTCATACTTGTGCAACACATCACCCATGTCTCCATTCCAAGGAACCATTTCATATTAAACTATATACTAGAGAGGAAAGTTTCATAGGACTTTATACATGGATGAAACTTTACCCAAGAATCTAAATAAGGGAAACATAACACCCAATCATCTATATTTTGGTCACACTTTCCCAAGGACTCCATACTAGGGATACACTTCACCTAAGCCAAATGGATAGATTTGATCTATTAACACAAGTCACTTTCCTGGTATTCCCGTCCACATAGTTCATATTATAAGTTAATGACTCACCTAGGTATTCTCCACAACCTATTGAAATAAATTCATAATATTTTCAAATAATAATTCTTCAATTTGATCATGTATTCTTTTGATAAGAGGGATTATTCATCCCATGATAGGACATCATTAGAAAATATTACATAACTAATTAGTTCCTCAAGGTATTTAAAATCATGTATTCCATTAATAAATAGGTTCCAAATATTTAAGATATTAGTGGAACCTAACTTGGTTCATGATGATCATCCTATCTACCTATGTATCAAGTTGTCCTCCTTAGTCCACTCAATGAGCCATTTTCCAAAAAATGGGCCTCTTATTAAGTGCAACCCCCAACCTTTCTCATTGTTCAATATCCCCTATGAGACCAATATTCCTTCCTCATATAGTTATCAATATATAGGGTGGTAAAACCAGCTTATATGGGCCTCCAAATAGGTGTAATACTAAACCATACTATATTTTATCTAGTTATCAATTGTCAAGATGAACCAAAATGGGTAGCGTATATATAATCCCTAAAATAATTCCTCAAGTTAAGATAATTATGTTGGTTTCTTCAATTTACTTGAGTCAATATTCTCCTATGGGTGACTAGAAATACCCTCACTTGATTCATATGATAGGTTAAAATAGAATGGTCTTCCGTAGAGTAAGACCTACACCAACCATTTCTAGGTATATTTTCCCTATAAATCATAGTTTCATTACTCTAAACTACATAAAAGTATTCCAAAATATATGAATTTAGACATCTTGGAAGTGGTTATGGATGTATAAAATTAAAAGGAACCCCTATCATCCTTGTCACATGACCATAAAAGTTATGACATTTCTCATTATATGTTCCCAAACTATGTGGGTTCTAATTCCTTTCACATGGATATCTAGGAAACCCCTTATATACTTATAATCCCAACTCCATAACACATAACAAATCCTTTCATAAGAGACCAATGATTCCATGAACAATTATTTACTCAATACTAAGTACCTATATGGCTTCATGCTATAGAGGGAACATATACTTGGGTCAAATTAGAGACACAATAATTCTAATGTACACTATCAACTTAAATTAATTTAATATGTCAATAAATTTATTAAGTGTAACTGTTATTATTATTGGGAAGGATCCATGAATATGTCCTAAATAATTTAGAGGGTCTCAGACTAGGCATCGAGACCCATTAAAGGATGTGTCGACCTCCCATACTCTTGACCAATGTGCAACCCAAATCATTTATACTATGCCCCAAGGATTATTTAACTTTGGAAACAAGATCCACACCGAGTCAAAAAGTATGATTGTGGGAGAACATAAAAAGTATAATGATGAACCCAATATGAATGCTTACATTTTATCGATGTTGATTGAAAATGAATTCTTCTTAGTGACATTCACTGATGGGTTTCTTATTTTTCTTTTAGAACCCTAATGGAATCTGCGATTAACATACAATAAGGATTCTAGATCTCTAGCCTATGTTAGAAAAATATTCGGATATTGAGGGTTTCCATGAAATAAAATCTAATAGAACCTCAATCCTATGCTACTATTTTTGCTAAATATACCTCTGTTCTGAGGAACTAATTTAAATTTTCACCTACCAAAAGGCAAAAATTCACGATGGTGAAATAAATGGTACAAGATTACCTTTTTAAGGGATAATAAAAACCATAGAAACAACCCATGTTAATATGGAGTTATTGAGGTGATAAAGGATAGTTCCATGTATATAAGATAGAAGAGTGACAGTGGACCCCATCTCAATATCATACTGCTTCAAGAGTATCTCCCTAGAGGAAGGAAATGATTATCATACTTATATTATGGAGATAGAGGAGAACATACACTATGTTTGGAACCCACCTAGGATATACCTGGGATGGATATTTACTCTTTTCATCATAATGGATGTGTAACCCCAAATATTGATAAAATAGAGGAATCTGCAATAAAACATTTCATCTAGTTTAGGTTACCTAAAAAGAGAGACCATTTAGAGTAATTAACCACTAAATATCTAAAGTGGGTCTATGTCCCAGTTTTTTCCAACATCTCTATGGTCCATTCACATACCATGAATGATTCCCAATGGAAATAGCATTTCTCAATTTTCTATATTCCTTATATTTCATTTAATCTAACATCGATGTTTTCTTTAATAGGCCTATCACTAATGAGGAAGAGTGTTAACCCACGTAGTGGTCCTTATGTTGGTATTCCACCTCATTGTAAACATAGTCAAATATTGTTAGGGGAAGCAAGGAGAGTTGTATCTATAACTAAAATATCCCATGGGAGAACCCAAAATACAATGTTGGTGGAATTTTTACATCCATAATTGTATCTAGTATCATATACTTGGAATAAATACATCATAATTATGGATATAAATCCCCTATAAAATATTTATTCCTACTATAAGGTTCTCATCAACAAATTACATAACTTATGAACCAATTGAGGTTATAGATCATAATAATATCATATAACATGATAAATAATAAGAAAATGTTTATAATTACACCCACATAGAGTTATGTGAGTAAGTAATATATAATCAAAATCAATGAAAATAGCATTTCAAATCCATTCTAAATATTCCGCAACTAAACAGTTAGTGTAATTATTCTAATGGATAAGGAAAAGGTGAAACCAGATCTATAGCCCACCCAAAACCAAAATATGGTGAGGTTGCCTTAATAGAATAGAATATTTCCCAACTCAAGGACAAAATAGATAAAAATTGAGCATCTCAATTCTGAATTAATCAGTTTAAAATACCCATTAAGTATGATTTTCAGGTTGGGACTATACATACTCTAGATGAACCTATTGAACATGACAATATTACATGACCCAAAAATGTAAGATCAAGACACCTCATCCACTTGAGATCAAATAAATAGATCCATTTTACTAATACACTGATGGATTATCATGTTTTACCACCAATAGGGTGACATTAAATTTTATTTTAGGAAATTCAACAAATTCTAAATTAGATAGAGGTATCCCAAGAATTATTGGATCCTATTACTGCTGGAAATAATTTTATGGAAGGCTGACATGCGTCAATAAAACTATATAGGAATCTCTATTTTGAGTGGGGGGATTTGACTCCTCCTCCAACAAAACATTGGGAATCCTAACTTATCAATATTTAATGGAATTAGAGATACATAGTATCATCTCACCCATTTTTCTTCCTAGTGTGATTAAATGTTTTAAACCAAAGTATAGTAAGAGTAATTCATATTTTTAAATTTCATATGGACCTTTGAATATATAATATTTGTTTTGTATAATCACCTTATAGGTGGGTCTATCACAAGATGGGAAGTTGTCTGTCTAAAATTCAAATACCAGTTTAACACTTCACTCTGGAGAAAAATATCCTTAACCTCTCTAATTAAAAGTTGAAAGAGACTGAGAGATTCATAACTTTCATTTCAAGATGGATGGTTTTGACAAACACAATGGAAATACACCTTACCTAGAAAAAACGACTAGAGATATGTATGGAGAACCTATATGATAATTTTCAACCATGATGAAATCTTGAATTACCCTCGTGGGTTTTAATAGTTTTCAACTATAGAATGATGTTTAAATTATGTTATTAAATGAACTAAGGAAATGACCCCTCAATCACCCCATCACATATAATGAATTTAGGGGAATTATAAATAATTTTTATCACCTTTATGAAAATAAGGTTGAGGTGATGTGACTTTGAATATAAGAAGAATAAAGTTTATTCCACCCATAATTATTTGGTTCTAAAGTAATTTATCTATACCTTAGGGAACAACTCGTTCATTTTTCTAGAAATAAATAATTAAGATGAAGTATGGTAGAATATCAACCAAATTATTTCCCTTACCATCATATGTTGGGTCACATAATCTGAGAATAATTAAAATTTAAAGATATATTGAAAAGGATAGTCAATGATGGTCATGTACCACTAGAATTTACCAAGGTGCAAGTGACATGTGGTACTTATATCCACTTTGATGAATAAGAATAAAATTTAAAAGGCCCCGTGTGGGAATATAAAAAATATTGATGATAGGATGATCCAGAAGATAGTGGATAATGTGAATGCCATCATCAGGGGCCGACTAAATCAACCAATCCTGATCCCAATTCCCTTTGTATATCCCACTTCAATAATTTATTCTTCTCAACATCTTACTATACAAAACAAATAATACAAGCGAGACAAAAATAAATAGGGGTCCTCAAGGATTCCAAAACCATCAAAACTCTTATGGACTTTGTTCCCCCAATACTGGGATAATGAGAATCATACCACCAAAAAAGATAATTTGAAATGTACCACCAATCAATAAAGTTATTCCACAAAATAAGAAACTATTTTAAAGATGATAAATAATTCACCTCTGAAAATTCAATTGAGTAATGGACAAGAAAATTGAGAAAATATTTTTTTGTTAAATGGGAGCCTCTATTTACATCAACATGGTATCAACTAGGTTTGAGTAATTTTTACCTGGTTCTGATGAGTAATGTATTTTCATAGATGATTACAAACTTGTACAATAATATTTGGATCAATAGATTTTACCATCCCCTATTTTTATAATTGGTGAAAAAGAGTTTGGTGATTCCCTACCTACCTCTAAAGAAGTCATGTTCAACCTTATTGATTCCTCAGAACAAAATGTTGATAAATCATGTGCCCATTGTTAGTGTTTTATCCAATCACTAGTGTAAACACTTCGAATTTCTTAACTGGACACCTACATTTTCATTGGAAAATGATAGTGAGTTTTATGTATTCTTCTTGTTATCTCACTGAATCTGAAAGTGACATCTATAATAAAGGAAAAATTTACCAGTTTCGGTAATAAAATGAAAATAACTAGAAAATAATTATAGTGTTTATTTAGTGAGATTTTATCTAATGTGAAATTATAGTGTTCTACTAAAATATTCCTCTTTATATAGAGGTACCACATCCAACAATTTCGTGGAAAATTTCATATTATTCACCCCCTTATTGAGTGCATTCTAGATATCATTCAACCTTGATATTCACCATACAACTCTTAAGGTATTCCAAGTAATCCTTTATTGGGGTAACATAATAAATATCCCATTCATAAATATATTCAATATATTCTATCAAATTGATCAAAATTAAAGAAACACCACCTAGATATAAAATCCATCCATATTCCCATGCCAATAAATGCATATGTGGAACATAGGGGAAATAATATTTTTGATTATCTCTCAGTGATAATAAATGTAAGGTATATTCATTATAAGAAAAGAAATATTGTCATTATTTAACCTCTTACATGAAGACATATTTTCTTTAGTACCCAAGGATTAATACAAATATGGAAACATATTTGAGATGTCATTCTAATTAGTAAGGTGTTTTATCATTAAGGATTATATTTAGACGCATATAGGCGAGGGGATAATGGGGATAGTGATATCCAAATAGCTACTTCAACAATGTGATAACTATAAGTATAACAATAAAGTGTAAAAATAATAAGGGCCGTCCATATATCATGCATATATTAAATAAGGATTATTCAAGGAGGTTGAATAATGTGGCTACAGATATCGTCTATTCATCAGAGAATAATATTTTTAAGATTTAAAATATCAAGACACATGAGGATAAAATTATGAGTATCATCCCTATTATACTATTTACCACTGTATTTTAGGACATATGAGTAAATAGTTATTTAAATTTAAATATTGGTCCCAGAAGTTGATAATTTAAGGCCATATCAAGATAGAGAATCATGATGTGAAAAAAACATGTACATGATTCATTCTCACTCCAATAGAAACAAATATGACATATGAAGTCTTAGCTTCCCAAATATAAAATTCATAACATACAATACTTATCACATGAAATTAAAATACTATACATATAATCCTTGTTTCATGATGTTAAAATGCATGACATATAATCCATCCCACATCACTTTAAACTATTTGGAGTTGTCTATACCATATGACCATAAACATATTAGAGTGGTCTATCCAGTGTGACATCAAATTGTAAAATACCCTATTATGTTAGATCTCAGTATATTATAGAGTTCTATATTATTAAATATTCGATGGATATAGATATATATATATATTCTATCCCTAATGACATGGTTCACCTAAACTATGACAAAAATTCCCCCTTACTATAACTACATGTGTCTTGATTCCATGTTACCGTGATATGTTTAGTGATACCTTGATATCTAATCTCATTCCCCACCTTAGGTTCTATTTCTACGCATGAATATACCTTGGTGAACAAAAAGTTTCTAGCTCATGGTGGGTTATACCATGGATATGTGTTAGGACTGATCTATTTCATTTGATCTTGGTGTTGAGACCACAATCACATTTGGTTCACTCCTCACAACAGAATTCACATTAATTTTACTACCATGTATCATATGAAAGAGCTTGATATTCATAGATAATTTCTATAAAGATATATATATGGATTGGTTCTCTTTACCAAATTATATGTAGTAAAACCAAGATTTCCCATTATGGGAACAATCGTAAATTCCATCACTGTCAAACTCCCCAAATGTATTGGATCGTCATTCACATCATGTATATATATGTTAAGATATATTCTAAGACAACACATTTTATTAAATTACTATGTTGTCATGATTAAATTTATCACTAGATATGTAGTGATGCATGGATTTCCCATTCTTGGCCCATCAATAAATTTTATCACTATCAAACACCCTCTTAGTTTATGTTCCCATCATTCATGTCGGGTATTTTTACATCAGAATCTATGATGGGATGATATATTTTATTTAATAAATACATGTGGAAAATTTCATGTCATCACATGATAAATAATGATTCTTAGATCTCCTATGAAAGGCTCAACCACAATTTTTTATCTAATTCATCGGTCCCAGTACAATGAAATTAAATTACGCACACCTATATTTGGGGTTGAATATAACAATATTAGTTTTCTCACTATTTATTGTTGGGATATAACCTTTACCTTATTGGTAAATATAATACTTCAAACTTTTTAGACAATCCTATAGAACCTCAAATATCATCCATTTTGTTGGTCTAAGCTCTATGACCTCAAACATCAACAATATATTTTCTAATTTGTATGAACATAAACTTCAATAACTTGATTTCTGTTCAAATTAGAAGAAAATAAATTACAAATTAAAGATAAATAAATTATTATCTTGTTAAAAACCAATAAATAGTGACTTGAGTAAAATTCAAGACTTTATTTTCTAAGCCATTACATTTCATGGATTCAGATAAATTTAGAGTGAAAAATGAAAAGGGTAAAAAAAAATTGGGACTGAAAATTAGACCTAGAAAATATCAATCTATGTTCGATGGACACACTTGTCTATGAAAACTATAGATAAAATATTTCATTACCTTGAAAGTTATATTATTCTATGCCAGGAGTAAAATATCATTCATAAAAGGAAACCCTTTCATATCGACTAATCATGTCCCTTCAGGTGATCCTGTAATCAAGAAATTCCATGTTATATAACTTCAAACAAAAAATTTGTTCAATATATAATGATTTAACCTTTAGGGTTATTAAACCATTCTTGAATAATATCTTCTCCATTAACCTAATTCATAACAATGTGTTTAGAATCATCACCTACCCAGATCCTTGAGTAGATATTATGCTTTTAACATACACAAAAAACGTGAGTATATATTCTTAATTTACAATTTCATATAAATTGGTAACATGTTGATTGATTAATCTGAATAGACCATAATATAAATAAATTGTGAACAACACAGTTTCTTCTAAGTAACTAAGTAACCCCCAGTTGATATTTCTATATCTCGAGTAGATTTCTCTAATGAGGCTCATATTTTCATACATTGTAGAGACCCGTATCTTGACGTACATGGACATTACATTACATTTGTGGAATACTTAGTACATAAAAAAAACACACACACAAGGACCGTAATAGTTTAGTGTCTTTGGAAACTCGGAATATAATCTTCTAATCGTGGTGAAAGATCTTCAACATCTCCCATAAAGATCTTTTTTTTATACCTAAAACCTTTCTTTATATCCTGGGGAAAAGAAAACATAAAAGGGTGAGCTCAAATGCTCAGAAAGGGTAAACAAAAGAAATATCAATCACATCATATACATAATCACATAACTTTTGGAAATCTTAACCTGCAAAAGAGATCATAATTTCATAACATGGGGTAAATCATGGCAGTGAAATGTAATCACAATAATCATAACATAAAACATGAAACTTTGTGGCATTCACACATAATCATAGAGAATCATTTCTTGTTAGTCAAGACTCATTGCCAAGACTATCTTAGTGGACAAAGTCCCTTTCTGGATCGAGTAACCCTCGTTTCAGTCCTGTTTCACTGAACCGGTATAACCTACCATTCCAGCCATGTCTATCTCATGAGATATAAAATCATTACTCAATGCATTGGAGGGAGATATAGGTCCCACCCATCTCATAATGATACCATTCTTATGTGTGCCACAAAATCATAAATCATACATCATTTCATAACCCATGTAATAAAATGGGATTCTTAAACATCATGCCATCATAATCCATAAACAATTGATATCATTTCATCATAAGAAAACTGAAACCATTTAAATCATATAGACATTTTACTTGAAACATACATATCAAATAACGTCATCTTAGATGGAAAAAATAGTTTAAAAAAAACACTTGAAATGAATTCTTGAGGAAAATATCCTTTCTTCTTTAAAAACATTTTTCCTTTCTTAACATGTAATAAAACTTTAAACTAAAATAAGTTGATTAAAAATAAACTTGAAAACTTGTAAAGTAAGATTCTTAGAAATAATGTTTTAAAAATCCATTCATGCCGTATACGTTAAAAAAAACATTCTTCGTACTTTTGTCGAAAAAGTCAAAAAATCACCTCGTACGAAAAAGCGACAAAAGATTCCTTTCATATTCTTTACTAAAAAATCACCGAAGGGTAAAAATTGATTTGAGCAATTGTAGGTGGATGGAAATAATATTACATATTGATGAAACATGGATGTGGATGATAAAATACACCCCAGTAATTACCAAAGTAAAAACAATCTCGGATAAAAGTGAGATTGTGATATTTCCCTTACCTTAGGTCCGATTTGCTTTGTTCGTGTCCGAAGCTCCTGTATAATGGTTTAAATAATGTTATTGACTTATTACATAATCATACATATTGATATGATATCATATATGGTCATATTATTAGCTTTTTGTTTGTAATATTTCATTGTTACTTGTTACTCGGGTCTTTATAACTTTTTGTTCTTATGCGTGTTTTGTCGAATAAATTATTATTCTTATCTTTAGGTTATAGATAATTCTTTTACAGAATGGTATTAGTGTAGTATATACCATATTCATTCATTCAATTCATTTATATAATCATTATGAAATGAAGATCATATAGAATGAGTCGCATCACATCGTGGAGACGGTATTCCGTACGTACGCACGAGTGATGATATCGTTCCTATGATCGTGGAATTGTATTGGAGTATATATATATTATTTCAGTATCAATATTACTTTATAATAATCATAAATAGTTACTCATTACACCATTATACCCATCCTTGTAAAGTGATGGTGGAAAAATAGATTACACCACGGCGTGGAGACGGTATTCCGTACGTACGCACGCGCGGTGATTTCTTTTTCCGTAGGATGGATAGATTGTGAAATAGGGTTGTTTAATACTTATAATAACATATCAGTATATGAGTAATACTGATGTTATTACTTCATAATGAAACAACCTAAGAAGAAGAAGTGGAAGAAGAAATAAAGATGAAAGAATTGGTAACGGTAATTACCTCTTCTTTGAAGCGCCTCTTTGAGACCTCCTCTTAGGGCACTAAAATTGGTCTTTGAGGAAGACCAGAACCTCTAGGATGTTTCTAGGGAATTGGAGAAGAGATTTTGGCAGGGTTTGGCCGAGCTTGAGTGCTCAAATTGGTGTGAGGAGGAGGGGGAGGAGGTGTCCTTTTATAAGGGAGGAGAGGGGCACCTTAGGAATATCTCAAAATATTATTTTATATTAAAGTCAAAATCGGTTTATAATGGTTCCAAAGGGTCTTATTTCGAAGATAAGGTGGGGATGGGCCGAAAGCCTATCAACCAATAGGATTTAGACAAGTTTAGGGTATTATTTTAACCTTATCAATTAGATTTAACTCTAAGTTAAATAATTTAACTTTTACCATGTCTTTTTGTTTTCTTTCACTATATGGTTAATAAACTTACTATAACATGCCAAACGAACCCCAAATTGTTTATTATTAATATATATATCCTTATCTAAGTCATTTGGCCGAACCTTAGATTTTTAGGAATAAAATAACAATTAATAATATAATATTTGATTTAAAAACTATTTTGTGTCAATTTTGACACTATTTGATATATGATTTTTGTGAAAGTCATAACCGAATTATATGTTCAAACCAAGTTGATTAAATCAACATTAATATATCATAGTAACCTAGAAAATTAGTGGAATTCCTAAAAAGTCTTAAATTACATTTATTTTGGTGTTTATATTATCAATTATGTCAATATTTCATTAATAAGATAATTACTGCATCATCTTTGTGTCATAAATAAATTACATTATTTGATGTCTAAAAATTACAAATAAAATACCATCATGTAGGAAATCTTTTTATATTTCTAATGAATATTTACAATCGAATTTATCTTATGTATAACCCCATATTATAAATGATTTACTTTTTAAACTTTGATTTTAACTATTTTAACCCTTCTTTAAATAAATTAATAATAAATGTCCTAATCTAATCCAAGTGGGCCTAAATGGTCATATTTTATTCCTAAGTTTGTTTTTGGTCTAATTACACCTGTCCAATAGAATTAGGACATGTGTTAGGGTAATAGTAATATCATATTTACCCTTAGTTACCCTATTTACTATTAACCGTGGTAAAAAAAAGTAAAAAGTTACTATTCACCAAAAATTATTTTCATCTCATTGAACCACATTTTACTTACTGACATCAACCGTGTCTCTCGGATTTTTGAAATTCCATTCACAGAAGCGGTAAAATTAAGATTTATGAAGAAATTAATTTTTTTTAACTACCACTTAGTAGTTTCACTATTCATCAAAAATTGATGTTTTTCAGAACAATGCCAAAATTTCATCCTAAGCTATATTTCATATTCCGAATTCAAAAATGAAGTCTATTTTACCAAATTCATATCATAGAATTTTCATTAATTAATTTTATAATTAAATCCCGCTGTTAAATCAAATAGCGTGTTTTTAAGAAACAATATCTATCAAAAGATTGACACTTGATTATGTCTGGTTTAAATGTGAAATTACATCCAATGACCAACATTGTATTAAATTGTAAAAATATATTCTAAATATACTTTAAAACCAATCAAATTAATAATTTATTACTATTAATTATTTCGATTAAAAAGTTGTTTTTAATTATAATTTAGTAATTTTCACTATTCATCAGAATATGAAAGTTATCCGAAAAGTACCAAAATTTCACCTTAGGCTAAATTCGATACTCCGAATCCAAAAATGAAGTTCATTTTGAAAAATAAGATTTACAGAGTTTTAAAAAGTGGTTATTACTATTCATAACGGCTAGTTTTAATAATATTTTAATAGCATATCGTTGTTTAGTGAAACTCGGTATTGCGTATTACACACGCTATCGAGGAAGGTCGTGATTGCGTGTAATGCAAGGCAAGTCAAGGATGCGTGTTGTGCAAGCTCCTTTTGGTGTAGCGTACAACACAAGAATTTAATAAAATTAAAAAGAATATTTTTTTTATAAAATCTTGGGCTGTTACATTCTACCCCCCTTAAAATGAATTTCGCCCTCGAAATTCGTCGGGGTTATAAATGGTTTACTATTCGAAAGTTTCTTTAATAGAAACCCACATCGTAAAAAGGAATATCAAAACCAATATTTAAAAACAAAAGTATGAAACGTAACGGTTACCCAAATAAACTAATCATTGGGTTTCCACATAGGTGAAAATATGGATATGGAAGAGAAATCTAACCATCATGTTCTGATGGAGAGTGGTAGATAACATGGCTATGGAAAAGCCAGTAATCACAAATTCATAGATTTGTGATGATATAAGGTACCATCTGATTCATCAGGTATAAGATCACTAGGACAACATTTTTGGTTTTCAAGATCATTTCCCTAAAGTTGAAAATTTGAATTAGAATAAATACTTACTTTATTTTGGTACAATCTCACTGTTGTTCGTGCCTTGAACAATTTCCACTTCATCTCTTAAATAAATGAAGTTGAATTTGTTATTCATGAAGTGTTAGCAGATCATGTGATAGAATGACGGGTCATTCCATCTGTCTCAAACAAAAGGTTTGAAAAAATTATATGCATAAGTCGATCTATAGTGAGATTAATCATATATGGTTCCTAAAATGGACTTATACTTCATATATCATACTGCTTAATATAATAAAAGTAGTTTCTACTAAACAGGGACTTCCTGTAGGCCAGTGGTAGGCGATAAATTCCAGTCGCACTTCGGTTGTGGGTTCGATTCCCACAGCCTTGTCCGAAGCGATGGGCTGTCGCCCGTCCTGCAGGTTGTCCTTTTTCCAAAACTATATAACATCCCATCAATAATATCGAAAAAACAAACAATACTAACTTATGTCCAACATAATCCATTCCAATCTTTTAGGCTTATCCATAATTCTGTAGTCGACTCTCATAATATAGTGAAAATGATTACCAGAGATTTAACACTATCATCGATCCCCATATATCATAAGATATGTTTTGTTGGTCACATTCCAAACATTCAAAGTCCTTAATCGTGTATTCTCTTGAATACCTTAGTGAAAACATGAATGCAGTTAAAAGTTAACACTTTTCACATACCAAAATCCTCAAAATTATATATACTCAAACTTAGTCCTTATATCAATCATGATCTCATGAATACTGTTAAACATTTCATTTTCTCGTTTTCCCTTCATTATGCGCATAATATCTCAATCACTTTGAATACCACATTAGACCAATACATAAATATTCCAATATTCCAAGATACAACATTATTTTGGAATCCCATTACATAAACACTTAATCATTCCACCACATCGTTGTCATATTCAACGTTGCCAATAGTGATCGCATGTGACTTCCCTTTGTCCTTTGCCTTAAGCGGTTGCTCATGTCGATCATCACTAACCCTTGGATTAGGGAATTTATTAGCATAATGCCCCATTTCCTTGCAATTGAAGCATTGAAGTGTTGGTTGTACGTTCTCTGCAGTGTTTGCTTTATTCACTTCATTAGAATCCCATTTTCCATTACTTCGACACTCAGCTGCTCGATGACCTTCTTTTCCACACTTAAAACATTTTCTAGTCCCTTTAAGACAATCTCCACCAAGCTTCTTTCTACACTTTGTGCATAAGGAAACATTCATCTTCTTTTCACCATTATTCTGAGTTTTCTCCTTGAACTCCATCTTTAGTTTCTTGTCAAACCCATGAGATGGATATGTAACACCAACTTCCATTTCTACCTTGATAGCACAACGCACAATTTCTTCATAGCTACTGAAGTCACTTATAGCTAATGCCTTTCGAAGACTTGGTTTTAGGCCACTGAAAAATCGATCAACTTTACTTTCAGGTTGGATGATAATACCAGAAGCGTACCTTGCAAGTCTTGTAAAATTCGCTTCATAGGTACCAACAGATTCATCATCCCTTTGCTTCAGTTCAAGAAACTCTTTCTCCATCTTTGTTCGGAGAAGACGAGGGAAGTACTTATTGAAAAATAAGTTCTTGAACTCGTCCCATTCAATTTCATCCCTTTGCCTCGTATTCTTAATAAGATTCCACCATAGATCAGCATCTCCTTCCAAACGATACACTGCTAGGATGACTTTATCATTTTCAGAACATTGAAGAACTGAAAATATCTTTTCAGTAGTACTAATTCATTGTTCAGCAACTAATGGATCAGTAGACCCACTGAAAGAAGGTGGACGCTGCCTCATGAAGGATTCAACAGAATGTTGCTCCTTCCTTTTCTCGTTTGGAAGTCCTGCATGATTCATAGCTTGAGAAAGTTGTGTGAGCATGGCTACAAGATTTTGCATTCCGGCTCCCATATCGTTTGGTTGCTCATGGGGACAATCATTGCATTGCCCATCACATTCCGCATTAACACAGTTCCTTCGGGTTCCAGCCATCGTCTAAAACCCCAAAAGAATAGTATGAGAGGCAAAAATCATGCTAGGGAAAACAACATAATAAAGGGGTAGTACCCTCAATATCTAACATCTTAGGTTAAATTCGAAGATCGTTAGCGCAATTCTAGGACTATAACCTATACGTATACTTAACCTTAGAGACATCCCTAGACATACCTTAGAAATATCTCTAGGGATCTCACTAACGTTTTCGCATCCTAGTTTCCAAAGGTTGACTAAACCTTTCCTCTGATACCAACTGTAGAGACCCGTATCTTGACGTACATGGACATTAAATTACATTTTCAGAATACTTAGTACATAACAAAAACACACACACAAGGACCGTAATAATTTAGTGTCTTTGGAAACACGGAATATAATCTTCTAATCGTGGTGAAAGATCTTCAACATCTCCCATAAAGATCTTCTTTTTTTTAATACCTAAAACCTTTCTTTATATCCTGGGGAAAAGAAAACATAAAAGGGTGAGCTCAAATGCTCAGTAAAGGTAAACAAAAGAAATATCAATCACATCATATACATAAGCACATAACTTTTGGAAATCTTAACCTGCAAAAGAGATCATAATTTCATAACATGGGGTAAATCATGGCAGTGAAATGTAATCACAATAATAATAACATAAAACATGAAACTTTGTGGCATTCACACATAATTATAGAGAATCATTTCTTGTTAGTCAAGACTCATTTCCAAGACTATCTTAGTGGACAAAGTCCCTTTCTGGATTGAGTAACCCTCGTTTCAGTCCTGTTTCACTGAACCGGTATAACCTACAATTCCAGCCATGTCTATCTCATGAGATATACAATCATTACCCAATGCATTGGAGGGAGATATAGGTCCCACCCATCTCATAATGATACCATTCTTATGTGTGCCACAAAATCATAAATCATACATCATTTCATAACCCATGTAATAAAATGGGATTCTTAAACATCATGCCATCATAATCCATAAACAATTGATATCATTTCATCATAAGAAAACTGAAACCATTTAAATCATAGAGACATTTTACTTGAAACATACATATCAAATAACGTCATCTTAGATGGAAAAAATAGTTTAAAAAAAACACTTGAAATGAATTCTTGAGGAAAATATCCTTTCTTCTTTAAAAACATTTTTCCTTTCTTAACATGTCATAAAACGTTAAACTAAAAGAAGTTGATTAAAAATAAACTTGAAAACTTGTAAAGTAAGATTCTTGGAAATAATGTTTTAAAAATCCATTCATGTCGTATACGTTAAAAAAACATTCTTCGTACTTTTGTCGGAAAAGTAAAAAAATCACCTCGTACGAAAAAGCGACAAAAGATTCCTTTCATATTCTTTACTAAAAACTCACCAAAGGGTAAAAATGGATTTAAACAATTGTAGGTGGATGGAAATAATATTACATATTGATGAAACATGGATGTGGATGATAAAATACACCCCAGTAATTACCAAAGTAAAAACAATCTCGGATAAAAGTGAGATTGTGATATTTCCCTACCCTTAGGTCCGATTTGCTTTGTTCATGTCCGAAGCTCCTGTATAATGGTTTAAATAATGTTATTGACTTATTCCATAATCATACATATTGATATGATATCATATATGGTCATATTATTAGCTTCTTGTTAGTAATATTTCATTGTTACTTGTTACTCTGGTCTTTATAACTTTTTGTTCTTATGCGTGTTTTGTCGAATAAATTCTTATTCTTATCTTTAGGTTGTAGATAATTCATTTACAGAATGTTATTAGTGTAGTATATACCATATTCATTCATTCAATTCATTTATATAATCATTATGAAACGAAGATCATGTAGAACGAGTCGCATCACATCGTGGAGACGGTATTCCGTACGTACGCACGAGTGATGATATCGTTCCTATGATCGTGGAATTGTATTGGAGTATATATATATTATTTAAGTATCAATATTACTTCATAATAATCATAAATAGTTACTCATTACACCATTATACCCATCCTTGTAAAGTGATGGTGGAAAAATAGATTACACCACGGCGTGGAGACGGTATTCCGTACGTACGCACGCGCGGTGATTTCTTTTTCCGTAGGATGGATAGATTGTGAAATAGGGTTGTTTCATACTTATAATAACATATCAGTACATGAGTAATACTGAGGTTATTACTTCATAATGAAACAACCTAAGAAGAATAAGTGGAAGAAGAAATAAAGATGAAAGAATTGGTAACGGTAATTACCTCTTCTTTGAAGCGCCTCTTTGAGACCTCCTCTTAGGGCACTAAAATTGGTCTTTGAGGAAGACCAGAACCTCTAGTATGTTTCTAGGGAAGTGGAGAAGAGATTTTGGCAGGGTTTGGCCGAGCTTGAGAGCTCAAATTGGTGTGAGGAGGAGGGGGAGGTGGTGTCCTTTTATAAGGGAGGAGAGGGGCACCTTAGGAATATCTCAAAATATTATTTTATATTAAAGTCAAAATCGGTTTATAATGGTTCCAAAGGGTCTTATTTCTAAGATAAGGTGGGGATGGGCCGAAATCCTATCAACCAATAGGATTTAGACAAGTTTAGGGTATTAATTTAACCTTATCAATTAGATTTAACTCTATGTTAAATAATTTAACTTTTACCATGTCTTTTTGTTTTCTTTCACTATATGGTTAATAAACTTACTATAACATGCCAAACGAACCCCAAATTGTTTATTATTAATATATATATCCTTATCTAAGTCATTTGGCCGAACCTTAGATTTTTAGGAATAAAATAACAATTAATAATATAATATTTGATTTAAAAACTATTTTCTGTCAATTTTGACACTATTTGATATATGATTTTTGTGAAAGTCATAACAGAATTATATGTTAGAAACAAGTTGATTAAATCAACATTAATATATCATAGTAACCTAGAAAATTAGTGTAATTCATAAAAAGTCTTAAATTACATTTATTTTGGTGTTTATATTATCAATTATGTCAATATTTCATTAATAAGATAATTACTGCATCATATTTGTGTCATAAATAAATTAAATTATTTGATGTCTACAAATTACAAATAAAATACCATCATGTAGGATATCTTTTTAGCTTTCTAATGAATATTTACAATCGAATTTATCTTATGTATAACCCCATATTATAAATGATTTACTTATTAAACTTTGATTTTAACTATTTTAATCCTTCTTTAAATAAATTAATAATAAATGTCCTAATCTAATCCAAGTGGGCCTAAATGGTCATATTTTATTCCTAAGTTTGTTTTTGGTCGAATTACACTTGTCCAATAGAATTAGGACATGTGTTAGGGTAATAGTAATATCATATTTACCCTTAGTTACCCTATTTACTATTAACCGTGGTAAAAAAAAGTAAAAAGTTACTATTCACCAAAAATTATTTTCATCTCATTGAACCACATTTTTCTTACTGACATCAACCGTGTCTCTCAGATTTTTGAAATTCCATTCACAGAAGCGGTAAAATTAAGATTTATGAAGAAATTAATTTTTTTTAACTACCACTTAGTAGTTTCACTATTCATCAAAAATTGATGTTTTTCAGAACAATGCCAAAATTTCATCCTAAGCTATATTTCATATTCCGAATTCAAAAATGAAGTCTATTTTACCAAATTCATATCATAGAATTTGCATTAATTAATTTTATAATTAAATCCCGCTGTTAAAACAAATAGCGTGTTTTTAAGAAACAATATCTATCAAAAGATTGACACTTGATTAGTCTGGTTTAAATGTGAAATTACATCCAATGACCAACATTGTATTAAATTGTAAAAATATATTCTAAATATACTTTAAAACCACTAAAATTAATAATTTATTACTATTAATTATTTCTATTTAAAAAGTTGTTTTTAATTATAATTTAGTAATTTTCACTATTCATTAGAATATGAAAGTTATCCGAAAAGTACCAAAATTTCACCTTAGGCTAAATTCGATACTCCGAATCCAAAAATGAAGTTCATTTTGAAAAATAAGATTTACAGTGTTTTAAAAAGTGGTTATTACTATTCATAACGGCTAGTTTTAATAATATTTTAATAGCATATCGTTGTTTAGTGAAACTCGGTATTGCGTATTACACACGCTATCGAGGAAGGTCGTGATTGCGTGTAATGCAAGGCAAGTCAAGGATGCGTGTTGTGCAAGCTCCTTTTGGTGTAGCTTACAACACAAGACTTTAATAAAATTAAAAAGAATATTTTTTTATAAAATCTTGGGCTGTTACATACATTTTATTCTAAAAACAAATATTTATAATCTAAAAAATTTATTAATTTGAGAGTTATTACCACATTTTTTATGGTTTTAGAATAATATGAGCTTAATTTTTAATATGGGTTAATATTGTAATTTTAAGTGCTTTTATATAAAATTTATATTTGACCATAAAATTTTCTAAAATAATCCAAAACTATAAAATTCCTTTTTTGGGACTCCATTTTATTTGGGTTAAAATTTCATTAACAAGGAATAATTAAAAATCCGAAATTTTGAGGCCCAAATAAAGATCACAATTGAGGCCTTGTAATTTATTCTCAGTTTTGATGAATTTTTAAGATGTGACCGTGATAAAAAAATTCTACGTAATTTTCTAGGATTGGGTTAAATTAATTTTTTATAAACCCTATTAAGAACTTGTGCAATGGGGAATAGGTATCAATACCTAGATTATTCTATCCAAATTGTGTGTAACCAAGAATACAAATAAAATAAAAACTAAATATAGTAAAATAGTGATGACGGATAGAAGAAATGACATTGATAAGAAAAAATTATGATGATAAAAAAAACATAAACAGTAGGAGGAGAGTCACAAAACGAGGAATATATCACAATAAAATAACTACCAAATTATAATAGAGGTTAATTTTATTGTCTAGTTTTAAATTGGGTTTCCCCCATTCATTCACACCAATGAAAACTAGAACTAAATTTAAAAGTGGTTAAAACAATTGTAAACTGGTTAACCTATGATCTGATGAGCCCTATAGTTATTCAACTATAATTCCTGCCCAATCAAAAAAATGATAATACAAACTTTTTCAATTGAATTAAAACAAAAATTGATCCTAGAGTGATACTCTCATGATATTTATTTACTTGTTCGTAAAATCCTTATATGATAAAAAAAGTTTTAGATGAATCTTGATCAAGATTATTTTTAACTTACACTCGATGTTTTTAAAAATGTACTATCTAAATAAAATTGAGAGTAATAAAAAAAATTTATGCATGAATTAAGTAATAAAAATCACATTCAAAATCCCATTTCCCAATAATAATTTATCTGAATATCATAGTTCATTCATAAACAGTGATGAATGTTATAACAAAAAAATATAATAAAATATCCTGGGAGAGAAAGAAGAAGAATCTTTTTTATTTTATTTTCTTGAAATCCTACTTTGATTGATCTAGTAATTTCAACCCCAATGGTGTATATTCGTTCCATATTTTATCCTCTTTGGCCATAATAGTGAATATATTCTCCCATATTATAGATACTTCCTCTTGAATAAATATAAATATTCATTCCAGAACCCAGTATGGCTTCACAGTCACAATTCTAAGATGATTTACCTAGCCTTTATGTGGAATATTTTCCATTTTACATCATCATCAAAGGTTACCAAAGAAAAGATCTCAAAACTATATATAACCCCCTGAAACATGGCACAATGCCTAGAATATTCTCCATGATCAAACCATTACTTCACAAGATTAATATGTACAAGTCTCCATTAATTGAATAATTTTCCCAAGAATTTCACAATTTCAAACTCAACACCTATTCATAATTAAATTGAATCATCATGTGTTTATCATGAGATCATGTCATATTTTTCAAATTAAACCAGCATTGACATTAAAAATATTGTCCTTGAGTTACTAATTCTCTCTTTATTGTTTTCATTACACCCTGAGACAATCAAGTTTTCATATACAACAACATTAGTGGAGATCAGGTTATCTAATACATTGTATCTTAGTAAATCATATATTCCATATCTATTCAATTTTTTGGTCAAACTACACCATTTATCTATGAATCCCAATATCAGTGATATCCTTATTTAATCATTCCTTAATAATGAGATTCACAGGATAATATCCATCCCAAATTCAACATTAAAAGATTCCAGTAGAAAATATCTTCATCTTATTCAACCGAGTTCATGTATTGATTATTCTTTTGATCATGATTTGTTTTCATCAAGAATCAATGTCCTGAACTTATCTTCCTCAATGTAGCTTAAGAATATTGATTCATTATAATCAACCAGTTTCATCTAAAATTATAGGTTCATTGATGCATTCAAATGTGCACATGGAGTTTTCCTTGATTCGGATTTGAATCCATGCCATTAGGGAAGTATAGGACCCTCCAATTTATCTTTAATTAGTCACCTTCACACGAAAGAATTAATCCAACATTCGACTGGAAATGAAACAAATATCTAAACTCAATTTGGTTTTAATAATTTTTATTTACTTAGTCTCAATCATGCATGGTTGGGATATAGTATTGATCATCTAAAGTCTAATTCATATATCAGATGGCATAAATATGATTTTATCAGTATCATCAAGATCTATGTCAATCAGTTCTTTGAGATTACTCCTTCATCTTTGATCATGGATTTGAATTGAATTCCTTCTTCAACAAGTTTCACCAACTTGGGTTGAGTATCCTTGAATTTGATGGACCAACACACTCAGACTTCATCTAGTTGGATAAAAATAGAGCGGGGCACAACCTTGTCATATCTAGATATGAATTGTACACTCAACATCTCCTCACTCAATCATCCCACAAACTCAATTTTCTTCTTCTTTTGAGAAGATTTTATTAGTGAAAATACATATGATCATGAGTTTTGGTGGCTTCTATTTCTTTATTATGGGGTGGAGTATGAGTCTAGGTCATATTCAATTGATTTAATATTCCAATTTTTAGTATCTTCTACTTCAATATAAACGTTTTCTTGTCTTCCAGTTCAATGTGAGATCTTCTTTAGATCCAAAATTTTAGTGGAATTCATCTTCACCAAATCAATCCTCTAACCTCTCCACGACGTTTTCATCTTATAATGATTCGATCTCTACTGAACATTCATCCATGAGAGTGAGGCCAAGATTAGTGGTACCACTGAAGATGGAGGAGGCATGGTCAAAGGTAAATTGGTTGAATGGTAGGAAGGGGAAAAATTGTAGTGGGAGTTCACGTTAGTAAGGGGAATGGTATTTGTGAACATGGAATCAAGGTAGGGGAAATATAGTAGGGGAACAATAAAAGGTGAATGATAAGAAAGTAGGGGAATGGTAATAGGTTCTGGGGATTTATTTTATTATCAATATTTTTTTCTATTCCCATGGAAGAAGGGGCTAGGGGATAGTAGCAGAACACTCAAAAACAATATGAATTTTTTATTTACTCTTTATAATAGTGAACTTTATAGTATAACTATGTGATATGCACATAAGATATCACCATTGAAGTGGATAAAAAACCTAGAAAACTGAATACTTAATGACATTTTAAAAAAATTACAATTTCAAAAAAAATTAATCAATAATTTTTATAAACTAAAAATTGAACATTGACATCCACATTTTAAGTTAAAAAAATTCCAAAAAAATGTTTAAAATAAATCATTGAATTAATGAAATAATTATTTCATAAAATCTATAATATAATTTTTAAACAATCAAAATTTTATTCCATTATTTTAATGATTATTTATTAATTGTTTTTTCTAAATATATTAAAATATTTAACCCAGGAACATTTCATCAATGAAAACCCTGAAAAACACATTTTGAATAATATTTTCAAAGATTTAAAATTTCAATATAACATGAACAAATATATAAATATTTCCCAATTAAATCTTTTATTCAAATAAAAATATCAATTATGTCATCAAAATAGATTTGGAAATGTGTGTAAACATATGCGACATCAAGCTCCCCCACACTTATAAATTTTCTTATCCTCCAACAATACATGGATTTAATTGGTACATAGAAAACATGATTTCATATATTATATCAAATTATTCTTGTTGAAACATTTATTTCCAAAGGACATGATTTTGATATGGGATAATCTTTTCAAATAATTTTCAAATAAAATATCACAAGAGTTTCCCACCTAGATAGAAAAATGCACACCATAAATCAGGAATGCATAGACTCATCCATTATTTAAAATCTCTTGTCTCCTATATGAAATCACCCACTATCCTACTTTAATTACAATTAATGGTCTTGTATTAAGAGTATATACTTGTTATATTTAAGTGGAAATAAAACCTTTTCAAGAGGAACCGTCAATTATCACTTTCCCCTAGGTTCTAAAAAAAGATCCATTTTTCACATCATTGATACAAATAAAAAGATTTTGTTATAATTAAATTGCCTCCTACTTCATATGGGTTCAATATTCCCTTAAAAATAATTTTAGGATCATTATATTTATTGAAGTTTATTTGAAGGTATTTTATGTTTTGTCCTTTATAATGATTTTTCAATTTTTGAGTAGATTCCACCAGTATAAGACATCTTATCCTTTTGCTTATAAGACACTCTAATTGATGTGTTTTGTTTTGAAGAAGGATAAAGAAGGATAAAAACCTCACTCGTGCTATTGATATACACCCCAGAGAACTGATTACTCTTTGAGGAGAACAATTTGAACATATTAAGGGAGTTGATTATTTTATAGGAAAATTTATTAATAGTTTTAATACCACTCTATTTTAATTTTGATATGATGTTTATTTTACCTATGAAGATATTAAATAATAAACTTCATTTTATGAATTCATGTATATCCTTGAAGGATCCATATAAACACTTGAGTTTTATCTTTATGAACACTCAGTTTTTAGAGTGGAAGAGAACTTTTTGGTCTTATGACTTAAGGAAAAAGTGGATGTTGACACATTTTCAATATCTAAAGATGAGATGATGTTCTAGACTAAACCAAAATTCAATTATCATACAAGAATTTATTTTCGACATTTTGAGAACACTAACCATAAATCTATATAGGATGGGAAGTACCCCTACATCATGTTTCCCGATCCACTATTTTGTAAAAGATACAATGTCATATAGGGGTACTTGAAGGATGTAGTACAAGTGGTTCTTGAAAATATGTATAACTTTAAACATTATAACGAATAATATATTATGGATCCTTAAAAAGGATCCAAAACCTCATTCAGGATGTGGTTGAAACAAATACTATCCAGCTATAGATAATTTAAACATAGAAACAGTTTGGGGTTACCCTAAGATTATCTTTATACCTTTTTATTTTTTCACATTTAAATGTTATTAGTTTTTTAATTGTGTATTTTAAGAAAATAACTAGGTATTTGATTCCACATGGATTCCAATCCAGGAAAACATGAGTTACATACTGTATTATCTATATTAAACTCCCAAATTCAAACTTTGGCTGTATTTCAATTGGAACTTAAAATTCATAACTCTAATATAATTTTCTCATCTTGTAGGAAGTCAATTAGATCATCCAAGGATTTTTCAAAAAGATAATTTGGGGAGTGTCTTTAATAAACCCCAATGATAAATGTTTCTACACCAGGGGAGTTTTAATTTTAAATTAAACCCATTCATAATACATTATAATAAAAATAATTCTTGGGGGATTCCCCATTGTTGTTTTAAGTTGATTTATGAATTTGTGTTTTATTAGATTGGTGTCCAGCTTGTTGGTATCTAGAATTCTGAAAATCCATTTAAACCAAAATATTAACATATTTATCACCCTTAAATATTATCTTGGATTCAATATAATACTCTCCTTGTAAAACATTATATTCAAAATTTTGATCTAAATTGAAAAATATCTTGTCTGTATACAAATAATCAAAAGCATGAAATTTACAATTTTTGAGATTAGATGTGAGGAAAATATACTGTTTTGAACTGAAATTTAATATATTAAACAATCTATGAACTAAAATTTATAAAAAAATGGAATAAAAAAGTGTCTACCACCTTAGTATTTAAAATTTGGGACAATGTTTGGTTTGAATAGTGGAGGAGAGGGGCCTTTATTATGTCTTAAATATACTTCATTGCTGTACACATCAAAACCCCAAAAATTTATTTTTCAAACCTACATCTCCTTCAACATCATTTTAGGAAACTATACTCATCAGTAAATAAACTTTTTTGTGTTTTTAGGCCAGGAAAATAAAAATTCATTATGTACTGTATAGGAGAAATTTGTCGTGCTCGTTTTGAGGGATTCTGCTGGTTCTAAACTGTTTTCGATTTAATTATTTTTGATTGATGTTTTCCACTATTATTAAATATATAATATTTTGAAAGCTAGAAAAATAATTATAAAATATTATATTCTTTTTAGTAATTGGTATTATAACTTGAGGAAAATTAAAGTGTTAACTTCAATATCATAATTTATCCTTGGTGAAATATAACACCTTAGGGATCCGACTCAATATATATTAATATAATTTCTTTAAAAATAGAGTACAATGCACAATTAGGATATCTTGTTGAATCTATGAGACATTATCCACAAAGTGGGCTATGTAAATAAATAAAATCGAAATTCAATATATTCTTTACATAGTTATACACATAAATTCATGGCAAAGAAAATGAAATAATGAACCTTTTTTGTGATTTATTTAATACGAGTAAAATACTAAACCTAGATGAAGAAGGAGAAATTGATTTATAAAAATCTCATTTGAGTAGAATCAATGAAGTGGAAAATGGATATTTTTTCCAAGGAACCTGGGAGATATTAAAAATTGGTAGTGATTCTTATTATATATTTATTTTCAGTTGAATCTAACTAGTATACACTCTTAGAACGGGAATTTTAACTTGGGTGGAAGTAAAAAAAGAGAGTTATTTCACATTAAAGGCCTAATAATTTCATAAAATGGAGGGATATGTGATTTTTTTTATTCTAGTGTGAATTGAAATTTGAGTAGGATAATAAGTTTCAAGAGTATTTGTAAATAATTAAAATAAAATTAATTTTCTGGGAGTATAATTGATTAAGCATGGGAGAGTTTTAATCCTCTAAATATACATTTTTTTTATTTTTTGAAAAAACCTTTTGAGATTAAGTGTGAACTATAAAAAAGGGAAAAAAGTGAAAAACTAATGAGACAAAATTCAAACTGAAATTACATGAAAACAAATTCCATCACCACCCACTGATAAAAAACCAACCAAAAGAGATTTGAAATTAAAAATAACTGTAAACAACTCATTAGTCACCAAGTCTCTATCTACTAAAGATATGAAAAGGTCAAGAATTAAAAATTCAAAAATTAAACCAATCTTTTCCTCAAAAAAATAACCATGAAATCCTTCATCCATGAAAATGTAATATTATATCATCCCCGAGTCACGCCTTGAGATGAATGATCACTCTGTCAACATCACCAACTAGGTAACAAGATCCCACCTGAAACTCACCTTTGACACAACTAAAGAAACCTAAAATAGACTCCCCAAAAACCATATATCCATAAACTGATGCACCAATGTCAACAAGAAATATTCCAGATGAACATAAATTGGGACCCAAAGGGGGATGATCTGACACTGGTAATTCCTCTTGGAAAACCTTAAGCCGCTCAATCAACACATCCTAGAACATCCATGAAGAATATTTCACCAGACCGACTAGGATAGGATATTAAGATTAGAACATAAGAGCATAGATGAGAAGAATAATCCTTCTACAGTGAGCCATACCTTGGTAAGGATAATAACCCTAGCTTCAAGACCACCTCTAATAAAAAAATTAAAACAAGAAAATAGAACTAGTCACACCTCATGGGATACCAATGATGGATCATACAACACTTCCCAAACATCCCTACTAGAAATAAGTACTATACAAAAAATAGGTTCAAGCACATATAAAGACGTAGTAAGATCAGAGGAGGGACCAAATGAGGGTATGAATATAAATCCACAACTACAAAGAAAAATAAAACTGGAAAGAACCACTACCAAAATGATAGAGAAACCATCGATCAACACCCCCGACAACACCCAAAAAACCCAGAAACTTCATCCAGAATGACAATAAATGGGGTCTAGAAAGACGGGACAAGAAAAACTAGAAGTGGAGGATTGTGGAAAAATTTAATGAGAGGGAATGAAACCAATGAGAATAGAAGACCCAAATTTCCAGAGTGCACTAAACCTAGGGAAAAAAGAGATACTGAAAGTGAAAGAGGGGACTAAGTATAAAGGGGAATAGAGAATAAAGGAAAGATAAGAAGGGTTTCAGAGCTCAGATGAGTCACCAAATCCACTAAGGAGGATTTTAGAAGGAATCCTTTGAAATGGAAGTTTAGAGTGAGAGAGACTTTGGGAGAGTACGGTGAAATTATTTCAGTGCACTTTGACACAAAATATATTAGGAATTTTTTTTATCAATATGATCCTTAAATAATAAATTATTGAATATTCTCCAAATTTACGATATAATTATAATTTATTTATTTTTTAATCAAGATCACTATTTTTTTCAATCAATTGGTTAAATTGATCTTGATTTAATTTTTATAAATTTTTATAAAAAAACAATTTTTATTGATTTATTTTAAATGTTTTTCTGAGTTTTTGAGATTTATAATTAATTCTTCCCTAATTACATACTTTAATTTAAATTATTTTGTGGAATATTTATATATAAATTTTTTTTGGTTGAATTTTAATTTGAATATAATATTTCAATGAATATTAGAAACTATGATTTTGAGGGTCTGTTACCATGAGAAGAAAAATAATGGTACTGTGAAGCTGCTACTAGTTTGCGACTGTGAGTAGGAAAAAAATGTAAAACGTGATACCTTGATGTTTCTATCGACTTTAAACTATAAGAATAAAAATACAATGACAATGTTAGTGTTTTAAAATCATTACCGTATTGTTACCATTGAGCATTGTGTTACCGTGCATGACCACTATTTTGGTACCTGGAAGAACCACTCCCCCTACTACCATGAAATATTCTACTACCATTTTTTACCCATTCTAATACCTTTATTTCCACTTTTTTTCTACAGTACCTCTTATACCATGCCCCAAATTTCTACTATTAACACCTACACTCCCTGCTACTAATGGAATTTCAATCTACCATGCATAAAAATGGTCGATGAAGCTTATATAAATATATCAAACCATATTTTTCAAAAATATATATAACATATTAACAATTGAATATTAATTACATAACATAATGATCCATGATATAATCATATAGGTCTGGGGCCTTTGGAAACATGGATACATAAATAAGTGGTTCAAAAGTGAACTAAATTAGCTCCCAGTATCTTCTTTATGACTAGAACCCTTCTTTCACTTATTATATATAAAACATTTCTTCATAACCTAGTGAAAGGAAATATAATAAAGGGTGAGATCTAATGCTCAATAAGGGTAGAAAAGGGAGATATCAATGTTCAAATAAACATAACATGAGAATAAGTGTATGAGAACACGAGAATAATATTCGAAAACTATACCCTCCATATCACAGATGAAAATATAGATTCATGTCATAAAGTATAGATATTCCTAACACATGAATCATAAAGGAATAAAACAACATGAACCATGAGATAATAACATAGTCATAACACATTGATTTGTGGAATACACATAAGCATTGAAACTTATTTCTTTTGTAGTCATGAATTACCATCATGACTATCATAGAGTATTGGGTTCACTCCCAAAACCATCTTTATAGTCAAAGATCCATTCCAAGATTGTCAGAGTGGGAATAATATCTTACTAATCAGATTTCACTCCCAATTCTAGTTCAGTTAATCTCATTAGATATTCATCTTTACCCAATTTATTAGAGGGATATATCATTATAAGTCCACCCATCACATAAAGAAAATCATACATATGTGTTCCATAAGATCATAAATTATTCATCATATCATAACATATTAAAGGAGAAAAATTTCATAAAAAAATTTCATTACATCATATTATAACCCATGGCAAATAAATGGGTTCCATAACTTAATTAACCCATGGAAAAGAAATAGGTTTCACAGAATCATCCTTAAATCATCATAATCATAATCCATCCAAAGAATGAAAGTGGATGGTATCATTGGTTTATATCCCTACTAATGAATATGTAATATCAAATTATTTCATCCTATATAAAAATAAATTTAAAATATATGTGGAATATTTCTAAAGGAAAATAACATTCTCATTTTGAAAGAAATTTTTTAAAATATTAAAATTTCACAAATATTGAGGAAAATAATTATTTTAAAATAACCTTGGAAATTTTAAAGTAATCTTTAATGTATTTAATGGTCATGAAGGTAGGATTTTTTTCAATCCATGGATGTTAAAACAAAGTATCCTTTCACAATTTCAGTAAAACATAAAAATAACTCATTCATAAAATGAGAAGAAGATTTAATTTAAACCATTTTATAAAAATAAAATCATTGGTAAAAATGAATTTAAACAATATTATAATAATATTAAATAATTCTTGATTTCTTAGTAAAATAATGTATATAAAAGAAAATGTGTTTTCTATTGAAGAGAGAAATAAAGTCATTTTCCTAAAAAAACATTATTTTAGTCTCTTAGTAATTTAAGAGAGATAAATGATTGGAAAAAAGTATAATATAGAAGTAACTAAATTATAATAAAATTAATTATATTATTTATAGGTAGATCATGGAATTTCATCATTGTAATATTGAAAAAAAATCAGGATAAACAATGAGATTATATTGTAAATCCTTTACCTTGAGCTCTATTTGCTTTGAAAGTGATCTATAATCATGTATAATAAATTTATATTTGTTATAATTCTATAAAAAATCATTCACATACTTATAATACCATATATGAACCCTTAATAACATTTCAACTCCCATTTATCAATAATTCCTTATTAAAATCCTTGTTTCTAGGTGTTAACATTTTCTTTTCTCAAGACTTTTGGTTTGTTAGTTTCGATCCATGTACTTTGATCATGGTTCCATAATATCAGAATTTTATTCATGATATAAATATCATATATATTCAATAATTAGTTATTCATAGTCATCTATAAAAGTTAGAGACATAAAAATTAATTACACTATCCATGGATAAAGTAGATAATATGTATGCATTAATAATGTTGTCATTTTTAGAAGAATGGAATGAAAGAAAAGTAACTAATAATACACTTTTATATAATCATGATTATATCATATAAACCATATAAATTTATCAAATTATTTTTTATTATCGTCCATTTAAAGTATAAATGAAAAACGAACCACATCACTTCGTGAAGGTGGTAGTCCACATGTACGCATGAGCAAAATTATCATTTTCCAATGGATTTGAAGGTAAGAAGTTATATACATTATTATCATTAAATAATCATAATTATTTAATAAATATCATATATAAACATTTAACTCATCTTAATACCCATCCATTAAATATGGTGATGAAAAATGAATTGTATTACTACATGGATATGATAAGTCATAAACACACATAAGCGATAATTTCACTTCCCATTAGAATGGGAAAGAGGGTGGATAACGGTGGTTTAAAAATAATAATAAAATTTCAGAATTTTAAGGATATTTATGTTATTATTTTATTATAAATACCATATTGTTTAATGTGGTAAAAAAAGACGAAAAAAGAAAATGATTAGTTAAGTTGATTACCTATTTTTTTTTGAAAGAAATCCTTTAGATCTCTTATTAAGGATCCATGGTTTGGTATTTTTGAAAAAGAAATATAGAGTGTTTCTAAGGATTTTAAGAAGATAATTGTAACCTGGTTGGTTGATCTATAACATTCAATGTGGTGTGAATAACAGAAAGGAGGGTTCCCTTTTATAAGTGAGTGCTGGGTCACTCTTGGAATTTCATAAAATATTAAAATATAAATAATCCATTATCAATAAAAATGATTCAAAATAGATATATATTGAAATATAATGTATTATTCGGTCTAAATACAATAAACCAATAAAAGTTCTATAGGTTTAAGTGGTGTTTTAAACCTTATCTTTTGGTTTAACCCCTAAGTTATACTATTTTAAGTAGAGCCAGTGTAACATCTTTTACACACTTAAAGGGTTAAAATATTTAATTATAACATGAAATTTGAATCATAAATGGATTAGGTATGAAATTTTAGACCATATATTATCCTCTTTTTTATATTTCATGATTTTTCTTGTTTTTAAATAATTTAATAATATACTATTTTTGAAAAATATCATTAATTTCATTTTGATGCTATTTATTTAATTTTAATTTAGAGGCACTAAGAAAAAATTTAATTATAATATAATATTTTAAAACATCCATAATATGTAACACTTATCTAAAATAATCACAGAACACAAAAATTCACTAAAATTTTATTTTTAAATTTTTGATATCATTTTTTTTCTATTAATTCAATAAATATTTTGTCGGTGTTGTGTAAGAATTTAAGATAATTATATAATTAAAAAAATTATAAATAAATTAAATTAATGAAACTAATTTAATTATTATAAAAATAAGAATTATGATTCAATTACAACTTTCAGTTTTCCCTATGTGAACACATAATAGACATTTAGAAGTAAGAAGGTGACATTTTCTATTTTTCTTTGCTTTAAATTTTATAATGGTCATTTTTATTGACAAGTGTCGCTTAAAACATTATATTTAAAGACTATGTTGATATTTATTGAATTAAATTAGTCTAATAACAATTAATATGAAAAATGGTGACCTTAACATTTCGTTTTAACCTAGGTTATCCAGATTTACCCTTTATCGAAGTGATAAAATCTTCCACGATTACAATTATTGTTACCTAAAAATAAAAGGAACCTATTTACCAAATTTGGTCCCCATGATTCCATATATTTAATAAATTTTTCAAAATTTACTTCTAATAAGTGGTATAAGTAAATTTTAAAATTATTGTGCAAAATATGAGGAATTTGTTTTTAGAAAAATACATTTTAAGCATAACACTAGATTTATACCAATCCCATGTCAAGAAATAACATTAGGTGATTGTTTAAATTTTTTATTGAATATATAATATATGAATTTTATTAAAATAAATCACTAATAGTGATTATTTTTAATTATTAACATAAGCACATTAAGTACATAAAACAATTTTTCATAAACATATTTACTTTATTTCAATTGTTTTTTTCACATCTAATTAATTGATAAACAATGAATTCATTTTATACATATGTAAGACAAATATTTTTATTTTCTATTTAGTCCTATTTATACTCACAAATGAAAGGTCTAGGTGATAAATGTCACATTAGATAATAATATTTTAATAGTATAACATAATTTTTTTAAACATAGTGTTCTGTGTAAAGCAAGATATCAAAGAAATAAATTTTTTATGGATAACTTTGTCATAAAATGTAACACCCCGAGCTTCCACGATACGCTTCTCATTCAATAATGCAATAGCTTGCATTGTACGCAACTTCGAGTTCTAAAACACCGCGACTAATCAAAGTAGCCGTTATGAATAGTAATAACCACTTTTTAAAATTATAGAAATTTTATATTTCAAAATAGACTTCATTTTTGTATTCGTAATATCGAAATTATCCAAAGTTGAATTTTTTGTAATTTTCTGAGTACTTCCAATTTTTTATGAATAGTGAAATTACTTAAAACAACTTTTTTAATCAAAATAATTTATAGTGATAAATTATACTATTTAGTGGTTTTAAAGTATAATTAGAATATATTTTTACCATTTTATCCAATGGTGGAAATTACAATTAATTTAACATTGAAATTGGATATAAACAATTGCCGATCTTTTGATATAAATTGTTTCTTAAAACACGCTATTTGTTGTGACAGCGGGAATTAATTATAAAATTAATTAATGCAACTTATATGTTTGGAATTTTGTAAAATAGACATCATTTTTGAATTCAGAATATCAATTATAGCTTAGGGTGAAATTTTGGCTTTGTTCTGAAAAACTTCAATTTTTGATTAATAGTGAAACCACTAAGTGATAGTTAAATAACTGATTTTTCATTTAAATGAAATATTACCACTTCTGTGATTTGATTTTCAAAAATCCTACATACATGGTTTTCATTAAGAAGTAAAATGTGGTTCAATGAGATTAAAATAATTTTTTGGTGAATAGTAACTTTTAAGTTCTTAATCGCGATTAGAGGTAATTAGTGTAGTTTAAGGTAAAAATAATGTTTTAATAATATAAGATGAGCTTGACACTTGTCCTACTCCTATTGGATGAGTCGTGGCAGACCAAGACAACCCATGGGTCAACTTGGGGACCCCATGGAGCCACTTTAGTTGGAAAATGACATTAATATATATTTATTTAATGTTAAAATTAAATTGACACAAACATGAGTTGTTTTACTAAAACAGTTTTAAGTGGGGTTACACAAGTCCAAATTTTGATTATAAATATTAATTAGAAAGATAAAAAGATTTCCTACATCATAGTATTTTTTTAATAATTTTTAGACATTAAATAAATTAAATTATTTATGATAACATTATGATGCAGCGATGACCTCATTATTTAACGATTTAAATAAAATGAGAAGATAATGCAAAATCCAAGGCTTACACTTGTCCAAAGCCTATTGGATGAGGAGATTTCAAAACCATATCACCTTAGCATCTAATTATATAAGTGTGGGACCTTTAGAATCCGAAAAGCATTGTGAAATAATGTAACATTTCAATCTTTCCAAAAGTGCCCCTCCTCTCCACTTATAAAAGGCCCCCACCTCTCCCACCTCATTTACACTTTCAAGCCATTTGGCTCGGCCAAACACTGCCCAAATACTCTCCCAACTTCCCCTCTTACTCCTAGAAGCCTCACTTTGGGCAGAACGCTTCCCAAGGAAGCCTTTGGCTCAAATCAAAAAGAGTTACCCGATTTTGAGGTAATGTCTTCTCTAATGTTGTTTTGTTTTATTTTTCTTTTCCAACCCCCTAAACTCTATTTATCCATTTCTTTTGTAACAACACCATTATCCTCAATATACTAGGATGTTTTTATAAGAATGATTCGAGATACACATACACACACCTACATCTAATGGTTAAAGAACATACGGTTTCTGTGGATGGCGAATTTCTGCCTCACGAAATGATGATTGTTCAACACTCATATAACACCTTCAAAGGTGGCCATTAAGATGTAACTATATTTATATATGATATAAAATATGTTTATGTTTTACTTATGCTTCTGTATTTCTCATTTATGGCATACGTTATGATTTCCATTATGGTTAAAATGCGATAATTTCATTTTAGGAAGTGCGGACTACCGCCCCCTCAAAGTGATTTGAATCGTTAATGCCATATGTGGGATGTATAAAGGATGGAGTAAATGGTATTATACACTATATTATACTGGAATTATATTATACATTTATATCATTATGATTTAGTTCCATTAAATATGAAATTGAAATGAAAGTAGCGTTCATGCGTACGTACGGCTTACCGTCTCCATGAACGGTGCATTTCATTTCTTACCTCTACATGTTACGTAATATTATAAATGAATGTATATACTGGATATATAAGATATATATGACATCTAAATCATGAATATAATTCTGGATATAATGGATATTCTACCATATGAACAACTTGTAATTATAAGAAGTTTATTGTTGACTCAAGTACCAAAGATCGACAAAACGACCGTTATTAACTTAAATAATTACATAACGTTCATAACATTGTAATAAGTGATATAAAAAGGATAATGAAATTTAAAATGGTTCTTAATAAGGTATATATTAACTCTAGTTTATTATTCAGGAGGTTAAAGAACGGTTGAGTCAAGTCGGACACAAGGTAAGGGAACTTCTTAACCCAACTTCCATTCTTTGGGTTAATCTCCTACTTTCAAATTATGTCATGATATTATTATGTATTATTTTGTATTTTTACTTTTTTTATGTGTACCTATAGTGAATACACATAATAGATCTATTTTATTTTAAAAATGATCTTTGTAAGGACTTCATCTCAATCCCCTTTCATTGAGGCATATTTGGTTTTATACACAACTTTCTTTTATACGGTGTATAAACCCCTTTGACTTTTACGTTTATTCAAAAGGAATCTTTTTTATACGAAGCATTTTACTAAATGACAAAAAGGGAATGTTTTTCTTTCCGTACTTATGCGGCGACAATGACTTCTCCGCCGCCATGACCATTATTTGAGATTCGGCTTCCTCTACAAGCCATCATTTTTTTTAATGAAAAATAAATACAAAGTTTTAACTTTCTTTTATTTTGGTATTGAAAATGGTTTTGAAAGCGTTTTTATTATATCAATGTGTTGTATTTATATCTTGTGATTGAAATGTGGAAATGTTATGTTTCCTTTATGCATGTTTTATGTGATACGATTATGTTATGGTTTATGATATGTTTAAACCTATTCATATGAGGAATGCATTGGACTTAATAAGTGACGGGTGGAGCCCACTATAGCTCCTCGATGCATCGGCAGGTCTCATGAGACAAACTAGTGTCTTGGCACGAGGCCTTGACAAAATCTTATTTGTGGTCTTGACACGAGGCCTTGACTACGTGGTTATGATAGTCTGGCATTATGCATTCCATCATTATGAAAGTGGTTATTGATATTGCATGTGATTATTCGACCAGTAGAATATCCATGTGAAGAAGTAAATGGAATTATCTCATTTTACTTTTTCCATATTATGTTGAAGTTCAAGTTTAAAAGGCTTTTGTTTTAATTATACATTGCCTTAAATGTTAATGTTTATTTATGAAAGCTTCCTCTATATTGTTAACCTTACTGAGCATCTGAGCTCACCCCTTTCAATGTTTTAATATTTTTCTAGGATGTGAAGAAGTATTTTATGAATGACCTACAGGGGTAGTCAGAAAGGGATATGATTGTGGACTACGAAGACCATGTTATTGTAGTTTGTTTACTTTTTGATGTAATGAAAGACTTATGAATGTATCTAGTGTTTCCAAGGCTACTAAACTAATCGGTCTTTCGAGACTTGATCTTTTGTGATCATGCCAATGTTACGAAGTAATGCACCGACTCTAGGTAGCTGGGGTCGGGGCGTTACAGTTGGTATCATAGGCAGTTTAGTACTATCCTTGGAAGCTAGATTTAGATAAACTCTGATTAGAGAACGTAGCCCGAAGATAGACTTTGAGGATTAGTATAGAAGAACTTCCTTGAATTTTGTTATTGTAGAGATTTTGTGAGTTTTCCGAGCAATACATCCCTGTCTGGATAAGAGCAAGTAGAGGCGGCTCTGGAACAGATGTACCTAGGGGTAAAACCCGAAAACACCGCTTTGAGCTAGACTCGAACGGGAACTGGTGCACGACAACGGGCCTTGCTGCACTCTTGGTTACGACACTCCCGGGGGATATGCTTTGGAGAATTCTCATTTTCTTTATAAACCACTATGAAGGGTTATGAGTATATACTTCCTCAAAGAAAACATTTTTATGGATTATATCCATAAATTGTTCAATTTATGTTAAGTATTTTACAAGTATGGAATTTTGTATTTTGATTCATAAACTAATCTAGTTTATGCCATTGTTTAGAAATGGCGCCTAGTGGAAGGAATGGAAACCGTATCAATGCACGAACTCCGTGTAGGGATTGCCCTCCTGCTCAAGATAATTACTGTGGATCTGGAGATACAACTGGTGCTGATCAACTTATTACCATACTGGGACAACTCACTCAGGTTATGAATAATAACCTTACTCGTATGGAGCACCCTGATCCGCAACGTGGAGGATCAATGCTAGATCGATTCATGAGGCAAAAACCACCAACCTTCAATGGGAGTACAAATCCTATAGTAGCTGAGCAATGGATAAATTCCTTAGAGAAAATATTCCATGCCTTGGGGAGTATTGAAAGGGAGAAGGTTGTCATGGCAGTTTACCGCCTCACTGGAGATGCCGATCAGTGGTGGTCGCTGATTCGAAACACAAAGGAAGATGATGACGTATCGAATATGGAATGGAGGGAGTTCAAAGAGATTTTCTTAGAAAAATACTTTCCTCGTGACCATCGAGCAGATATGGAAAGGCAATTTCTGAGTTTGAGGCAGAAGGAGGATGAGAATGTCGCAAATTATGAGGCTAACTTTACAAGGTTAGCGAGGCATGCTGCCGATTATATACATAACCCAAGGAGTAAGATTGATCGTTTCATTGATGGGTTAAAACCATTTCTCCGTCGAGCTTTAGTATCACAATCCTTTTCATCATACGAAGATATTGTCTCGTGTGATATCAAGACAGAAAAGGAATTCTCTATGTCTTATGACAACAAAGTAAAGAAAGAGAAGAAGAGAACGGTGGAACAAAAGACAGATAAAGGGAAAAAGGGAAAGAAGGATTTTCCATTATGTGATAATTGTGGGAAGAATCACCCTGGTACTTGCCTAAAAGGAATGGGAGTTTGTTATAAATGTGGAGAAAAGGGTCACCAGGCTCGTGATTGCAAGGGAAAGAAAGAGGCTGTCAATGTTGAATGCTACAATTGTAGGGAAATAGGGCATTATGCAAATGAATGTCCTAAGCGTCAAGGAAACTTACCTCAGGAAAGGCCAAGGGATCAAGGCCAATCTTATGCTGTGACTACAGTTGAAGCGGAATAATTAATGTATTGGTGCTTTTGGACTTAAGGATTATATTCTGGTTATAAGAATAATGTGATATATATATATATGGATTTTACTGCGGTACTTGTTGATTTCAGTAAGGTTTTAATATGATTAATGTAATCATATTTTTAGTATGTGACAATAAGAGAAACTTTACTTTGTTTGGGGAATCTGATAAATTGATTTTGGAATTTAGAGACCTTTTAGAGAAAGTCTGGACGTAGGTATTTTGGATAACTATAAAGGTTGGAGTGGATTAAGTTGATCTTTGGATAGTATTGTTTAAGGTTAAAAAATTTATGAAGATTATTTTTGGAATATTATGATACTATAGTTTTAGGAAAAGGACAACCTGCAGGGTGGGGCATAACCCGTCGCGTCGGAAAAAGGTGCAGGAATCGAACCCACAACTATAGTGCGACATGCCTTTATTTCCTACCACTAGCCTACAGGAAGTCCCTGGTTATTAAAAAATAATTTTACTAATCTAAATGGTATGTGTTAACATTTGGAACCTTATACAATTAGTTTAAGTATAATATTTTTGAGTTCTATTATATTTTTGAGTGAAAGATGAGTTGAAGGTTGAAACTCTAATTGTCAAGCATAAATATATATATACCTATCTCTTATTCAATGAATAAATTAATTCTTAAACTTTAGTAAAGGGATATTAAAAAAAAAATGTGTTATCCTAATACCTTATGTCTTGTTGAACTGATGATATTTTAAATCAACATAGATTGAAGGCTTTGAGGCCCTCAATTTGACAGTCGATTGTGATTGATGACCTCAATCACTCCCTATAAATATTTACGTTTTTTCCTCCAATAATATGTCTCTAATTGCCACCAATGTTCTCCTAATCGAGATCATAATTGGGTGGTGACTTTTTCATTTCCCTTTCCCTCTTATTAAGGCTAAATTTTATTAATCTTATTTCTGATGTGGGTTTTCCTCAAAGGTATTTTCTCTTTTCAACCTTTTATTTTCAAAGAAAAATTTCAAATTGCGAGGACGCAATTTATTGAAGGAGGAAAGAATGTAACACCCCGAGCTTCCACGATACGCTTCTCATTCAATAATGCAATAGCTTGCATTGTACGCAACATCGAGTTCTAAAACACCGCGACTAATCAAAGTAGCCGTTATGAATAGTAATAACCACTTTTTAAAATTATAGAAATTTTATATTTCAAAATAGACTTAATTTTTGTATTCGTAATATCGAAATTATCCAAAGTTGAATTTTTTGTAATTTTCTGAGTACTTCCAATTTTTTATGAATAGTGAAAATTACTTAAAACAACTTTTTTAATAAAAATAATTTATAGTGATAAATTATACTATTTAGTGGTTTTAAAGTATAATTAGAATATATTTTTACCATTTTATCCAATGGTGGTCATTACAATTAATTTAACATTGAAATTGGATATAAACAATTGCCGATCTTTTGATATAAATTGTTTCTTAAAACACGCTATTTGTTGTGACAGTGGGAATTAATTATAAAATTAATTAATGCAACTTATATGTTTGGAATTTTGTAAAATAGACATCATTTCTGAATTCATAATATCAATTATAGCTTAGGGTGAAATTTTGGCTTTGTTCTGAAAAACTTCAATTTTTGATTAATAGTGAAACCACTAAGTGGTAGTTAAATAACTGATTTTTCATTTAAATGAAATATTACCACTTATGTGATTTGATTTTCAAAAATCCGACATACATGGTTGTCATTAAGAATTAAAATGTGGTTCAATGAGATTAAAATAATTTTTTGGTGAATAGTAACTTTTAAGTTCTTAATCGCGATTAGAGGTAATTAGTGTAGTTTAAGGTAAAAATAATGTTTTATTAAAATAAGATGAGCTTGAAACTTGTCCTAATCCTATTGGATGAGTCATGGACGACCAAGAAAACCCATGGGTCAACTTGGGGACCCCATGGAGCCAATTTAGTTGGAAAATGACATTAATATATATTTATTTAATGTTAAAATTAAATTGACACAAACATGAGTTGTTTTACTAAAACAGTTTTTAAGTGGGGTTACACAAGTCCAAATTTTGATTATAAATATTCATTATAATGATAAAAATATTTCCTACATCATAGTATTTTTTTTATAATTTTTAGACATTAAATAAATTAAATTATTTATGATATCATTATGATGCAGCGATGACCTCATTATTTAACGATTTAAATAAAATGAGAAGATAATCCAAAATCCAAGGCTTACACTTGTCCAAAGACTATTGGATGAGGAGATTTCGAAACCTTATCACCTTATCATCGAATTATATAAGTGTGGTACCATTAGAATCCGAAAAGCATTGTGAAATAATGTAACATTTCAATCTTTCCAAAAGTGCCCCTCCTCTCCACTTATAAAAGGCCCCCACCTCTCCCACCTCATTTACACTTTCAAGCCATTTGGCTCGGCCAAACTCTGCCCAAATACTCTCCCAACTTCCCACTCTTACTCCTATAAGCCTCACTTTGGGCAGAAATCTTCCCAAGGAAGCCTTTGGCTCAAATCAAAAAGAGTTACCCGGTTTTGAGGTAATGTCTTCTCTAATGTTGTTTTGTTTTATTTTTCTTCTCCAACCCCCTAAACTCTTTTTATCCATTTATTTTGTAACAACACCAGTATCCTCAATATACTAGGATGTTTTTATAAGAAGGATTCGAGCTACACATACACACACCTACATCTAATGGTTAAAGAACATACGGTTTCTGTGGATGGCGAATTTCTGTCTCACGAAACGATGATTGTTCAACACTCATATAACACCTTCAAAGGTGGCCATTAAGATGTCACTATATTTATATATGATATAAAATATGTTTATGTTTTACTTATGCTTCTGTATTTCTCATTTATGGCATACTTTATGATTTCCATTATGGTTAAAATGCGATAATTTCATTTTAGGAAGTGCGGACTACCGCCCCCTCAAAGTGATTTGAATCGTTAATGCCATATGTGGGATTTATAAAGGATGGATTAAATGGTATTATACACTATATTATACTGGAATTATATTATACATTTATATCATTATGATTTAGTTCCATTAAATATGAAATTGAAATGAAAGTAGCGTTCATGCGTACGTACGGCTTACCATCTCCATGAATGGTGCATTTCATTTCTTACCTCTACATGTTACGTAATATTATAAATGAATGTATATACTGGATATATAAGATATATATGACATCTAAATCATGAATATAATTCTGGATATAATGGATATTCTACCACATGAACAACTTGTAATTATAAGAAGTTTATTGTTGACTCAAGTACCAAAGATCGACCAAACGACCGTTATTAACTTAAATAATTACATAACGTTCATAACATTGTAATAAGTGATATAAAAAGGATAATGAAATTTAAAATGGTACTTAATAAGGTATATATTAACTCTAGTTTATTATTCAGGATGTTAAAGAACGGTTGAGTCAAGTCGGACACAAGGTAAGGGAACTTCTTAACCCAACTTCCATTTTTTGGGTTAATCTCCTACTTTCAAATTATGTCATGATATTATTGTGTATTATTTTGTATTTTTACTTTATTTATGTGTACCTATAGTGAATACACATAATAGATCTATTTTATTTTAAAAATGATCTTTGTAAGGACTTCATCTCAATCCCCTTTCATTGAGGCATATTTGGTTTTATACACAACTTTCTTTTATACGGTGTATAAACCCCTTTGACTTTTACGTTTATTCAAAAGGAATCTTTTTTATACGAAGCGTTTTACTAAACGACAAAAAGGGAATGTTTTTCTTTCCGTACTTATACGGCGACAACGACTTCTCCGCCGCCATGACCATTATTTGAGATTCAGCTTCCTCTACAAGCCATCATTTTTTTTAATGAAAAATAAATACAAAGTTTTAACTTTCTTTTATTTTGGTATTGAAAATGGTTTTGAAAGCGTTTTTATTATATCAATGTGTTGTATTTATATCTTCTGATTGAAATGTGGAAATGTTATGTTTCCTTTATGCATGTTTTATGTGATACGATTATGTTATGGTTTATGATATGTTTAAACCTATTCATATGAGGAATGCATTGGACTTAATAAGTGACGGGTGGAGCCCGATATAGCTCCTCGATGCATCGGCAGGTCTCATGAGACAAACTAGTGTCTTGGCACGAGGCCTTGACAAAATCTTATTTGTGGTCTTGGCACGAGGCCTTGACTACATGGTTATGATAGTCTGGCATTATGCATTACATCATTATGAAAGTGGTTATTGATATTGCATGTGATTATTCGACCAGTAGAATATCCATGTGAAGAAGTAAATGGCATTATCTCATTTTACTTTTGGCATATTATGTTGAAGTTCAAGTTTAAAAGGCTTTTGTTTTAATTATACATTGCCTTAAATGTTAATGTTTATTTATGAAAGCTTCCGCTATATTGTTAACCTTACTGAGCATCTGAGCTCACCCCTTTCAATGTTTTAATATTTTTCCAGGATGTGAAGAAGTATTTTATGAATGACCTACAGGGGTAGTCAGAAAGGGATATGATTGTGGACTATGAAGACCATGTTATTGTAGTTTTTTTACTTTTTGATGTAATGAAAGACTTATGAATGTATCTAGTGTTTCCAAGGCTACTAAACTAATCGGTCTTTCGAGACTTGATCTTTTGTGATCATGCCAATGTTACGAAGTAATGCACCGACTCTGGGTAGCTGGGGTCGGGGCGTTACATAAAATCTCAGGGTGTTACATTATAAACAAATTAAAATTATTTTTTACTTTAAATAGAAATAATATTATATAATAAATGAGGATATCTCTATTATACGATACCCCCAGGTTCCCATGTAGCTGCTTCAAATTTCTTTTTTCCTCTAGAGAACTTTAACTAGGTGAGTAGTCTTTCACCATAACATTTTGTATCTATGCTCCAAGATTTATAAAAATATTTCATTATAGGAAATATCATCCTCTAGTGTTATAACCACTGAGTTCATTACATGTGATTGATAAGGTATGTACTTCGTCAGTAAAGATATATAAAATACATCATGAGATTGAGAGAGGTTTAGTGGAAGCACTTAACGATAAGCTACCATCCCTAATCGATTAATAATTCCAAAGGGGATAATATACCTAGGGATAAAAATTACATTATATAAAAATATCATAAATTTCTTCCATGGATAAATTTAAATAGGTTCCTTTTCACAAACATGGAATTCCAGATTTCACCAAAGATTGTTAGCATAACTAGTCTGCCAATTCTAAGATTCCTTGATATTATATTTAGTGAATTTAAAAGTTTATACCATTTCAACAGATCACTTAGGTCCCAATAGTCTTCTTTCTCCAAATTCATCCAATAATTTTGTAGTTATGCACTTCTTTAAAAATAGGTCTTCATAAGGAGTAATCAAAATGATTGGTTGGGAGCTATTTTTCTTAGAAAACCCTACTAGTGGAAGGTGTTGATTCCAAAAACCTTTACAATACCAAGAATACGATCTCAACATATCATCTAGGGTTTAAATGGTTATTTAGAACTGAAAATTTGTTTGATGATGATAAAGACTTCTGAAACTTAGCTCGGTATGCAGAGCATGCTTAAGGATTCACTAGAAATTCACGGTAAACCACAAATCCCAATCAACTACAATGGAATATGGTACTCCACACAAAAGTTTCAATTGTTTAATGTATATTCCAGAAAACTAGACAAGTTAGAAATATTATCTAATATAAATGAAGTGTGCTTAATTCATAAGGTGATCAATTTTAACACAAATATGTTAATGTAATTTCGATATTTTTGTGAGTTTGATGAGAAAATACAAGGTGATGTTTTACCATTTATATACTATAATGGTTTATGGTTATAACATTACCTTATAATTATTATACAGACTCAAAAATATCTCTCATCATTCTATACTACTAGAAATGTTGTTTTAGAGCTTTATACATATTCATTATTCCACGTTGAATAGATAATGATGAACTATGAGCCTCATCCAACTCCTCCATCAAATCTAGTATGGAATAAATATAAACATGATTGCTGAAAATTATCATTCCATCACAATTAAGGTTTAACTCTAGAAAAGTTTTGATATTCTTCAATAGTAACACATCTTACTTCATCACCTATTTAATCCTCACATGGATAAATGGTTGAACACTCATTTGATAAAGATAATATTTACCCCCTTCCTTCAAAATTTCTAGATCCATACTTTGAAAACCCTTAAATATTGGATCTTTTTTATCCCCATCATAGATAATCTGTCAATATCATTTCATCATAGAGAATAGATCACCTTGTTTACTTTCTTATGGTGGTAATGTATTGAGTAGTCATAATCAATAATCAAATCAGACCATATTATCTATTTCATATTCAAATTTTTTTGGTTTAATATATACTTTAAACATTTATGATTAATATATTTATCACATATTTATCCAAAAATATAATACCTACATATATTTAATGAACCTTGAATTGTTGTGAGTCATAATCTAAAACCAAATCATTATTCAAGATAAAACATCCCAATATATTCTTTAATGAAACAGTATATATTAAAAACCATTATTTATTTAAGGGTAATGTAATATTAGGTTCTATAACTAACATTATCTTTAGTTTCAAGAAATTTTAGTTACATTAATATATCTAAAATAACTTGGTATCCTTCAAAGTTAACTTAGTGATTGTATTATAAAGTATTGAGAAATTACCCAAAAATCATTGATAATACCCATTCAAACAAAAAAAATATGGATCTCAGGCACAATAGCTAGTCTAGGACAAAATTTAATAACTAAAATATTTTATGGATCCACCGATATACACTCACTTTATATTATATGAACAAAAAAATAAACTTTTATATCCTAGATTCACACTTTGTATGTATTGAATACATATCATTCTTCCTTAGGTCTTCCATATAGCCATCAAGTGATATTTATGATATTAATTTATATTTGAGTATATAAGAATATCATTTTTAAATAATATAAAAAATATATCAATGTAATCTATAAGGAATCTATTAATTAAATCCATAAAGATAATAAGGACATTAGTAAGCCAAAATGTAGTCACTATAAATTCACAGTATCAATAACATGTTTGGAAAACTTTCTTGGGTATATTATAACAAACCTTCTCTTTATTTCACATTAATAAATAATTTATTACATATAATTACACTTAATACAACCCAAATGTTCTTTATGTCTAGTTTATTTTTGAATTGAGTACATTGAATAACAACTTAAAACAAGAAATAAATCATCCTTATTGAAAACCTCCTTAACATGTTCATAATATTCCTTCGTACTTAAAACTACATGGGATAACCTGGGGACAAAATTAGAAAGGGGTGAGATATAAAGACCAATAAGGGAACAAACATGGAATAATGAGATACGTGTTATAAAATAGGTATATCAATTGGGCTTAAAAAGTGTATGACTCATAGACCAAAACAATGAGACATGATATAATATAATAATCATAACATGGAAAATGTAGAAACAACTTAAAACACTGAATCAAAAAAATATGTCAAGGCTAAACCCCTAAGAAATCTTGGTGGAAAAAGAGCCATAAAGGAATTAGATTCACTTTCTATCCCAAAATGATGTATAATTATACTAAACAATACCCAATGCATTGTATCACTATCTAGGAGCACACATCATATTCATTTCATTTTCATGCTTAAGTGTTCCACATAGATCCTAAAACATGGATTCATTCATCATCATAATTTATTACACTATTAACTAGTGTAGAATACATATAAATAAGTCCTCAATAGAAAAGTATATATTCAAAAATGTGAAAACCCTTGATAAGAAATGGGTATGGTATTCACTACAAAATCGTTTTGACATGGTAGATCGTGGTGAAATTTCGGTAGCATAATGACATCACATAAAGATTCATAAAAATGGTTTGATGAAAAAGGGTTATATCATCATATACAAATAAAATGGAATGTAGTAGGGGCATGAGAAATAATATTCTAACATTATAAATGTGGAAATATAAGTTATAAGGTAATGTTGAAACTTGAATAGAGAAAATAATTTCTTACTATATTTTTGCATGGTAACGAGTGGTAATAAAGGATCATGGGAGGCTTAATGAGAGGGTAAGGGGTTATCATAATTTATACATTAAATTCACTATAAGGGTAAGATGTAATAATATATTACAAAATAATAAATTGTAATTTAAGAGATATAACATAAAATAATTTCTTGAATGGAAATGAGAAAAGTGATACCCCTTATGAAATTTCGACATAGTAATGGCTTTGGTAAGGGTAAAAATGAGAGGGTATAAATTGTATACCATTAAAATAATATCAATTGGATAGTAATGGAATCGTAATAAATGAATTAAAATATAACCAATTGAAATTATAAAGACTGATTTGAAATAGGGTTCTCTAATTGAAAGAATAAGATAAAGGTGAGGATCGCTTACTTGAGTGTATGAATCCAAAATCTTGGTAGGGGATTCTTAAAAGCTTGTGGGAACCTTGGGAGGAATCTTGGGAGTGGATGTAAGAGTTTTTACATTATCCAAAGAGTTTGAGTAAATAGAAATGGGAGTCTGGGTGGTCTTATATAGGAAAAGAGGTTGATTCATTTATTATTTTGGTTTTGGACTCTATATAATAAAATATCCCAAACCACAAACCTTAATTTGGTTTTCCCATGGTTTCTTCCAACATGTAGTGGTATACAATATTTTATAAGGTAAAGGTCTGAACATAAAAAAATAATTTCCTTTCTTATGTGGAGGCGAGTCATACTATTAAAGAAATAATTTAAAAACCTTAAAATATATTATATGTTTTGGAGGACTCATAATTGATTTTCAAAATAAATAAATAAACTTGAAATAAAATTATTTTAAAGGTGAAACAAATATTTGGCCTTGGATCCCATTTATAGTAATTATTTCATCACTATTAGACCATTATTATGTCATAATACAAAAAGTATATTTGTACAGTATTTAATTTTTACCTGAAAATTCAACTGTCTCGGAAAATTATAAAAAATTCAGAATTGGATAATTTCCACATTATGATTTTAAAAATAATATTCATTTTATATAAATATTTTTATAATTATCTTAATTATCACCTTTAATATAATAACCCACATTTATTGAAAATGATGCATTTTTTTTGAAAAATAATAGTTTTTCCTTCCCTTATAAAAATTACATTTGACTCTATAAAAATAATTTATTAATAAAAATTTATTAAAATAATATTTATTTAAAAAATGAATTAATTCATAAATTACTTAATTGTATTATAATATTAACAAAAAAAATAAAATTTATGCTTTCTTTTATAAAAAAAATTTATGAAGTGACAATAATGGAATGAAAATATTTTTATTATTCTATAAAAAAAGTATATATTCATATTCATAGTGTCTTGATACATATCCCTTTAATATAGAAGTATACTCTCTAAGTGTAAGGTGTGAGATAGTGAGACTTTAATGGGGTGGTTCAGAGAACATGGGTTGAGTCATGATCTCGATGAGCTTAAACTTCTCCCATAAACAGTTTCTCTCACGCTTCTATTATTGGTTCTTGTATTGGGATTGGTCAAGGGAAAATCATAGTGCTTCTATATCCATTTTATACTCTAATAGATAGGATTCATAGGGTGAAATCCTTCTGGTGGAGGCCATCACTTCCTTTATCTATGAAAAATGGATTTGTCAAAACCCTATATTTATACTAATCTTGTGATAACTGTTGGATGAATATATTTTCAATAGTAAGGATTCTTAATAGTTAATTAAATCATATAGGATAAAACCAAATGAGTGTATGTGTTTTTTAAAACCATATTACATAATAATGCATTTATATAATTCGCAAAGGGGAATTTTATTAATAATATTTCGGGTCATTACAATCTTACCCCCTTAGAAAATTTCACCCTAAAAATTTTAATTCCATACACAAAAATAATGAGGGTAACTATACTTCATCACCACCTCTGGTTCCCACATTGATTGTTCCAATTTTTGGTTCCTCCACAACACTTTGACCGAGTGCATTGTCATATTCCTTATAACATTTTCTCTACGATCTATGATTTTCATTGGTTTCTCCTTAGAGTAAAGCTCATTTTCCAGTGGTACCATTTCTAGATTTAGTACATTTGAGTGGTATGGTATTTACTTTCTCAAGAGGGATATATGAAATAAATTATGTACTTGAGAAAGGTTTAGTGGGAGTGATAGTTGGTAGGACACCACTCTGATGCGATCAAGGACCTTAAAAGGGACAATGTACCTTGGAATATGGTTTACCTTCTTCCCAAATCTCACCACATTCTTCCATGGATATATGCGAGGGAATACCATGTCTCAAACATCAAACTCTAGGTCTCATTGATGATTATCATCATAAATATTTTTTTGACTCTTTGCTACTTTGATGTGCTGCTGAATGGTCTTAACCTTCTCCACCATTTATTTTTCCATTTTAGGACCTAAAGTTTTCATTCCCAACTTTATCCCAACTCACTGGTGTTCTACACCTCTTACCATAAAGGTATTTATAGGGATCCATTTGGATGCTCGAGTGTATGTTGTTGTATTAAGAGAACTGAACAAAAGGAATATGTTGGTCCCATCTTTCCTCGAAGTCCATAAAATGTTCTCAAAACATTTATTATAGTGTCTAAATAGATTACTTATATTAGCCATAAGTTTGAGGTTGATAGGCCATATAGAAGTCCAACATAGTGTTTAGATCATATTAGAGAATTTTTCAGAACATGGAGCTGAATCTTAGAACTCGATTGTATATAATCGATAGTTGTACTACATGAAATATTACCACTTCTTTGATGATATTCATTCCAGTTTATGCAAAGATAACCCTATTTAATTGTGATAATGTGAGTTTTATTTTTAATATGATCCAAAAAACCCATATAGAATTATTTCTCCTGGATGTATTCATAATTCCAGTGATAAAGTACATGGCGATTTTTTCTAATTTTTATTTTGGTATGGGTAATGGTTGCATCATCCCCTTAAGCTTCTTGCTACCTGTTTTTACATTCTAGAATACCAGACACATTTATGTATACTAAGTGATCTCCTTTTTCATATTTCCCACTAATAGTTCTCATAAAGATCTTGATACATCTTTCTGCTTCCCGGGTGAATGTAGAAATTCAAACGATGCACATCATCTAATAATTCATTCTTTAACTCTGGATTTTATGGAACGTATAGTCTTGACATAAATATCACAATACCTTCTTCATTAGCATTGAAATTTGAGGGTTTCCCTTTCCTTATAGATTCCACTTTATTTTGAATTCCACATCATTTCATTGAGAATCCTTTAACCATTACAAAAGATGTGGTTGAAAAATACTTTTTGAAAGGATTGATGATGTTCCTTTATTTATGATTCCCATGTCCATCCTCTTAAAATCCAAGAAGATTATATCCTTATCAATTCTCATAAATGATAGAATTGTTGGGGGATTTCTTCTTAGATCAAATTCCACCTTATTTGATTTTCTAGGATGGTGGTGGATTGACTAGTCATAATCCATGTTGAGATCTAACCATACTTGTTGATGCATATTAAGATATTTATGAATAAATATACATTTGAGGCTCTTGTGATCTATATATATTTCGATCTTATCCCCATAGAGACAATGGAGTTATATTTTCAATGCAAAGATCAAAGTTTCCAACTCCAGGTCATGAAAGGGATAGTTTTTCACATGAATTTCCAACTACCTTGAAGAATATAATATGAATTTTTCATTATCCATTAACCCACATCCTAATCCATTCTTCAATGAATTATTGAATACTATGAAGAGTTATCCAATTGTGGGTAGTGTGAGAATAAGGAAAGTGATAAGCATCCTTTTCAGATCCTGGAAGTTCTATTCACATTCCACATTCCAAAAAAACTTGACTCCCTTCCAAGTTATCCTAGTAATAGTGTTTGATAATTGTGAGAAAATTCTCACAAATTGGTGATAATACCCAGATAACCCAATGAAACTATAGATATTTGTCATAGATGTTGTCCTAGTCCATCCTTTAATTGCTTCCCTTTTTAAAAGGTCTATATATATTTCATTTATTTTTATGATATTACCTATTAAATAAACTTCCTTCAACTAGAACACCCATTTTTTGTACTTGAAATAAATATTTCCCTTTCGTAGGGTCTTTAGAATAGAGTTCAAATTCTCCTCAAGATCCTCCTTTCTTTTGGACTATATTGGAATACCATATATAAAGACTACAAAACAATATCAAGGTAATATATAGATAATCTATTTATCAAGTCCAAGAACATTTTTGGAGCATTAATGAGTCCAAATGGAATCACTATGAACGCATAGTGCACATACCTTATAATGAAAGCGGTCTTGGGGATATCTTCATTCTTCACCATTACTTGATAAAATCTTGGCCACTGATATACCTTGTAGAAGTACTGTGATGCACATAGATGATCAAATAAGTCATCAATTCATGGAATATGATACTTTTTATTTATCATTATCTTATTAAGCTCACAATAATTAATGAAAAGGCAAAATGACCCATCCTTCTTCTTAACGAAGATGACTGGTGTACCCCATGGTGAATCACATGAATGTATGAATCCTTTATCCAGATTATCCTATATTTTTTTCTTTATCTCCTCACATTCCAAAATAGCGATCATATAAAAATTATTGGATAACAAAAAGTCCCTATGTAAATGATTAATATAAAATTCAACCTCTCAGCTAGGAGGAAGACTAAAAAATTCCTCAAGAAACACATCATAACATTCCCTCACAATAGGCATGTCTTAGAAGATGGTTATTTCCTTATACTCAATCATATGAGATATATATGATTCCACATAGGTCAATAATATCCATTATTGATATGATGGTGCATAATATGATTCATCCTCCTCCTTTCACTTGTCCAAAATCAAGGGTCGATTCGCAATAGAGAGAGTGATTTACTTCTCATGGAAATTTATGTCGGCTCTATATAGGGAAAGCCAATCCATAACTAAAATTTCCTAAAATTCCACCAGAGGGAGTATGAAAAGGTTCTCTAGGACATTTATCCTAGAAATTTTGACTAGAGATGAGTTATATTCTTTGGATGCAATAATTTCCTCATTTTTTATTTTCACCAACATCTCAACTTCTATGATTTGTGGCGGTGTTTGAATAGTTATACTAAACTTTTTTGATATGAAGAAATGCGTAGAACTAGAATAAAAAATTATGTTTTCTATTCTTGAATGAATACTTATTGAACTTGTCACTGATTTGTTGTTGGGATTCACTTCAACAATAGTGATAGAAAAATCTCACCCTTTCTACCAAAGAGGTTGTTGGTTATCTGAAAAAACCCTTAGCTTAGGTAATTGATTTGTGAAGTTCCCTACTTCCATGTAGTTATAGCAATTAACAACACACTTAGTGTTGACTAGATCATTCCTTTCCTCTATTTTATTAGAGAGTTTCTTTTATCGGTAGAAAGTATCCAGGTTTCCTTCCATTCCACACCTATATCATGTATTTTTACCCTTTATGAAATTTTTGGGGTGCTTCTTTCTACAGCTTTGATAAGTGTGAAGATGGTATTTATTTCCACCGTCAGATTTTTCCATCATACCATTAGAATTAAACTCCACTTCCTAGTTCTTATCCTGATGATACCCTTGAGATTCAATGATCGCCATTTTGAATTTGAGGGCACATTGGAAAATTTCTTCATAGCAATCAAAGGATTGGGTTTCTAGGGATTTTTACAGACTAGGATTTTCCCACCAAAGAATTATTCAACCTTGCATTTGGGGGTAATGAAAAAACTAGAGATGTATCATGAAAGTATTGTAATTTTCTTCTTATATTCCCTAATATATTTTTTATATTTTCTATTGAGTTAAAGGAAATACCTTTCCATTTTAAGATGTAGAGAGTGAGAAAAATAGTTATTGGAAAACATTTTATGTAATTCCTTCCACTTTATTAACTCAAAATCTTCCTTTGGATTTTTATTCTTGATCAATGTCCACTACTAATCAGCTTCACCTTCCATACAAAAAACATCTAGTTGAACCTTCTCTTTTATAAAACATTAAAGGAAGGAGGATATATTCTCAATGGAGTTGATCCACTGTTTCTTGATTAAGGGATCATATTATCCATTGAAAGTAGGAGGCCTTTGTCAATGAATATATCAATTGTTCCTTGTTCCCTCTTAGGGGTATTTTGATGCTTCTCGTGATCTAGGTTTCTATTCATAACCTAATTCAACCGAGAGAGTATTTTCATGATGTTCACAATTCTTGTTCTCATCAGGTTTGTCATCTAATTGGGAGAGTGGTCACATTCCCCATTATATTGATTATTTACCTGATTCCTCTTACTTCTAGACATTAGAAACAATAAAGGTAAAAATAGGTATGAGTATTTTAAAACTATTAAACACCTAAATAGGAATTCAAGGTCATAAAGGAATACCTTATAAATTTCATTTATTTCATTAACCTATGAATTTCTAGGATTCAATCTATGTTATCCATGATATATTTATTAAAATTTATTCTTATATGAGTTTTTTTGGTCCCATAATAATGGTTTATAATGAGCTTATTAATTTAAAAAAACATATCCATAGGGAGTATAAAACTGGTTTCATAGTAAGACTCGTTGTCCTATACCATGTTACCTCGAGTCAGGGTCAAAACACATTGTTAGAGTTGTTAATCCAAGGTACATCTGTACCAGAACCACATCAACTTATAGTATCCATAATGGGATGTATTTTCTTGATAAACCAATTACTCTATACTAAACAAAATTTAGGGATGTTTTCTTATACCTAGTCTTATTCTTAAGTATTTTTCTAGAGTTTCATAATCCTAATCCAAAAAATAACTAAATGTTTTCTTTGATACCAACTATAAAAACCCTTCTATTTATTTCAAATTAATACATGATTTATTACATATTATTACACTTAATACAACCAATAATATTGTTAATTAATGTTTATTTTATAATTAGGTACATTACACAACAACTTAAAACATGGAATACCTCATTGTTATTAAAAACCTCCTTAACATGTTCATAATAATCCTTCACACTTAAAACTTCATGGGATAACATGGGGAAAAAATAAGAAAAGAGTGAGCAGTAAATCCTAGTATGGGAATAAACACAACATAAAGAGATAAATGTTATATAATAGTCAAACCAATAGAGAATTAAAATAGTAGTCATCATAAAAATAAACAATGAGACATGATATAGCATGATAATCCAATCATGGGAAATGTCTCGACAACATAAAATACTGAATCATAAAAACATGTCAAGGATAAACTGCCAATACATCACGGTGGATAATGTACGATAAATTAATCAGGTTCAATCTATATCCCAACATTACATGTCATGATACTAAACATTATCCAGTGCATTGGAGTGCTATGTGGGCACAACCACTATATTCATTTCATTCTAAAGCTTATGTGTTCCACATAGATAACAAAAAATGGATTCATTCATCATCATAATTTATTCCATGATTAAGGAGTGTAGAATAAATTTCTTTAAGTCCCCGAACAATAATTATATGTTCATAAATGCGAACACACTTGATTGGAAATAGGTATGGTATTCACTACACAATTGTTTTGGCATGGAATATCACGATGAAATTTTGGAAACATATCAACATCACATAAAGATTCGTAAAAATGGAGTGATGAGAGATAAAGGGGTATATCATCACATAGAAATAAAATGGGATGTAAAGGGACATGGAAAATAATATCCCAACATTAGAAATTCAGAAATATAATTCATAACGCAATGATGAAACCTTAATATAGAAATTGTTTCTAAGTATATTTTGGCCTGGTAATAGGTGTACATAAAAGACCGTGGGAGGATTAATGAGAGGGAAAGGGTATATAATCATTTATATATTAAATTAAAAATAATGGGAATATGGATGAAAATATTCCAACATAATAAAATGGAATTTAAGAGACATAACATAAAATAAGTTCCTGAATGGAAATAATACAAGAGAAATCGCTTATAAAATTTTGGTAAAGTAATGTCTTAGGTAAGGGTAAAAATGAGAGAATATAAATGAAGTCCCATTAAAATAATACCAGTTGGAAATTAAGGGTATAAAAATTAATTAATTACAATATTATCAATTGAAATCATATATACTAATTCCAAATAAGGTTCATGTATTGAAAGAAGGAGAGAAAGGTGAAGATCCCTTACTTGAGTGTGTGACTCCGAATGACTGGGATGGGATTATTGAAATCATGGAGGAGATTTTAGAGGACTATAAGGAGTTTAGGGAAGAGTTTTAATGTGATCCAAGTATTTTTAGTGAAGTGAAATTAGATCTTGGGTTGGTTTATATATGAAAAGAGGGGGATTTCTTGATTATTTTGGTTTTGGACTCTACATAATAAAATATAAAAACCAAAAACCATAAAAGGGTTTTTTATTATGGATTATGACAAACAGAAGTTGTATAAACTATTTTATGAGTTAAAGGGATGAACAAAATAAAATAATTCCTATTCTTATGTGGAGGTGAGTCACACTCTTAATGAAATAATTTAAAAACAAAAAAATATATTATAAGTTTTGGAGGACTCATACTAAATTTTCATAAAATAAATAAAATAAAATAAACTTCACATTATTCTAAAGTTAAAACATATATTTGGTAGTGTATCCCATTTATATTAATTAATACATCACTTTTTTATCATTATGATGTCATAATACGCATTGTATATTTATACGATATTTAATTTTTACCTGAAAATTCAAATGTCTCAAAAATTATAATAAATTTAATATTGGGTAATTTTGACATTATAATTCCAAAAATAATATTCATTTTATCTAAATAATTTTATAGATATTTTAATTTTTACTTTTAAAATAATACTTTATATTTATTGAAAATGATGGGTTTTTGAAAAATAAGAGTTTTTCGAACCCTTATAAAAATTACATTTGACTCTATAAAAATTATATGATCTTTTATATATGATAAAAATTATTTAATAAAAATTATTTATTAAAATATAATTTATTTAAAAAATAAATTATTTCATAAATTTGTTAATTGAATTTGAATATTAACCAAAAATACAAATTTCTATTTATTATATAAAATTATTTACAAAGTAAAAATATTAGGATAAAAATATATTTATTATTCTATAAAAAATAATGTAAATATTAATATTTATAGGGTCTTGATAAAATCCATTTAATACAACAGAATACATCATAAGAGTAAGGTTTGTGATGGTGGGACTCTCATCGGGCGGTTTGGTGAACATAGATTGGGATTTTATCTCGATGATCTTGAAATTATCACATAAATGGTTTTGCTCATGGTTAAGTTGTTGGATATCATCTTGGGAATGGTCAAGGGAAAATCATAGGGATTTCATCTCCCTTAGAAGGTCTGATTGATGGGATTCATAGGGTATAATCCTACTGTTTGAGGGCATTACTTCCTTTGTCTGTGATAATTGGATTTTTCAAAACCTCATATTTATACGAATCATGTGATTAGTGTTAAATGACTATATTATCATCAATAATGATTATAAATAGTCAATTAATTGTAATAGGTTAAAAACAAAGGAGTTCACGTGTTTTTTATAACCATATTACAAAATAATACATTTAAATAATTCAACAAGGGGGATTTTATTTATAATTGTTTGGGTCATTTCATATATTCTATTTGTTAACCCTCAATTGATGATATGTAGAATGAAGGGTAATATTTTGAAAGTATTAATATCAATGTAGTTGATCATAAAAGTCATTAATATGGGGTATATAATACATGTTATTGATAATAATATTGTTAAGTTCTCGATATTCAATATAGAGGTGCATGGATCCATATTTCTTCATAACAAATAGAATAAGTGCACTCTGAAGTGGTAAACTTTGATGAATGAATATGTTTTCCAGATTATCCTAGAGTTTATTCATTAATTCCTTTAAATTAGTAATGGAAATTATATAAGGATTTTTGAAATATGGGTAACATCACGTATGAGTTATATTGAAGACTCAACTTTACTACTCAGATGAAGACTAAGAAATAATTCTATAAATACATCAATAAACTCCCATAAAATAGGTATATATTTGATGTTGAGTTTCTCTCCAACCATATGAGATAAAAAAACGTTTTGAATAGGATCTAAAACTCATATAATGGATGTGATTTCCATTAGAAGTTCATATTTATCCCAACACTAATAGGCGATAATAGGTTTTTTTAGAATATAAAATGTGACTTTACTTACCTAAAATGTAATGTTGGGTTTATGTAAATAAATACAATACATGACTAATATAACATCAAATTAAACTATAGGGTGAATAAATATATTTAAAGAAACAAAATTATCATATACTTCAATCAGAGAAGAATCAAATACTTGGGATGTGACCATATTACCATTAGGGGGTTTCACTGCTAACTCAACATCTAATCATTGAATTTAGGAATTAAAATTCCCAAATACCATTATACATATATAGGAAATAATATAACTATTATAGAATATGGTATTTATATTTATAATAATACCTATTAAAACCTAAACTTTATCATTATATCTTAAATCCCTTAGTAAAACTAAAATCTTTAGCGTGACTATCACACATCTTTGATCAGAGTGGCCATTCATGAAAATTCATTCATAGAATGTTTAGATCATGAATCATTTTTTCAATCAATGAGACCATAGGTTTAACCTAAGTCATTCATGATAATCATCTACTCAAGTCCTCTATGATGGGTTTCAAATAAAATAATAATAAACCCATGAATATTACTAGGAGTGTCAAACAAGGTGTGTAGTAAGGGAACACTCGTCGTGAAATAAAATTATTACTGAGATACACTCGACCAAATATTTTCAAGATTATTACCCCAATATAAATATATTCCAATTCCATTTCTAATTGAAGTATCAAAACATGGTTGTTTTTCAAGAAAAAACACACTCTATTCTTTACCATAATTTTTGATGCTCTCTTATATATAGGATTATCGAATGGTTCTCAGTAAAGTTATCTCATCCAAGTTTCCAATGGAAACTAAACATATCTATGATACCAACTATATCATGACATTATTTTCAAACATAGATATCACATCTTAATAGATGAATTTTTATTACATAACATAACAATCCACGCTATAATATTATAGGTCTCGTTCCTTTGGAAACATGAATATGAAAAAAATTGGTTCATATGTGAACTAAATAATCTCACACTATGTTCTTCATAACATGAACCATTATTAGATATATTATATATAATACCTTTCTTCATAACCCAGGTAAAGGAAATATCACAAAGGGTGAGATCTAATGCTTAGTAAGGGTAAATAGTAAGATAAAAATGATCAGTTAAACATAACATTCCAATAAGGGTATAAGAATAGGAGTATAAAATTTGAAAATGATACCCACATATCATTGATCATAATCATAAGTAGTGGAATAAATCTCAGTGGTTTATAATACATTATCATAAAAGAATCAAATGATATGAACCCTGAGATCATAATATTTTCATAATATATATATTTTTGGTATATATATAAAAATATAAAATCATTTACTTAATAGCCAAGGTTGTATGTAGAGACTATCATAGTGCATTGGGTTTACTCCAAAAACCTTCATAGTATCCAAGGTTCATCTGCATGTCTATCATAGGGGATAGTGTCCCTAATTGAACTGGATTCACTATATATTCCAGCCCTATTATTCTTATGAGATATTCATATTTACCAAATGCATTAGAGGTCTATATAATTTGAGGCATATCCATCAAAAAATTAAAATCATATATATGTGTTTAATAAGATGATAAATTATTCATCATATCATAAACTATGAAAAGAAAATGGGTTTCATAAATAATTCATTATTTCATCATTGTATAACAAATGAAAAAGAAACAAGTTTTATAACTTAATTACTTTGTGGAAAAGAAACATATTTCATAGAATCATCCATAAATAATCATAATAATAGTATATAAAAATATTTAAAGTAGATGGAATCATTGGATAATATAACCAATAAATCATAATTATCATTAAAGGATGCCATCTGAGATTAAAATACATTTAAAAGACATCTAGAATATTTCTTGAGGAAACTAACTTTTCATTTTGAAGTCACTTTTTAAGATATAAATATTTAATAAATATTATGGAAAATAGTTTCATTGAAAAAAAACTTGTAAACTTGTAAATTAATTATCAATTCATTTAATGGTCACTATATTGATTTTTTTGTGTACATTAAAATTGAGATTCCTTTCACAATTAAAAAATACTGTAAAATACCTCATTCAGAAAATGAAAAGAATATTCCTTTTAAATTTTTTCTAAAAATAAAATCATAAGAAAAATGTATTTAATCAATCATATATGTATACTAAAACATTCTTGAAAACATCACCGTGAAAAATGGATATAGAAGAAAAAATAATTTCAACCGAAGAGAGATTTAATATTGATTTTCATTAAAATAATTCTTTTAGTCTATTTAGTACTTAAAGAGAAGAAAATAAAATGAAACAAGTATTATTTAGAAAAAAATATGATAATAAAATTAATGATATTTTTTATAGGTATAACAAGAAATTTCATCATTAGAATCAATATAAAAAACAATCTCGATAAATAATGTGATTTTAACATAAATCTCATACCTCGAGTTTCACTTGATTTGAAAGTGATCTATCCTACTTTATAATAAATTGAAATTTATTATAATACTATACTATAATAATTTAAATACTCATAATATCATATATTATATCTCTATAACATTTCATCAACTATTTATAAATAATTCTTTATTAAAATCATCATTTCTAGGTATTAACTGTATCATCTTTGCATTAGAATTTTTATTTGATAGTTCTGGTACCCTTAATTTGATCTTGATTCCTTCATCTCCATAATTTTAATAATCAAAAAAATATAATATATATTCATTATATATTTATTTATATCCATGTATAAAATATATAGATAGAAAAATGAATTACACTTTTCATGGAAACGGTTGGCCGTACATATACATGATAGTTGATTTCATTTTTAACAGATGGAAAGAAATAATAAATAATAATAATAAATATTTCAAGAATCATTATTATATCATATAAATCATGTATATTCATTAAATCCATCCTTATTATCATCTGTGTAGAGTATAAACAAAAAATGAATCCCATATCTTTGTGGAGTTGGTAGTCCACATGTATACACAAGAAACATTATTCTTTTCCAATGGATTGGAAGGTAAGATGATAGATATTATATTATGATTATATAATGGTTATTATTTCATAAATATAATATATATAATATTAAACCCATAATAATACCCATCTATAAAATATGGTGATGCAAAATGAATTGTATTTCAATGTGGTGATGGTAAGTCTTATGTACGTATGAGCAATGATTTCCCTTATAATTTGATGTGAAAATGGGGTATTATGGTTGTTTAATAAAATAATAAAACAAATTAGTATATTTATTAAAAATAAGGTTTTATTTTATGGTAAATACCATATATTTATAGGTGGTAAAATAAGAACTAAAAATAAAGTGTCTGGTTAGGGGGATTACCTTTTCTTTGAAATAACTCCTTTAGATCTCATCTTTGGGAACCTAGTATTTGTATTCTAGGAAGATGAAAACCACTATAATTTTTATAAGTACGTTTAGAAGATAATATTTTAGGGTTTTTTCAATACAAAAGTCCCAAATATGTGTAAATAAGATAAAGGAGGGTTACATTTAATAAGTGAGTTGAGGGGCACTCTTGGAATTTCTTAAAAGATTAAAATATTAAAGTGTAATTCTCTGAAACAATGCTTCCAAATTGATATATATTTGAATATATGGTAGTATTTTGATGATATCTCATCAAAAAACTATATTTGGTTATGTTTAAGTGGAGTTTTAAACCATATTTTTTTAACCCCTTACTTAACATATATTAACATTAACTATAGTAACATATTTCCACTATTAAAGGGAAATATTTTTACTTACAATGTGATAATTTAATGGTAAATGTACAAGGTATGAAATTTGAGACTTTATAATATGATAAATTTTTTCATTCAATATTTTATATTTTTTAAATAATTTATTAAAATATTATTTCATAAAAGATCATTAATGTATTTTTTTAAACATTTATTTAATTTGACTTTAGAGGCACCAAGTAAAAAAATTAATTAAAATATAATATTTTTCCACAACCATAAAATTTAATATATATATATAAATTCTTGTAACATATAAATTCTTTTAAATATTATTATTTTTAATATTTTTTATTTTTTTGACTTTATGATTTCAATTAATTGAATAAATACTCCACAAACATTAAATAAGAATTTAAGGAAACTATATATTTACTAAAAATTATAAATAAAAACACCATGAATATAATTTTATTATTCTCAAAATAAACATTAATATTTATTCACAAGATTCATTTTTCCCTATATGAACAAAAAAGAGACATTTAAACATAAGGAAATGACAGTTTGAATCTTTCATTAATTTAAATATTATTTAGGTTATTTTAATGGAAAGGGTCCCTTGAATTTTTTTTGAGAATAATGTTATAAGGGTTTAAGTTACATCATCCAATAAGATTTTATATGAATTATGGTGACCTTAAAATTTAGTTTTAACCTAAGTTAACTCGATTTATCATTTAAGGAGGGGATAAATTTTACCACAATTACTATTTATAATGCTTAAATATAAAAGGGAACCGTTTTACAAATTTTAAAATCATTATTCTATTGATGTAATCCAATATTCAAAATTCAATTCTTATAAGTGGTATAGTTTAATTTTGAAATATGTTCACAAAGCATGATGAAAACATTTTTTAGAAAAAAAAAATTTAATCATAACAGTAGATTAATTCCTATAACATGACTAGAAAAAACAAGAAATTTTTTTAAAATAATTATTGAATATATATTATATACAATTTATTAAAATCATTCAAAAATAATGATTAATTTAATTTATTAAGTTAAAAATCAATTGCGTGCATAAAAACCATTTTTCAGACAAATAAATCCTTTATTTTAAAATGTTTTTTATTTTCATTTTAAATCAATTTATTATAAATGAATTCATTGAATACATATGAAACCATATCTGATTTCATAATTCATGTAGACATATTTATATCCACCAATCCAATATCTTGGTGATAAATATCACATTAACTAATAATATTTAAATTTTATAACTCAATTTGTTTTAAACATGGTGTTGCGTGTAAAAACATATATCAACGAAATAATTTTTTTAATGAACTATATCATAAAATATCAAGGTATTACAATGTAACCACCTTAAAATGAGTTTCATCCTCATAATTAAGTCACTCTAATACAAAAAATGAGGGTATATCTATTTTAACACATCCTCGGGTTCCCATATACCTTTTTTGAATTTATGATTTCTCCAGAAAACTTTAAAAAGGTGAATAGTCCTGTTATATATCAATTTATCTAAATGATCCATGATTTCTACTTGTTATTATTCGTAGTAAAGATCAAGATTTATCGGTATGGCCTCTATGTTTAATACATTTGATTGATCAGGTATGTACTTTCTCATGAGAGATACATGGATGACATCATAAACTTAAGAGAGGATTGATTGATGTTCTAAGTGATAAAATACCATCCCTACTTAATCAAGAATCTTGAATGGTCCAATATATCTAGGTATTAACTTTCCTTTCATTATGAATCTTGTAACATTTTTCTCTGAATAAATTCATAGAAATAACTTTTCACTAGTTTTAAATTACATAATTCACCGACGATGGTTATCATAACTTTTTTGTTGACAGTGAGATGCCTTGATATGCTGCTGAATGAATATGAATTTATATGAAATTTTATTATGTATCTCAGGGCGCAATCGATTTATATCTCTAACTTCATCCCATAATTTTTGAGATCTACACTTTATTCCATATATTGGATTTATAAGGATCAATATGAATTCTTGAGTGAGGGATATTGTTGTAGGAAAACTCAAATAAAGAAAGGTGTTGATCCCAACCACCTTTAAAATCCATATAACACGATTTCAGCATAAAAAATAGGGATTTTAATGTTTCTCTTAGGCTGACCATCTTTATGAGGATAATACACACTATTCAAAATCAACTATGTATCTAGAGCATGTTGAAGAATTCACTTGGCCTTCAAGGTAAACCTCATACCCCAATCAGATAAAACCAAATGTGGTACTCTATAAAACCTTAGCACTTAATGTACATTCCAGAAAGTTGATCACGAGAGAAATTTTATATGATAGAAATGAAATGTGTTGAATTCATAAGGTGATCGATGGAAACCTGAATAATATTATGCAATTTATATATTTTGGGGAGTCTAATTACAAAATCCATGGTGTTGTTTTCTCATTTCCATTTTGGTATGGGTAATGGTTGTAACATCACCTTATAATTATATATATCAGAATTAATATGCTAGCATACAAAGATCAGAGATACATACTCATAAAAATCCATCTTCATGAAATACCACTATAAATACTCTTTTATATCTTAATATATCTTGTTAATTCTAGGATTAATAGATAATGATGGAATTTTATTCACACACAACAAATCCTTCTTCAGATTCGGTATGGAGAAACACATATAGGATTCATAAACCTTATCATTCCATCATAATCATGGTTGATCTTAAGAACATTTATGACCTACTTATGTAGTTACACATCTTTATTCAAGGATTATTTAATCCTCACATGGATAGATGTTTGAACACTCATTTAATAAAGACAATATTTCCTTTAAAAATTTCACGATCCATCATTTGAAAATAAATAAATAATGGATATTTTTTTATCCCCTTCTTATATAAGATAACATGATACTTTTAACTCAGGATATCTTGCACCTTGTTTACTTTCATGGGGTGGTAATGTATTGAGAAGTCACCATCTATAATAAACTCTAACCACTTTTTCTGATGCATATTCACCTATTTTTGTGTGAATATATAATTTAAAATTTTATTATCAGTATATATATCACATACATCCCAATAAATATAATTCCAAAATATCTTTTATGAAACAATTTTCATATTTAAATCCACAACAAGTGTTGGGTAGTTTTTTATGTAAACCTTCAGTTATCATGAGGAATAATCTATAACCATGTCATTATTCTTGAGAATGTATCCCATCCTCTTCTCCAATGCATCACTATATATTACAAACCCTTACCCACTATATAGAAAGGTAATCACATTTTTTTCTAACCAAAATTCTGTTTAGTTCCTTGAAATTTTACTCATAATCATCTATCCAAAGGAACTTGTCTCCCTTCCAAGTTACCTTGGTGAGTGAATTAGAAAATTTTGATAAATTCCCTAAAAACCATCGATAATATAGAACCAAAAAAAGAAAAGAAAATATCTCAATAATAGTGTCTAGTCTAGGATAATATTAAATATCTTCTGACCCTGATTGATCACCGATATACCATTGATTGAGATTATATAAATCATAAATGAAATATTTTGTAACCAAAATTCACACTTTGTAAATTTTGAATGTATATTCTCTTTCCTTGGAGACTTTAATACAATCATTAAGTGATATTCATACTCTTACTTACTCTCCAAGTATATATGAATGTTTTTTATAAAGACTACCAAAAAACTGATCAAGTTAATCTTTAAAGACTCTATTCATTAAATCCATGAAGATAGAGGGGGAATTAATAAGTCCAAATGTAGTCATTATAAATTCATATTGTCCATTCAATTTATGGAATTTTTTATTGGGTATATCCTCCTTCATAACATTCAATTGATGATATCCAGAATGAATGTCAATCTTAGAAAAGTATTGAGCTCCATATAGATAATCAAACAAGTCATCAAAACGAGGTATAGGAACTGGTTCTTGATAGTGATCTTGTTAAATGATTCATAATAAATACACAGTTTTATTGATCAATATTTTTTCTTAACAATAGAATAGGTGCACCCCAAGGTGAAACACTTGGTCAAATTAATCCGATGTCAAAATTATCATAAAGTTTCTTCTTCAATCCATACAACCAAATTAGGGCCATTCTATATGGAGTATTTTAAAAATTTGTAACACAAGTTATGAATTCTATTGAAAAATAAACTTCAAAATTCAGAGGAGGACTAGGAAACTCTTTTAAAAAGACATCAGCAGACTCCCACACTATAAGTATATCTTATATTTTGATTTTCTCCCCAACCATATGAGATCTAAACATTTTTTAATAGGAATCAAAACACATATATTTTTATCTGATGTTCATTTTTAACATCACATCGATGGTTGATCATAGGTTGATTTAGAATATAAAATGTGACTTTTCTCACTAGTTTATGTCGGTTTTATGTAAATAAATCCAATCCATTCATAATATAAAATCAAATTCAATTATATGGTGAATAATGAGATTTTCATAAAGCACATTACCATAAACTTCAATCAGGGAAGAATCACAGACTTCAGATTTGATCATTGTACCATTAATTTATTTCAAAACCAATTAAACATATAATCATTGAGGTTATGAATTTAAATTCATTGAGACATTCACTGATATAAAGAAAATAATATAAATATACAAAAATATGGTACTTAAATATTTTATCATACCCGTAACCCCCTCAACATTATAATCCTATCCTTAAACCCGTAATAAAATAAAAATGGGTAGTATGGTCATCAAGCATCTTTGATCAAAGTGACAAATCATGAAAAATCATTCATATGATTTCTAAATCATGAGTCATTATTTTCAATATATGACACCTTACGTTTAACCTAGGACCTCAATGATCATTATATATTCAAATAATTCATGATGGTTTCTAAATAAAATGTGAATTAACCCAAGAATATCCCCTGGGTTTGTCAAACCAGGTGCGAAGTAAGGGGATAATCACCGTGAACCATACTGTTGGCCAAGATATAATCGATAGACTATTTTAATGGTTATTACCCCAAATTAATATATTCCAAAACGATGTCTAATGTTAGTATCAAGACATGGATATTATGTTTAGTAAAACCACCCTCCTTTATTTACCATAACTTAGGGAATTCTCTTATACATAGGATTTTACAAAGGGTTCTCACTAAAGTTTTCTCAACATAGTTTTACTAAGGTAACATAACCATTCTCTGATGCCAAATATAGTGACCCATACATTTCATAAATAGATATCACACATTAATAGATAAATATTCATTACATAATATAACAATCCACTCCAAAATCATATAGGTTGAGTTCCTTTGGATACTTAGATACATAACCAAGTGGTTCATAATTGAACTACATCATCACCCAATATTTTATTCATAACTAGCACCATTCTTAGAAATATCATACATAATAATTTTCTTCATAACCTAGGGAAATGAGACATATGAAAGGTAAAACTGTGAAAATCAGTAAGGGTAAAAAATGGAGATATCAATGAACACTTAAACATATAATGATCATTAGGATATAACAATTTTTGAAAACTATACCCTATATATCATAGATCATACTCTTGATTCATGGTATATAATGGGTATTTTATAATTCATGAAACATAAATAAATCAAATAATATACTCCATGAGAGAAAACAAATTAATATAAGGCACATATTTATGGAATGAATATAAGGAAAATCATTTCCTTAGTAGTCAAGGCTTACTTTGAAGACTATGAAAGTGGATTGGGTTTAATCCCCAAACCATCATAGTAGTTAGGGATAACTCCCAATACTGTCATAGTGGACACAGTCTCTCTCTAAACTAGGTTAACTCCCCTTTCTAGTCTTGTTAATCTCACGATATATCCATATTCACCCAATAAATTGGAGGGATATATAATTATGATTCCACCAATAACATAATTAAAATCAAACATATGTGTTACAAAAGATCATAAATCATTCATCATATTATAACCTATGAAAATGAAACATGTTTCGTAAACATTTCATCATTTCATCACATCATAAATCATATAAAATAAATAGGTTTCATAACTTATTACCCTGTGAAAAGAAATGGGTTTCATAGAACCATCCTTATATCATCATCATCACAATAAATGTAAATAATTAATGTGGATGATATTATTTTTTCATATCTCTAGTAAAATATATGTAACATCAATTGATTTTATTTAGAAAAAAATATAACTAAAAAATATCTAGAATATTTCTTGAGGAAAATAACCTTTTCAATTTAAAATGACATTATTAAAATATATAAACTGACCAAATATAAATGGAAAAAATCATTTTAAGGGAAATTCTAAAATTGTAAAGGAAGATTTAAAACATTTAATGGTCTTAATAGTGTGAATTTCCATTCATGTTGTGTATGTTAAAACAAATATTTTATTCACATTTTCAGTAAAAAGTAAAAAACACCTCATTCAGAAAAAGAAAAGGTGCATCCTTTAAACCACTATATAAAAATAAATCTTTGGTAAAAATAAATTTAAACAATAATATATGAATATCAATTCATTTTTTAAACGTTTTACTAAAAACATCGACATTACAGAAAAATATTTTTGAATGAAGAGAGAAATATAGTCAATTTTCCTTAAAAACATTCTTTCAATATCTTAAGTACTTAAAGAGAGAAAAATGAAAGCATAACATGTATTCTATAGAAACAAACAGAGTATAATAAAATTCATAAAAAAAATTTAGAGGTAAAAAATGAAATTTCATCATCAAAATAATGATAAAAACAAACCTGAAAACAATGAGATTGTAACATAAATCTCTTTCCTCAAATTCCCCTTTCTTTAGAAGTGATATATCATCTTGTAAGATAAATTTATAATTATCATAATTATATACCATAATAATTTTCAAATATATAATATCATATTTTATCCCTTTATAACATTTCAATGCTCAATAATAAATAATTCCTTATTAAAATCATCGTTTCAATGTGTTAAATGTTTTATCATTTCAAATGAATTTCGGTTCAGTAGTTTTAGTCCTCGCACATTGATCATGGTTCCATCATCTAAAATATTTTAATCAGGATATAAATATCACATATATATATATTTTATATTTATTTATAGTCATACATAAATGATAGAGAAATAAAATTTCATTCCATCATTCAGGGAGATGGCAGGTTATATGTACGCAAGAACGTTGTTTTCACTTTTTGACGATTGGAATCATAGAAATACAAATAATAATTCACCTTTATAGAATAATTGTCCTATAATATACATAATATATATATATATATATAAATAAAATAAATCCTTATTATCATCAATGTAAAGAGGAAATGAAAAATGAGTCACATCGCTTCGTGGAGGTGGTAGTCCACACGCATGCACAGACGACATTACAGTTTTCTAACAGATTATAAGGTAAGAATTTAGATAATATATTATCATTATATAAGAATTATTATAACATAAATTTTATATATAATCGTTAAACCCATTATAATATCCATCCATGAAATATGGTTATAAAAAATTAATTGTATCACTACATGGAGACTATAAGTCATATGTACGCACAATCAATAATTTTACTTCTTATTTAATGAGAAAGAGGGTGGATAAGGGGGTTTAATAATCATAATAATTTTTTTGTATAATTATGATAATTAATTTACTATTTTTTATAAATACCATGTATTTAGAGGTGTTAAAATAACAACTAAAAAAAGTGATTGTCTTCGGTGAATAACTTTTATTTGAAAGCACACATTTTTATCTTTTCTTAAGGATACTAGGGTTAATATTTTTTGAAAAAAGAACCTATAGAATGTGTATGATTATATTTAGAAGACAATTTTATAGTTTTTTGTAAATATGGAAGGCTCAAATTTGTGTAATGAAGGGAATGCAGGGTTCCCTTTTATAAGTGAGTTGAGGGGCACTCTGGGAATATATTAAAAGATTAAAATATAGAAAATATATTATCAAAAAAATGATTTAAAATTCTAGATATTTGAATCAGAGGTTGGATGTGGTTTAAATTACATCATCCAATATAATTTGGATAATTTTATGTGGTGTTTTAAACCATATCTTTTGGTTTAGGTTCTTAGTTAAACTATTTTAACTTTAACTATAATAACAACTTTTCCAATCTTGAAGGGTTATAAGTTTATGTATAAGGAGAATAATTGTTAACAAATGGATATTGGAGGACATTTTTGACAATATCTTATCTATATTTTCCTCTTCTAGGTTTTTTATGATTTTTAAATAATTTAATAAAATATTATTTTTATAAATTATCATTAATGTCAATTCTGACACTATTAATTTAATTTGACTTTAGAGACACCAATGAAAAATCATTAATTCAAATATAATCATTTAAGAAATCCATAATAAGTAATATCTATTTAAAAAATTAATGGAACACAAATAATCACTTATATTATATTACTTTGAATATTTATAAAATCATTTGTTTTATTTTTCTTTTAATTTAATAAATTTTGTGTTAACATTGTGTAAGAATTTAAGGTAATTATATAATTGCTAAAAATTATAAATAAATTATCAAAATGAAAATAATTTTATTATTCTAAAAAAAAACATTAATATTCATTAAAAAATATCAGGCTTCCCTATGTGAACACATAAGAGATATTTAAATGTAAGAGAGTGACATTTTGAATTTTTCTCTACATTAAATACTTTATAGGATTTTTTTCATGGAATAGTGTCTATTAAAAAGTTAAATTTAGTGACTAAGGGGACAAGGGTCAAATTAAATTTCTATAATAAGAATTAATATGAACAATGGTGACCTTGAAATTTAGTTTTAATCTATGTTAACTCAATTTACCCTCTACCGAGGTGATATGTTTTACCATGGTTAGTATTCATAATGCATAAAATATAAAGGGATCAATTTACAAAATATGGGCCTTTTTATTATAAATATGGAATCCTTTTTATGAAAATAAATTCATATAAGTGTTGGAAATTAATTTTAAAATAAGTGGGAAAAATGTGATGGAGATCATTTTTTATAAAAATACATTCGTGAACATAAAACCAGATTTATCCGTGTCATATTCCTAGAAAAAATTATTCATTGATAAAATTTTTTATTTAATATATGATATATAAATTTAATTAAAATAACTCACTGATAGTGATTTATTTAATTCATTAAGATTAAACCACAGAAAACCACTTTTTTTATGAAAAACATTTACTTTATTTTCAATTTTTTATTTTAATTTATATTTAATTGATAACCCATGATTTCATTTTATATATATGTAAACCATATTTTTTCATAATTTATTTATTCCTATTACTCACCCATCTGACCATTTGGTGATAACTATCACATTAAATACTAATATTTTAATTGTATAACGTGGTTTATTTAAACTCGATGTTGCATAAAATGAAATCCATTAATGAAATCAATTTTTATAGAGAACTATATCATAAAAAAATCAAGGTGTTACATTAAAATCCCCTTAAAATATATTTCTCCCTCTATATTTGGTCACTTTCATATAAAAATAAGGATATAATTGTTTCATTATATCCTTGGGTTCCTATGTAGTCTTTGAATTTCAAATTCCTCCAAAGAACTCTAACCAACTATCTAGTATTATTCTGTATCAATATATCACATTGTTACTTGAATTCTATTGTTTAGTATTCATATAAAAAATAATAATCTAGTGGAATGACCTCTGAGTTAAGTACATGTGAGGATTCAGGTTTGCACTTCCTTAGTTGAGATATATGGAACACATCATGAACTTGCGATTGGTTCAGTGGAAGTGATAAAAGACAAGCTACCATACCTACTGTATCATGAATCTAGAAGGTAAAAATATAGGTAGTTTTAAGGATTCCTTTATTTATGAATCTCATAAACTTATTTTATTGAGAAATTCAAAGGAATACATTTTCACCATCTTCAATTTTCTGATTTCACCAACGATTGTCAGAATAACATTTCAATCGAGTCTATGATCCTTTGATAGGATGATTAATTGATATGAATTTCTCTACCATTTAGTAGGCTATATAATGTCACAATATCTTCATTTATACAACTTAATAGCATCACATAAGATTTGTACACTTTTTTCTATATAAGGATTCATAAGGAGCCATCTGAATTCTTGAGTGAAATCTATTATTGTAAGAAAACAAAACTAGAGAAAGTTGTTGTACCCAACCACCAATTAAATCCATAAAACATGATCTCATAATATCCTATATATTTTTAATGGTTCTATTATACATACCATCTATCATAGGATGATAAGAAGTATTAAAAATTAACTCTATATCTAGATAATTCATAAGTGTTTTTTAGAACTTCAAGGTAATCCTCAGATCCTAATCAATTACAATATAATGTGGTACTCTATACAACCTTAGCACTTACTTAATTTATATTCTAGAAATATGATCAAGAGACAAATTTTCTCTAATATTAATGAAGTGTGGTCACTTCATAAGGTGATCAACAATAACCCAAATAGCATTATGGACTTTCGATGTTTCAGGGAGTTTGATGGAAAAATACATGGTGATGTTTTCCCATTTATATTATCATATGGGTAATGGTTTAAACATACCATTATAATTATTCCACTCATCCTTAACTTGTTAGAATACCAAGCATAAAGACACATACTCAAAAATATATCTCTTCGTGATGTCCCACTAAAAATATCCTTTCAGATCTCACTATTGGTTTACATCACGTATGAATAGATAATAACCAACTATAGAACTCATCCAAAATATCCTTATTCAAATTTGGTATGGAAGGAACACAAACACCATTCCTAAAAATTATTATTCCATCATAATAAATGTTCAAATTAGGAATATTTATAACCTCATTTTGTAGTTCCAAATTTTCCTTATGTGCTTATTTAATTCATATATGGATAGATAGATGAAAACACATTAAAGAAATATAATATTTTACCCTTTACATTAAAATTTCTAGATCTATATTTTAAAAATAATGAAATATTTGATATTATGTTATCCTCATCATAGATAATATATTATGATCCTTTCCACCCAAAGCATCTCCCACCTTGTTCACTTTTTTAGGGTGGTAAATTATTGAGTATTCAAAATATTTAATCAAATACAACCATCTTATTTAGAACATATTAAGCTCTTTTTTAGGGAATATTTACTTTAAAATTTCATTATTAGTATGTATCGCACATATTTCTCCATAAATTTAATTAATCTATATATTTAATGAAAAAAAATTCTATAGTTAATTAAAAATCAAGAGTTGCGTGATTTTTTTCATGAATCATCCATTGTCATGAGGAAGAAACTATAAAAATATCATTCTATATCAAAATTCATCCTGTTACCCTATTCTATGCATCACTAATGAATATAAACCCTTTTACATCGCATGGTAATGTAATAATAGGCGTGAAACCGAACCTTATATTCGCTTCCTTTAAATTTTACTCACATTGATCTGTACAATGGACATTGGTTCCCTTATGAGATAACTAGGTGAGGGTATTGGACTGTAATGAGATATTCCCCACAAAGGTTTGATAATATCTATCAAAACTATGAAAAAAATGCTTCTTAGACATAGTGGCTAGTTTATTCCAATTATCAATAAATTCTACCTTTGATGGATCCACTGATACCACTTCTTGAGATTCTATAAGGAAAAAATGGATATTTTTATAGTCATAATTCAAAATTTTTATATCTTTAATATATATTATCCTTCCATAGGTACTTTTGTACAATAATTAAGTGATCCAGATGCACTTTCTTTCTCTTTGAGTATTTAAGAATATCATCTATAAAGAAAACTGAAAAATGATCAAGGTAATACCTAAAGAATGTATTCATTAAAACCATGATGATAATGCTGGAATTACTAAATCCAAATGGGATCACTATAAATTAAAGTTTCCACACCTTTTATGGAATGTTGTCTTCGGTATATCCTCTTTTTTGAACCTCAATTAATGATATCATAAATGAAGTTCTATATTAGCAAATAATTCAACTCGGTGTAGTTGATCAATAAAGTCCTCAATATGAGGTAAAGAATACTAGTTTTTGATAGTGATATTTTTAAGTCATTGATAGTCAATACCGAGACACATTGACCATTCATTCTACGTAACAAATAGAATAAGTGTTCCCCAAGGTAACGAACTTAGCTGATTGAATTACTTGTCAATATTCTACTATATTTTCTTCTTCAATTATTTAAACTCAATCAGTTCCATTATATATAGAGTCATCAAAATAACTATATCACTAGGTATGGGTTCTAGATAATAGCCAACTTCACATTTAGAGAAAGACTATAAAAATATTATATAAATTCATAAAAAACTCCCACACAATAGACATATATTTGATGTTGAGTTTTTGTCTAACTATATGAGATAAATAACCATTTTTAATATGAATCAAAACCCATATAATTGATGTTATTTCCATCAAAAGTTCGTATTTATCACAAAACCTATATGCGATCATAGGTTAGCTCAGAGTATTAAATATTATTTTCCACTCTCTCTAATCGAGGCATGATATATATATATATATATGTATATATCCAATCTATGAATAAGATCACATCAAGTTTAACTAGAGGTAGAATAAAAATATTTCTAGGAAGAACATTTCCACAAACTTTAAATAGATAAGAATCATAGATTTGAGAGGAAATCATCATCCCATTAAGGGGTTTCACTACTAATTCAACATCTAATCATTTAGGCTAGGAATTGAAATTCCTTGAGACTTTAACTGATATACAACTCAAATAGGGTACTTTGATATTTTATCATACCCATAACTACATAAAATTTATCATTATATAGTTAATCTGTTATAAAAGACAAAATAGTTAGAACGATAATCAAACATACTTTATAAGAGTGATTAATCAAGAAAAATCATTAATAGGATGTCTAAATCATGAAACATTATATTCAATATATGACACCTCGGGTTTATCCAAGGAAATCCATTAACATATTCTAATCATATATTTTATTATGGTTTGTAATGAAAATGTTAATTAACCCAAGTATATCCCCCAAGAGTGTCAAACTAGGTGCACAATATGGCTACACTCACTACACATTATAATCATGGATGATATATATTCAACCAAATATTCTTCACATTATTATCCCATGATGTATCTTTTAAAAAACCACATTTAGTTTTAGTTTCTAGACAAGGATATTTTTATTGGAAAACCACACCCCATTATTTAGCCTATCTTATAATGTTCTTATATACATAAGATTATCCTAAGGGTTCTCACTATGGTTTTCTCATCCCAGTTTTTTAAGGTAACTAAACATTAATCCGATACCAACTATACCAACCCATTCTTTTCAAAACTTATTAATCACTTTTTAATTGATGAATGTTAATTAAATAACATAACAATCTATTATACACTCTTATAGGTCTAGTGCATTTAGAAACATTGATACATAAACAACTAGCTCATAAGTAAACTATATCAACATTCACTATGTTATTTATAAATAGAACCCCTATTATACATATCATACGTATTACCTTTCTTCCTAACCTAGGGAAATTAAACATAATAAAGGGTGATCTCTTATGTTCAATAAGTCTAAATAAGATATACATAAATGATCACTTAAACATAACATGAGCACAAGAGTATGAGAATATGAGAATGACATTTTAAAACTATACCCTCCATATCTTAGATCATAATCTTGATTCATGGAAAAAATCTTGGTAGTTCCTAATACATTAACCATAATGGAATCAATGAACATTAACCATTAGTGCATAAAATTATTATACGATGTAGATTTGCTGTGGACACATATGAATAGATAAATATTTCTTTAGTAGTACAGAAATACTGATGAGACTATCATAGTAGATCTCATTCACTCCCTAAACCATTATAGTAGTCAATTTTCACTCCAATGACTTTTATATGGATATATACCCTTAAAAAATGGGTCCAATTCCCATTCATATCATTTTTATCCCATGAGATATCCATCTTTACCCAATGAATTAGAGGATATATAATTTTTGGCCTACCCATGACATAATTATAATAACATATATGTGTTCCACAAGATCATAAATCATTATATATATCATAACATATGAAAGGGAAATAGTGTTCTTAAATATATCATCATTTCATCACAATAGAACCCGTGGAAAAGAAACATGTTTCATAACTTACTTAACCCCAAGAAGATAAATAAGTTTCATAGAATAATCCTTAAATCATTATCATTATAATCCATATAATAAAATAAATTGGATGGTATCATTGTATCATATCCCTATAAAATAATATTTAACATTAAAGGATATCATATTATATAAAAATTGTTTTAAAAGATACGTGGAATATTTCATGAGGAAAATAACCTTTTTATTTTGAAATAACTTTTCTAAAATATAAACATTTCTCAAATTTTAAGGAAAAAAATATTTGAAAATATACCTATAGAAATTTAATGTAATATTCTTAAAATTTACTAGTCATGATTATTTGAAATTAAATTAATGCTGTGTATGTTAAAACAGAGATTCATTTCACATTTTCAATGAAAATTAAAAAATACCTCATTTAGAAAATGAAAATAAGATTCCTTTTATTTTTTTTAATAAAATTAAATCATCAGTAAAAATAAATTTAAATAATCATATTATAATAGAAAAAAATCTTTAAAACATTTTAGTGAAATTGAGGAGATTAAATAAAAATAATTCTCGACCAAAGAGATAAATAATGTTGATTTTCCATAAACACATTATTTTGGTCTCTTAAGTACATAAAAAGAATAAAATGAAATGAAAAAATGTATTATATAGAAATAAATAGAGGATAATAATATTCATGAGATTATTTAGAGGTATATTTAGATGTTTCATCATTGTAGTCATGATAAAAAACAATCTCGATAAACAATGAGATTGTATGGTAAATCCCTTACTGTGAGTTCCACTTACTTTGAACATACTCGATCCTACTATATTAGAAATTTAAATTTATTATAACTTAATATCAGAATCATGTAAATACTTATAATATCACATATTATCCATTAATAATATTTTAATACCACATTATCAATAATTCATTATTAAAATCATCATTCCAGGGTGATAATTGTTCATCTTTCATAAGAATTTTGGTTTAGTAGTTTCAATCCATATAATTTGATCATAGTTATATCATCTATAGGATGTCAATAATAATATAAATATAATATATAATCATTATATATTTATTTATATCCATCCCTAAAATTTATAGATAGAAAAAATAATTACCCCAATCATGGAGACGATATGGTGTACGCAGACATGAATTCTATGTTCACTTTTCGAGGGATGGAATTAAAGAAAGGTAAATAATAATTTTTATTTATAGGATAATTAGTAAAAAAAATATAAGTAATAAATATCCATCATATACATTCTTATTGGTATCCGTGTAATGAATAAATGAAAAACAAATCAGATTACTTTATGGAGGTGGTAGTCCACACCTATGCACGAGCGACGTTAACATTTTCAACAGACTTAAAGGTAATAAATATGATATGATAATATAATTAAAAAATAAAAATTATGTGATAAATATCATAATTAAATATTAAACACATCATAATACCCCTCAAAAAAATATCGTGATGAAAAATGAATTGTATCGCTATGTGGAGATGACAAGTCATACATACACAGCAGTGATGTATTCACTTCCCATTTGTTCGGAAATAGGGTGGAAAAAGGTGGTTTCATAATCATAAAAAATAAGTATATTTATGATAGATAATTTAATATTTTATGATAAATATGATAGTTTTATAGGTGGTAAAATAAGAAGTAAAATGAAAGTGATTCATTAAGGAGATTGCATATTCATTCTAAGAGCTCCTTTTTATATCCCCTTAAGGATCTTGAGTTTTGTATTTTGGGTATTAAAGAACCTGTAGAATTTGTATATGGATGTTTATAAGATAATTTTATAGGGTTTTTTCAAGATATATGTCTCAATGTGGTGTAGATAAGATAAACGAGAGTTCCCTTTTATAAGTAAGGGGACGAGCACTTTTATAATTGCTTAAAATATAAAAATATAAAAAATCATTCTCTTGAAAAATTATTCCAAATGGAAATATATTCAAATATAATGTTGGATTTTGTTTAAATCCCATACAAGAAAACATTATGGGTTTAAAGAGGGTTTTAAACCTTATCTTTTTTTAACACCTTAGTTAAACTATTTTAATCTTAACTATCGAAACGTTGTTCTCAATCTTATAAGGTTATAATTTTTTTATAAGGTGAAAATTGTATCATAAATGTCATAAAGATAGATTTTTAGAAGATATATTATCCAGATTTTCCTCTTTGATGTTTTTTAGGGCTTTTTAAAAATTAAATAAATATTGTTTTCATAAAATATCAATAATGTAATTTTTAACACTACTCATTTAATTTTAATTTAGAGACACTAAGAAAAAATGGGATTAGAATGTAATATTTTCACACATATGTAATATTTTATTTGTATCTTAAAAATTCATGGTACATAAACACTCACATAAATTATATTTATTTTAATATTTTTAAAAACAATTATTTTGTTTTTTATTAGTTGAATAAATATTATATCGAAGTTGCTTAAACATTTAAGGTGATTATATAACTTTTAAAAATTTTAAATAAATTACCATCGTGAAAATAATTAGAATTTTCTAAAAATAACCATTAATATTCATTTACAAATTTCTTTTGTCCCTATGTGAACATATAAGAGATATTTAAAAGTAAGTGAGTGAAATTTTTTATTTTTATTTTCTTTAAATACTATAAATGAAACATTCATTAAAAAAAGTCCATTAAATATTTATATTTAGAGAATAATTTGATAAGTGTCAAATTACATTCCTCCAATAAGAACTCATTTGAAAAAGTATGAAATTAACATTTAGTTTTAACCAAGGATAACATGATTTACCCGTTACTGAGGTGATAAGTTTTAACATGTTTACTATTCATAATACGTAAAAATAAAAATGAATCTATTTCCCAAATTTGGACCTCATGATTAAAAAATAGAAATCATTTTTTCACAATTAAATTCCTATAAGTGGAATAAATTAATTTCAACATAAGTACTCAAAATGGGTTGAAAACGATTTTTTAGGAAAATATATTTTAAAAATAAAACCCGATTTATTCCAAATCCATAAATAGAAAAAATTAGATGAAGGATAAAAAATTTGATCAAATATAATAAATATATATATTTAACTAATTAAAATATTTTACCAATAGTGACTAATTTAAATTATTAAGATAAAAACACATTGTGGTCATAACAATAATTTTTTCATAAATGTATAACCTTTATTTTCTAATGTGTTTTACTTTCAATTATAACTAACTGATAACTAATGAATTAATTTTATACATATGTAAGCCATATGTTTTTCATAATTATTTTAGTTCTATTTATACCCACCAATATAATTTCTAGGTTATAATTGTCACATTAAATAATAATAATTTAATAGTATAATGCAATTCCTTTAAACTCAATGTTTCATATAAAGCAGGCCATCAATGAAGTTAATTTTTTATATAGAAATATATAATAAAACATAAGGATGTTATAGTAAAACCAAATACTGAGAATAACCAATGCTGAGAAAGTTCAATCCAATTATGGGGATGTGAACTGAGACTGAAACATTGGTCGAATAGTGATATCATATTGAGGATGAAGAATCTATAAGTTGTGATTCGGAGTGCGGTTAAATCATTCCTATTTTATTGATGATGGGAATGAATAAATATGATGCTAATAGACCATGGAAAAAATAAGCACATGAACTCATAGGAATACTACAAGTGAGGTCAAACTAGTTCCACTCTTGATAGAGGTCGAAATTATCTTTGGTGAAGATGCTAATATATGTTGTTTCTATAATGATAATTAATCAAATAGATGACTAAGACTGAAGAATCCAACCATAAAGATGGAATTTGACCAATTAAATATGAGCACCATATCGAATCGACCAAATACTGTTTATGAGGAAAACCATAGAGGGTACCAAATCAATATTAAGTAAAGAACCAATACGGCCGTGATGAAGAGTGAGTGATGGAGAGGTCACTGATTTCAGGAGACCGACCTTGAATTTAGTAAAGAGGAAACACAAAAATTATTGGTTTATGATGAATAATATCCAATAAAATGGTCTATTTATTGATATTTTATTTTTGTTTTAGGTTTGATGAAGAGGATAGTGCATCGGTTTTCATAATTTATTCATCTACAAGGGTGTTAGGATGTTCACATTTGGTGATCTATCAAATAATAAGGTGAAAATTCATCTCGAGATAGAAGAATTGAAACCTATGTGCACTATCCAAAGATATTTGAGGAAGATTCATTATTTATATAATAATTTGAAGATGAATTTCTTAATTAAAGACAACAACTCACATATTTATATGAATGGCCTTGAATTAATCAAAACTAAATTAACGTGAACATCCATGGATAGTAAAATTCAAACCCAATGAAGAATGAAAAAATCACACTAATTAAAGATTTTGAATTAAAATTATAAGATACTAGTAAGATAATCTATGATAATGAATTGGTTCTTAAGCTTCACTAACATAGGTTCCCATTCAAGGAGTCAATGAATGATCTATTGAAAAAGTAAAATCAATCGAGTCTAAATCAATGAATTTTTAACTGAACTTAGAAAATATAAAATCTCATTAATGGCTAAAAAAATTACGATAAGGTGAAAAGTAAAACTATGAAATCATTTTAGCCTAATTTTTTCCAAGAGGTTGTATTGTAACTTCTATTTGGATGAAGTAATATAAGATATGAAATTTTAATCTCACCATAGAAGGCCTAAAAATTAGATCATAATGCTAGACCGATGCTGTCCGAGTGATATAAAAATAACCTCAAATTAAATGGGTTCCCTAATTCTCAGATAATGAAATTAAAATATAGAAATAAGATATAAAATAATGTAAAAGTACTGAACGATTCAGGAGAGCAATGGAAATACTAAGGAGATGTTGGGAATAATTTATTCTTATACCAAAAAAACATAGGGAAGTATTGTTTCTTATGGGATCTTGGTTAATTTCACATGGATTGGATGAAGATCACCTCAAGGCACCCCATGTGGATTTCATTTCTTGATAGAATATTAATTTCACAATTTTTTTTTTAATTTTATGAATAATTACAGGATCTCTCCTCAGTGTTCACCATCACCAGACACAAGAATCAATTATAATTTTTGTATATGAGAACTCATTATCATCCTATTAATCCTAAATTATTATTACATTGTATTTTTTCCCATTTTAAATGAAATAAATTATTCCTTTTTTATTTATTAGTTTTTTGTTCCAATACCTCTAGAAATAGAGATATAATTCTTAATGATTGGTCTAGAATGTGAAAATAGACACTGCATGGAGATACGAGCTTCATTATTATCATTATCTATTCACTAGTCTTAGTATACTGTGATCATTATTAGGTGTGTTGAAAGAGATAAATCATGTACATGAGTAGTTTTTTATTCTATTAACTAATTTATTTTACTAATTCCACTAAATTTTTTCTAAAAAGATTATTTGATTTTGGTTGAGTGATTTGATGATTTTAGCTGAACCGTTTTATCTTATTACATTTCTTAGATAAAATGAGTATATTGAGTGATTCATTTTATATTTTAGAGTAACTTTTTATAACCAAATAAATTCTGTAATTGATTTTCCACTATTTTTGTGAGAGTGATGTGTAACATTTTAGATCAATATTAAACCAATTGGGGTTGAGAGTTTATGATTTTATTCATAGTAAAATCCATGAAAAGTTGTGAAGAGCGGATCGACCTGGATTTGTAAATTTTTCTTTTCTTTGTTCTATATAATTTTCCATTTTTTATGTCATTGTTTATTTATCTAATAAAATTTTATATATTTTTAGTTATTAATAATTCTTATTTTGTATTTCAATAAATCAATATGTTTATATTTATTTTTTGGTTCATAAATACATTTAATATTGATTGATATGATAATTGATATAGTGGTTACCAATGAAATCACACTACTAAGTATATAGGATTCCTCAAAAATGACACCAATTCAGTGACCACATCTATTTCATGAGGATGGCCACAAATATATTTATAAAACCTAAACACAACTCAGTGGCGAGCCCAGCTGTCGGTTTCAATGAAATTTTTTGAAATGTACTAGTGATTCTTAATATTTTTTATTTTTATTTTTTTTTATTTTAAATATTATAAAAGTAGTGAAAATATCATAAAATGGAACATGACATTTGATGTTAGAGTGAGTGAAACATGAAAAAAATTAGATAGAAAAAATAAAGAAGAACAAGACCAAACCCAGGTCGATCTACTCTTCACTACCTTTCTTGGATAATTTTTAAAATAAAATAATAAAATACTATCTCCACTTAGGGTATTATATATATCTCTATTCACAAACCTCTCTCACCTAAATAGTGGGTACTCAATTATATAAAATCATCAATTCTCGAGTATTCCTTAATAATGAAAAATGAATCATTCGAAATACACATTCTTTCTAGGAAATCTCCCACAACAGAATTACATTATTCAATTCATCATATCACACAACAAAACTCACACACTCGTTTGAGAGAAATAATAATGGGAGAGTTAAAATAAATTAAGTGATAAAATAAAAAACTACTCCTACAAAAGATTACACTCTTGCAACACCTCTAATCACTATAAAAATATAATAAGGGTTAAGAATACGTGATGATCATCATGAAGCTCATATCTATTGGTAGCATTGGGTTTTAGTTTTTAGATTAATCTTCATGAATTTTATATCCATTTATAGAGTTATTAGAAAAAAAATAACGATGAAAAAAACAAAAAGACAATTTCATTTATAATGGGAAAAAAATTACAAAGTAATAAGAATGGTGGAGGAAGAGGATAAGAATGAGTTCTCATATCCATGAATCAGAATTGATTCATGTGTTTTGGGATTGTGAAAAATGAGGAGAGACCCTCTATTTATTCTAAAAAATAAACATATAATAGTGAAATGAAAATTCAAATAAGAAATGAAATACATGTTGTATTCCTTGAGGTGCTTTTCATCTCCTCCTAGTGAAAGTATACAAGCTCTTGTAATGAAATACGACAATCCTATGTGCTTTTGTCTTAGTAAGAAATCATTCATAGTAGCTCTATTGTATTTCTAGTCCTCTTTATAATCATCCAGAACATTTCCCAACTTTGAGATCCCCATTATATATTCAAATTTATATATCATGTAATTATGTCTCCTCATGCATTTGAAGTTATTTTTCTAGGACATAGGTAGCTTTAGGCGCATTTGATTATATAATTTCTAGAACTTATGTAGTGAATTCCAAATTAAATTTTCTATAATCCTTCAATAAACAATCATTTTTAATCTAAAAACAAGGTAAAAATTACCATGATGTGATTTTAATGGATTTTTTTCACACTTTTGTTAATAAATTTTGTTCTTCAATGAGATTTTTCATTTCAATCTCTAGTCAAAATTACTCTTCTTAGACTTAGGTGAGTATCATTTTCTAATAGATCATACATAGAATGAAAAGTTTATGTATATGTATCATCAATGATCGAGAATGGATTCTTCATCATTGATTCTTGGAAAAGTATCTTTTTATTTGAAGTCGAATTCTTAAATTAGTGGGGTTTTCCCATTCTTCACCAGGTTCAAATTTTGCTTCCCATGGATGTTCTTGTTTAGTTCGATTTTATTTATTCATGGTCATTCATTTTAACATGCGAGTTATTGCATTTAACTAATCTCACAGCCTTGACAATCTATAAATCATGACTCTTCTTGAACTTTGATTTAGTTGGTGAATTAATGTTTCAATGTTTCTAACTCAAGATGATAATTTAGATTAGAATTTTATTGAGAGACAAAGGAGAACCTCCGAACAACCTTTCCACCAAAATTATCATGAAAAATTATTCCCCATAATCTTTTAAAGATCTGTAATAACAAAAAAATACCATTGAAAAACATCTATCTTGGATCTTTTTCTTCATTAACCCATAATTTAGATGAGCCTTCTTCCATAGATTCTTGTTCTGTCTCTTAAAATTAGTGACTTCATCATCACTGAATCCTCACATTGGCATCATTGTTTCTTCACTAAAATAGTTTCGGTGTCCTATATTTTTGGGATATTCAATAGAATTTAGTTAATTCAAGATGGGGACTCGAAATCAATATGTTCACTTATGGCATTAATATTGGATTCTTAAAGCTTATTCATATCTTCAATGGATTAGTATTGCAGAAACAGTAGATATTGGAATCTTCACAATAGATGATTTTGAGCTCGACTGATTGTGGACCTGGTTTGAGCTCACTTGTCTTCTTCTTATGATATCTAGTGTGGATTTTTTTCCATGTCCAGTCAGCAATGACTTTATTCATCCTATCATCAATATAATAGGCATGATTCATCTTTACCGAGAACCACAATTTTTGGATTATTTATCCTCAATAATTGGTCTTCATCTTACCAAAGTTTTAGTCTCATTTCTCATCCTTGAAAATTTCTTGTCCTTCCTCATCTTCGATTCTTCTTCATTGGAGGGTTTTAAGTAGCTTAATTGACTGTACCCATATATAGTTGATTGAAATTTCCATGGTAGTTGGCACTGTATGGATTCACTATATCAAGGGTGGTCATGATAGAATAGGGATGGATGAAAAAAGTGGATGAAATAGTAGTAGAAATGATAAGGTATGGTAGTAGAATATTTCAAGATATTTTGGGGTGTGGTGATTCCTAATAGGAAAATAGAGTTAGTGAATAGTAGAAAAAAATTAAACGGTAGGAGTAGAGGCACTATAACAGAACACCACTAGATATGTTTCTTCTCATAATAGAAAGAAGGTAGAAGCTTCATGGTAGAACAATCACTTATGGTAGAACATTTCGACTTTTTTCTACCATACGATAGAATACCAATAGCTGCTTTATGGTTGAAATATTTTTATTCTCATGATAGAAGACCCTAAAACTCATATATTTTAATATTCATTGAAATAATATATTCAAATTATAAATCAAGGGAAAAAATAAATCTTCTTAATACACATCCACATAAAAATATTTATGAAAGTAAAAAATTATTGATGATTTAATACCAAAGATAAAAACCTTTGAAAACTATAAAAATCTCCAATTTTTTTTTAATTTATAAAAAGTAAATCAAGAACAATTTAATCAATTGATCAATAAAATAAATTATTTTTATTAAAAAATTCATGTAATTGAAATTAAATCATAGTGTAAGGAATATTTAATGATTTATCATTTATGGATTGGTTTAATAAAAAACATAATAAATTCCCAACAAAATATGTTGAAAAATAAATTAAAATAATGCAACATCATCCCACCTCTTACAAGCGAATAGTCCAAATATGTTTAAATTTCACATGGTGATATAGAACATGCTTAGGAACATTATATTCAACTATAGATACTCAATATTCTACTTCCTTCAAGGTTATTGCATGAGAAATCAATATATTGAAATTCAAATAGCCTCTATGCGAGAAAGGATTTCCTTGGTAATAGTGTCATACCATTATTACATAAATCCAAAAAAGTTAAAATTTTTAAGGACACATGTGATTGAAATATTATAATAACTTTCAAGAATACTACTTCAATATATTCTTCCATTTAATCTACCAAACATGTGTAAAATTTCAGTGGATATATTTTGGATAATAAATTGTTCACCCCTCATCATATAAATTTGTACTTCTATAAACATCCATGGTGTTATCAAATTTTTAATAGATTTAGAGGAGGATTTTTTATTTTAAATTTTTATATTTATAATATAAATTATCATTATCTTTCACTCTTTATTTTGTTTATATTTTTGGTTCCCCCACCATACTTTTTTTATCTTCATGGTTGTGGATAATTAAACCTTGTTGTTGTTCGATTGACAAAGTGATGATTTTTTCAGTTCATTTTTTCATAAATGTTGTTTATCTATTATATTATAAAAATTTAAATGGTGGTTAAATTGAATAAGGTGACAGTTCTTCCCATTTTATCTACTATTTTGTTCTTCTTCCTCATTATAAATAATATTTTCCTTCACTCTTTGAGTCATCAATACGGTGGAGTATAACATGAATAGTTTTGGGCAATGAAGTTTTTTCCTATATAGAATTAGCAAGAGTACTTCCCAACACACAAACTTCTTGGTGTGAGGTAATGATAATTTAAATAAGTAGGGTGTGGTGTGGCATTCCAAATTTTAATAGAGTAATGAGAATATCCTTTAAAAATGATTGCATCACTATAAACTCATATGAATAAAAGCTTCTTCTCACATACCTATTTGTGTGTTGTGTTGTCCTATATATTTTTCATTCTTACAGACACACACACACATATATATATATATCAGATGAATTATTAAACCCCCCATTATATTAATATATATTATTTAGTATATTTTATTATATTAATTGTGAAAATAAGAATTCAGTGTTGTGTAAGTGGTATCCTTGTGAGATCAAACTAGGGTACAATATTATGGTTCATTTTTTGTTTAAAAATATTGATATGGATTTTCCAAAAAAAAATACTATATAATTCCCCGTTAATCCCATGCCCTACTTTTTAAAGGTGAGATGTAGTATTTCTATTACTAATGTTTATGTAATTCCCATCTATCTCAATTTACCATTTACTTAGACATTATTATGTAATGATTTACCCTTTACATACTATTCATGTGGATTAATGTGACGTTGATGTTAAATATTTTTGTGTCATGGAAACTTTAAAAAAATGATTATGAGATCCTATTCTTATACATAACCTTTCATATCTGTGTATTCATTTTTTGTGAATAAAAAATGAATTGATTCAAGATAATATTATTTTCAACCTAAATATATTGAGTTGATATATTCCTCTTGTAAATCCCAAATATTTGAGTCGATATTTTCATCTTTTTTATTTTCTATTGGGTATATGGTCTCCATCGCATGACCTCAAACCCCATGATATAATGGTTTGATAAGAAAGAACTTAAAATACATAATGAATGAGATATAGTAATCACTATTTTGAAAACATGTAAAGGGGTCCGAGTGAAAATAAAATTGTCCATATTCTAGTAATTTATTTCACATTATTTAGAAAAAATGATATGTGTTTTGAAAAAACAAAATGGCACAAAACATATCTGGTTGAAATCCCATAGTGTGTGGTCCGATGAAATGTAATGTTACTTCCCACTAAGCCAATTCCCATTCACATATTAGAAAAAAGTTATGTAGATAATAAAAATAGAAACTATTCTTGTAGGGACTAGTATATAACATGAGAAAAAGTCAATCCATCAAACTATGAAAATGTTAGAGTACACTTATGTTCCTCATGTATATTAGTTCAAATAATATATTAAATGGTACATTTTGGATAATAATGGATATTTTCATTTACATCATATTTGAATATATTATATGAAATTTATATTTTAATTTACACTTTCTTATAAAATATTCCAATGGATTTAATTATGATATTTCAATTTATGAATTTTGTAGATTATCATGAACTAGTATTAAAGGTAATATAATAGCTGAGAAACTAAAAATAATTTTAAATGGAAATATTCTCTATTCATTAATAAAATAGGTACAAACATCCAAAAAATACTTCCTTCCCATGAAAAGACATCAATAAATGAATAAAAAACAATAAAAATATCCCGAAAAAGATTTCGTTGGACAAATATTCAAAATATAGAAATATTGTAGCATTTGATTCCTGTAGGTTGACTTTAGTACCTATGTTCATACACAACATCCTTAACGAGAATTATTATAGAATCATAAGATCGTATTCCTTACATACTTTATAATAAATTGGCCAATTAACCTCTTGTATGAAATAAAAATGGAATTCGATCCTATGTTTCGTGTATTTCTAGAATATGATTACTTAAATGATTCTATCAATGAGAATTCTACATTTTAGAGATATTTTTAATGAATGGTCATCCATTTAACTAGTGATTATATCTAATAGTGTTCAGACAGGATCCTTGAAGAGTGTAAACATGAATTGAGAGTGGCTCCCAATGAGGTGATATAAAACTTGTGAATACATATTTATTAACTATAATACTATGAAATTACAAAATATTTACCTATAGTCTATGTGATAGACAACATAATTTTCCATAGGACATAAAAACCAAGATTCATTAATACCCAACTGTAAAAAAAATTTGATCTGACTAAAGGACCTCTGTAGAGTTTCTCCTTGTTGAAATTGAACCAAAACGGGGTAGAACCTTACAATGTAAGTATGAAACTATTTACCTATATCTATGATACTATATATATATATATATATCCATTTTATGGTTAGTTTCTCTTATCATAGTGTGATCATCACTAGTCGAAACAACCCTTCCATTGAGAATCATTTACAAACGTTCATCCAATAAAATATACGAGATCAACTTCAACCTTACTTGTAAAACACATGAATTGTATTTATATTCATCTTGGATTGATTATTATGTATTCTATTCCCCACTTGAATACTTATTTAGGAAGGTCTCATCCTATTCACCATATGTTTTTATCCATTGGAGTATTGGAATATCCAGATTTAGGAACTAAAACGGATGTTAGGAGATGTGTAAAATTACCTCTTCATCTTATCCTCAACCAACTTTAGTAAATACATCTCTTAAATAGTAATATGTTCAAAAATTTTCTTTATTATTTGATTAGGGTGAAACACATTGTTCATGTTAGTAAGAATAGATACTCTTCCAATCTTGTGAATGTCCTAGAGGCTTATGACCACTTCCATACAAGATAATTGGAAGGCATTGGTTTCCAAACACAATCAACTAGATAAATCTAAAATGAGACCCAAATAGTGATATAATGAGAATTACATGGTAAAAATAGAATTATAAATACTGATGACACCAAAAATATCATTTAATTCCATACATCTTTAATTCACCTAATATGGACACGAACACTCTTCAGGGGAATTTCACCCAAGGCAAAGGTCCCACCAGAGGATCCATCATTATAGCTAACTCCATGAAAAAGATTTATTGATGAATGATTAAAATTATGGCATGTCACTCATAACTATTATAGAATGAACCATGAAATATGTCTTCTAATTACTAACTTCATAGATGATTTTTTTTTCATCGGAGATATTTGTCTAAGAAATACCTCACAATGACTCTTTTTATATGGAAGGAGGGTCAATATTTAGTTTTTTATTGGAATGTCGGTTAGGAGGCCAAAACCACATATATGAATAGTCTCTAATGATTTATAATTGAGAATTAATAGTATAAAAATTATTACATGTTATTTATTATGTGATTTTATAGAATTTGTTGAACACGTATTAATGTTTCCATTCATCTCATCAATGAAGGTAGTCATTTCTTAAAGATATTTAGGGTTTAATAATTCATACATTTTCTAAAAGATAATTCAAGAATATTAATTTCATTATAATGTGATAAAAACTAAATTAAATAATTATAAGGCTTTGTAATGATACAAGGTACAATAAGTGAGAATATAAAAATTTCACTATATAATAATTTTCATTGGGTTCCTCAATCTTATAACATGGTTCACATCTTGAAGTGCATTGTCGATAAATCCTAGAGGTTTATACCTCAAATATTCAGCTAGAAGTCCATGATCTAGTCACACAAATGGGTAGTACATTCCTATATATTAAAGATCTATCGACCATTCCTTTATCTCATTCTATGCCACTTTCCCCATATTTAGAAGAAGATCAAAACACATGAATTATTGATGGATTAGAACATTCCTTGAGAGATAATTAAGAGATTAATCTATAGTTGTTTCATAGTTACTAGGTATGCAATAATTATGTGGTCCCCTCATATATATAGTGTAATAACACATCCAACATTAGACATGAAATATTGAACAACTCATGAACATAAAACACTAGATAGAGAATACACCACACACCAAAAAATCATGTGACTACTCCCTCTATATGAGCTTGCATGCCAAGACCATATCTCACACAAGTCATATTTGACTTATAATATTATCCACATTATCAAAATCTGATTCACATTTAAGGGAGTAGGATCATTTTGTATTTCTCAAATTTTGAAGATGTATGGAATCCATCAATTCCTTGAGAAGATTAGAAATTTTCAAAGGGGGTAAGGATAATTGGGTTCTCATCTCACCTCACTTATATCCTTTAAATGTGTCATGTACCATGTACATTATAACACCCAAACCCAGTTGTTGGGATCCGGTGCATTATTTTATTACATTTTTATGATTAAAATAAAGTTATGTCCTAAAGTAATGAATAGTTTTGTAGTTTTGGAAAACTAGATACAAACATAAGTTCATCATTTCAACTTGTAATTAAATTCATAATATAAATTCCATTGAAAACCCCTATAAATCTTATATTATCCCTATAAGTAATTCATAATATTCATCTTCAAAACCATGGAAAAATAATAATTAAGGGGTGAGCTCAGATACTCATTAAGGATAAGTACTACAATAGAATTTATTATAAATATAAACACTAGGAATAATGAACTACTAAAAACACATGCCTTTAAAAATATTCTTGAGCACAATATGGTGGGAATGAATGTTGATTAACAAAAGACATATAAATGATCATAAGAGAATGAAACCTAACCATCGATATTCTATTAGTTGAATATTCACATGGTTTATTAATTACAATTATCATAATGAAGAAATTCATAATGTCGGACATCTAAAACACGTTTTCAAGGCCACGCCAAGACATTTGAGATACTAAGGTAAACCTCAACCAAAATCCAATTCAGTTTTTTCTCATGAGACCAACTGCTGTATCGAGGGGATATAGAGGGCCCCAACCATCACATTATATGTAAAATTAATTCCTTATATGAATGGGGTTAAACATAAACATCATATACATATTAAATGTAAATAACTTTCCCCAATCTATAAACATAATTACTAATCATTCTAAGTATTATGGTGAATGGTATCAAGATAGAACATCCACAGTTAAACTGATCCAAAACCATTTAATATAACATATTGGAAGATAAACATAATATATTAACCTCAATAAGACATAAAATTATACAGACGTGTTGAAATAGTAAAAAATACTCTCATAAAATCATCAAGGAATTTTTCAGAAAAATACCCTTTTTCTTTAAAAAGAAGTTTTATTTTGGAAAAATAATTGCATAAAATAGGAAATGAACCTTGGAAGATTTTCCATGATGAAATTATTGCTCTTGGAAAATATTGGTGGATTAAAGTAGATTATAGTGTGAACTTAAAAATAGGTAAGAAATCAGGATGTTATCTTTAATCGTGAAGAATTGGGAGGGGAACCATTTTAAAACATGTATTTTCCACACAAAAAAGATGAAATGATCAGAATACATGATTTTGGAACATATAACCAAAATTTAGAATAATTATATTAATGAAATTATTAATTACATTGGGTTATTGAGGAAGAAATAACAACCTGAATGAAAATGATGTTTTGGGAAGGAAACCCGTACCTTATGTATGAATGAGTTATGTCCTTGACCTTAACATCCTAGATAATAAAATTAAATACATTAATTAATTAATTTATAACCTTCTATACATGTATTTGATTCATTATAGTTTTATTATGTTTATTTATGTTCTTGTTGATGATTTATAGAGTTTAATGTCATCATTCATGATCATTCATTTTCTTGGTTTTCATGATTGATTCACTTGTTTATAAGTAATGATGTTTATGTAAATGAGTATAATTATCTAAAATTGGAATCGAATTTTGTTAATGAGAATCTAGAAGTGAAAATGGTTATATATATCACATGATTATATGGTATGGGGATGAATCATTATATAATATATTTATTAAAAATTGTTTACATTATTACGGAAGTATTTCGATCGCCATGAACTAGTTTTGTTGTATAGATTAGTATTATGTATATGTACGATGAAATTTCTTCTCTTCCTAAAAAAATGTTTCATATCCATGAAGATGATATTAATAATGATATGATTTAATTTTCAATACCTATAATCATTTTATCAAGATCATTAAAGATAGTAGTAGTACTATCTTATCTTTACCCATTAGAGTATGGGGAGCATCTTCACATTTCTTTTGGGTGTATACTACACGATCCAATTACCCATGAATTATCATTTAATTAATTTCATTGATTTTTTGTGTGAAACAATACAACCAAAAAATATTAGTCGCCTAAAAAATAAGGTATATTTACACATAAATTAAATAAAATCCATCAACTAAAACATTTATTCATCAAAATTCCTTCCATAACTTCACATAGAATATAACCATATGGTAAAATGATAATTTGACCCTCATCACGGTGAATTAAATTATCATATAGTTATAATAAAAGTCATGGGTCATTTTAACAATGTTAGAATCAAGGGTTTATTACCTTATCAAGACACATGGTGACTTGGAGGAGGGTTTTTAGGAAATTTTATCATAGTATTTTAGGATTGGGGTTTCACTCAACAAATCAAGTAACTATGAGTTAATGTAGTAAGAAAGTAAACCATACCTAAATACATTTAAATAATTTATTAAGGCCTCTATATTGGATATTTAAAAATATATATAGATTCATACTTCTATAATATTTGATCCAATATATATTTTAGATAAAATGGTGTAAGATATTTCATTTTGGAAAAAATAGTGAGAAGATAATTTAAATCATTTGAAATGTTTTAATCGGAAATCTAGATAATATACCAGTATCACTGTAATCATTTTTAGACATACAGACCATCCTCATCAACATGAATTTTAAAAAATAGTACATGTTGTTGAGCTTTGTACTACTATAATGAAATTATTTTTCTATAATTCACTCATGTACACCTCATCAACCACGTAACTGAATGTGTGAGAGTGAGTAGGATGCTTATCGAAGGCACACGGAGGACGAATCATATGTTCATTACATCTTGTTGTCAGCTATGTATACAAAGATAAAGATACAACATGAGGACATAGATGGGAAAAAAATATTTACTCATCTATAACATTAAAAAGAGAATGAGAGGAAAAATATAAACGATATTCTTACTACATTTTACAAGTGTAAACAAGGATACAAATACCTTACTAGTAATCATGTACTCTATAGGATAAACTATATTGATTAATTACAGAATATAGGGTCCCATGTTGGTAATAAATTATCTATTAATCTTGTATTATCATCATTACCACCTAGTGTAATGCCAAAATATTTTAGATTATGTCTCTATAAATAGATTGTAAGTGTCCGATAGCTTTCCTAACATGCAACATCGAACTAAAAATAAACCAGAAGATATTATAACCTTCCAGTTAAATTGAATTTTATAAATATTATAAACCACTTTATAAAATAGTTATATAAATTTTTTTCTCAAATAAAATTTATTTAATAATTCATAATAAATAATTACTCAATATTTACTAATGTCATTTTATGCTTTAAAAAATTACTTTTATTAAAAAATGGTTTTTATTATATTTTGTAAATAGAAATTAAAATTAAATTATAAAAAATTTACAAATTATTTTTTAGGAAGTGAATATAATTTTTTAAAATCATCTTGTTAATATTATTTTAGGGTGAATTTTTAGGATTTTTTGGAATATATTTATTTTTAAATGAATAGTGAAAAATACTAATTTTTGTAATACTATCATTTTTATATTTAATAAATTAATTTAAAAGTAAAATTATGTATTTATTTTATTTTTAATGTAACATATCAATAATTTAATTATAAATACTCTAATTAATTACTTCTGGTCGACCTTAAACTTTATTTTGTTATAAGTTTATTTTTGGCTTAAAAACACATTTTTAAAACCTTTCCCATTTCATTTTAGTCATTTATAATAACAAAGATTTCCTAAACTTATATAAATTTACTCATGAAAAATTTATTCCATGTTTGGAAGTATTATTCTCATATTTTGTAAATAGTTCCCTTTTATTTGTTTCATTTTAAATAGTAACTATTTTAAATATTAATCACCATGTAAGGATAAAATGAGTAAAAAATAGTATAAACTAAGAGATAAGGTCTTGAAATTAACCAAAAACGTTAATTTATTTAATTTTATGGGATTTTTTGAACATAAATATCCAATAATTGAATATATATCATTTTTTGCATTTTTGTTTGATAAATACCTTTATATTATTTTATTGTAAAGGGATATTCTAAAATATCACACTCTTAATTTTAATTTTTAATATATATTCACATATGGATAAGAAGATGTTGTAAATGAATATAAATGTATATTTTTAACAAAAATAATTTTTTTATTTTAATTGATCTTTAATTCTTAGTGATGGTATACTTACCATAAATAGTTACACAACTCTAAGGTAGTTAATGTCCAAGGATAATAAAAATGAATAAAAATGGTTATAAAAACATCAAAAGTAATAGTTTTTGGATTTATTATGGTTTCATACAAATATTATTATTAGTAATAATGTATAATTTATTTTTAATGAGTTTATAATCAAATTTCATATTGGTATTGATCTCTTTACATAATATATTTTTAATAGTTCTTAGAATGACTTAAATGGTATTTTCTGTTAAATAATATACTATTAAATGATTTAAAAATTATAAAAATAAAAAAATATATGGGAAGAGGGATACGATATGGTCTAAATTGAATCTATTTATCATTTTTATCCAATATTAAATTATAATAAAATTTATTACCTTTTATAAATGAAAGAGCTATGACCACAGTTAAGGTTAAAATTAATTAATTAAAGGGTAAAACTAACAGAAATGGTTTAATATACTACATAAAACTACAAATATTTTATTTGTTGAAATTTTTTTAAGGTTAATCTATCTTATATTATAATTTTTTTTCAAATTTGTTCCAATTTAATAAGAAAAAAAAATTTATTATATTTAAGTCATTTAAGTAATTCCAGGCATTTTCTTTCCTTCACTATAAAAGGACAGCACCTTTCATGTGTTCTTCAGAGAACATTGAGAGAAATATATAGACCAAAACAAACAAAAAGTTATTCCAAACATACTTTTAAATGTTTATGAGGTGCTTTTTATCTCAAAATATCACCCTTTGCATCTTTAATAATAAATCCAAGGGAGGAATCACAATGGGAAGGTAATCATTTTAACCGATCTATTTTATTTTAATTATTCTTTACCTCCTTAAATTTTGTCCAAAACGTTACAGTATAATAAAATTAGTATATATCACATACTAATAATTTATTATATTTATTTCATAATAAGTATTCATCTCATTTTTAATACGTTTGGAATCGATAATGTCGTGTGTACATATGTGTAGACTACCGCCTCCATGATGCAATGTGATTTGTTTTCATATTTGATTTACATAGATAGTAATTAAGATGTATTTAGTGAAAAAGATATTATATTTATGAAATATTAATGATTCATTAAATTTATAATATTATTTATCTTAATTTCATTCCATATTTCTAAAATTCGAAACATCACTCATGCCTATGCATATACTACCATTTCCACAACATGATATGATTCATTTTTATAAACACTTTTTATGAATGGTTAAAAAAAACTATATAATGAAAAAATAGTTATTCTTATGTCATTAATAAGTTTATTTATATTATAAAAATACTAACAATGTTCATGTGGAAAATCCATTGAACTAAAACATGCATGGAAGACAAACTTGTTTTCACAAGAATTTCCTTTTTAAGGTACAATTTATAATAAAAGGATAGTGGGAAATTATAATAGAAATATATATAGTAGTTTATGTATGAATATTGTTCTAAATTATATTTATTTGAAATATATATTTTGTATATAGGATTATTGGACATGTATAATGTATGATGAGACCTAAAGTAAAGGATTCTCATCATAATTTTATTTTTGTGAGACATAAGATATCTTCACAACTTGTGTATTATTTGTGGTGTATATACTCCCTTGAAATTATTTTACAATGATTTTATTTAAAATTAAAAGGGATTCAAACAACCATATATTATTCTCTATTTCATGATGTTTTGATTTGGAGACTACCAAAATAGTAAAGGGTTTACGTTACAATCTCATTTCTAATCGAGATTATATATGATAGATATTAATTAAGTAAAAATAATTATGTAGAGAGGATATAGGAACTTTAGGGGACATTAATTTAAAATTTTAATCACTTAAGGGAAAAAAATTATAATATCTAGTGATATAAGCTTTGGTAGACGTCTTAGGATCTCATGTGAACACTTTAAAGCAAAAAAATTAAATGAAATGAGTATGACCTTTTGATTGGTGGAATGTTTGAATGAAAATTTTCATCAGTGATCATTGTAGGAAAGACCTAAGGTTGAAAAGATCATGATCATACACACATGTTTCAATAATATGAATTCACATCAATAATCAAATTTTTGGTGCTAGTGTAGATCTCCGACGAATCGTTTGGTGTCACGATGATCACCTTGAATCTTCTCCTGCAATTTGTGATGAAGTTCCTGGATTGATTACTCAGATGAAATATTTTTCTTTATAAAATATGGGAAGGAGGAGATATAATATTTCAATATATTTTAATGAAAAATCCATGGAATGAGTGTCGTTCTCTACTTCAATAGTGTGAGTTAAAATACTCAAAAAGTGTTCTGTCACCCTTGTATATCCAATGACCACAAAATAAAACATAAATGAATTGTTTTGAAAAAAATAACTGCATCAAAAATATATTTTTTATATTATAAACTAATTTTAATATACACTTAATATATTACATGATACAATGAGGCATTAACTCGATTCATAAATCCTGAAATATTAAATAAACCTTGAATATTAAAAAAATCATTTGTAAAATAAATTTCGATATATTCACACAATAACTTGTGAAATATTTAACAAAATAAATTCAACCAAATTATTCTAAACTTGAATAATAATTAATTCTTTTATTTATCATTGATCATTAATTCTCAGACCCCATTGTGATGCCCATCATGTATTATGCACCTATTAAAACTAATAGAGAAAAATCTTGAATAGACTATTATGTGTTCCCCTCTAGTCCCTAATCTCTATAATAGTGAATACTATTCATGGACTACGAGTGAAGTCTAACAAACCATCAAGACCCAGGATATTCAAAAATTTCATGACAATATAATCCTTTCCTAAACACACACTTTGTGTAATACAATTTATTTTTATTAAGATATCTCACAAAGAAAGACACACACATTATGTCATAATCTATTCTGGATTTATTATTTGTTAATTTAACTAGAAAAAATACTTTATTCTTCCATGGCCCTGAATTTAGTGAGTTTTTTACCATATTGATTAACTATAACTGAGATATTACTTTATCAACTTGTAAGTAAAAAATTATATCTTGATCATTCACCTAATTACATGCCATCAAAGATACACCCAATACATGTTACCTAATTATGAATTCAATTCCATGGTTTTTTATTGGCATCATAATACATGATTAAATTATAAACATTGATAATTATCTCAAGTCATGGGAACAATATACATGTTCATATATAGAAACTGTCAATGGAACCTAAAACATGTGGTGTATCTATTGGTGAGTTTGTCCTCATGATCTCAACTACTAGAGATCACAACATGTAAACTTCATGAGAAGAAGTGTCAGTGTGACTGATCCCCAACACATGATAGTTACACATCATTTATTTCTTTTCAAAATGATATATATAAACTATGGGAAATATTTTTAAGATTAATGTTATGTTATATTTAGGTTCACATTATACCAAAGGAATTATTATAACCCTTTAAAATGACAAGTAATATAAATAATTTAACATAAATATAGTGGAAAAAGTATCAACACTATTCTAATAAGATATACACATGTATATAAAACAATATACATCTAATGGTAATCAATGTAAAGACATATGTTCTATCCAGGGCACCCAATTTCAACACTCCAACATGAACTACAAAAAACTTATATCAATTCTTAAAATGCTAGCTTTCACATAAGAATAATACTTCTATTGATCTATCTATTTAAATTGGTGGTCTACCATGTTTTCCTCTAGGGGCACTATGCAAACCATGACTTCACATCTCTATGTAAAATACATCAGGAGTCTAAAGATCTTAAGTAAATTCTTTGTCTTCTAGTGTGATATGGGATCCTTGGAAAGAACCATTTTCACAATTTTAACAAAATAAACTTAAACAATGTTTTGAACACAAGGAACAAAACTAATACCTGAGATAAATATTTTTATTTATACCTACTCCTTATCTTCATCAGAAGATTTGATATACACAGATCAAACAATAGAATAAATGATCAAAGGTTGCATGAAGCCTCTCCAACTAATTGTAACACCATTCAAGAAAATTACATTTCCTTAATGCAATTTTATATAATCATGATCTGTTTGGAAACTATCGATAGTTTATTATGTAACACCCCGGGTAAATAAAGAATATGACATTTTCACATTTATCCATATTTGTGAATAAAATACTAATATAACTTTAATGGGGATGCTATGCTCGATGGCGTACCCAATACGCATCAACGAGTTTCTTGGGAATCTTACGTTGCACTCTAATAATAAAATAATATTATTTTAAATTGTAGTTAATGCCTAGACATTGTAATAGCAGGAAAGAATGGAACTAACTAAAAAATGATTATGTATGTTTTTCAAATATTTATACTTTTTACAATAAATGGTAGAGGATTAAAAATGCGAATGAATCCAATTTTAAGCGTAAACATTCTAATATTCTTTAAAAGGTCGATTAACCCTTTTGATGACGAACCTCTTTTAAATCCACTTTTTGACAATTTTATGTATTATATTTGACAAAATAAAATTCTTCTTTAGAATTAGGACATCAAAATTTACTTTTTGTAAATGTTTGGTATTTTTCCGATAATGTTCATTTTTTAATGAATAGTGAAAAAATGTTGTATTTTAATTCAAAACCACTTTTTAATCTAATTTATTTATATGATTATATTATCTTTTGAATTGGTTTCAAAGTGAAATTAGAATATATTTTTACCATTTAATCCAATAGTGGTTGTTGGAATTAATTTCATCTTGAAATTGGATATAAACTAGTGTCAATCTTTTGATACTTATTGTTTCATAAAAACATGCTATTTTCTCTGATAGCGGGAATTAATTATTAAATTAATTAATGCAACTTATATGATATGAATTTTTTGAAATAGAATTCATTATTTAATTCAGAACATCAAATATATCTTAGGGTGAAGTTTTGGTATTTTTTGGAAAAACATCAATTTTTGATGAATAGTGAAACCACGAAGTGGTACTTATAAAAACTGATTTCCCGTTTAAATGAAATTTTACCACCTCTTTGTTTTGAATTTAAAAAATACAACATACATGGTTGTCATTAATAATTAAAATTTGGTTCAATGGGATTAAAATAATTTTTTGGTGAACAGTAACTTTTAAGTTTATTAATCGCGATTAGAGGTAATTAGTGTAATTTAAGGTAAAAATAATGTCTTCATAATATGAAATGACCTAGACACATGTACTAAACTCATTTTATGTGTCATGGCCGACCAATAAAATCTATGGGTCAACTTGGGGACCCCATGGAGCCACTTTGGTTGGAAAATGACATTAATACCTTTTTATTTAATGTTAAAATTAAAACGTCACAAACATGTGTTGTTTTACTAAAACAATTTTTATATGGGGTTATAAAAGTCATATTTTTTACTAAAAATATTCATTAGGAAGATAAAATAATTTCCTACATCATGATTTTTTTTATAAATTTTAGACACTAAATAAATTAAATTATTTACGACACCATGATGATGCAGCGATTACCTCGTTATTTAACGATTTAAATAAAATAAAAAGATAATGTAAACTCTAAGACCTAAACTTGTCACAAACCTATTAGATGAGTATATTTCGAACCCTTATCACCTAACATCGAATTATATCAATTTGGGACCTTTAAAATCCGAAAATCATTTTATAATAAAGTAAACTTTTATAACTTTCCAAGAGTTCCCCTCCTCTCCTCTTATAAAAGGCCCCCACCTCTACCACCTTACAGACAACTCTCAAGAGTTTTTATTGGACAAACCCTGCCCATTTAATCTCTCCAAATCCCTCTCTTCATCATTGAAGCCTCACTTTGGGAATAATCCTTTCCAAGGAAGCCTTTGAGCTCAAATCAAAGAGAGTTACCCGATTTCAAGGTAGTGTCCTCTCTTGTGTTCTTATGTTTTATTTTACTTCTCCAACCCTCTAAACTCTTTTTATTACTTTATTTTGTAAAAACACCAGTATATTAAATATACTAGGATTTTTTTATGTGAAGGAATCGAGCTACACTTACACACACCTTCGTCTAATGGTTAAAGAACATACTGTTTCTGTGGATGGCGAATTTCTGCCTCACAAAACGATGATTGTTCAATCTTCTCTTAACACCTTTCATGGTGGCCATTATGATGTCACTATATTCTATATATGATATATATAGTATTTAAGTTTTCTATATTCTTCTGAATTTTATATTTAAAACATTCCTTTATGCTTTTCATGTTGTGCAAATGCGATAATTTCATACGAGGAAGTGTGGACTACCGCCCCCTCAAGTGATGTGACTCGTTCATGAAATACATGGAATGTATAAAGAATGAAATTATTGAACATATGTGACATATATAACATATATATTATACTTGAATTATAATATATATCTCTCTCAATTATTTTTAATTACATTAATATGACGAATAAATGAAAGTAGCGTTCATGCGTACGTACGGCCTACTGTCTCCATGAATGGTGCATTTCATTTATTTTTATCCCCAAATGTTATGGAGTAGTATAAAATGAATATTTACTGGATATATATGATATTTAAATCATTAATACTATTCTGGAGATGATTTACTTATAACTACATGGACAATCATTTTCAAACAAGTTCATTTTTGACTCATGTACCAAACATCGACAAAAACGTCTGATATGAACTCACATTATTAGCCAATTATTATAACATTATAACATGTGATATGAACTGAATAATAATATTTAACAGAGGTCCTTAAGCTATTATAAATTGACCAAAGTTTATTATTCAGGAATATAAAGAAACGAACAAGACAAGTCGGACTTGAGGTAAGGGATCCTACCCCTCTCTTTCTTTTTAAGTACACTCTTTTATGTCATTCCTTTTAAGTTCATATTTATTATGATTGGGATGTTATTTTATATTAATATTATGGTACTTTTTATTTTCATATTATGATAGACCCTATTTTATCTCATCAATCCATATTGAAAGTTTTTAGTGGCGCCGTTAGGCTGCCAAATTTTCGTTAGAGATCAAACCTCTCTCTTTCTTTTTAAGTACTCCCCTTTATGTCACTTCTTTCAAGCCCATATTTGTTATGTTGGGGGATGTTATTTTAAATTCCTATTGCTGTAAATTTTATTTTAATATTATGAGAGACCCTATTTTATCTCATAAATCCATTTTTGGAAGTTTTAAGTGGCGCCGTTAGGATGCCAAGTTTTCGTAAGGGATTTTTCATCTCACTTTTATTCTCGTGACATTTATGCTACGTTTTCCACTATTTCCTTTGAGTGGTGTATTTACTTACCATTATTATACTCCTTGTGTAGTATAATTTCATTTAAGGGTATTTACATATTCATTGTATGACTCTTCTTCCATGGGGTGTACATTTTGAATGTTACCCAAGTCAGTAAGGGAACATTTCACCCTCCTCATTTTTAAAACACTTATTTTGTTATGTCTTTTAATTTACATATTATTATGATGGGATATGTTCTTCTATATCCTTATTTATGTAATTTTTATAGTGATGAGATACCATTAACTCTCTCATAGACTAATTTTCTGAATTTTCAAGTGATACCGTTAGGCTGTCGAATGTTTTTACAAGGGAACATCTTAACCCAATTTCGATTTCTTTAGGTTTAACTTGTACTTCTTGAACATGTAATCATATGAATATGTGTGAATGAACTCTGATTTCTTCACACATAATATCCACTTATATTGGGTGTATTTATATTTCTCACACATAATTATGTGATAGATTTATCCTTAATTTAAGGATACCATCGTTAAAATAGATTTCATCTCAATTTACATTTCCATTGAGACTTAATTGTTGTTATGCACCAATTCACACTTACATGGTGTGTATACTGTCCTTTGAGATATTATATCATGAATCCCTTTATTCTCATGATATTATAAAGTTCTGATTAAATGTTATTCTTCAATTATTTGTATTGAAGAGTCTCTCATTTTGTTAAAAACACTTTTACAAAAATATCGTTGTAAATGTTTTAAAGATTTATTATTATAAATATTTATATTTAATGTACATTTATTCAAAATGGTTTTCAGGACATTAATGTTTCAAAATTATAATTCCATTAAAATCTTCAAAGTAGTATGGGACACTTTGATTCAAAAATATCTTTTAAATGGTTTTTGAAAATGGATTGATTAATTCAATATCTTGGAATTACTTATTGTGATTGAAAATGAAATGTTTTTATTGAAATGATTATATTATCAATATTTTATGTGTAATGATGGTACTTGGACATTTTACTAGTGGTTATGTGATAAACCATATGACAGGTGGTGTCGTGAATACCAGGACGGGTGGTTACGTTATAACCACCAATGCATTGGGTATGGAAGTTGACCGTATGGCTATTCCATTAAGTATATGTGGAAGTCGACCGTATAGTTATTCCATTTATGTATGTTTATTTCCAAATTTACCTTTATATGTTATGGGTTCTTTATATGAGTTTTATGGTAATCTTTTGGTTACAAAAGGGTAAGTAATGGTCTTTTATTCCATGAATAGTTTTTACTACTTTATAAAGGTGAAAAGTATTACTTTGGTAAAGTATTCATGGTTTACCTATTGTTTTGAAAAAACTAATAGTTTTCCTTATTTCTGTATCCGTTACTGGGATTTTTATGCTCATCCCAAGTTTTTGAAATATTTTCCATAGGACTTAAAGATGAATAGGGTCATGGATGGGAACAAGGAAAAACATGCTATCTAAAACATGGAACAAGACATGTTTCTTTTTAAGTGTTTTTATTTTATTTTATTGAAACATAGTAGAAGTGTCTACTTTGAAATATTTTGAGATGTAATAGTTATGACCTAATTCTCTAAAACTCTAAACCTGAAAAGTTCCTCAATGTGAATTATTCATTTAATTCAATATTAAGTAAGGCTTAAGGCCGGGGCCTTATAGTTGGTATCAAAGTTCGGTTTAGATAACTTTAGAGGTTAGGGTATTCATTAAGCATAAATGAAATTACCATAATGGCTAGGATTTCAGAAAGAGTCATAGTTTTTAGATAAAGTGAATGAGTAAGTATATCTTAGTGTTCATCTTCCTCATTAGTACATGATGATTTTGTTAATATACTCAAACTAACATTTTTGGTTTTAGTAAATGGATAGATCTAGAAGGCACCAAAGTGACAATGGGTTTGAAGGAAACTGTGGGGGTTCTTTGATTAAGATACTGGATGAAATGGGGGATTCAATGAGAAATCTCATTATTATTATAAACCAACTATCAAGAGTCATGATCAACCACTTGAACCTTGGTGAGTTCTCTAATGCATCATGTACGAGAGAAGAAACTTGACATGGAAGTTCAGGTAATAATTATAAGGGTAACCATTAGGGTTTATATGATCATTACTTTTTAGGTAATTATGGGTTACTCTATGATATGATGGAAAATGAAAGGCATGAGATAAAATTGAGATTAAAATATGTTATGGTTATTTTTGATGATTTTATCTCTTTTTGGGGAATGATTTGAGAATTATATAGTTTGGAAAAAGGACAACATGCAGACCATGTGACAACCCATCGCGTCAGACAAAGCTGTAGGAATCGAACCCACAACCAAAGTGTGACTGGTATTTATCGCCTACCACTGGACCACGTGAAGTCTGTGGTTAGTTTGACAAATTCTTTTTAGTTAGATGATTTTAGTAATCAAAAGTATGTTTATTTTGGGTTATCTATGGAAATGATTAACCTATCATCGAGGATATGTGATTAGGTTAATTACTTTTCAATATGAGAATTTAAGAGCAACTGATGTTATTTGGAGATAAAAGTTAATTTGTACCTTGGAAGACTATGTGATTAAAACCATCAAATATTTGGTTTTCAATCTTAGTTTGGTTTACATTGAATAACTTTATGGACAATTGTTTATCGAATGGTCTTCGTTGAACTTTAGGTTTTTTTGGGACAAATTTTGGAGATTAAGAATAGATTTTCTTTTTATAAAGGATTATACTTTTGTGGATTATCTGATCTCATACTAACAATTTTGGTTTTGGATTTTGTCTAAAGACATGGGAAATATATAGTTATCTTTTGTGGATTAGGTTATTTTCAAGAAGTTGATTATATTACTCTTAATGCGAACAAGTCCTTCTAAATACTCATCTTTTGTAGAAAATATGAGTTTGATTAAGGAATCTAGTATAAGTTGAAAGTCTACGTGACAAGTAAGTATGTTTCATTATGATTTAGTTAAGCTCAAAAAAATAAATTCCTCAATGAATAGTAACTTAAAAACCAAAAATGTTGTCTGTTAACTTTTCCTACTGGGGAATCAAATACCGTTTAACCCATCACAAGTTTGTGATTTTCTTATGGTTAACTTTCTCCTAGACATGTTTACTATCACTCTCCATTAGAACATGACCCTTTGTTTTTCCTCCATGTCCATATTTTCATACTTGGAATCCTAGTATGGGTTAAATCGGGTGACCTTTGTACTTCTGTATCTTTATTTTAAAGTGATTGTTTTACTTACTCTTGTTCCGATGTGGGATTTTAAATAAAGTTTCCAAGCCCAATTTTAAAACTGTGAGGATGAAATTCCCAAAATGGGGAAGGATATAACACCCCGGGTAAATAAAGAATATGAAATTTTCACATTTATCCATATTTTTGAATAAAATATTAATATAACATTAAAGGGGATGCTATGCTCGATGGCGTACCCAATACACAACAATGAGTTTCTTGAAAATATTATGTTGCACTCTAATAATAAAATAATATTATTTTAAATTGTAGTTAACGCCTAGTCGTTGTAATGGAGGGAAAGAACAGAACTAACTAAAAACTGATTATGTATGTTTTTCAAATATTTTTAATTTTTACAATAAATTTTAGAGGATTAGAAATGCGAATGAATCCAATTTTAAGTGTAAACATTCTAATATTCTTTAAAAGGTCGATTAACCGCCTTTTGATGATGAACCTCTTTTAAATCCACTTTTTGAAAATTTTATGTGTTATATTTGACAAAATAAAATTCTTCTTTAGAATCGGGACATCAAAATTTACTTTGTGTAAAATTTTGGTATTTTTCCGATAATGTTCATTTTTTAATGAATAGTGAAAATGTTGTATTTTAATTCAAAAACCTATTTTTAATATAATTTATTTATATGATTATATTGTATTTTGAATTGGTTTCAAAGTGAAATTAGAATGTATTTTTACCATTTAATCCAATAGTGGATGTTGGAATTAATTTCATTTAGAAATTGGACTTAAACTAGTGTTAATCTTTTGATACTTATTGTTTCATAAAAACACGCTATTTTCTCTGACAGTGGGAATTAATTATTAAATTAATTAATGAAACTTATATGTTATTAATTTTGTGAAATAGACTTCATTTTTTAATTCGGAATATCAAATATAGCTTAGGGTTATGTTTTGGTATTTTTCTGAAAAACATCAATTTTTGATGAATAGTGAAACCACTATGTGGTACTTATAAAAACCGATTTTCCGTTTAAATGAAAATTTACCACCTATGTGTTTTTAATTTCAAAAATCTGAAATCCATGGTTGTAATTAAGAAGTAAAATGTGGTTCAATGGGATTAAAATAATTGTTTGGTGAACAGTAACTTTTAAGTTTATTAATCACGATTAGAGGTAATTAGTGTAATTTAAGGTAAAAATAATGTTTTAATAATATTAAATGACCTAGATACATGTCCTACCCTCATTGGATGTGTCATGGCCGACCAATAAAATCCATGGGTCAACTTGGGGACCCCATGGGGCCACTTTGGTTGGAAAATGACATTAAAACTTTTTTATTTAATGTTAAAATAAAAATGTCACAAACATGTGTTGTTTTACTCAAACAATTTTTATATGGGGTTATACAAGTCATATTTTTGACTATAAATATTAATTAGAAATATAAAAATATTTCCTACATCATGATATTTTTTTTATAATTTTTAGACACAAAATAAATTAAATTATTTATGACACCGTGATGATGTAGTGATTACCTCATTATTTAACGATTTAAATAAAATGAAAAGATAATGTAAACTATAAGACCTAAACTTGTCCCAAACCTATTTTAAGAGTATATTTAGAACCCTTATCACATTATAATCTAATTATATAAATTTGGGACCTTTAAAATCCAAAAATAATTTTATAATAAAGTACAATTTTATAACTTTCCAAGAGTGCCCCTCCTCTCCTCTTATAAAAGGCCCCCACCTCTACCACCTTACACACACCTCTCAAGCCTTTGGCTCGGCCAAACCCTGCCTATTTCATGTCTCCACATCCCTCTATTCATCATTGAATCCTCACTTTAGGCATAATCCTTTCCAAGGAAGCCTTTGAGCTCAAATCAAAGAGAGTTACCCGATTTAAAGGTAGTGTCCTCTCTTGTGTTCTTATGTTTTATTTTACTTCTCCAACCCTCTAAACTATTTTTATTCATTTATTTTGTAACAAAACCACTATATTAAATATACTAGGATGTTTTTATGTGATTTAGTCGAGCTACACTCACACATACCTTCGTCTAATGGTTAAAGAACATACTATTTCTGTAGATGGAGAATTTATGCCTCACGAAACAATGATTGTTCAATCTTCTCTTAACACCTTTCATGGTGGTAATTATGATGTCACTATAATTTATATATCATATATATGGTATTTATGTTTTCTATATGCTTCTGAATTTTATATTTAAAACATGCCTTTATGCTTTTCATGTTGTGCAAATGCGATAATTTCATACGAGGAAGTGTGGACTACCGCCCCGTCAAGTGATGTGACTCGTTCATGCAATACATGGAATGTATAAAGAATGAAATTAATGGAAATATGTGACCTATATAACATATATATTATAATTTAATTATAATATATATCTCTCTCAATTATGTTTAATTACATTAATATGAAAAAGAAATGAAAGTAGCGTTCATGCGTACGTATGGCCTACCTCTCCATGAACGGTACATTTCATTTCTTTTTATCCCCAAATGTTTTGGAGTAGTATAAAATGAATATGTAATGTATATATATGATATTTAAATCATTAATACTATTCTGTAGATGATTTACTTATAACTACATGGACTATCATTTTCAAACAAGTTCATTTTTGACTCATGTACCAAACATCGACAAAAACGTCTGATATGAACTCACATTATTAAACAATTATTATAACATTATAACATGTGATATTAACTGAATAATAATCTTTAAAATAGTTACTTAAGAAATTATAAATTGAGCAAAGTTTATTATTCAGGAATATAAAGAAATGAACAAGACAAGTCGGACTTGAGGTAAGGGATCCTACCCCTCTCTTTCTTTTTAAGTACACTCTTTTATGTCATTCCTTTTAAGATAATCTTTCTTATGATTGGGATGTTATTTTATATTAATATTACTGTATGTTTCATTTTAATATTATTAGAGACCCTATTTTATCTCATAAATCCATTTTGGAAGTTTTTAGTGGCATCGTTAGGCAGCCGAATTTTCGTAAGAGATCTAACCTCTCTCTTTCTTTTTAAGTACTCCCCTTTATGCCACTTATTTCAAGCTCCTATTTGTTATGTTGGGGGATGTTATTTTATATTCATATTTCTGTAAATTTTATTATAATATTATGAGAGACCCTATTTGATCTCATCAATCCATTTTTGGAAGTTTTAAGTGGCGCCGTTAGGCTGCCGAGTTTTTGTAAGGAATTTTTCATCTCACTTTTATTCCCGTGACATTTATGCTACATTTTCCACTATTTCCTTTGAGTGGTGTATGTAAATCCCATTATTATACTCCTTGTGTAGTATAATTTCATTTATGGGTATTTACATATTCATTTTATGACCCTTCTTCCATGGGGTGTACATTTTGAAATTCACCCAAGTCGGTAAGGGAACCTTTCACCCTCCTCTTTTTTAAAAGACTTCTTTTGTTATTTCTTTTAATTTACATATTATTATGTTGGGATATGTTCTTATATATCCTTATTTATGTAAAGTTTATAGTGATGAGATACCATTCACTCTCTCATTGACTAATTTTCTGAATTTTGAAGTGATGTCGTTAGGCTGTCGAATTTTTTTACAGGGGAACGTCTTAACCCAATTTCGATTTCTTTGGGTTCAACTTGTACTTCTTGAACATGAAATCCTATGAATATGTGTTAATGACCTCTGATTGTTTCACACTTAATATCCACTTATATTTGGTGTATTTATATTTCTCACACATAATTATGTGATAGATTTATCCTTAATTTAAGGATACCATCGTTATATTAGATTTCATCTCAATTTACATTTACATTGAGACTTCCTTGTTGTTATGCACCAATTCACTCTTACATGGTGTGTATACTGTCCTTTGACATATTATATCATGAATACCTTTATTCTAATGATATTATAAAGTTCTTATTAAATGTTATTCCACAATTATTTGTATTGAAGAGTCTCTCATTTTGTTAAAAACTCTTTATCAAAAATATCGTTTTAAATGTTTTATTGATTTATTATTCTAAATCTTTATCTTTAATGTACATGTTTTCAAAATGGTTTTCAGGAAATTAATGTTTTAAAATTATAATTCCATTAAAAGCTTCAAAGTAGTATGGGACACTTCGATTCAACAATCTCTTTTAAATGGTTTTTGAAAATGGATTGATTAATTCAATATCTTGGAATTACTTATTGTGTTTGAAAATGAAATGTTGTTATTGAAATGATTATATTTTCAATATTTTATTTTTAATGACAGTACTTGGACATTTTATGGGTGGTTACGTGATAAACCATATGACGGGTGGTCCCGTGAATACAAGGACTGGTGGTTACGTTATAACCTCCAATGAATTGGGTATGGAAGTTGGCTGTATGGCTCTTCCATTAAGTATGTGTGGAAGTCGACCGTATGGTTATTCCATTTAAGTATTTTTATGTCCCAAGTTACCTTTATATATTATGTGTTCTTTATATGGGTTTTATGGTAATATTTTGGTTACAAAAGGGTATGTAATGGTCTTTTATTCCATGAATAGTTTTTACTACTTCATAAAGGTGAAAAGTATTACTTTGGTAAAGTATTCATGCTTTACCTATTGTTTTGAAAAAACTAACAGTTTTCCTTCTTTGTGTATCCTTCACTGGGATTTTTATGCTCATCCCATGTTTTTGAAATATTTTCCACATGACTTAAAGATGAATAGGGTCAAGGATGGGATCAAGGAACGATATGCTATCTAAAACATGGAACTGGACATGTTTCTTTTTAAGTTTTTTTTATTTTATGTAAACTTAGTAGAAGTGTCTACTATGTAATCTTTTTAGATGTAATAGTTATGAACTAATTCTCTAAAACTCTAAACCTGAAAAGATCATCAATGTGAATTATTCATTTAATTCAATATTAAGTAAGGTTTAAGGCCATGGCCTTATATATTATATCTCTATTAGTTCCTTATCTCATCCATACAAAATGAAGATATATTTTATACACCTCAGGTACTTCCTGATAGTTTTTATAGTTTCCCAATGTAGCTCGCCTAGATTAGCTTGATATCTTCCCACTATTGTTCAAGAAAATGGAACATTAACCATTGTACATATCATTCCATCTATGATAGATCCCATTACTGAGGCATAAGGAATTTTACCCATTATTTCAATATCCTCTTATTTTTGTGGACACATTTTCTTTGAGATATTGATAAAATTTACGATTATCAACAACCATATCTTGGATTTTTCTATATTTCACCTTTTGAGTACCTTGTTAATATATTTACTCTTACTTAGTCCAATCAACCTTAATGATCTATCGCAATATATTTTAATCTGAATAATTTATGCTTCCTCAACTAATTATTTCATGGGTAGTCTTTCATTTAACTTAGTCATAATTGACTACACAACTTGTACACAATTTCCCATAATTAATAAGTCATCAACATATAATATTAAAAAAATGATTGAATTCCAAGTAGTTTTATTATAGAAACAAGGCATGATTTCATTATTCAAGAAACAAAATTATCTCATGGCCTAATAAAATTAACATTTCATGATACTGATTCCTTCTTCAACCCATAAATGTATCTTTATAGCTTGTATACTTTATTAGAATTATTTGACTTAATAAACCTTTAGGGTTGACTCAAATATAAATTTTCAATAAAAATCCCATTTGGAAAATCGGTTTTTAAATCACTTTTTCAAATCTCATAAACATGGAACGTTTTTATAGCAAGTAATATTCTAATGGATTTCATCATTTTTACTAATGATAATGTTTTTCCATAGTATTTTCCTTAATGATTCCGAAAAAACATCACTACTAGGAATAACTTATAGTTATTTACCTTAACATACATTTTATCGTTTTCTTAAATACACATTTTTACCTAATGGTTTTTACATATGATAGAGTTTCTACAAAAATCCAAACTTTATTTTGTTACATGTTATCCATATTAGAATGGAATGATTTTTTTTAAATTTAATAGCATCCTTGCCTTTTACTACTTATTTGTGTGATATAGGTTCATCATTCTCAAAGAGTAATGTGTTTCCAGACTTAGTGAAAATAAAACCATAATTCTATAGTATTTTAATATCTCTATTTTAATTAATAAGTACTTATGTTTTGGTAACATCCTCATCCCCCAATATCTCTTATGATGATGGGCCTCGTACCAAATCATGTACACCTGGAGAAGAAAATTCTTCCTCATGAATATTAGTCCCACTATATCATAGGGATATGTGTTTCTCCTATAGAAATATGGAATTTTGTGACACTATCACATTCTTAACAAAAGTTTTATATAGGTAATTTTCTTTATCTTCCTTAGAATAACTAATAAATATGCACTTAATTCTTCAAGATACCAATTTTTTATTAGGTATAGTCTTTAGAAAAAACCTTGAATGCCTATACATGCATGTTTGAGGGGTTGGGTTTCTTTACATACCACAAATCATATGCAATTCCATATTTATCACTATTTGTAACGCGATTAAGAGTATATACCACTTTCTATATCATGTATCCCCAAAAGAAAAATAGAAGGTTTTCCAAACTCATCATTGATCTTACCATATCAATCAAGGCCTAATTCTTCATTTCACTAAAACTATTCCATTAAGGTATATAATAAAAAGTGAGTTGGGATACTATCCCCTACTTCTTTAAGTTATCAATGAAATATTGATTAATATACTCTCCACCTAGCTCTGAGTGAAGTGTCTTAACCTTCATACCAAGTAATTTTTATACTTCATTTTTGTATTCCATAAACATCTAAAAGGAATATAACTAATACATTGTTAATTAGATATATCCACACTAACTATATTCATTGATAAAAGTAATGATGTATGAAAACCCACCCCTTTCTCCTACTATAAAGAAACCACAGAAATTAGTATGAAGTAATTAATGTAATTTAGGGTATTTTACTCCCTACACAAAGAATAGTGTTTTGGACATTTTACCTTGTAATCATGTGTGTCAAAAATCCAAGGGATTTGAATTAGTTGTGACTAAAAATTATTAGTGATTTAATTTCTATAAGAACATATCATGTACATGAATAAGCCTAAATTTTCATAAGAATGTGTTATATTAGTTTTTTCCCATGTTTTTTCATTGTTTTCCATTACTGGAATTTCTAGTTCAACTATATACAATACATTATTAATATTACCCATAAAATAACACATGTTATTCTTATTAAATAGAAAAAATTTATTTCAAAACATAATATAATATCCCATTGTGTCCAGACTGTACACTGAGTTTAGGTTTCTAGTAACTGAAGAAATGTAAAAAAAATTATTCAATAGAAGAACTAAACCACTAGGTAATTTTAGGTGATAATATACAACTTCCAAGGATTCCAGTCTTACACCATTCATAGATAAAATATTGACCTCTCCTTTTTAAATATTCTGGGCCAGAAAAAACCCACCTGGGGCCTTTATAGGTTAGTAATAGCCCATGCAAGCTAGTTCTGGGTATGGATGAACCGCCCTGACCCATTCCGGGATGGGTTGACCTAATTTAGATCAAAACTTAGCCAATAAAAACCAGATCTTCACAAAGAGAGTTCTTACAAAGGGGACATATGCATATGTTTTGTGTCCACCAACAATGGAAGAGGTTATTGAGGGGCACAATGACTGACTGATTGCATAATGGTGGCGCAGTGGGTGCGGGTTCTCAGGGTAGTTGTAGGAAATAAACACGGTCAATGTGAAAATTGGAGTGACCAATGGAAGTCGAATGCCCATCCATGGGAGGTGATGGTAGAATCAGACTAACTATGACTGGAAGTGGCGGTACAACAGCCTAGGTGAGGGTGGTGGTCAGTGTGTTGTGGTGGTGTACCATAGAGGTGGTGATGGGGTTCGATTCAAAAGGAAGAACCCCATAAATTTTTCATTTTAAAAAATAATAATAAGGGATAATAGAGACCTGATAAAACACTATTTTATTGAATATTTTATTGATAATAAATGAAATTATTTCCTCACATTGTGTTAAATATGTTTATTTATAAAATATTTGGGATTAGATCATTCATTTGAATATTTGATGAAAATTCCAGTTTTACCATTAATAGTGCATTGTAGTATTTAGAAGCTAAATATTTTTATATTTCTTATTTGAATTTGATATTTTGTAACAGTGTTCCTAACTTCATTTTATACAACTTTCATTCAGGACACTAGAGCTAAAGAGTGCATTTGGATGGAGTAAATGATCAATTAATCCAATGGTGGGCTGGACTCGGCAGAATAGACATGGGTTCTGTATTTGGGCCATATCGTCTACATACGGGCTTGGATTGAGCCCAAATGTTGAGCAAAGCTCTGGGAAATGATTTGGCACAAATCATCCTTCTGGAAGGTCGGTCAATTCACGCGTTTTGGAGGTCAAATGGGCGGTGCAAGTTGGAATAAAATATTTGGCCGAGTTTTTCATTTCACACTTAAAAATTTATGTATCCCTAGCCCTCCCAAACTCTATTTAAAGGGGGTTTTAACTCTTTGAGAGGGCTGGTCGAGGCTTTGGAAAGGTGTGTCCGAAAGGGTGTCTCTTGGGAGCCCCTTACAACTCTTGGAGGAAGTAAGCCTTTGTGAAAACCTCTCTTCCAAAAAGGCTCTCCTCTCTCACCTCTTCTTTGTATTTCTTTTCTTTCATGTTTGTTTCTTGAATTTTTATTCAAATAATATTCTGTGTTCATCCCTCTTCTTCTTATCTTAATCTTCTTAATTGGGTTGGAATCAAGAGTGGAGACAAGATTGGGTTCTACCCTTTCAATCCGTTGCTTATGCAAAACGTCTCCACAATGACTACACCACCCATGGAAGAGTAGTTCTTTTTAGTAATCGATCGACCTCTATCCTTCTTCATTCATTTATTTTTAATCAATGAGATACTGTAATTCACATATTATGATCTATTAATTGAGTTTTTAATTTAAATGAAACTAAGCAAGTAATTGAATAGTTAACACAAAACACGCGAGGTCGGGAATTGTGTGAACTGTGAGAGCGCAACCTTAACCTGTAATTCAAAACCACATGGGATCAATTTGTAGAGTTCAAATATAATCACTAAACTCAATTAATCCTCATTTCCAGAGTGGTTATGTGCCTTAATTTACCACTGACCATAAGATAATTTTAGAACATCAATCAAAGCAGGGTGTTGCGATTGCATGTTCCGAAGTTAGCTTATGGTTAAAATTCACTTCAATCTTCGTGGTAAAGTTAATTCTCGTAGGGTTCAGGATTTAACAAATTAAGGGATCATAATTAAGTGAATATTAATTTAAATGATAATGATTTATAAATGATTGAAGAGGTAGAGTTAGATCGATTACGTCTTTTAAATATTGTCTAAACAAACATCTTTTTGTTGTGTCATTTTAATCAAACTTCATTTCAAAACTAAAAACAAAAAAAAATACAATCTTCTTCCAGCAAACTTCTTCTAGATTCATAAACTATAAACAAACACCCCCATCCTTTCAAGTAGTGTTTTTCCTCTTTTATTTTACTTCTAGAATAGCTCTAAAAATTGTTTTAATTCACTTCCTCCTCTGAGAGACGACCTTGGTCAGCCACTCTGCTGCACCTAAGTACCCCAAAATCATACTAATCATTTGTGGGCGCCCACGACAGTGCTCTATAAAATTGGCACCATTGCTGGGGAGGCAAGTAATTATTTGAACCAATAAGAGGTATTTATTTTATTTTACATTTTATTCTCTTCCTCTCTTCTTTCTTCCTTCTTTACGCAATCTGATTTTTTTCTTCTTCTTTTATTTTCTTCTACTTCTTTTTGGACCATCAACTCAAACTTCTCATTTTTATTTTACTATGGTCCACTTTCTTTCTTTTCATTTTTATTTAATCTATGACACGAACTAATCCCGAAGATCTCTTAGATCTTGACCCTGAGATTGAACGTAGACTTAGGGCACGAATCAGACATTCTCAATCTACGGGAAGTTTCAATATTCAACCAGTTGGTGAATTCCTCTCTTCTGGAAACATTGAAATTGGAAGCTATTCAAATTCAAACATAAAAGAGGAACCAATGGCTGAAAACAATGGAAATGAACTTAATAGAACCATTCAAGAATTGGTTGCACCTGATATTAACTATCAACCAAATTGTATTGCATAACCAAATATTGAATCGGACTTTGAATTGAAATCTGGATTTATTCACCTTCTTCCAAAGTTTCATGGCTTATCTGGTGAGGATCCCAACAAACACCTTAAGGAATTTAATGTGGTTTGCTCAACTTTAAAACCAAGAAATGTTTCTGAAGATCAAATTAAATTAAGAGCATTCACATTCTCACTTGATGGAGCTGCAAAAGATTGGATGTATTATTTGCAACCTGAAGATGTAACATGTTGGAATGATTTGAAACGTCTTTTCTTGAAAAGATTTTTTCCAGCATCAAAGACAACATCCATTCGAAAGGAGATATCAGGGATCAAGCAAGCCCAAGGGGAGTCAATGTATGAGTACTGGGAGAGATTCAAGAAGTTGTGTGCAAGCTGCCCACATCACCAAATCAGTGAGAAACTCCTCATCCAATACTTCTACGAAGGACTCACACCCATGGAGAGGAGCATGGTGGATGCTGCAGCTGGAGGAGCATTGGTGGACAAGACACCAGTAGCTTCACGAGCATTGATCGACAAAATGGCCCAAAACTCTCAACAATTCGGTGATAGAGGTACACCACATGTTCGAGGAGTACATCAAGTAAGTCCTTCTTCTCTTGAAAGACATTTGATTGATACTAAGTTAGAAGAATTGAAAACTATGGTGAGGCAGATTGCATTGGCTCAAAAGACATCCCAACCCCCTCCTTCAAGGCCATGTGGAATTTTCACTGAGACAAGCCACCCAACTGACTGTTGCCCACAACTACAAGAGACAGAAGATTGTGCAGTAGTGTTCCCAGGGAGACCATTTCAGCAGCAACAACAACCATATCCCCAAAAGAAGTTTGATTCATTTTCTCCAACATACAACCAAGGGTGGAAAGATCAACCGGACATGAGGTATGGCCCTGGACAACAACAAAGGCCCCCTTTTCAACCAAACTTCCATCAGCCTCCGCCTTACCAGTAGGGTTTCCAACAACCCCAAAGGAGATTTGAAGCTCAAACATCAACAAGTCAGCAACAAGGGAATCATCCACCAAAGGTAGACTCTAACACTGATGATCTTTTGAAACAAATTTTTCTTAATCAACAAAATGAGCTGAAGAGTCAAGGTTCGGAGCTGAGAGAGTTGAAGACTCAAATGAGTCAGATTGCCACCGCCCTCCATGAACTTGTGAGTAAGAATTCTGGAAATCTACCTTCCCAACCCACTCCAAATCCAAAGGGGAATGTTAGTGCCATCACATTGAGAAGTGGGAAGCAAATGAATGATACATCTGCACCTACCATTCCACCGGGATTCACCTCAACTTCAGAGAAGCCGCATTCCATACCAACTGATGATCAATCCAAGGAGAAAGATAAAGGTAAGAAAAATATTGGTGATGTTCCTCCTAAACCCCTTCCTTTTCCAAACAGGGTTGTTCAAACCAATTAGATGGCTGAAGAAGCAATGAAAAAGGAGGTTTTGGACACATTCAAGCGTGTGGAGATCAACATTCCTCTACTTGAATCCATTAAGCAAATCCCAAGGTATTCCAAATTCTTAAAAGAACTCTGCACCAATCGAAGAGGGCTCAAGGGGAATGAGAGGATCAACCTTGGAAGGAATGTCTCGGCACTCATTACAACAACTCTAGCGATGCCAACAAAGTGCAAGGATCCTGGGACATTCACCATCCCATGTACCATAGGGGAGTTGCACTTCTCTGATGCTCTTTGTGATTTAGGAGCTTCAATAATTGTGATGCCTCACTCTATATTCTCTTCCTTACAGGTTGGTGAGTTGAATCCAACAAGAGTAGTGGTGAAATTGGCGAATAGAGCTACGACATATCCAGCGGGAGTTCTTGAGGATGTACTTGTTCGGGTAAGAGACATGATCTTTCCAGCAGACTTCTATGTGCTTAACATGGAGGATGATCAGGTAAGTTCTCATGCCCCCATTATCTTAGGTAGACCCTTCCTCAAAACTGCAAAAACTATCATAAATGTCAATGAGGTTACACTTTCCATGGAATTTGGGGATGAAGTTGTGATATTTAATGTTATGGATTCCATGAAGTACCCCTTAGAGGACCATTCTGCTTTTGTTATCTCCCATTTTGAACCACCAAGTAAAAACATAATGGAATTGGATTGTCCTATGCTTAGGGAGATTATGAGTATTGGTTCTAGTTTGATGTCTAAGAATACTTCTACACCCATTTTTAAGGAACAAGACTCTCTAAGATTTGATTTTGAAATGGAATCATATTCTAATTTTGATCATGTGAACTCTGATTATGACATGGCTATTGAGTATGCTGATGGATTTGGTGCTTTATTCTCTGATTGTGATGATTTTTATTCTGATACTGATGTTCATTGTGCAGATATGTCTGTTGCATCAATTTATCCATCCATACATCACCCACCTACATTGGAACTCAAGCCATTGCCCCCAAATCTCAAATATGCATACTTGCTCAGTGGTGATAGATTACCTGTCATAATTTCTAACAATCTCTCTTTTGAACATGAAGAAAAACTTTTGAATCTTTTGAGAGATAACATTAGGGCAATTGGTTGGACATTGGCAGACATATCAGGTATTAGCCCCTCCATTTGCATGCATAGGATTCTCTTGGAGGATGGGGCTAAACCGGTGAGACAACCACAAAGGAGACTTAATCCCACCCTCCTAGAAGTTGTTAAGAAAGAAGTTGAAAAATTACTTGAGGCGGGTATCATTTACCCTATTTCTGACTCACAATGGGTTAGCCCTATTCAGGTTGTACCAAAGAAAACTGGTTTCACTGTTATAAAAAATGAAAATGATGAGTTAGTTCCTGTGAGAGTACAAAACAGTTGGTGAGTGTGTATCGATTATAGGAAACTAAATCAATCCACTCATAAGGACCATTTCCCACTTCCATTCATTGACCAGATGCTTGAGAGACTAGCTGGGAAGACACACTATTGTTTCTTGGATGGATTTTCTGGCTATTTTCAGGTTCCCATTGCAGCAGAGGGCCAGGAGAAGACAACATTCACCTGCCCATTCGGTACCTTTGCTTACCGAAGGATGCCATTTGGACTTTGCAATGCCCCAGGTACCTTCCAAGGATGCATGGTGAGTATTTTCTCAGATTTCATTGAGACCTGAATGGAGGTATTTATGGATGATTTTACAGTTTATGGGTCCTCATTTGATGAATGTCTCTCTAGTTTGGGTGATGTGTTTCATCGTTGTATTGAGAAGAATCTGGTCTTAAATTTTGAAAATTGTCATTTCATGGTCGAAAAGGGAATTGTCTTAGGTCATATAGTCTCACAACATGGAATTGAAGTTGATAAATCTAAGGTAGACATTATTTCATCCCTCCCATATCCTACATGTGTGCGTGATGTTCGATCATTCCTTGGGCATGCTGGATTTTATCGACGCTTCATCAGAGATTTTAGTAAGATCGCTCTACCCTTATCTCGATTGCTTCAAAAAGATATTGACTTCAATTTTGATGATTCATGCAGGGTATCATTTGATGAGCTGAAGTAGTGTCTGACCACTCCACCAATCATACAGCCCCCACGGTGGGACCTTCCATTTGAGCTTATGTGTGACGCCTCCAACTTCGCGGTTGGAGCTGTCTTATCCCAGAGGGTGGAGGGACGTTCACATGTGATCACCTATGCATCGAGGACGCTAGATTCAGCCCAATCAAACTACACTACAACAGAAAAGGAGTTTCTTGCTGTCATATTTGCTTTAGATAAATTCCGTTCATATTTATTGGGCTCTAAAGTAGTTGTTTTTTCTGAACATGCATCTTTGAGGTACCTCCTAAAGAAGCCAGATGCAAATCCACGACTTATCCGTTGGATGCTCCTTCTTCAAGAGTTTGACCTTGAGATAAAGGAAAAGAAGGGGTCAGAGAATTTGGTGGCAGACCACATGAGTAGGCTTACTCACACACTAGAGGGTGACACCTTGGACCAGGTACCACTTCGGGACACTTTCCCCGATGAGCATCTCTATACCATATCAGGTAAGCATCCTTGGTATGCTGATTTAGTTAATTACATTGTTGGCTCTGAAATCCTAGTAAATTTGAAGAAGCATCAAGTACAAAAATTAAAAAGTGATTCTAGGTTTTATGTGTGGGATGATCCTTACCTCTGGCGCATGTGTAGTGGCCAAGTTATTAGGAGGTGTATTCCTGATCATGAGTTTGAGTCTGTTTTGCAATTCTATCATACACTTGCATGTGGTGGACACTTTGGACCCCAACGGATAGCTAGGAAGGTTTTAGACTCTGTATTATATTGGACTAGCTTGTTCCATGATGCCCATTTGTTTTGTAAGTCATGCTCTCGTTGCCAACACACTGGGAACATTTCTAAGAGACATGAGATGCCCCAACAACCCATACTATTCTGTGAGATTTTTGATGTATGGGGCATCGACTTTATGGGTCCTTTTCCTAGTTCATTTGGATTTTTGTATATTTTGGTTTCTTTTGATTATGTGAGTAAATGGGTGGAGGCCAAGGCCACCAGGACTAACGATTCTCATGTTGTTGTGGACTTTTTCAAAGCACGGATTGTTTGCAGGTTTGGAGTACCAAAGGCCATCATCAGTGACCAAGGGACACACTTTTGCAATAGGAATTTTTCTTCCCTCCTTCAAAAGTATGGGGTGACACACAAAACATCAACACCATACCACCCCCAAACAAATGGCCAGGCTGAGGTTTCAAATCGTGAGTTGAAACAAATCTTGGAGAAAACCGTGCAGCCAAATAGGAAGGATTGGAGCAAGCGTCTGGATGATGCATTGTGGGCTTATAGGATAGCATACAAGACCCCCATTGGTATGTCCCCATTTCGGATTGTTTTTGGGAAAGTGTGTCATCTCCCTGTGGAAGTCGAGCATCGGGCATATTGGGCTATAAAGAAATGCAACATGGATTTGGCCCAAGCTGGAATTCAAAGGAAGTTGCAAATTCAAGAGCTTGAGGAAATTCGAGTGTCATCATATGAGAACTCAAGGCTCTACAAGGAAAGATCAAAAGCATCTCATGACAAAATCATCCAACAAAGGGAGTTTCATGTTGGGGAGAAAGTCCTTATCTATAGTTCACGACTGAAGTTGATGTCTGGTAAGTTGCGTTCCAGATGGTTAGGTCCTTATATTGTGTCTAATGTTTTTCCTTATGGTGCAGTGGAGATCACACAAGAAGACACTGGAAGGAGATTTACAGTCAATGGGCAACGTTTGAAGAGATACATTGAGGGACATCCTACTGATGCAGTGGATTTTATCACACTGCATGACCCCATCATCACTTGAGCACATCAGGCTGTTCCTAACCCTTTCACTTTTATATTATTTGTCCTATTTAAAAATTCTGCATTTCATGTGCATATATCATCTCATAGGTTCACATTGAGGACAATGCAATATTTTATGTGTGGGGGAGGGAACCTTTTAGTTTAGTAATTTCAATTGCTTTCCTGTTCAAAAAAACCAAAAAAATTGTGAGTTTTTCAAAATTTGTGTGTTTATTTTACAATTTTCTGTGTGTTTTTGAAACTTTTGAGCTGAAATGATTCTCATAACCATTTTTAAATCCATATCAATAAGTGAAACAATTTACCCCTTGAAACTAAGCTTAAATTAATGCTGAAATGACTTTGTTTCAAGTTCAAATATTTAGTAATTTCATGAAAAGTACACTGAATTTTGAATCCCATGCCAATCTCACTGTCTTTATATTTGAAATCACTTTCCTGTGAGGCTTCTGAACCATTATTTTCATATTCTTTACATTCACCTCACTTCTTGAGATAACCAAACCATACTTGATTTAACCAGAATTTGATCTATTCTTGTCAAAACTTGAGGGTTTGAGGTACTTGTGTTTAAATGATTGAGGCATTTGTTTGGTATTAAATCCCCTATTTCAAAGAATCCTTTTTTATAATGGCCTACCTTGAATCTTTAATCCTTGTAGCCCTTAGAAGACATGCACAACCTGTTAGTTTAAGCCACATTACAAGCCAATTTTCCCTATCCAACCAACTCTTGAAGTGAAATTGCATAATCTAGTTGAGCTTAAGTGTGGGGGAAGCTGTCTTGTGTTGTGCCACCACATTATGTGATACTTTGGGTGGAAAATTAAATTTTGAAGAGATGTGTTTGCTGCTAAAGAAAGTCATTATATTGAATGCTGTGCCTTTTCTGGAGCTTTCATGACAAGTGAAGCTGTGCCTTTTCTGGAGCTTCTAATTGAGGTGGAAAGCGGTGCCCATCTGGAGCTTTCAAGAAAATCATGTTTGAGAAGATTGAAATTTTTTTTATGCTGGAATGATGAATGGTGTAAACCTTTCATGACTTTTCATGATGATGGATCTGAATTGATACTATGGGGATTGAAGAGAAGACCATATTTAAGTGAAAATTTGATTAATGCAATTTTGCTTCAAAAGAGTCAAGCCCTCCTCATTCAGCCTCAGAGTTTTTCACATCTTAATCCTACCAACCGAAAGCCATAGAACAACCCCGAAAATTCCTCATGATAAACATATGTCCTTGACTCACATCGGGTAGCGATCTAGGAATCTATCAAGCCTATGGTGACCCTTGTATGAGTTTGGATTAGAAAGACATTGCAAAAAAAATTGATATTTGAGTGATGAGAGAAAATTCAAGCGAGGTAAGTGTTTTGTGCATGGGTGGATAAATGAAGTCGAAATATATTGAATGATATAAATGGAGAACTTGAAATAAGGTTTTTTATGAGGCATGATATCTTTTGATTCTTGGTGTGAAATTGATTGATCTTAAGGATATGTGTTTTAAAATTGATTTTGATTTGATATTGATGTTTACTTGATATGAGGTTTTGCCCAGGTGTGCAAAAGGGTAAGTGTGGGGGAGTTGATAAAACACTATTTTATTGAATATTTTATTGATAATAAATGAAATAATATCCTCACATTGTGTTAAATATGTTTATTTATAAAATATTTGGGATTAGATCATTCATTTGAATATTTGATGAAAATTTCAGTTTTACCCTTAATAGTGCATTGTAGTATTTCGAAGATAAATATTATTTTATTTATTATTTGAATTTGAAATTTTTCAAAAGTGTTCCTAACTTCATTTTATACAACTTTCCTTCAGGACACTAGAGCTAAATAGTGCATTCGGATGGAGTAAATGATCAATTAATCCAATGGTGGGCTGGACTCGGCAGAATAGACATGGGTTTTGTATTTGGGCCATATCGTCTACATACGGGCTTGGATTGAGCCCATATTTTGAGGAAAGCTCGGGGACCTGATTTGGCACAAATCATCCTTCTGGAAGGTCGGTCAATTCACGCGTTTTGGAGGTAAAATGGGCGGTTCAAGTTGGAATAAAATATTTGGCCGAGTTTTTCATTTCACACATAAAAATTTATGTATCCCTAGCCCTCACAAACTCTATTTAAAGGGGGTTTTAACTCTTTGAGAGGGCTGGTCGATTCTTTGGGAAGGTGTGGCCGAAAGGGTGTCTCTTGGGAGCCCCTTACAACTCTTGGAAGAAGTAAGCCTTTGTGCAAACCTCTCTTCCAAAAAGGCTCTCCTCTCTCACCTCTTCTTTGTATTTCTTTTCTTTCATGTTTGTTTCTTGAATTTTTCTTCAAATAATATTCTGTGTTCATACCTCTTCTTCTTATCTTAATCTTATTAATTGGGTTGGAATCAATAGTGGATACAAGATTGGGTTCTACCCTTTCAATCCGTTGCTTATGCAAAACGTCTCCACGATGACTACACCACCCATGGAAGAGTTGTTCTTTTTAGTAATCGATCGACCTCTATCCTTCTTCATTCATTTATTTTGAATCAATGAGATACTGTAATTCACATATTATTATCTATTAATTGAGTTTTTAATTTAAATGAAACTAAGCAAGCAATTGAATAGTTAACACAAAACACGCGAGGTCGGGAATTGTGTGAACTGTGAGAGCGCAACCTTAACCGGTAATTCAAAACCACATGGGATCAATTTGTAGAGTTAAAATATAATCCTTAAACTCAATTAATCCTCATTTCCAGAGTGGTTATGTGCCTTAATTTACCACTGACCATAAGCTAATTTTAGAACATCAATCAAAGCAGGGTGTTGCGATTGCATGTTCCGAAGTTAGCCTAAGGTTAAAATTCACTTCAATCTTCGTGGTAAAGTTAATTCTCGTAGGGTTCGGGATTCAAAAAATTAAGGGATAATAATTAAGTGAATATTAATTTAAATTATATTTATTAATAAATGATTGAAGAGGTAGAGTTAGATCAATTACGTCTTTTAAATATTGTCTAAACAAACATCTTTTTGTTGTGTCATTTTAATCAAACTTCATTTCAAAACTAAAAACAAAAAAAAAATACAATCTTCTTCCAGCAAACTTCTTCTAGATTCATAAACTATAAACAAACACCCCCATCCTTTCAAGTAGTGTTTTTTTTCTCTTTTATTTTACTTCTAGAATACCTCTAAAAATTGTTTTAATTCACTTCCTCCTTTGAGAGACGACCTTGGTCAGCCACTCTGCTGCACCTAAGTACCCCAAAATCATACTAATCATTTGAGGGCGCCCACGACAGCGCTCTATCAAGACCCTTAAAAAATTATTATTTTTTATTCCATCTATTTTTTCCAGTCATGCTACCTAACCGGGTTGGTGGAATTGTTTTAAACTATTTTTTTTCTTATGTGGACTTCTTCAAACAAGTTTCCAACATTTTTTTTCATAGTATAAAAATATATTTTCAATTATAAAACTTTTTACTATTTTAATTTACAAAAATGGTATGAAATTGATCTCCTCTCAGAAAAAATGTTTCAACTAAAACCTGGAAAAAATGTCATGGATAGAAGAAAAGGGAAAAACTTGAATTATCTTTGGCCACTAGGATGGGATACAAAAACATATATTAAAATATATTATCCTTTAAATTTAATAATATGAAATTATAATTGATCTGTACTAATTTTTTTAGATATCTATAACATGGACATCTTAGATCAGGTTAAAGAGCGGTCAGTTCCATTAGAAATAAAATGATACCCTCTAATAACATTAATGAAAATTAATTTTTCTTCAGTAAAAACATTCATGTGATTGATCTGATATCAATTGATGGTAAAAAGGTATTAATCATAAACTAGTGGGCTGTGGATTTAAAATTTTGCATTAATATTTCAAATCCCAAAATTAAAATTAAATGAATACCTCATTTGGATCTACAACATGTTCGACTTCATCTCATTTCCAAAAATCATTTTAATATATACAAGAAAAACCCCCTCTAGATCATCCACACACACTTCAATAATCCTCAGGAATCTCGATCATTGAATTCTTGGTTCTAGCAGGGATCCGTCCTTCAGCATCACTGTGATCACCTCAACTCTGTTCCTACAATCCATGATGAAATTCTTGGACTAATTTCATAGATTTTATTTTAATTTCTCTAAAATTAAAGAAGTGGGAGATATAATCTATAAATCCATTAGAACGAATAGTCTGTGGAATCAGATCCATTCAAGGGTTATATAGTGGGAGTTAAAAACCCAGAAAGGGTTATCCATTCATTGTATGTACAATAACCACTAAATAAGCCATAAATAACTCATTATAATGAATTATCTAAAACGTAAATGTAATTTGTAATTTATAATCCTCTTGCAGTATACAATAAATATATTACATGATTGAACTGATTCATTAACTTGACTCATAATTCATACAATATTAAATGAACCTTAAATATTAAAACATTATTCATTCATATAATATTTTTCAATGTATTCACATGAGACCATTTAAATAATATAAAAAACTAAATTCATTTTAATTATTTTTCTCTCAAATAATGAGAAATTTATTTATTTCATGTGATCATTAATTCAAAGACACATCTCAGACCCCATTATGGGGCCCATAATATCCTACACAACTATTAAATAGAATAGGGAATACTATTGAATATGTTATTTTATTTAACCCTTTTTTCCATTATATCGTTAATAGGGAATACTATTCATAGACTAAGAGAAGAATCTAGCAACCCATCAAGGCCTTAAAGAAGATATAGAAAATTCATAACAACATAAACCTTTCCTTTGAACAGAAACTATGTAATAAATTCTATATGTCTTCTGATATCTCATAAATTAGTATTCAAACATTCTAACATCATCCATTCTTGTTTTATTATTTGTTAATCTAACAAGGCAGACTTACCTTATTCAACCATGGCCATAGATTTATTGAATGTACAACCATCATGATCAACAAAGCCCAAGATATAAATTCCTTGAATCAAAAAAGAGAAAATATATCTTGGTCATTTAACTAATTCCATACCACCAAATACACACAAAAAACAATCTACCTAACCATGAATTACCTTATGTGGTTTGTTCCTTGAGTAAAATATTGTGATAAAATGATACACAAAGATAAAGATATAATGTAAGGAGGCCAATACACATGTTAAAATATATAAACAACCAATGACACCTAAAACATGTGGTTTCCATATTAGGGATTCTTTCCTCATGACATCACATACTAGAGGTCACCATGTTTGAAATTTGTGATAAGAAGTCTTAGTGATTATGTTCCCTCAACACCTGATGTTCATACATCATATGTGTCCCGTAAATATGATGTATTTAGACCATTGAACATATATTTAAGATTAAAATCATAATATATCAAGGTTCTCACTATATCCTGGGAAATACTATAACCCTTTAATAAGACATGTAATCTAATGAAAATACCATAAATACAGTGGATACAAATATATCAGCATTATTTTGGAAATATATACAGAAGAATATATCAAACTTAATGGTAGTCAATGTATATACACAAGTTGGGTCTAGGGAACCTAATTTCAACAGGATATTATATGGATATATCTTCAAATCTTATATATTTTCTTCTTATTTTAGTATTTTTAATAATTTTTATTTATTACATATTTTTTCTTCTCTTTGGTCCCTAAAATGCTCAAGAAATATTTTTAATGAAAAGATCACCTTAAATCATATTTAGCCAAAAAAATGTTTATTCCATGCCTATAAACATTAAAATTGTCATATAAATGTTCTTACTTATAATTGAAATGTTTTAAAAGATATATTTTAACTACCATGGATTTTGTTAAAAAAAATTAAAAGGAATATTTATAAATGTTGTTGGAACAAGTTTCTTTTGAATTTTTAAAAATGTTTAAAATTAATGTTTTCTTTTAACATATACATCATTAATAGATTTTCTCAACATCATGGATAATATTTTACATAAGTATTATTTTATAAGTTTTTATGTTTATCTTCAAAGAAAATTAATTGATAAATATTCTTGAAATTTTTAGTTTAAATTTAACCAAAATATAATGATATTTTCTTTATATTTCCAATGATAGGTTCAAATGATATTTTAAGGGTTTTTCATCTATGTCATCACCATTTATGGACTCATATGCTTCACTAGCGATATTATCTAATGATATTATTTACTTCAGATATTTTGTTATGACAATTGATTGTGAAGGGATCAGTATAGTTTCACAATCAATGACGTTAGTAGGATTTATTTGTAGAAACACCCAATGGTTCCCACATCTGTAACAGATCCATACCTTCTTTCCAATTTAAAATGGTCATTAGGATTTCAATACCAAAAATTATTCGGAACTCACATTTGTCAATAAGATGAGATTTTTTGTTCATCATACACTTTATAGGTGAATTATTGCATATTCTAAGACTCTCTTATATGTTAAAGATATGTTTGGGAATATCTTTCAGATCCAAATATAGGAATGGTTACCCTAATAACATGATCTAGTTTTGAATCCCTATATGTGTAGGGGGTATACTAATGAGAATATCTATATGTATATAATGTTTGCTTTCTCTTTCTCAATATTTCTTAGCAATGAGTAGCTGCTTATATTTTGAAGTCATATAACTAGGAACTCTGGAGTTTACTATCATCTAGGGAGGTTATTGGTGTTTCAAGGATGGGATTGAAACTTTATTATGTGTCTTAATTATTATATTTATAATAGTAATAAAAAACTATCTAGTTCGTTTAGGTCGAATTTGTATATTTTAACATCACATGGAAAGTAAATATATGAGGGAACTTAGGTAGCAGGTTTGGAGATCAATCCTTAAGAAAAATTCTTATGTATCCTTCTTACAAAAGAAAGCATGGTAATCATAGTTCAATATTACCTCAACATGATGATGTGAAGTAATAGAAAATCAATTCCTGTAAGGTTTATTTCCCCCGATTTTACCAATATTGTAATTCCTTCAGTACTTAAATAATGGTGGATTTCCTTGTATTGGGGAAGTGATATCATCTCACTGAATGGGTTTTACACAAAGAGGTTTCCCTAGATGGGATTAATTTTACTATTATAGTGATATGATCATTGAAAATCCATAATACCATATTATTCATACTTGGTGTGATAAATAATGGATTATAAGTGATTATAATCACTACAAAAGAATACAATACTTTTGTAATAGGGTAGCCCTTATGGGGTGTTATATATGGATCTTGGGCCTTAGGAAGGCATCCTACATATCTTTTTATAAAAATTATCATATTCCTTATAGTTCAATTTTCCCATAACCTGATGATGGGTTAAAGATACACATAGGGAAATTTTTGGGGCTTATACTCAAGAGGCTTCTTGCATATAAACATACCTCGTCCACTACTTATTGAGGAAAGATGAGAGACTTATAACATAATTTTTATTCTTTGAGCCAAGGAAAATGAAATATAGGACTTACAATAGGGATGAATCTGAATTCACATATTCATTCTTTTATCCTTTTATGGAAAAGTAGATACAATGATAATGAAAGGTCAATCATATATGTTTTAATGGAATTAAAACTGTTTAGATGGAATGACGTGAATACGGTTTCAAGAGTGCATAATCCAAACTTATTAATGATTCTCCCCTTGTAAAGTGTGTACTCATTCATTGGTCCATGGCTAGAAGTTTACATTGTGTACATCTAAGTGTTCCTTTTAGACAATTTTGACGTCTCCTGAGGTGTCTTCCTGACATGGTTGGCATTTCGGAGGATCTATGACTCACATGGCTGACATGTCGAAGATGTCTGTTTGACATGTCCTAGATGTCTCCCAAAAATGTATGATAATGTCTAGAAATTTTGTTATCATCTATGTGGCATGTATGGTAATGTCTAGATGCGTATGAGTATGGTATTGTGATCCAATAGTCTTGTCTAGGGACTCTTCATGTGATCTATAAAGACACAACAAAGGGTTTAATGTGATCAATAATGACATGTCGGGGGGTTAAATCATGATCTTGATGAAATTTATGGATCAATTCCCTATATTGGTTGATATGTCCATAAGACTTCATGTTAATTAGCTGACATTTTTGGAGGGCTTTGCTAACATTCATGGGTACCAAAAAATAATCTGGACAACATGTTTGGGTGTTTTTGTTTGACTAATGAATAGGTCATGAAAGGTGTAAGACCCCTTCAAATGAAAATTATGGTATATATCATCACATAAGGATTGCATATTTTTAATAATTTAATGCATATGTGCCTCATTGTTTTATTGGAATTATCCTTTTGAAATATTTGATGACCAGTTCAACATGAAGAAACTCTTAAACACCATTGTGTCAGAAAACTAGAAGTCCTTTGTGTGATCGGTATAGTGATCATGCAAAGCATATATACATATCAAATTACCTCGTAAGACGTTTCCTAGGTATTACCAGATTCTTGATTATTTTGATTGTGTGGCTCTCCACTATGATAAGTATTATCTCACTGCTACACTCTACTGTGTCTCTTTCTTTATTCTTAAAATGGCGAATTTATAGGACCCTACTCCTTAAATCTACACCGCTTCATATGGAATTTCAATTTTATATATGGTTTTGAGTTGTTGGAGGAAGTAACACATCATGTGCTTTGTGTTAACTATATAGTTTAGTATTTTGGGAAAACAATATACAAACATAAGTTCGACATTACAACTACAAATGAAATAAATAATAGAAATTCCATTTGAATCATCTATTAATCCTAGATTATCCTTACAAGTAATTCATAATATTAATATTTAGAACCTAATGAAAATAAAACATAAGTAAGGTGTGCGATCAGATGCTAAGTAAGGGTAAGTAATACAGTGTAATTTATCATAAAATTAACACTAGTAATAGTGAAAAAGTAAAAACACATGCCTTTAAAAATATAATTGAGCTTAATATGGAAAGAATGAGAGCTGAATGAATAATAACATATAAATGATCTTAAGAGAATGAAACATAACCATTGATATTATACTAGTCTAATAATCACATGGTTTATCAATTTCTAATACTATAATGAGGGAATACATAATTCTAGACATCTGAAACATATTGTCAAGGCCTCAACCAAGACGTCTGAAAATACTAGGGTAAAGCCTTGTCCAAAACCCAATTCTATTTTTTCTCATGAGACATAATAATGAATCAAGTGGATATAGAGGTCCCCACACATCACATTTTATGTCCAATGCATTAACCAAATGAAAGGGGACAAACATAAACAACATGAACATATAAAATAACATTCCCCAATATATACACATAAACACTAACCATTCTGAGTAGTATGGTGAATGGTGTCAAAATAGAAAATCCACAGTAAAATTGATCATAAAACATTTAATACAATAATTTAGATTCTAAAAATAATATACCAATATAAAAAATAAATAAATTTTAAAATATTTGTTTAAATAGACAAAAATACTCTAATAAAATTATCGATGAATTTTTGAGAGAAATACACTTTTACTTTGAAAAGAATAGTTCTTATGGAAACAAATATTTGCATAAACCATAAATTAACTAAGGTATACTTCCATGATTAAATGACAGGTTTAAAAAAAAAATTTTCTTGAAACATATTATAGAGTGTACTTTAAAATAGGTAAGAATTTGAGAAGTTCTCTTGAATCAGGCTTGTTTATCGAAATGAATTGAGAAGGATATTTATAAAACATTTAAGTCCCAATAAAATAAAGAGGGATTATGATTGGTACACATATATAGAACATTAAAAAATTATATATTATGAGTACATAAGATCAATTAATAATTTAATTTTGATCAAGAGAGACAAAGAGTAACCTGAAGTAAAATGGAGGATTGGGTAGAAAACCCTAAACTTATGTCTGAATGTGTTCTGTACTTAACCATAATGTTCTAGATAATAATATTAAATACATTAAATAAAAAATTTATAACCTTTTATACATATATATGGTCTATTATAATATTATTATGTTCATTTATTTCATTATTTATGAGTTATAATATTGAATTGAATCATTTCGGAGTGTTTGTTCTTTGATTTAATGACCGCTTCGCTTGATTATAAGTAATGGAATTCATGTTGAATAGATATAATTCCACAGAATCAGAATTACATGTTATTAGTGAACATACATATGTTTAAATAGTTATATATATATATATATATATATATATATATCATTTTTTTATATATTATGTGGATTAATCATTAGATAATACATTTTGTGATAATCATTTACATTATTACTGTGGTTATTGATCATAAAAAACTCATTTTATTTTATCATTTAGTATTATATAATTATGTTACTTTAAGAACATAAAAAGTGTTATATTATAAATTTTAAAATCTGTCTCAACCGTTAAAATGATTTCATGAACAACCTTGAAGAAGAATTTGAATAACGAAACTTCATTATCCATGAAGGTTGTAAATCGACAACTCCCAAAAGATGATTTCATTTATCAAAATGAAAGATAGAGAGAGATGGTAGTTTGAGGAAGGATATTCCATTAACATGATATCATTATGGTATATATATGATATATTATTTATCACAATCATTTGGACAAAGGAGGCGAGGATAGGATAATAAGACAAAGGAACATGAAATGAAAATAAAAGAAAAAAGAAGTTGATTTTACTTATTGAATACACCTCCTTGAGAATATCCTTAAGGGAAGGGGTTTAGGTCTATTGGAAAGAAAAAGTGCTCCTAGACATGGTGAGGGACTAGGAAAGAGTATTTGGGAAGAACATTGGGAAGCTTAAAGTCTTATAGGAGTTATGAGAAGAGGGAGTGAGGGTGGTTTTTATAGTGGAGGTGAGGAGTGTTTTTTGAATATTGTTTTCATTATATTATTATTTTACTCAAGATAAGATATAATGTTGATTATTGGGAACCAAATTAGTAATAAGTAATTTTTAGTTCAAACCAATGACCATTTTTATCAGCCATGACTCAATAATGATGCATAAATTCATTCATTTATCATATGTCATAAATTATTGAATTTCACTATTCATTAAAAATTCAAGTATTTCAGAAAAATCCCAAAATATCACCGTAACCATTTTTCAATTTGAGGATTTCAAAAATGAACTATTTTTTATAAAAATAATTTTCTAAACAATATAAATTTAATTTTTAAATAGAATCATTATTTACTTGAAAATGCATATTTTAAATTAAAAACTCATTTTATAATACGTTCCAAAATTATCCGATGTCTCATAAAATTATCCTAAAATCACAGGAACAAAAAATATTTATTTATGAATAAATTTTATGAAAATTAATTTTAATAATTTATTAATTTAAAATTTTAATTAAATACTCATTACTCAAAAAAACACCAACACTTACTTATTAATTTTTATAATATTATACTTCATTTATATAGTGCCAAAATATTATTTATACTTACATGGGCAAGGTTACAATTCATAAGGGTACATTACTATTCAAAATGGTATGTTACTATTCAGAAAAAAATTTATATTGATCCTGCTAGACTTTAAAATTCTTACTGATCGTAACTGTGTATGTCAGTTTTTCGAAACTCAAATCTCAGAAGTGGAAAAATTATGTTCAGTGGTTAGGTTATAACAAATTTTTATTTCATATATACTCAGTGTTTCATGCACTAAATATTAAATTTATTTGTAAATTATTTGGGTGTTACATTCTTCCTCCCTTAAAAAAAATTAATCTTTGAATTTACTAGAATGTTTAACTTAGAAAAATATTTAGATTGTTCTTCATCATTATTTCCTTAGGCTCCCATATTGCCTCTTAAAATTTATTATTTTCCAAATAATCTTTACTAGTAGAGTCATTTAATTCCTCTACACATTCTCTTTAGTTTCTAGAATTCAGATAGGATCATCAATGTAAAATAATTTATGATCCAATTCTATACCTTAGAAAGTGAGTACTTGTGTTTGGTTTGGAATATACTTTCTCAACAAAGAGACACAGAACATATTGTGTACCATAGAAAGGCTAGGTGACATTGTCAAATGATAAGCCACAACTACAATTCTCTCTAGGATTTAAAAAGGAAAAATGTATCTAGGTAACATTTTCCATTTCTTCACAAATATTATAACACCCTCCTATAGAGATACTTTTAATAAAACATGATCTCCCACTTAAAATTCTGAATTCGTCCTTCGATTGTCAGCATAACTCTTTTTCCTACTTTGATCTGCTTCAATATGTGTTTAATAGTCTTTACATTTTCTATTCTTTCCTCCACAAGATCTAGGCCCACAAGCATCCTTTCACCAAGTTCATCCCAACATGTCGTTGTATGAAATTTATTCCCATACAATGCTTTATATGGTTCTATTTGAATACTTGAATAGAAAATATTGTTGTAAGAGAACTCCACTTAATGTAAATATTGACCCCACATACCTTGAAAGTCATATGAACATGATATCAACATCTCTTATAATGTTTGTATCATTTTTTATAATATTCCATCAGTTTGAGGGAGATAAGTATCACTCAAATGAAGTTCAGTATCAAAATATTTTTGATGACTTTTCCAAAATTTGGATGTGAATCATGGATCAATATCAGATACCGTTGATAGAGGTTCTCCACGAATTCTCAAAAATTCATTGATATAGAGTCGAGAAAGTCACTCCTGTTACAAATCCAACCTTATAATGAGGAAATTTGCACATTTCATAAGTTGGAAAAAATTACCCATATTGAATCATTCTTTCTTGGAGTTTGGGTAATCTAGTGACCAAACCAATAGTGATTTCTTCCCCTTTCAAGGTAGAAATAGGTAGAGGTTGTATGAATCCTATAATATTTTTTCATTCAACCTTCACCTACTAATAGACTAAACATCTTGATACATAATAATCAATTTTTTGCATCATGTTTTCCCACCAGAAATGTTCCTTCAAATCTATATTCATTTTACTAATAACAGGGTGTATAAAGAAATTAGATCTATGAATATAATTCAATAACTCCCTTTTTAGATCGGGTATAGAGGGAACACATAGCCACATCCCAAATATTATAATTCCATCCTCAAACATGAATTCATCCAACTTACCATCATTCATACCTATAATTTTCATTTAAATATACTCATCTTTATAATTAGATATTTTAATTGTTTCTAATAAAGATGTTTGGGAAACCAATTGAAAAAGTAATAAAGTTTGATCTTCTTTGATAATTCTCATATCGATATTTACTAGATCCATTAACATTGGATCATTCTCAATTATCATTTTGTTTATAACTCCATGTTCCTTCCTACTCAATGCATAATATACTTTATTTACCTTTCTTGGGTAGTGGTTTATGGAAAAATCGTAATCCTTGAGTAGCTCGAGCCATCACCTTTGCTTCATGTTGAGTTATTTCTTTGAGAGGATATATTTCAAGATCTTGTGATCTGTATATATATCATATCATTTAGCATTGGGATAGTGTCTCCATATATTTAGAACAAATATTATAGTTGCTTACACAAGACCAGGACTTGGATAGTTCTATTCATGAATTTTTAACTGCATTGATGCATAGGCAATAACTATATCATTATGTATGATGACACATCTAAGTCCTTTTCCAGGATGCATCGCTATAGATCAAAAATATATTATTACCTGATGGTAGAGTCAGTATAATAGCATTCAAAAATATTCTCTTTAATTCTTCAAAACATTCTTCACATTATTTTTTCCATATAAACTTAACCCCTTTACAAGTATGCTTGGTCAATGGGTTGGATGAACTGGTGATGTTCTGAATTAAACACTAATAATAAAATGTTAAAAAAATAAAACAACATAACTAGATTATGTTTGTTAGAGTAGTTCATTCCTGAACTGACCTTGTATTTGTAGGATCAACTAAAACACCATCCTTAGAGAAAATATGTCCAATAAAAGAAACAATTTGAAGCCAGAATTCAAACTTTCTAAACTTACCATATAAATCATTTCTTCTAAGAGTCCTCAGACTAATGCGCAAGGGGTTATCATGATCTTAGTATCTTTGGGTGTATACCAAGATATCATCCATAAATATCACAGAAATTCGTCAATATATTCCTTGAAAACTCAATTCATTAGATACATGAAAACACAGGGTTTATTAGTCATCCCAAAATGCATTACTGTAAACTCATAATGTCCATACCTGGTTTGAAATGTTGTCTTTGGAATATCTTCCTTCCTCTCACACAACTGATGATATCCAGATCGAAGTTCAATCTTCGAAGAATACTGGGCTCCGTGAAGTTTATCAAATAAATCATCAATGCCAGGAAGAGGGTATTTTTTATCATAATAGAATTGATCTCCTTATAGTCAATGAACAACCTCATAGATCCATCTTTATTTCTAATGAAAAGAACATGATCTCCCCATAGAGAAATACTCGGGAAGAAAAATCTTTTATCACTCAATTCCTCTAGTTATTTTTTCAACTCTACTAATTACACCATGTCTATTCTATAAAGGCTCTTTGATACAGGCCTTTAAAAAAACTAGATCAATAAAAAATTCTATTTCCCACTCTGTAGGATGTCTGAGTAAATCCTTTGGGAATACATCAATGTATTCTTGCATAATAGGTACATCATAAAATGGAAAAATTCCTTCCTCGCCCATAGATATTGTTTTATCTTCTTCCCAAAGAATTTAATTTAGTAGATCTACTAGAGGTTGATCTATATAAGAATAAAATGAAGAGGTTTATACTCTAAAGATAAGGGATTATACATCATTCTCAAAAATTGTAATTTCTTTATTCTCACAATTGATTTTCGCATCATAACCTGAAATCCAATTCATACACAAAAATATATCGAATTCAGTCATGGGTAGGATGATAAGGTCAACAACTAAAGCACATTTACATGTCATAAGGGGGACTGATTGACAAATATTTTTGTCAATGATACTTCCCTTTGGAGTTTTTACAAAAAATTCCTTTATTAAATCAAATTGGAAATGTATAATTTTCTTGGAAAACATGGAAGGTATAAAAGAATGCAATGATACAGAATCAAATAATTCATTGGATAAGTTTGGGGAAATGATTAAAGAACCTTTTAACACATCACTAACAACTTCAACTTCATCAGTTTTTATCACATAATCTTGTCCCTTATCTATTGGCCTTCTCTTGGGAATGTTTCCTTGAAACATGATAAAATCAATTGAATAATGTCCCATATCTTTAAAATTATATCATTGAACATTTGTGGCTTCCTTATTTCCCTTTAAATCACAATATTGGTGGTATCTTTCTCCACATTTTTAATATACTCCTTTTTCTATTTAAGAAAGCTATAGGGTGTTTCTTTCCCCAAGTTTCACATGTTGAAAAATACCCTTTTTATTCTTCCCTTTATCTAGTATTTTCTCTACCACACTCTTCTTCTATTTATTTCCTTTAAATTCATTGGAATTAGAGAATTGGTTCTTTATCTTTATTTTACATGAGACAATATCTTTGTATTATGAGAAATTTTTGGAAAACATTTCCCTTCAGAGGAATGGTTTTAAACCATCAACTAATTGATCAATATTACTCACCAGATTACGTATGTAGTATGCAACATGTATTTATAGCCTTGTAAAATTGGCTTCATACTTCACAACATTTTCATCATATTTTTGTTTAGAAATCAAGAATTTCCCCTCCATTTATACTCATTTTTCTCAAGGAAAATATTTTTTAAATAATATTTCCTTAAGGTCCCTCCATTCTATTTCTCATATTTCTTCTGCCTCCTTCCTATTTTTAATTAATGACCATCAGTTATTTGTATCTCTCGATTGATGATAACTTTCCATGATAACATTCTTCCTTTAATTGCATCCCAAAGTGATATATATCTTCTCTAAGGAACTTATTCCTTAATACACGATGAATGAGTTTGTAGTCCCATTTAATGATGGATGTTATTTCCATATAAATTGGTCTAACATTACTCCTCTATATTGGGGATCAACATGCTCTATACGAGTAAGGTTATTATTCATAAAATGAGTCAACTGATCCAGTATAGTTATTAGTTTCTCAAAACTAATCTCAACTTTATAACCCACAACATTATTTTTCATTGGAGGTAAATCTCTACATGGGATACGTGTGTTCATGCAGTTTCCACTCCTTCCGTTAGGAAACATTTTTAAATAATGTAATACACTAAATTAGGTTACAAATCATAATGTATAATGTAAAAAAGAAAAACAATTAAAATAAATTGAAGTTTTATTCATGTCTAATTTTATAATTATAAGCCTGGTTTCTTTGGGAAAGTATTTAAATTTAAATCCTTCGTAATGGATTGTAAAAAATATGTGAATTTTCATAAGAATATACCTTGGGAGTGTCAAAATAGGAGTACATTAAGTCCCTTTTTTGTGTACTAGGTTACCGTAACTTAATCTTGGAATACCTTATTGGAGTTTTCACTCCTAGGTAAATCTGTGCCAGAACCATGTATACTTGTAGTATCCAGATAGGGATGTATTTTCTAGGATGATCCACATAATATCTTCCTTAAAATTATTCTAGGATTTTTATTTATGCTTATCCTAAAATTCTACATTATGTTTTTCTTTCATAATCTACATTTTCTATGTCTAGTTTCTAAGGATTCTTCTAAGCTTTCTTTCATACCAACTGTAAGGACCCAAACCCTAGTTTCATAGATCTGGTTCCTTATACTAATACATTGGAATGATTACAAGAAATTCATATCCCTAAGGAATAAATAGTTTAGTATTTTTTGAAAACAAGATACAATAATAAGTTCAACATTACAACTTGAAATGAAATACATAATAGAAATTCCATTGGAATCATCTTTAACTCCTAGATTATCCTTGCAAGTCATTCACAATATAAATCTTTACAACTTGGGGAAAATAAATCATAAGAAATTTTTGAACTTGGATTCTTATTAAGGGTAATTAATACAATGTAATTTATCATAAAAATTAACACTAGGAATAGTGAACAACTAAAAACATGTGCCTTTAAAAATATACTTGAGCATAATATGGCAGGAATGAAAGCTAAATAAATAATTCCATATAAATGATCATAAGAGAATGAAAAATTAAAATTGATCTTATACTAGTCTAATAATTACATGGTTTATAAATTTATAATATGATAATGAGGTAATGCATAATGTCTGACATCTGAGATATATTTTCAAGGCCTCGACCAAGACGTCTGAAGATACTAGGGTATGGCCTTGGTCAAAACCCAATTTTGTTTTGTCTCATGAGACCTATTGATGCATAGAGGAGATATATAGGGCCCTTACCATCACTTTTTATGTCCAATTCATTCATCATATGAAAGGGGTTAAACATAAACAACATGTACATAGGAAATAACTTTCCCTAATCTATACACATAAACACTAACCATTTTGAGTAGTATGGTGAATGGTATCAAGATAGCACATTCAAAGTCAAACTAATAACAAACCATTTAATAAAATATGTTAGATGATAAAAATAAGATACCAAACTCAATAATACATAACATTCTATAGAGGTTCTGAAATAGACAAAAAATCTCCAATAAAATCATCGAGGAATTTTAGAGAGAAATACACTTTTACTTTGAAGAGAAGAGTTATGTTGAAAAAGAAATCACTGCATAAACCAGAAATGAACTAAGATAGTTTTTCCTTGATAAATTAGTGGTTTTAAGAATATAATTATATTATACAAAAGATTATAGAGCTTACTTTGATATAGGTAAGAATTTGAGAAGTTCCCTTGAATTGAGCATGTTTATCGGGAAGAATTGAGAAATATTTTTATAAAACATTTAACTCCCCCTAAAATAAAGATGAATTCTAATTTGTACACATATTGATAAAAATAAAAAATAATTTATGATTCTAAAATTATATTAATTAATAATTTAATTTGGATTAATAGAGACAAATATTTACCTGAAATAAAACGAAGGTGTGGGTGGAAAACCCTTACCTTATATCTGAATGTGTTCTGCACTTGACCTTAATGTCCTGGATAATAAAATTAAATCCATTAATTAAATAATTAATAATATTTTATAAATTTATTTTATCTAGTATAAATTTATTATATTCATTTATTTTTTCTTATTTATGAGTTATAAAATTGAATATCATCCTTTCAGAATGTTCGTTCATTGATTTCTTGATCAGTTCGCTTGATTAAAAGTAATAGAATTCAAGTGGAATGGATAAAATTCTCCCAAAATGGAATTAAATATCATTAATGAACATCCATAAGTTTAAATGGTTATATATATATATCTGTTTTTATATATTATGGGGGTGAATCATTATGTAATACATTTAGTGATAAGCATTTAGATTATTACGGTGATTACTAATCATAATGAACTCATTTTATTTTATCATTTAGTATTATGTAAATATGTTACTTATAGAACATAAAAAGAGTTATATTAAGAAATTTAAAATCTATATCATCCATTAAAATTGTTTCATGAACATCCTTGAGGAATAAGTTTAATAACACTATTTTTTCATCAATGAAGGTTGTAAATCGGCACCTCTCAGACGATGATTTCATTTATAAAATAAGAGAGAGATAGAGAGATGGTAGTTTGAGGAAGGATATTACATTAACATTATATCATTCAAGTATATAGATTATACTAAAGTTATCATGATCATTTGAAAAAATGAGGCAAGGACAGGATAATGAATGAAAAGAACCTGAAATGAAAATAAAAGAAAAAGGAATTGGATTTTACCTATTGAATACACCTCCTTGAGAATCTCCTTAACTAAAGGGGTTTTTGTCTTTTGGAAAGAAAAATATCTCATAGAGGTGGGGAGGGACTAGGGAAGAGTATTTGTTCAGAACATTTAGAAGATTTAAGGCTTAGAGGAGTGAAGAGAAGAGTTAGTGAGAGGTGGTTTTTATAGTAGAGGAGAGGAGTGATTTTTGAATATCTTATTCATTATTTTTTATTTTTTTCTAGACATGTAATGGTGTTTATTATTATGACCCAAAATATGAATAAGTTCATGTGAGTTATAACCAATGGCCATTTCAATCATCCATTACTCAAGCGTGATTCATAAATTCATTTATTTAGCATATTTTGTAAATTATCAAATTTCACTATTCACAAAAATTCAGGTATTTCAGAAAAATCCCAAAAATTCACTAATACCATTTATTGACATGTAGATTAAAAAATTGACGTATATTTTATAAAAATTATTTTCTAAATAAGATAAATTTAATTTTTAAATAAAATCATTATATACTTGAAAAATGATGATTTTATTTTTAAAAATAATTTTATAATACTTTCAAAAATTCATGATGGTCTCATTATATTACCCTAAAATCATAGTACAAAAAAATATTATTTTTGGAATATATTATATAAAAATTATTTTTATTAATTTATTAATTTAAAATTTTAATTAAACTTTCATTAATCACAAAAATACCAACACTTAATTATTATTTTTTAAAACATTCATTATCATTTATATAGTTCCTAAATTTTGTCTACACATTCATGGGTGAGATTACTATTCATAATGGTACATTTCTATTCATAAGGGTAGGTTACTATTCACCAAAAGCTAAGTTAATCCTATCAGACTCTAAATATCGTACTGATAGCAATCGTGTATGTCTGTTTTTTGAAATTTAAATCTCAAAAGTGGAAAAATTATGTTCATTGGCTAGGTTATAATACAGTGTTGTTTCGTAGAGACTTAGTGTTTCATGAAATCAATATTAAATTTATTTGTAAATTATTGGGGTGATACATTAACCCCTCATGTGTTATCCACGGTTTCATCTTTATGTCACCTAATAAACAAAGACTGTGATAACTCTCCTTCGTTTCCATATTTATTGGACCCAAATGCTTGTAAAATAATTTCACATATTCAATTTGACATGTTAAAATTCGTCCACATTATTATGATAATGTGTTTGGGATTCTTCGCGAGACCAAGATTCCAATGCAAGAGGCCTTTTTCATGATTAAGTAAGACATGTCTAGGGCCCTTCAAGAGATAAAATTGGATTTTTAGAGGGTCTTTATGAGATAAAGATGGCATGCCAAAAAGGATTCAGATGATCAATGTACTAATTAAAAGAGGTGAATAAACCCCTTCAAATGAAATAAATATTTACTCTTCCTCACATGTGGTAGGATTTTTTCATCTTTTATTATTTAATTTAGATTACATTAAACATTTACCAATTGATTTTCCATTGGGGAATCTCATGATAAAATGTAAATTTTTGAATTCCTTTTCACGATGAAGGTGACATGCCCAAATTCTTTGTCATGAAAGAGATAACATGCCTCTTGGTATGTCGTGTGATCATTGAATTGATCATGTGATATATATAATCCATTCTCATGAAAATCAATATAACATAAATTGTATGAAACATCAACCATTTTAATATTTTATTCTTCAAAATTCATTAGGTGACTGTCGATCACTTTTCGATTGACATGTTGCATGATTAGAGGAACTCATCTGATGGAGGTTCTCATAACTATGATGTATTTTTAGAAGGGCTTCACGTGATGAAGCATATGGTCTAATGGGGATTTGTATGATTATAAGGATTCATGAAAGGGGATTCATGTGGTCACTATCAGATCACATGGAAAGAATAATCTGATTCTGTGATGTTCCTAGGGTCATGCGGTCACATGCCTTCTTGGAGGTTACATGATCTGCTTAACCTATACTCCTAATCTCTATGTAGTTATACTGATCCTTCCTTTCTTTTGTCGAGAAACTAATACCTACACTTTGAGAATTTATATGACCCTAAATTATATGATCATTTTTAGGAATCAAAAAAATACGCCCCCACCAAAAGAAATGTCTTAAGGGAAAAAGGATCAGTTTTGGGGAAAGTAAATGCCATCCTATGTCCATTGGGGTTCCGCTGGTCAGTGCTCCGAGTGTATTTTTGTCTTCTAGGTAAAAATTGGTATTTTATAGGGTACCCTATAAATATGGTAGTGAAAGGATATTTATTCCACTGATGACTCATACCTCCATATATACTACAACATCTCTCATGTGACTGCTTCATGTAATCACATGACAAGAACCATTCATGAGTCTCGATCATGTGATCTTACCGTGCGGAATCATTGTATCAAGACTTTCTTAATTGATCCATGAATTAATCGTTGGTAATTTACTCTTGATATTATTCATGTTATTAACTATGGTACCCTATTACTTACTTATCATTTTTCCAAGACACAGTATCATGTGATTTATTTATCACTATTAGACCCACATGACCTCTATATGGTCACGTGATCACAGGCCTTGAAATCAAATCTTATGATCAAAAGGTCTTGTATGGGTTAGGTAATTTATAAGACCTGTGATGGTTCATGTGGCCATGAACCCTTATATGGGTCACATGATTAATTTTATGTTTTCCACTCTAGATTATTCTTTAAAAATGATTCCCCATTTTGGATTCTACTTCTTTTCATGTATGCTTCATAATGATGTACATGTGGAATCTAGTTTGTAGATGTGTACTAGTATGGCTGGCTAGAGGGATATAGGTGGCAGGAATCACAATTTAGACCCTCAGTACTAGGGATTCTATGATAATGATGTTTTAAAGGGGATTCTTCCTTGTAAACATCAGAACTACCCTCCTTCATATAGACTGCCTTTTTATGTATTTGGTTTTCGGGATAATACTTTCATTCCTTGCTTGACTATAATTGTTCAACTCACTAATTTTTATCATCTCTGGATTAATTTCAGTCGACCATTTTGAATATAGTTAATTGAAGAAGGAACTAGTCCAAAGTCTATCCTATATGTTGGAAAACTTTCCTCAGGGTCCATATGGTCATGACCTGAACCATTAACTGATTTCACTGAGTTACTAAAATATACTTTTCCCCTCATTGAATAATCTGAGAAGTGGTTGGAGTTCAATGTGGTACTTCTTTAACTATAGGTAACTTTTAGGATGATGGGGATGTTCATTCTAGGTGAGGGAGAGTTTCTCAGAATTCTCTAATCATTTACATGACATTCATCATTAAGAGGTGATATGGACTTCTCATTTTTTAATTTATCATCAATTGAAACTCCTCGGATAGTTGATCAACCCCTAATGTCCCAACACTATCTATTTTCATATATCTCATGGAGATGTAGGGATAATCCTCTATGGTATTTCCTAGTTGGTAGGAATACCACCCCTAGGAGAGATGTATGAAGAATTCCGTCATGTTGTAGATGTTTGGGATGACCTTGAACAAAAAACAACATCATCAAGGGACATGATCACTATTATGAAGCAGAAGCTAAAGAGGGAGATAAAGCTACACTAACTTATTTCATTAATGGATTGAGTCAACATATTCCTTTACCATAGAGTGGCTCATCAAACTACTATACACCCTCATTAATGTCCTTCCTGACAAGTTTTAAATAAAATAGGATCTTATTGATATGTTATTTAAGCTAGGGAGTGTGCCTCATGGGGATACTAGGTGAGACCAAAGGTATCCCTAAGCCTTCAGTTAGTGGGGTTTCTATCGATAGTTTTTAATGGATGGATTTTCCCAACTAGGGATGCACACTTCAGAGTTTGAGTTGGGACATTGTTGATGAAATACCAATTGGAAGAAGGGTGGATTCTTAATCTAGCAGTGGCAAATCTTACTCATCTTTATCAACTCCTTGGGAATGATCAACAAGGTGATGTACCCTACCAGATCATCCACCCTATCCAAATTTTGTTGGTTGGTTAGGAGAGCAGTTCTAGTTTTATGGATATTAGAACTCTACTGGTACCTCTCATGATTCATTCCATCCAATACTTCTGAATACATCTAGGGTCGAGTTAGTGTAATTAGGTTCCAATTTGGTTATTGATATGTTAATTCAGCATGGATGTTTCAACTTCATTCCCTATCCTTCGCAATGTAAAATCAATTTTGATAATGGAAGCAGTTCTCTCAATGGGAGTTTATATAAAATATCTCTCTTGGATGGGATTCTTATAGATCATGTAGATGAGATGATTATATTCAATCCATACACACCTTATCAATTTTCTCACTTGTTTTTTTTGTATTCAAATGAATTCTATTTTTCCATTAGAAATCGTGGGGGGATAATTATATCCTAGGATCATTCTCTAATGGTGTATTATGCTGATATAGGGAGATACAAATAAAAATCTCATTCTTCCACATGTTGATGCATCTACCTTAATATCTCATGGTTATGCCCAAGCTTGGGTGGACACTTACCAAGGTGATATATTGAATTGACTGATCTATCAAGTGGAAAATCCCTACACATCGATGATTATATTATTTGTGGAAGGAGTAAAGCTGATTCAGCACTCTGGGAGTCTCCAAGGAATTTATCTATCTATCGAAATTATTCTCCCATTAGTAAGGAATGTTTTTTCTTGAAAAATATGAACCATTAATATTAGTGTTAGATGATGTGATGGTTAATAAGTAGTATACTAATATTCTTCCTTGGATTCTTATAAACTTCAGTAGACATAATACCTATGTGTACCACATTAACTATCCCTTCACATATTTTAGTCTCTTAGAGGTTTGTCAATGATTGGGTATCATGAAGGCTTATTTTGAAAAAAATATGTTATTTGAATATAAATAATTCTTTAGAGGGATCTATATAACTTTGATGATTTAATTTCTCTATTATAATCAATAAAATAATCCTCGAAGGTTCTGGAGTGGATACACAAGAAAGTATAACAATTTCATGATCATATGGATGATTTGACCTCATATATATCAGGACATGAAGTGTTCAGAGCCCACACGAGGTCTAATCATTCAATATCATCATCCTTATTGGGGACCACTCAGAAAGGTGGTTAATATTGTAATCAATAATTTAAGCTCTTCATGCGTTATTGGTGACTGAATTTATGGATTACGATGTACATTGAAGTTCAATTTACACCTCCATACAGACTCTATAAGACTTTGTAAACTCATCAAAATAGATTTTATTACGATGTAGCTGTAAAAATGTGTGTTTTTAATTCATGGATGAGATTCTAGAATATGAATATTCCTCCTTATTTTACACACTATTAATGAAAAAAACATTTTTGAATATTTCACATCACCGTTATATTTTCTTTTAGTCATGATATACATGTAATTTGATTGGATTTATTTCATATGAATCATCAAAGACATATGCCCTTTATATAGTATAAAGTAAACCCAAATTCTTGGACATTAAAATTTTAATTATAATAGACATTCTATGTAAACTTTACATAAAGGATAAATGGATTTAGAATCCCTGTCAACATTTCTACTCTGGTTATCCTTAGATCACCTAGCTCAAAAGGATAATTTGGATGAAAGATATTCTAGAGGGAGAGAACTATAAGTTTTTTCTTTGTTAGTAGACGTAGAAAGCATAGTTTAATTTTTTATAGTTAATAAGAATGATCACTAAAATCTCTTTATCTCTTACTTTTTTCCCTAAAGTGTTTCTAATACATTAAAGAAAAGGCTTAGTGGGCTTGGACATAGAAACTTTTCAGTCTTCCCTTTGCGAGTTTTTAGCCTGACATGTATTATTCCTTTTCTCTATTCCATGAGTCCTCAATTTTTCTGGGATCACAAAAATATCATGTCCCATGGTAATAAGATCTATTTTTTCCTAGGGTACCCTTTTTGGTTTCTTAATATCACGATAATTGTGTCTCTTTAAATTTTTTCTTAAGGTATTTCAATCCATACCATTACTACAGTTTAGGGTCATCTATCTTAGAACATTTGTTGTTTAGTTTAAATTCTTCTAGCCTAGAAATTCCTTTTTTTATTTTAGGGTATTTTATCTTGGACCTTATATTACTATAATTTATTTTATTTTAGACTGTACATTCTTTTGTTATAGTTTTGGGGCTTTTAGCTCAGACATTCTATTATTATAGTTTAATTTCTTCTAGATCAGACCATTTATTATTGTAGCTTAATGTCTTTTTATCATACCACATATTTCTATAATTTAGTTTTTTTAGTATGGACCTTCTATCAATGTAGTTTAAGCTCATTTACCTTATACCATCTATTAATTCAGTTCAAGTTCTTATATCTTGGACCTTACATTGTTTTAGTTTAAGGTCTTATAGCGCATAACTTCTATTGATTTTAGTGAAGGATGTGTATTCATCAGGGGTTAAATAACCCTATATCTTTATTGGGATTATGAAGAATGGGTGTCCAATAAGTGATCTATAAATCTATATTCCAAATTGATATTTTTAAGAATGATTCTCATTAAGGATTTAGAAACACTATGTTTTTATAGGATACAAGAAGGATGAATATCTATGTTGGCTCATGAAACCATGTATACTTTAAAATATTTTGTTTGATGTATGGTTAAATATCAGGGATTTTAGGTCCACTTGTATAGTTGGAATAAGGGTTGGTTAAATCATGTGTACAATATATTGGACCAGTGAATATGGAATAGGGAAAAATTTCTAGGGATGATTGAAAAACACTATAAGCTATTGAGTGACACTAAAATTATTCTAGGGATCATGAAGTTTGGAGGTATATTCCTTCAAGGACGATATTCCTCTAGTTTATTGGTCAATGTCCCTTATTCATGAGCCTATAGTTCATACATTAATGATAAATTATAAGGGTACCCACTCTTTTCCAAAGCTTGTGAATGGTTTTTGGAGGATCAAACATATGGAAGATAGTGTTGGAAGTGGGGAGAAGGATATCTAAGGGGGTTCTTACAGGCTAGTGGTAATTATGCTTATGTTTAAAAGGTTAGAGTCCCAAACCATGTAATTTCAAGTCACATGGTGTAGGATATCAAAATTTTCAATAATGTAATATCAAATCCTTCTTTAAGAATTGATAAAATACACAGTTGCATAATTTATATGATATCAAATCCACTTGAGTAGTCTGGTTATGGGGATTGTAAATCATTGGGAAAATAATATTTGAGTTAATTTAAAATAGGGACTAGTTGGTAGAATCTATCCATTAGTAATGTTGGATTCTAGTATCACACATATCCAAGATAAAAGCTGATGGGTTTAAGGGGGACATTTCCTCTAGGATTGAAACACCCCTTAATCACAAGTTCGAGGGAATTGTGTTATTCAGTATTGAATCCTAGTGGGATCCATTCATAGTAGTAAGTTCCTATTAGAAATAAACTATAGAGGAGGACTAAGACCATGGGATCCCAAGGTCCATGTGTTTGAATGAGAAGTAAATAAACTCAAGAAATTGGTGGTGTCAACTCAAACTTTGAAGACATTAAGGTGGTTTATCGAAAACATAATAATCAATAAGGGATTGAGCACACTAAAAGTTTTGTTCCAACATACTGAACACATTAACATGGAAAGGGGATGTGATATATCAATTCTCCATATTTTTCATAGATGAGGGGGTCAGATGAGGATAAATATACTTTTACTAGGGACACAAGTTGGGACTCATGACCATTATTCCATGTTTACTCTTGCTCAAAAATTTACCAAAACTCAATAGATGAATATTTTTGTGAGCATAGACTTCACTTTTTCTCAGACCACCGTTTGGAGATTTTTATCCTGACACGATGTATGTCTCTTTAATTTTTAGTTTAGGGCCCTGTAATTTGGACCATCGAAGGATAATGGTCGTAGAAATTTGACCAAAGTTCATGTAGTTTATGGTCATGATGCAGGTGAACTTGGTATTAGGGTAGTGTTACACAATAGCCTAATTGGTATTCCTAAGGTTAGAAGTACCCCAACACCTTCCAAAAGGGATAATGAGATTGTTTTAAATCATATAAAATTAAATTTATGAGTAATGGGATAGTAAAATCACATCGATGATGATTGTGAATCACTCTGTGGAAACACGTTTCACTATGATGATGTTACGGCTCACAAGTATCATAATCCACTTTTCATGGAAAATTCACATTTGGTTGATGGACTAAAGATCATATACAAGTATTAAGGGAATACATTAATAGTCAAACAAAGGGTAACTTGAAGTTGGGTGTCCTTTCCCAAGGTCCTAGGAAATTTTGTGTTAATTCAAGAGACTCGAGACACTATGTATGGTTTACATATGAGGTTCTTGGAAATATTAGGAAGCACCTTGAACATTGGTCGACAAGGGTTAGTCTCTTATGGTCCTTTGAAAAGGATTGATTATGGTTGATTTTCTACACACATTATCCTCTTGTGGTGGGGATACATATATCATGTGGTTTAACAAGATGAGATGAGGAGAACCCCATTGATGTTTTAAGATCATGTGGTAAGGACTTAGGAACTGATACAAAATTGTGAAAGATATTGTTAATGATAATTTATACTGGTTGGGGGTGTCTAAGTTTGAGATGTATATTTTATCATTGAAAAATAATACTAGGGGAAAATCATATGATGGACACTTTCCTATAAATAACTTTCTCACACGCAGGTAATTCAAACTTAGCTCTGATTCATATGTAGCAAAAATGAGTCTATATGACATGGCCATCCATAAGCAATGAAATGTGCAATTTTTTTATGACTGGGATTCCCTGGGTTTCCATAGAGATATTGTAATGATAAGAATCATTCCATAGTCTATGATTTTAGAATTTTCTCTTGGTATAGATCTGAATCATGTGTAGGGGAGAGGAGGATTATTTTATTCCCTTAGTGATTCTCGACAACTTGTATAACTAGGGGGTTCTCTACATATAAGGGGTCATGTAAAGGGGAATGAAATTTAAATATATTATTCAATTATGGGGGTGAAAGATTCACCCCTAACTCAACCACAGGGATAGTATATCCCACTTTAAGAATTGTTTTGTCTTATAGGATAGACCATACGTCATGTAGTTTAGATTCATGATACCAATATGTTTTCGTACTATTTGGTCCACTAGGCTAGATACCCTGAGAGGGGGGGTGAATCAGTGTATGATAGATTAAAACAACTTCTGCTTTTGATCTTGTTTGGATGTTAGAAAAAACCCTCTTCTCGCTCTTTCCCATTGTAGAGTATGAAAAAACCTTAACGCATGCACATGACACAAAAAATTTTACTTGGTTCACCCTCACTGGGCTACGTCTAATGAGAATACACAAGTAGTGTGTTGATGTAGCAATTCCACTATAAGCGCACTACTGTTTACTAGTTCAAAGTAGACTCACTATCCCTCCTGGTTTACAACCACTCACAATTTTGAGAAATCGCTGCTCTCTCAACTGAAGTGAGCTTACTGCTTCTTCAAAAGATCCAATCATAGTTTATAGACCTATTGGTCTCTTCATTACCACTAATGAATGAATCTTCCACTGTATGTAGATTCTCTATTGATGTCCAAAGTTCATCCAGTTATTAATACCCCTTTTCCCTAATCACTGGGAAACAATCTTTGGAAAGTACCTTTTCAAAGCACCCTACTTAGTGAAGCTCCCAATTTCACGAAGCTCAAACAAGACTTCGAGAAGCTCTTGCCTTTTCATGAAGCTCATGCCTTCGTAGAGCTCAGGCCATCGCGAAGCTCAAGTCATCGCATAGAGACTTCCCTCGCAATGCACACTGATCCAATGTGGAACACGCAACTTTCACAGAGCTATAATAGTCACCACGAAGCTCCTTCCTTTCACGAAGCACACTGCCTTCGTGAACCACCTTTGTGAGCTGAGAGAAAAAATATTTTCATCAAAAACTCTCTACTTCTCCTGAGGGGGTCGAGTTCAATTTATAGAAGATTCTACGGACCCTCAAACCTTCCACGTCAAGTCAATTCCATGTCATCAAAAATTGTAAAGCTCTGAAATTTCCACTGAAATTATCTCCATATTGCGAAGCACCACAGAAATGTTTCGATCACGGAGATCATAGTAATCACAAAGAATCCAGTAAATTCCTTTGCACCTTCTCCTCGAAGCTCCACTTAGAATTCCCTTCTCCATCGCAATGCTCTTCAACTCTTCCGTTCACGAAGCTTGTCTTAATTGCGAAGAATCACCATCAACATTTTCAGGTCTTCATGAAATCCAATCCATGAAGCCTATATTCATGAAATTCATGCCTTTCCTATATTTAAATTAGATCTTCAAGGAAATAAAATTTTCACGATGCTCAGCAAACTCCACATTTTGGACCCCCAAAATTTGGTAAACACTAGAAAACAATGCCACCTTGTATCTTTATTTTTATACTTCCTCCAGATCATCCAATCCTTTTTCATGGTTCTTTGTCAACATGGATTGTCAAAAACCTCTCTGGAACTCGACAATACCCCATGGAAACCTACTTTGTCAACAAACATAATCAACCCAAAAATGATGCAAATTTACCTTGAGGTATTGTTTCCAAACAATCTCTCCTTTGGGTTTGTTGACAACTCTTCTCAAAATGTTTTTATGTACTTTGATACCTCAGTGAGTCTCCTTCCATTATCTACCACCATTTTCCACTTTCGATTCAGATATCGATGAAAGATTCACTCACCACATACACTAAGACTACATGAGCAATTCTCATCATGAGAAACAAGATTAAATGAAAAGATAATCAATGAATCACTTCATTTCATCCACAAACTATTGAAACCCAACTAATACCCATTTCCAAACTGATACCAATTTTTGATACCACACTGGTACCAATGGGAGATAGCTGGAAACCTTCCCTCACCATTCCAACATCATTTTTATGCTTTTATCACGATTCCCAGTTATCGTGATATCTACTCTTTGATCAATCACTTATAGCATCGTCAGATTTAAAACACTCCCCCTATCTCATTGCTCTCACCCTATCTCGTTGCTCCAACTGTCAGATTCTCCCCATGTCTTTGACAAATACATTTTCTCCCTTCTTTATCCACAGTTTCTCCCACTTTAGAAGTCACTATTTCTCCCCCTTTTTTAATGAACCCAAAGGTCACTCCTTTGTAGTAGAAAAAATTTTAAGGAACACATATTAGCGTATTAGGTAAAAACATGCCATACCTCGGGGAGAGGGGGGGGGGTCCCACAACCTCACTTTTTCATGTGTGGGTAATCGACTGAATTCCCAGAGCTAGTCGATGCCTCTCAAAAGTTTCCTTGGGTAAGGACTTTGATAGAATGTCTACAACTTATAGCTCCATAGGCACATACTCCAACTTCACAGTTCCCTGCTCAACTTTCTCCTTGATAAAATGATACCTTATATCAATGTGATTTTTCCTTGAGTGATGGATGGGATTTTTTCTATGATTTATAGCACTTGAGTTATCACAGTAGATTTTGATCAGAGACTTCACTTCAACACCCATGTCATCAAGATGCTGCTTCATCCACAATAACTGTGTGCATGCTTGAGTGGTCGTAATATACATAGCTTCTACGATGCTCAATGAAATGAAACCTTTCTCCTTTCTCAGCCAAGAAATATACAATCCACCAAGATAGAATGCACCACCAGACATCAATTTCAAGTCATCTGCTGAACCGACCCAATCTTCAATAGTATATCCCAATAATTCTGACTGATATTTGTCACTATATATCAAGATGAAATCCCCCATACCCTTGATATACAAAAGTATTTTTTTCACTGAAATCATGTGGATTTCTTTAGGATTACTCCGATATCTCGCTGCCTGGCATGTGGCAAATACAATGGAAGGCCTTGTTGCATTCAAGTATAACAAACTTCTAATGATTTTCATGTATTCTATTATATTAACTACCTTTCCATGATCATCTTTTGATAATTTCATCCTGGTAGAAACCAGAGTCTTAATCTCCTTGTAATTTTACATTCAAAATATTCTCAGAACATAATTGGAATATTTGGATTTAGAAATGAATGTTCCATTTCTTCCTTGTGTCACCTGTAGACCAAGGAAAAATGTTAGCTCTCCAATCATTGACATTTCGAACTCACTTTTCAAGAATTTGAAGAACTACCTATAATGTGCTTCATCTGATCCACCAAATATTATTTCATTGATATAAACTAGAACCATCACCCTTTGATTATTGTTGTTATTTAAATAGAGATTGTAATCAACTCCACCATGCTGGAAACCAAGATTCTTTAAATACGGATCAAGCCTTGAGTACCATGCTCTCAGTGCTTGTTTCATCCCATATAACGCCTTATTTATCGGAAAAAACCGTTTTCTCATCCTCATGAATGAGAAAACCATCTGGCTGCTTGATATACACTGTTTCCTCCATAATCCCATTCAAGAATGCAGATTTGACATCCATGTGGAACACTTTGAACTTCTGCTGCACTACAATGGGTAGGAATAATATGATTGTCTTCAGTCTTGCAACTGGTGAAAATGTCTCATCAACATATATTCCCTATATCTAGGAGTATCCTTTTCACACCAGTTGTGATTTTTTTTCTAAATCATTGTGACATATTCATTCATTTTATTGTAATAGACCCATTTAGTCTTGATGACATTCTTGTCTACATGCCTCGAATGAATCTCCCACATGTAAAGACCTGGAAATTCAATGTAATTTTTTTTAAATATATTGAATTTTTATGAGTCCGAAAAAATTGATGGCACATGATTCCGAGGCCCAGAGTGCCCAGAATGAAGTTCTGGACATTTGTTCGGGTACATTTAGTAAATGTGTGAGTGGGGTTTTCTAACTTTTTAACCAATGTTCGGAATTGAAATCTGAGGGCGCCGCTGAACTCGTAGTTCCGGAATTCACTTTAGAAGACTTTCACCTTGACGACAGTTGGTCGAGGGTGAAAGTTAATTTTTTGGTTTTTTGTGGAAATAATAAAATAAAATAAAATAATCATATTTTATTTTATTTTTTGTAACCACCCATGTAGATATTTTATAGGTGGGGACCACCTGAACTAAAACCTACCATGAGAGGTTATAGAGGTGGGGACCACCAACGGTTTGTAACCTCTTGAACTCCCTATTATGTGGGGAAAACTTCATGATCTCCCCAATTAATTATGCCAACCCTCCCAATAATTTATTATGCAACCCATCAATTAATTAATTAAACCTTTTTGAAATTGTGCCAACATAATTTTATTTGAAAACATAAATTAAGAAGTTGGATATATTTTTCATTTTGGGTGGAATTGGTGAAAGGGTTGGAAAATGGGGGAGATTTGGAAAATTGGGGGAAAGATCTCCAATGAAGAATGCCGACACATGACTTTGACTTTCTTCCTTGGTACATCCTCCAGCATGGGACGTCTTCAATCGACGACTGTCTTTCCCTCCCCAATGACATCGTCCCCTCCCTTAGGATCTTCGACAATGAACAATCCAAGGTAGTGGTTTATTTGTGTATGAATACGTTTCCCATGTTCTTCCCTTGAATTCATTTTTGGGATTGGGAATAAATTGTTGTGGGAGGTTGTAAAGATTGACGTTCTTCTTCAAGTTCTTGTTGAGCCATATGCTACCACCCAAATATAGAGGGTACATGCCAAACAAACATGGACCGACCCCTCTGCAAATCTTTTTATGATTTGTGGTGTTCAACGCAACGAAGGTGACGGCGCAACGACACAGCCCTGTGACCTCCGCGCCCTTTCAGCACCCCCATGGTCGAGCCGCTCCGTGACACCCACGACCACCACACCCCGCAGTTTCGCCACCCGCAGCCCCATCGTGCCGCCCCCTCCCACCGCCGTCCGGGCCGAGCTGCCACCGCCAACAGGGCCGAGCCTGGGCCACAGTCTGACAGGCCGTCGGGCCACCATCTGCCAAGCTAACGCCGCCGTCTGGGCCGAGCCGCCGCCGCTGACCGGGTCGAGCCACCACCGCCGTCCGCAGAGCCACCGCCACCATCCGTTGAGCTGCCTCTGTCGTCCGTTGTGCCTCCTCTAGAATCCACCGAGCCCCAGCCAAGCCACCGGTTGAGCCGCACCGGCCGCGCCACCCACGACCTTTCGTGCCGCTCCGGCCTAGCTGCTCCGGTCGAGCCGCCCCCCGGCCGAGCCACCCTACGGCCTTGCGCCATCCTCGACTGAACCTTCACTACCCCTCGTGGCCTATCGGGCCACCCAGCACGGGCCGAGCTAGACCCAGCGGGCTGGGTCGACCCAAAACAGGTCGGCCAAGCCGGGTTGGGCCGGGTCAGTCTAACAGGGTCGGACCATACTCGGGCCCACTATGACCCATTTACCTTCTTTTGGCCATAACTTTGGCATCGAACGTCTGTTTGACAAACCGTCAACGGTGCTGGAAAGCTGGGAGAGAGATGATCCCTTTGAGTATACCCCACTAGAGTTTTGGATTATGATTGGGAATAGGTTTTTTGGGTCAAGCATGAATCCAACAGGGCCCCCAAGACTAAAAGGCTAATAACTCATAGGCCAGACGTCTGATTGACGTGCCACCTTTTGTCATCATACCCCTATGATGTGGAGGTACTTTGAGATGATTCTTCATGGGACTTAGTGGAAGTTTGAGTATCGACCAGTTGCTCGTGGAGCGGATCCTTCTATAGACGAGCAAACATAGTGCAGGAACCCCAAAGATGGCTGAGACTTGACGACTGCTGATCTTTTCGACTTGGAGTCACTTGACAGGCCCAGTGGGGAGTGCCTCTATGTGACATGGAAACCCCATGGTGGGGATCCCATCTGTGTGATGCGACCAACCCATGGTACACGATAGGAGGAGTACCATAATAGGCCACGATGGGGAGTTCCTTTGTGTGACACGGAAGACCCACGTTACTCGACAGAAGGAGTATCTTGGCAAGTCACGATGGGGAGAGACTCTGTGTCACAGGGTAGACCCTTGGTAGGGAGAACATCTGTGTGACATAGCAGACCCACGATACATGACAAGAGGAGTACGTCACCAGTCCAAGGATTGTGGGAAGCGCCTCTGTGTGACGTGGAAGGCCCACTATACGCGATAGAGGAGGGGATCTATAGCAGCTATGGTGTTAGATGATGTGACTAGGGATGTTACTTGTTACTAACACTAGAATAAATCCTTGTGTGACCTGAGTTAGTATCTCTATGTTTTTCCTCATGATTGAGATGGATTATTTGATAACTTGGGTACATGTATGGGCATATACCTATGTAGGGTTTTCTGTTGATTCATATTTTGTGGTTTATCCTTGGTGGTTTTTTTGAGACCTAGAGGGTCTCAGGGACCCTACTGAGTATCGTTATACTCACCCCTGCATGGGCTATGCTCATACTTCATTGTGTTTAGTGCAGACGACGGACAGCGTTGATCGAGACTGAGGGTACCAGGACTAAACTATGCCTGAAGGTGGACCTTACAATGAGTCAGTACACAGAGGAGATGGACAGACGTGGAGTGCTGAAGAGGTGATCTGTACCTACCCTTCAAGTAGGAACCTTGTAGGATGAACCAATAGTTGTTTTCCTTTTTTATCATATGTACTTGTACTTTCAGTTTCTTGTACCTTTATTATTGGGATTGTATTTCCGGACCCCTTTACATTCAGCACACTTTTGGTTATATATTTTTCTTGTGTTCGTATCTTGTTGTGTGCTTTGTTGCATGATTTTGTAGGTTATAAAGGTAATCCATTCCTGGTTTTATATAAAATGCCTTTCGGTGCTAGTCGCCAGCCCCTGGCCTAGGGAAGGTGGGCTTGGGGTTGTCACAGAACAGGCCCTGGGGGACGAGTCAGGAAAAATTGGTATCAGGGGGAGGTTCTACCAAAGAACTAGGACTCTGATATTTTCCTTCAAGAAATAGTGTTAAGGGTAATGAGTGCTGTTTTAAGTTCAGGGAGTCTAGTGTTAGTGCGTTGGCCGACGTATCCATACACCAGGACCCTAAATTATGATTTCTGACTCAGTGCACGATAACATTGATTGTGTGTGTTTCCAAGAGTTTTATTTGTTATCTATTGAGTCAGATCACCAGGTATAACTTATTGACCATGGAACACAAGTTTCTTTTCAAGATTCCTCCACACAGACAGCCAGCTAGGGTTCTGAGAGTTGTACACACTAAGATCCCACCGAGAGACGAGGCCTCGGTGCAGGGTCCTCTTCCAGTGGAGGCACCAGTGGTGCAATTACCTGTTGGGTCACCAATTCCACTAGCCCCATCAGAAGAGAGTACACGCCACTTGAGCACATTGCACAAGTTCCCGCGCCAGAGGCCACCCAGATCCAGGGTAGAGATAGACCCACAGGCGGCTGAGAATTGGCTGGAGGCTGTGGTGAGAGTCTTCTGACTGGTAGGGACACTAGACGATCTCATGGTGATCATTAACGCCATCCTTCTACAAGAAGCAGCGGGAAGATGGTGGAGCTTGATGCTCCAAGTTCACGAAGAGGTTATGCTTCTTTATTCAGAATTCGAGAGCCTGTTTCAGGTAGAGTTTATTCCAGCAACTCTTTGCGCAGTGCGCATACAGGAGCTTCTTCAACTGCAGTAGGGCAACATGACTATAGCTAAGTAATCAGCGAGGTTCACTAACCTCTCATGCTACTCCACCAATATGGTGCGAGACCCTTTCTTCAGGGACCAGACATTTAATAAGGGGCTCAGGTGGGAGATCAGGGCTTCGATGATCTCACTCAGCATCCCGACGCATGCATGGGTGTTAGAGAGAGCCCTCTTGGTGGAGTGTTTCCTTACCGAGAAATCACCAGCAGCGAGACCCACTACAAGTCGTCATGTAGCAGAGTCTTCTGCAGATGAAAGCAAAAAAATGTTGCAGAGGTCTCAGAGGACCAGACCTACAGGTGGACGACTGCGTAACTCAAGGATGGTTATGCGGGGCACCCGAGATGGAACCAGTCAGGCAATGATCGTGTAGTGTTACTCATGTAGCGGGTAGGGTCACATGGCTCATGACTGTCTGAACCATCATACAGATGTTTAATAGATAGTAGAAGGAGTGCCTAGGCAGAGACAGAGGTTCGACTGAGGAGGTCCGCAGGGAGCAGGAGGACGTGGCAGAAGAGTTGGTCGTGCTGCTGATGGTGGGAGATGATTCATGTTGTTATGGCCACCACCACCATAAGGTCCACCCCGACTGCAGGGATTTGTTGGGATGGGGAGAGCTCATCTCCAAGAAGATGATTCCTACGATCACTGTGCTCCGGAAATGATACGAGTTATGATCCATGTCTACTCAACCTTAGCTGCACTTCTTATAGACATAGGTTCTATTCATTTTTTTGTGACTACCATCATTCAGATCTCGTAGATTCTGACAGAGCCTTTGGCTCGATCCTTACTGCTAGATACTCCTACGGAAGTAGATTTGATGATTACAAACTGGTGCTGGCAGTGAAATCTTACTCTATGAGGTGAGATCTTCGGCTGAGATCTCCTAGTTGCGGCGTCGAGGCCTTATGACATCATCTTGGGTATGAACTGGTCATCTATAGTCCATACTCATATTGACTGTATTAGGAACAAAGTGTGGTGTGTCCGCATAGATGGGACTAGGTTTACCTTCACCAGCGAGAAGGGATCCTATGCGGTGCAAGATGTACTTATCTGAAGGAGGGTGCATCCAATTACACAATAGTTGGCTAGCCTTACCCTTAGATCGGTTGATGTGGAGAGTTTGAGTTATCCTATAGTGCTGGAACAGTACGCATATGTCTTCCATAATGATGTTCCTGGTCTACCTCCTCACAGAGAAGTGGACTTTTACATTGCCTTGGACCTTGGGACGACATCGATATATACACCAGCATATTAGATGGCTCTTGTGGAGCTTCGCGAGTTGCGAGTACAGCTAGAGGACTTGCAGGGGAAGGGATTCATACAGCCCAGTGTTTCTCCCCGTGCAGCCCCGATTTTGTACACCAAGAAGGCGTATGGGAGCCTGAGGCTTTGTGTTGACTTTCAGCGCCTGAACCAAGTGACCGTGAAGAACAAGTACCCAATTCTGAGGATTGAAAACCTCTTTGATCAGCTGAAGGGAGCACAATGGTTCTCAAAGATAGAACTCAAATCAGGTTATCACCTGCTCAGAGTACAATATAAGGATGTGTATAAGATGTCTTTCAGATGTCGGTACGACCATTACGAGTTCCTGGTGATGCCATTCGGTGTAACCAATGCTCCAGAAGTGTTCATGGGACTCATGAATATGATCTTTCAGCCATACCTTGATTGCTTTGTTGTAGTCTTCATCGACAACATACTAATCTACTCAGCTACTGAGGAGGATCATGTTTATCATTTACGGGTAGTACTAGACACACTCCGAGAGCACCAGATTTATGGTAAGCTATCAGAGTTCCTGTTTTGGTTTATAGAGGTTCACTTTCTAGGGCATGTCATATTGGAGGCTAGAGTTTCAGTGGTTCCAGCAAAGATTGATGCGGTACTTACTTGGGAGCCACCTAGGAGTGTGATGGAGGTATGAAGTTTCCTCGGTTTGGATGGATATTACCAGAGGTTTTTGTCATACTTCTCCAGGTTTGAAGCACCACTATTAGTATTGAAGAAGAAGGTGAAACCCTTCGTTTGGTTGGAGAAATGCCAGTGGAGTTTTCAGGAGCTGAGGCAGAGGCTGACTAGTGTCCCCCATCTTGAGGCTTCTAGAGGTGGGCGTAGGGTACGTAGTTAAATGCGATGCATCAGGGACTAATCTTGGATGTGTCTTGATGTAGGAGCGAGCAGTGATTGCATATGGTTCTCAATAGCTCAGACAAAATGAGCAGAACTACGCTACCCTTGACCTGGAGTTAGCAGCAGTGGTCTTTTCCTTGAATATGCGGCTGCACTATCTGATGGGAGAACATTTTACAGTGTACTCTGATCACAAGATTCTCAGGTATATAATCTCTCAGAAGGACCTAAACCTAAGATAGTGACGTTGGATTGTGTTCCTCCAGAACCTTGACTTCGAGATATTCTATACTCCTGGGAAGGGGAACCCCGTTGTAGATGCACTCAGTAGGAGGTTTGGTATATAGATGCTAGGTGAGGTGACAGAGTAGATGGATGCTTTATAGATATACTTTGTGGATATAGATGGAGTAGATTTTCTTCAGTCTCTTACATCCACTCCCCCACTTCTTCAGCGAGTCAGGGAGGCGTAGCGTGGGGACGCTGACTTCATGACACGACGTGGTCAGATATCCACAAGACATGTACCTGATGGATTTTCAGAAGGTGGATAGGACGTACCATGGTACCAGTGTCACTTCAGGAGTATGTGTTGAGGAAGTTCCACACTTCCCCCACTAGTGGTGCATCCAGGAGTGGAGAAGATGTACCAGGATCTCTGACGACATCACTGGTGGTTGGTAGTGAAGAAAGTAGTAGCAGAGTTTGTTTCTTGGTGCCTCACTATTTAAAAAGTGAAGGCGGAGCATCAGGTACCAGCATGCTTGGTTCAGCCTTTAGAGGTCCCAGAGTGGAAGTGGGATGGGATATCCATGGACTTTGTGACTGGACATCCATGAACATCTAGGGGACATGACTCGATTTGGGTGATCTTCAACTGACTCACCAAGTCGCCCCACATCCTACCGATCAGAGAGCAAGGTTCAGTAGAGAGCTTGGGACACATCTATGTGTAGGATATTGTACGGATACATGGATTACCCTTGACAATTGTCTCCGATCATGATGCACATTTTACTTCCTGGCTATGGAAGGTGCTATAGGAGGATTTCGGGACACAAATTCATTTGAGCACCGCCTTACATCCTCAGATGGATGGTCAGACTGACCGTACCATTTAGACCCTTAAGGATATGTTTTGTGCTTCTGTCCTCAACTTCTGTCATAGTTGGGAGGATCAATTAACTTTTTTGAGTTTGAATACAACAATAGTTATCACTCCACCAATTAGATGGCACATTTCGAGGTGTTTTACGGGAAACATTGCAGATCACCTTTGTGTTGTACTAACCCAGGGGTGTCAGCACTAGTGGGACCCGAGATGGTACGGGCTACCAAAGAGAAGGTGCGAATCATCCAGGAGCAGATGAAGACTGCATAGAGCGGGTAGAAATCGTATGCCGATAGGAGACGGAGACCTCTGGAGTTCGAGGATGGTGACCGCGTCTTTCTATGGGTCTCATATCGATGATGTTTTCAGAGATTTGGCCAAGGTAGCAAGTTATCTTCGAGGTTCATCAAACCTTTTCAGGTCCTCAGTAGAGTTGGCGAGGTGGCATACCACTTAGATATTCCACCCCAATTGCTCTAGGAGCATGATGTCTTCCACGTATCCTAGTTGAGGAGATACGTGCACGACCCTTCACACATAATTAACCATGGAGAGCTGGATGTCAATGATGGGAATACTTTTACGGAGGTTCTATTAGAGATTGACTATCAACAGGAGCGGGTCCATCATGGATGGTCGATACCTCTAGTGCGCCTTTGTTGGCAGCATAAGAACCTTCAGAAGAGCACATGGGAGCCGAAGGCTTAGATGCGTGCTCAGTACCCCTACTTGTTCCCTTGGTTTGAGTTGTGTCTTATGAGGATGTAAAACCATATGGTGGGGAGAATGTAAAGAACATTTCAATGTAATTTTTTTAATTATATGGAAATTTTACGAGTCTGAAAAAATTGACGGTGCGTGATTCTGAGGCCCAGAGTGCCCGAAATGAATTTCTGAACTTTTTTTCGAATAGGTTCAGTAAATGTGCGAGCGGATGTTTCTAACTATTGAACTAGTGCTCGGAATTGAAATATGGGAGCACCGTTGAACTCACAAAACTAGTATTCTCTTAAGAAGACTTTCACCGTGATGGGAATTGGTCAAGGGTGAAAGTTAATTTTTAGGATTTTTGTAGAAATAATAAAATAAAATAATCACATTTTATTTTATTTTTTGTAACCACCCATGAAGACATTTCACAGGTGGGGACAACCAGAACTAAAACCTCCCATGATAGGTTATGGAGGTGGGGACCACCATAGGTTTGAAACATCTTGAACTCCATATGAAGTGGGGAGAAACCTCTTGAGCTCCCCAATTAATTATGCAAACCCTCCCCATAATTTATTATGCCACCCATCAATTAATTAATTAAACCCTTTTCAAATTGTTCCAACATAATTTAATTTGAAAACTTAAATTAAGAAGTTGGCTATATTTTTCATTTTGGGTGGAATTGCGGAAAATGGTTGGCAAAGGGGGGAGCTTTGGAAAATTGGGGGAAAGCTCTCCAATGAAGAACTCTGATGCACGAATTAGACATTCTTCTTTGGGACATCCTTCAGCGAGGGACACCTTCAATCGACTATCGTCTTTCCCTCCCCAATGACGTTGTCTCCTCCTTTGCGATCTCCATCAATGAACAATCCAAGGTAGGGGTTTATTTGTGTATGAATACTTTTCCCATGCTCTTCCCTTGAATTATTTGTCGGGATTGGGAATAAATCGATACGGGAGGTTGTAATGATTTACGTTCTTCTTCAAGTTTTTGTCGAGCAATATGCTACCACCCTAACGCATAGGGTACGTGCCAAACAAACATGGCCTGACCTATCCGCAAATCATGTGATGATTTGTGGTGTTGAACGCAACGAAGGTGATGGCGCAATGCCACCACCCCGCAACCACTACCACCTCGCGACCTCCACTCCCTTATGGCAAACTCGTTGCTGAGCCGCTCTGCAGCACCCATGAAAACCATGCCCCGCGGCTCAGCCACCTGCAGCCCCGCCGCACCACCCCCGGCCACCGCCGTCCGGGATGAGCCGCCATTGCTGAATAGGCCGAGCCATCGCCGCCATCCACTGAGCCATCGCCATCGTTCGTCACTTCGTCGTCGTCGTCCACGGAGCCACTATCATCGTCTGCCAAGCTGCCGCCATCTCACCAAACAGTTGGCCGAGTCGCCCCGGTCGCGCCACCAGAGGCCTTTCGAGCCACTCCGTCCGAGCCACCCGCAGCTGAGCCACCCATGACCAAGCCGTTGCGGCCGAGCCGCTGCATCTGAGCCACCCAAGACCGAGCCATTTCGACTAAGCCGCCCAGTGGCCGAGCCGCTTCGTCCGAGTCGTCCCGTGGCTGAGCTGCTCCGGCCGAGCCACCCTGCGACCTCGAGCTTCTCCATCCGCGCTGCCCTGGCCGAGCCTCCCTATGGCCTTGCACTGTCCACGGAAAAACACCCGCGGCCCCTCGCAGCCTACCAGATGACCCATCGGGTTGGGCTGAACCCAACAGGTCTGGTCGACCCAAACCCGGTCAGGGCAGGCCTGGTCGGACCGGGTCGGTCCGACTGGGTCGGACCGGACCCAGGACCACTATGACCCATTTACTTTTTTGGCCATAACTTTTGCACCAGACATTCGTTTGACGAACCGTCAGTGGATCTGGAAATATTATAGAGAGATGATCCCTTTGGGTATACCCCACTTGAGATTTGGATTAAGATGGGGAACAGTCAGGTTAGATTGAGCATGAATCCAACCTAGCCCCCGGGACTAAAAGACTAATAACTCACAGACTGGGCGTCTGATTGACGTGTCGTCTATTGTGTTGATACCCCTAAGATGTGGCAGACCATTTATATGCTTCTTCATGGGACTTTGTGATAATTGGAGTATCGACCAGTATCTCTTGGAGAGGTTCCTCCTAGAGACAAGCGAGCATATTACGGGAACCCAGTATCTGGCTGAGACTTGACGACTGCTGACCTTTTCGACTTGGAGTGACTTGACAGACCTAGTGGGGAGCGCCTCTGTGTGATGTAGTAGACCCACAGTGGGGAGTTACTCTGTGTGACACAACAGACCCATGATACATGACAAGAGGAGTACCTCAGCAGGCCACAGTGGCGAGCGCCTCTGTGTGACGTGGAAGACCCACGATACTCGACAAGAGGAGTATCTCAGAAAGTCACGAGGGGGATCGCCTCTGTGTGACGTGACAGACCCATGGTGGGGAGCGCCTTTGTGTGACGCAGCTGACCCATGGTACTCGATAGGAGGAGTACCTCAGCAGTCCATGGTTTATGGGAAGCACCTCTATGTGATGCGGCAGGCCCACTATACTCAACAGAGGAGGGGATCTTCAACAGCCAAGGTGTTCAACGATGTGACTGGTGATGTTACTTGTTACTACCCCTAGAATAAATCCTGGTGTGAGGCGAGTCAGTATCTCTATGTTTTTCCTCATGATTGAGAGGGATTATTTGAAAACATAGGTATATGTATGGGTATATACCTATGTACGGTTATCTGTTGATTCATAATTTCTGGCTTATCCTTGGTGGTTTTTGTTGGACCTTGAGGGTCTCCGGGTTCTTACTTGGTATTGTTATACTCACCCCTGCACGGTTTATGCCCGCACTTCGTCGTGTTTGGTGAAGACGACATACATCGTTGATCGAGATTGAGGGTACCAGGACCAGACGGTGCTCGGAGGTGGACCTTACGAAGAGTCGGTACATGGAGGAGATGGACATACGTGGAGTGTTGAGGAGCCGATCTGTACCTACCCTTCAGTTATGAACCTTGGAGGATGACCCAATAACTATTTTCCTTTTTCTTCAGTTGTACTTGTACTTTTAGTTTCTTGTAACTTTATTATTGGGCTTCTGTTTCTGACCCCCTTTACTTTCAGCACTCTTTTGGTTATAAATTTTTCTTGTGTTCGTATCTTGTTGTGTGCTTGGTTACGTGAGTTTGCAGGTTATAAATACAATGCCTTCTCAGTTATTGGGAAAACAACTTTTAGTGCTAGTTGCCAACCCATGGCCTATTGAAGGAGGGCTTGGGGTAGTAACGGCATGGGCCCCGAGGGACGGGTCATGACACCACGTTTGATTATTCTCAATCTAATCAAGCTATTCATTCATTTATTGAAGCTATTTTTCATCTTCACCAACATCAGCGAAGTATTTCGGCTCAACCTAAGATATGGAAGTTGTTTGCTGCAGTGATTTCATTCTTCTTGTCTGAACTGGAACTTAATGATCGCTAATGATATTTTGCCTATAAATTTCAGCTCAAATTCGTGGCTTTTGTGTATAAATGGATTTTACATCCTCATGATCATCCTCAGTATCTTCTTATAAATCATCATCACCACTTTCTTCTACCCCTGCGTTGCTTTCTGCCACATCACTTTCATCATGAAATTGTTCACTACGGTGTTGAATGATCTCCTCATTCTCCAATACAGTGACATCATTGCTCTCAACTACTTTTTCCAGCCTTTTTTAAAGCATTTATATGCTTTACTTTTTCATGAGTAGCCAAGGAATATCCCCCCATCTCCCTGTGACTCATATTTCCTAGGTTTTTCCTTACTGAGGATAAAAAACTTACTTCCAAATTTTTGAAAGTATTTAACTGTTGGTTTATTTCCATACCATATCTCGTATGGATTATTTACCTCCTTTGGACACAACATATCCCTGTTAGAAATGTAGATCTATGTCAAAACTACTTCCTTCCAAAATTTCTCTGGTATGTCTTTTTCTATGAGCATCTTTCTAGCCATGTTGTTGATGATCCAATTTCTCCTTTCAAACACTCCATTTTTTTGGGGAGTTCTCACTGAGGAGACATGATGCCTTATCCCGTGTTCCTCAAGATTTTCTTCCACTTGACTCTTTGTGAATTTTGTATGATTATCATTATGAAACTTCCGAATTTTCGGTCCCGAAATTCTTTTTCACTCCCTCTGGTACTATTTTAAGCAGCTGAACATATCAGACTTATGGGAAATACCAAATACACATTCCATTCTACTACAGTCATCAATGAAATGAACATAGTACCTATTTCCGTCAATTTATCTTTGTGTGATAGGCCCAGAAACATCAGCATGCACTAATTCAAGCACTCTTGTTGACTTATTTTCCTTTTCATTATACGTCTTTCTGAGGAGCTTCCCTTGTTGTCATGCATCGCACGTGTGCGTACAATCACGTGATAGCTTTGGGAGGTCTCTTGCTACATCACACATTACCAGATCTTCCAAGGATGGTTGGCATAGATAACCAAGTCATTTATGTCATAGATTTTTTTATTCTTCTCTGGAAAGAAAGCACATATATTCTTCTCCACTTACCATATAGAGATTCCCCTTTTTCCTTTTTCGAGTAGAACTACTAATCCATATCTTCCTTTGATGATTCACATATTCTTAGTAAACCTTATAGAATTTCCTGAGTCCCATAGTTGACAAATGCAGGGAAAGTTGTGACTGAGGCCTTCTACTACTAAGACATCATCATGTCTCATCTCTTTCCCTCCCAACTTGGTCTTTCCTGAGCCAATAATCTTCAGGACCTCATCATTTACAAAATTGACAACTCCTTCTTTGTCATATTTTACACCTGTAACAAGATCATTATTACCTGCCATGTGAGATATGCAACCACTATCAAGGATCCATACACCAGGGAAATATGATGCTTTATGGGAAATTTCTGCCACCACTGCCTTCTCATCCTTTTTCTTATTAGTCCATATATTTCCCTTCAAACATGTCATGGATTGATACATCTGTTATTTCTCAGAGTATGACGGAACAGATTCATTTTGAAAAGTTTCAAATCTATTTTGCATTTTCAACTCATCTATTGGTTCATTGATATGCTACTAGTAAACGTTTTGATTCTATTTTGGCACATTCCTCTGTATGGTCTAAGTACAGTACCTAGCCATGTGCCCAAATCCTCCACACCAAAAACAGTGTCCTTCTAAATATGTTATGTATAACCATTATCTTTTTGGCTTCCACCATTGTTCTTGTGACCTTCGATGTCTCTTGGCCACGGAACACACATACTATGAATGTCCCATATTTCCACAAAAACAATACCTGATATAAGGTTCATTTATTCATGTCACTTATGCATTGTGAGTTTCCCCTTGGGATCTCTAAAATGTATGATTTTTCTTTGTGCCCAAATCAACCTTCAATTTGGAAATGTGTTCTTGGGGTCTGATTTCAGTATTCATAGGTTTATGTTTTCGATCAAGACCCCCATCGGTCTTAGCATCTGAACATAATTGATGCGTCCTTTCCACTGAACCACTTTTCTCCACTTTCAGCTTCTAAATTTTATGGGTGATCTGATTTCTTGACATCTCAGCAAGAGTCAATAGTTTTTCTTGATCCTAATCCTTTTTCCACAAATTGACAACTTCTCCTTAATGTTCTTCAATACGCTTGATTTGATCTTTCCTTTTGTCATTAAATCCATCAATCTCCCTATTCTGTTCTTCAATCTTGATTTTATACTCACTAATTGATTCTGATTCCTCTGGTGTTGATGACTTGAGTTTCTCAATTTCTTCCATCAACTTAGACTTCTGTTCTTCCTGCTGCTGCATATAGAATTTGGCGTAATGAAAAACTTTGTTAGATTTCTTTTTTTGGCTCTCCAAACATCTATCTCCTAAAGAGAAGCCTCTAACTCAGCTTGCATATCAACTCTTCCATCAACTTCTTCTTCTTCTTTATCAGCTTCAGTTTTGTTCTTATTCTGAGAACTACTAACAACTGCCACAATAGAATTTTCTCCACGGTCTCTACGATTCTCTATCTCTTCGACCTCATCAACCCCAGACTCATCTGAAGTGTCGCATTCTTTTGAAAGAAGGTTCCTCTTCTTAAATAAATTTCTATTGAACTGTTTCTTTCCTTTCCTATAGTGTGAAGAATTTTTCTGGGAATTCCTATTTCATCGACATAATCATCTTCTTGGAACATTTTGGGGCACCTTGTCACAAGATGTATAACCTTTCCTCAATGAAAATAGTCTAGGGGAAGTTTCCCTTTAAACTTCCCTTTTCCTCTATGAAGGTTTGAGGAGATGAATGACATCACCTCATCTATCACTTATTCTTATTTAGAATCTTCAATGGTGAGCTTCTTCATGGCCTCGAATGTCACATCTTTGGATTTACCCTTTTCCACAACATCATTATCATCATTTCTCATTTCATATGCAATGAGGGTTCTTTGCAGGTTATCCAATGTTATCTCATTCGGGTCGTTATCTTCCAAAAGTGAGACTTTCATATAGAACCAAAGTGTTAGTTTCCTCAATATGCAATTCACAATATTTATGTCTTAGATAACTTCTCCAAGACGTCACATGTCTTCAATTACAACATTTACACTATCAAATAATGCATCAATAGACTCATTCATGTTCATTCACAGATCATCATACTTGTTCCACAAAACATGCAGTCTTTCCTCTCTAACCTTTGTATATCCTTCATATATGTTCAATATATTTTCCCAAATGGAATGTGATGTTTTTCATGAAATCAATTTCGTATAAATAGCATTTGATAGGGCACTCCCTAAAGCATTGATTTCTTTTGCATCACCATCCAATTATCTTCACTCAAATTCAGATAGTGCACAACTATTAATATCAGCGATGAAACCATGCATTCCTACTGTAAACCCATCCATTCCCAAAGATTAGAAGTAGTGTTGCATCCGATTCTTCCATAACTGATAATTTTTCCCATCGAAGATCAGAATCCCTTTATGATTGATGACCTCCATTTGAGAGAGAAACTGATATAAACCTTTCCCTTTGATACCAATTGTTAGGTCCACTAGGCTAGATACCCTAAGAGGGTGTGTGAATCAGGGTATGATGGATTAAAACAACTACCCATTTTGATCTTTTTTTTATATTAGACAAACCCCTCTTTTCTGTCTTTCCCATTACTGAATATGAATAAACCATAAAGCATGCACATGACACAACAATTTTTACTTGGTTAACCCTTACTGGGATACGTCTAAGGATCATAAGCCGGTAGTGTGCCGATGAACCAATTCCACTATAAGTACACTAACTATTACAATTTAGAAGTGGACTCACTGTACCTTCTAGTTTAAAACCAATCACGGTTTTGAGAACTAACTGCTCTCTCAACTGAAGTGAGCTCACTGCTTCTTCAGAAGATCCACTCACAGTTTATAGACCTATTAGTCTCTTCATTACCACAAATGAATGCATCCTCCACTGTATGTAGTTTCTATATTGAAGTCCAAAGTTCATCCAGTGATGAATAACCAATTTCCCCTGAACACTGGGCAACAAGCTTTGGAAATTACCTTCGCAAAGCACCCTACTTCGTGAAGCTTCCAATTTTACGAAGCTCAAACAAGAAATCACGAATCTACTACCTTTTTGAGAAGCTCATTCCTTCACAGAGCTCTGTCCATCGCGAAGCTCAAGTCTTTACAGATTGACTTTGCTCACAAACCTCACTGAGCCAACGCGGAGAATGCAACATTCAGGGAGCTAGAATAGTCATCGTAATGCTCCTTCCTTTCACGAAGCACACTACCTTCACGATCCACCTTCGTGAGTTGATAGAAAAATATTTTCATTGAAAACTGTATACTTATCCTGAGGTTGACAAGGTCAATTTATAGGCGAAACCACCGACCCTCGAACCTTTTGCGTGAAGTCAACGCCACGTCACCACAAATCTCAAAGCTCTGAAATTTCCGCTGAAATTCTCTCAATATTGCGAAGCACCACGATTTTTTATTATTATTGAGCTCATCATAATCACGGATCATCCCGTCAATTCTTTTGCACCTTTGCTGTGAATCTCTACTTGCAATGCCATTTTTCATCGTAATGCTCTTCAACTCTGCCATTCGCGAAGCTTGTCATAATCACAAAGAATCACCGTCAACATTTTTCATGTATTCGCAAAATCCAATCCATGAAGCCTATATTAGTGAAATTGAAACCTTTCCATATTTAAATTATATCTTTAAGGAAATATAATTTCCACGATGCTCAATAAACTCCAAATTTTGGACCCCAAAAATTTCGAAAACACTCGGAAACGACGCCACCTTCTATCTGTTATTTTTATACTGCCTTCAAATCATCCATTCCTTTGTCGTAGTTATTTTTAACATGTATTGTCAAAAAAATATCTGGAACTCAACAATTCCCCATGGAAACCTACTTTTTCAACAAACACAATTAAACCAAAAATGATGCAATGTTACCTTAAGATATTTTTTCCCAACATGTACAGTATAACTTCTGGGGACTAGAATGTTTTTGTGATGTTTAACATCACGTGACTAAGATAACATCATGTAGTTTAACATCAAGAAACTAGGATGTATCGTGGATATGAGTAACCCACTTAGGGTAATTGGGTCTTCATAAGAGATGTATACCCCAAAAAGTAAGGGTACAACAATATGAAGTCATAATATATCTTTTAAAATAGTTATGATGCATAAATGTGTGACATCGATATTATCTAAATCTGCATGAATAGTTGGATTATGGGTAAGGTAAATCATGGACCAACTATATTTGAGTTAACATGAGGTGGAAACCGGTTGATAAATATCAACCACTGATAATGGAGGAAGCCCAAATTTCATGTAGTCAGGACAATAACTCATGGGTTTAAGGGGGGACTCTCCTCTCAGTCTAAAACACCCCCTAAGTATAAGCTCTTAGGAATTTGAATTATCAACAGTAAAACCCTACTGGTTTACCTTTAAATTATTCAGTCCCTATTACCAATTTTCTATAGGGGAAAACCAATAGAATGGGATTCCAAAGTCCATGGGGTCCTAAGATAGGGATATCAACTCGAGCAATTGGTGGGTATCAACTCAGATATGTAAGATATAATGTTTTTTTACGGGTAACTAATATTCAAGAAGGGTTCAATAACCCTAATGGAGACTCTTACATGTAATGAACACATTTTGGGGTAAAGGTTAGGACACAAAATTCTTTAATACATATTCATCAAGGGGAAATATATTTTTCTTGAAGACCTATTATTGCGCATTTTAACATTATCTTACTAGGAAATTATCATGAATTATAACACCATATGACTAGGATGTGGTCTTGTTGTTTAACTACATGAGGCTAGGACATGTTTCCCTATCCATACATGTATTGGTCCCACTTGATTGAGTGGATTTCAATGATCCCTATGCTCACATGATCCATGATCAATGTTAGAAATAAGAGATAATTGGGTAATTGATTAAGCCACACAAGAGTATATAATGGGAAATATGTGGGGTTGACACAATTTATTATGGAATAGAGCATATGAAAAAATATAAATCTAGTGTAGGAACAAGATTGGGGTGCTGGAAACTCCTGTTTGGGCCTAAAATTTAGTATCCAAGTGTCACTACATATCCATTGATGGACGGAACCAAACCACATATAGTTCATAGACAGCTTCCTTCATTGGTTCAAACCATATGTATGGATAGTTTAATTTTTATCATACTATAAGTTGTAGTTAGATCCAATATTAGAGATCAAATAATCACTACATATCCTATATCTATAGAAATTAAGCCACACATAGTCCTTGAAAGGGATAATTCCATGTAAAATCTTAACCCATACAAAGAGAGGGGGACATTTTTTACATTTTATATTATGGTTGGACTCAAAAATTGAGATATGGTCATCAATACATATCCTATAGTAATAGGAATCAAGTCACAAATAGTTATTGAATAAAAGCAATATCCATATAGGTCTTACCCATATGCATAAGGGGGTATTATTGTTATATATATTGTAGTTTGAATCAGTATTTGATATTTGGGTGTCACTACATGTCTTGTGATAATAGGAATGAAGCTGAAAATAGTTCTTGAATGTAAACCACACCATAAAGGTCTTAACCATATGTTGAGGGGAATTGTTTCAACTTATATTACAGCTGGACCTAGTATTTGAGATTTGGGTATCACTAGATATCTTATGATTGTAGGAATCAAGACACATATAGTTATTTAATATAAAACTCTTCACACAGGTCTAACCCATATGTAAATCATGGAATTGTTTCTATTTATATTGTAGTTGGACCTAGGATTTGAAGTCTATGTGTCACTACATATCCTCTTATAGATGAAATCAAGCCAAAGATAGTTTTTGAAAAGAAAAATATACATTTAGGTCTAACCCATACATAAAATAGGGAATTTTTTCTATTTACATTATACATTGAACCAAGATTTACGATCTAGGAATCAATACTTACATGGTGATACCATGAATCAAGCCATACATTGTTCTTGAATAGAAACCTCTCCACAGAATTCTGACCAGTTTGTAGAGTAGAGAATTGTTTATATTTAAATTGTTGTTAGCCCTAGGATTTTAGATATGGGTATCATCATGTATCCTATAATGGCATTAATCAAGCCACACAAAGTTATTTAATGGACAACTCTCCATGCAGGTCCAACCCATATAAAGAGGGGTAATGTTTTCCATTTACATTTTTTCTAGACCTAGGATTTCAGATTTTGGAATCCCTATATATCATGTGATAGTATGAATTAATCCCCACGTATTTCTTGAATATAAAATTCTCCAGGCAGGTCTGAACCATATGCAGATGGGGGAATTGTTTTTATTTATATTTCAGTTGGAACCAATATTTGAGATATAGGTATCACTAATTAACAAATAATTATGAGAATCACACCACATATAGTTCTTTAAAGGAATGATTCCCTATGTGGATATAACTCACACAGAAGGATAAGAGTGCTTCATTTTTATTTTGTAAAGATATATCTTATGTGAATTGAAGCATCATTGAAGTATTTTTCATTGTGTAGTTTAACAATATACGATAATAAAATCTTCTATGAAGTTTAATGTCATATTGTGATGATGTGTTACTTGCATTTTAACTCCATATTGTAAGGATGTATGATTACATTTAGTTTAATGTCTTCTTTATGAGACTTAAAATCCCTAATGGTAGCTATTAAAATTGCTTTTTGAGAAACCATTTCTTGGTGGAATGCACGATGTCTTCTCCATTTATTGTGTCCATTGATTAAACTCTATTGGAATAGATCATATGTATGATGTAATTCACTTCCGACTTATGTTCCTTCTTTAGATATTTATTTCCCAGTATCATTGGGTTTTTAAGAACCAATACCTATTCTTATTGATAGAATGGGGAAGAAAACCATTTTATTGAAGGATTTTTCCATCTGATTCTAAGGAACTTTAAGGTTTTGTGGTGTACACAACTTTTTATCGTCGAGTCATTCCAGCTAATCAATATTCTTTTTTGATTTCTCTTTATTTTTTAGTTTTCCACATATTGATATTCAGAGTGAATGAAATTTAAAATCAATGGGAAACACTCATATGGTTCCTTAAAACAAAAAATATAGAGTAGCTATTATGGAAGTGTACATGGATGTATGTTAGGGATATAAAGAATAAATAATCTTATTCTACTAGGAATTCTTGTCTATTTACACTCTTTTTTAGAGTTTACACGATAGCTTCTTAATGAAGGCATAAATTAATACATTTCCACTACATCATAGTGGGATGAATGGTTGGGTTAAATTTTGTACTCCGTGAATAATTTATTCAATTCAAAGGAACATAAGTTTGTTTCGTTGTTCGTCAATATCATATAAGGGACACATAATCTGGTGACGATGTTGTACTTAATGAAATTAATGATATTCTTCATCCTAACATGGATGAGGGGTATTGAATTTCCCTATTTGGAAAATAATTTGATGATAGTAAGGATATACTAAAACTATTTATCTGTAGTTTTGGGATATAGCCCAACAAAGTCTATTCATCATACAAAAATTTCCATGAATGTTCAGTTATATGTAGTTACTCTGGGGGTTAATGGTTGAAGTTTTTATGAATTTGAAATGCATGAGATTTCTTCATGAATTTCACACAATATTGAATAATTGTTTTCCAATAGTAAAAAAGCCTCATAATTTTGTGGGAGTTTCTAGTCTTGAATAGATGCCTTTCATAAAATATTGTACAGACTTCTTCCCTGACAGTAGGAGTCTGTCCTTAGGTTATTCATCAAAGGAGGATTCCATCGAATCCTCATTTATATAGAAATTTTTTCTCATTTCCCCATCCCAAAGGGTAAATTTTTCCACTTAGTGTTGAGTCTATTAAATTTTGGATTTATCTAATGAGAGGGTCTCATTTTGGTGGTAACCAACTATGGGCTCCGACCACCCATGGGTGGATATTAGTTCATTAATTTCTGGGGAAGTTTTGGCATGGTTGATTTCCTATATGTCACAAACAATGATTTTTGAGACCGTCCCTTAGTGTTTTATGTGAAAACCCACTAAAACTTGATCGGGGTCAACCAGGTCTATGGGTATATTAGACAATGCATTTCCCCACAATTTTTATGGTCGATGTACATGATGCAATGTTGGTTCAATAAGGGATTATACCGTTAATTCTCTATTGTAACTAATGAGAGGGATAAATTATTATGTCTTGACGGAATACATCTATTTAATTTTTTTGATCAATAGTTATTAATCGCTTTTAATGTTTAGTTTGGCTATCTATACTTGTAAGGATAATTCCAAGCTATAAATTTAGGCATGGTATTCTTTCTCAGTATTAGTGAACCCATCAGTTAATAAAAAACAGTAGGGAAAAAGTTATTTTCTCATGAAAAAATACAATACCTATAGTAAAAAAATTGAGATTATATTTGTACATAATCTTTCTAATAGGACTCCAAGAGGCTCTTTCAAAATACATCTTCCACTTTCAGGGAGTTTCATGTGTAAAAAAACCTTTTCGTCTAGATGTTCGGTGTCCACATATTTTCTTTCCAGGCCTAGATATGTCTTAAGGAATCCATATGAGGCCTTAACTTTAACCTACTTATTTTAAATGAACTATATTTCATATTGTAACACCCCAATATTTTTATGGTATGTATTTAGTTTTTTAATCCAATTTCATTAATATCTTACATTGCACACAACAACAAGCTTAAAAAAACTAAAGATTATCATTTAAATGTTACAGTTAAAAATTAGATGTTAAATTAGCATGTTTGAATAATATTAACTAAATGATGAAAATATATGATTAATTCAATTGTTACCAATTAATTAAAAATGAGAACCTAAACCAATTTAATATAATGAAAATATTATTATTCTTATGCTCCCAAAGGCGTTTTTTCAAATAAATAAAATAAATAAAAATTAGTAAATGATATTAATGAAACATAAATGTTATATATTCAATAAAATATTTTTTATATTCATCCAATATATTTAATAGGTATAAAATATGATCAAATCCAATTTTATGGATAAAAACATATATTTCTCTAAAGGAAGTTTTACCACCTTTTAATCATGATCCTTTTAGAAATCTAATTTTTTACACTATTATATATTATATTTGATAAAATAAAAATCCCCTTTTAAATATTAATATAAAAAATTACTTTGTTTAAATTTTTGGTATTTTTCTGATAAACATCATGTTTTGATGAATAGTGAAAATACTAAATTTAATTGAAAACAACCTTTTTCATTGAAATAATTTATAATATTAAATTATTATTTGGATGGGTTTTAAAGTATAATTAGGTTATTATTTTATCATTTAATATAATTTATTTCATTGTAATTAAGTTCACCTTGAATTTTGATTTAAATCATTTCAATATCTTGAACATTTTCTCTTTTAAAAACATGTTTTATCACCCTATCAACGAGATTCATTTTAAATTAATCATTTCAACTTATGTTTTCTGAATTTTAAAAAATGGGTTCTATATTTGGAATCATTGGGTCCAAATTATATAATTCGTTTTGTTTTATATTTTGGAATCTGAATAGTTTAGTAATATTTTTATTACCAAAATTAAGGGTAAATCGGGAGATTAAAGGTCGGAATTATATTTCAAATATTATAAAATTACCCTAACACATTTTCTAATTTCATTCGATGAGTTTATTTGAAAAAAACAAACCTTATGTCTAAATTATAACCTTTTTAAGCCATTTGGGAAAGAATTTGACATTTATTCTATTTTATATAATGATATGTTAAAAATGTCATACTCATATTTTTAAAAAATAAATAATTTTTAATAAAAGGTTATAATGAAGATTAACTCGACTATAAATAGTAAATTGAAATATAATATATTTATATTCATCATGATAATAAATTTTTAATTTTTAAAGAAAAATAATATAATTAAATACTTTCATAATAATGATATAGTAATTGTTTATTTACTGAATATATCAAATAAATGATATTAAAAATAAAAAAAATATTTAAAATTTGAGATAATTAATGAAATGTATGATTCATTAAAAAAATTATAAATTTTATTGATATATTGGATTTTTTTTTCAAATTTATCAGGAGTTTATGATATTTTTAATAATAAAAATAATGAATAGTATCAAAATGGACATTAATGATACTTTAAAATAAATGATATTTTATTAAATCATAAAAAAAATTTATAAATATATAATCTATATAGATATAACTCTAATAAGGTTAAATATGTCATAAATGATCAATTTGGGGTTTGTTTTTCCATTTATAGTAACTATATTAACCCTAAAGTGTAAAAAGAAAACTTGTCACGGTAAGAGTTAAAGGGTTTAACTATGGGTTAAATCCAAAAGATAAGGTTAATATTATTACCTAAACATGTATAAAAATAATTTTTTGAGATTATTTAAACCTATAATAAAATTATATTATAAATCATTAAATTTGGAGCTATTTTAAATTGAAATCCAATTTGTATTAATTTAATATTTTGAGAGTTCCAGAAAGTGCGCCTCCCCTCCCTTATAAAAGGGGACCACATCCCTCACTTCCTCAGAAAACATTGAGGATTTTATATTGAAAAAACTATATGAATTTCTCCTAAAAACATTCATATATAAGTTATGTATGTCTTTCTATTCTAAAAATACTACCCCTAATGTCCCTAAGAGGAGATCCAAGGAAAGTCCATTGAAGAAGCGATAATTGTTTTACCAACTCATTAATGTTATTTTATTCATCTAAATCCTTTTCATATGTTTTTACCATAATAAATTAATAAATATAGAATCATATTTATTATTATATGTTCTTATGATTATGGTATAACTATATTCCTCCTTTAATTCATCCTATAAAAAATACCACTATGTGTGCATACGTACGACTTACAGTCTCCACGTTGTGGTGTAATTTTTTTCACCACCACATTATTTGGATGGGTATAATGTGGAATATAGTAGATAAAATAATAAATATTTCATGATATTGATTCATTATAATTAATATTTCATCTAATTACTTACTATTTTACCATTAACTTAATGATATTCTCGCTCATTTGTACGTACGACCTACCGTCACCACGACATGATGAGATTCATTATCCAAGTTAACCATTCAATAATGATTATAAAAAATATAAATTTTGAGATAATATAATATTTAAAAACTTAATATCATTCTAGATATGAATAAAATATATCCTATGAATGAAAATGACTTACATTAAAAAAAATATAATAAAATGAAGCATTTAGCACCCGAAAAAGGGTAATAAAGAAATTCTATTAACAAATTGATATAAGAGATTCATATATGATATCATAAATATGGATATAGTTATATTATAATTTAATAACATTCTTTTACCATTATAATGGAGGTTAAAACACCCTCTACTAATGGAAATTATAGGGTAAAGGTTATTTCACAATCTCATTATTATTCGAGATTGTTTGTACGTATGTATTGACTTATAAATATTTATAATCCATGTATATGTTTCTTGAATATGTTTTACAAAATATTTTTACTATTATAATAAAAATATCCAATGTATTTTACCAAATTTTTAAATTTAATAAAATGGTTTTAGAGGAATATTTCTATCGTTTTCCATATGAGGTACTTTAGGACTTTTTTGACAATAATACTGAAAGAATGATTATTTTTAACTTATACGGTATGAGTTTGTTTTACCATTGGAAGGATTCCATGATGATTTCAAGATTACTTTAAAATTTTAAAAGGTTCTTTTCAATGAAAATGTTTTTTTTGAAATTTAACTACCTTTTAAATAAATTATTTCAACATAAAAATAGGCATTTATCCCAACAGTTTTCAACATTTTTCTAGTATTCTCTTATATGTCAACATCATTTGTTGAATTTTATTCTTTATTAAAGTTGAACTATTATGATATCATTTACTATATTTTATTAATTGGTTTCTGATCAGATTTGATGTGGATGTTCTATTTTTATACTATTCGTAGTTGTGGTTTTAGAATTCACAGTTCATATACAATGTTTTAAATACAAATGTTTATATTGATTATGTTTCACCATTTTAATATGAGGAATCAATTGAACTTATTAAGTTATGGGATAAGCCCACTATAGCCCCTCTATGTATCAGTATCTCTCATGAGATAAACTATTTTTTCTACTTGAGTTTTTCTTATCTGTTTATGTATGATTTCTTGGATGAAGACTTGACAGAATGTTTATAATGTCTTGAATTATGAATTCCCTTATTATAATATTAGTTATTGATATTCCATATGATTATTCAACTAGAATAATATCTAGGGTTATTCTTTCTAGATTATGTGATTATTTATATGGTATTATTAATTCTAGACAGACTATACTCAAGTTATGTTTAAATGGTTTTTTATTTATACACCCATCAATAATTTTTATTCTTATTTATTCATAATAGATTCCTCTTTATTCATAGCCTTACTGATTATATAATCCCAACCCTTTATTATGTTTTATTTTTCTCAGGATATCATGTAAGGTTAAGTAGGGAGAATAATGGTGATCTCAAAGCATTTACTATATTTTATTTTATAGTTTCAACTGTAATGTAAGTTTCATGTATGTAATATGAATTTAAAAAACTGCTAAACTAATCAGTCCTTCTGTATTTGATTCATTGTAATCATGCTAATGTAATAAAATAATTCACCAGCTCTAGGATTTTGGGGTCAGGGTGTTATAGTTGGTATCAAGGGAAATTTAGTAGAATCCTTTGAAACTATATTTAGAAAATATATATTAAGGAACATAACCATAAGATAAAATTTAAAGATAAAAATTGTATAACATCATAGAATTTTATTAAGGAATATATTAAGTGGTTATTCCTATAAATACATCCATTTATAGAAACTAAAAGTAAATGTAGTTCTATAATAGATGTACCTAGGGATAAAAACGGTAATATTGTGCGTCAGGCCTAACTCGGCGTAACCTGGTACACAATAACATGACTTAATGCACACCTAGTTTGAAACTCCTAGGGGAGATTATTCGGATAATTCACACTTTCTTTACAAACCATTTTAAGGATTTAAAAGTAAATGTGTCCCCAAAGAAACTATTTTTATGATTTTTATATTAGATATTCATATATTTTTTAATTTATGTTTTGTGTTTTACTAGTTGAAAATTTTACATTATGATTTATAACCTAATATAGTGTATTCTATTGTTTAGAAATAGCACCTAGTGGAAGGAATGGAAACCTTACTAGTGCATGTGATCTGACGAATTAGGATGATAACGAATTTTATGAAAATAAGTTAATATTTTTAATATTAGTGGTCTCCCAAACATTTTCATCATATAAGGAAGTAATATCATATGATAACAAAGAAGATAATTAATTTTCTAAGTATTATGAATTTGTAAGGAAGAACAACAGGAAGATAACGATAGGGAAAAATATTGACAAAGGGAAGAAGAGAATGAAGTACTTTACAACATGTGATAACTATGGGAGGAGAAACCATGGTATATGATTAAGAGAAAAAGATTTCGTTTGAAGTGTATAGAAAAAATCCATCATTATCAAGTTTGTAAGGGATGGAAAGAATTTTACAATCTTCAATGCTTCCACTGTAAGGATATGGTGCACTAGACAAGAGAATTCACCAAACATCAAGGGAATATTCCATAAATAAAGTTAATGGATAATGGTAAAGATTATGATATTACCATAGATGGATAAAAATGATGTCTATATTGAATAATTATCTAATTTGAGTATTTTATCAATGATATACTAGTTATATAAATTTTGGAAATAAATATAGAATGCACTGTAGTACGTTTTCTTTAAGGAGTTGAAATCATGAAGATTTTTATTATGGTTTTTAGGTGATAAAATATTTTTTATTTATAATAATATCTACGTAACATTGTTTGGATAATTATATGGTAAGATTGATTTTCAAAATTTAGAGAGCTTTTTTGGACTGTTAATTTGAAAAGAACTATTTTGGATGAGTCTCAAGGTTGGAATGTATTAAGTTGAACATTGTATATTACTTATTGTGGTAAAAAAATTTATTTAATTTTGGATATATTATTTTTATTTATAGAATATAGTTTTAAAAAAAGTTATAACCCGTAGGTCAGGTGACAACTCATCGTGTCTGGAAAGGTTGAGAGACTTGAACCCATAACTTAAGGGAGAAAGGGTGAATCACCTACCAATGGCCTATGTGATATCCTAGTTAGTATAAAAAAGATTCATTTATTTAAACGGTATTACAAATGAAGTATAAGTTTATTTTTTATATCCTTATTCTATGAAAATATATGTAACATTGTTTGGATAATTATATGGTAAGATTGATTTTGGAAATTTAGAGAACTTTTTTGGACTATTAATTTGAAATGAACTATTTTGGATGAGTCTCAGGGATGGAATGGATTATTTTTAACATTGTATATTACTTCTTGAGGTTAAAATTTTTATTTAATGTTGGATATATTAATCTTATTTATAGAATATAGTTTTAAAAAAATTATAACCCGTAGGTCAGGAGACAACTCGTCGTGTCTGGAAAGGTCGAGAGACTTGAACCCATAACTGAAGGGAGAAAGGTTGAATCACCTACCAATAGCCTATGTGATATCCTAGTTAGTATAACATAGTTTCATTTATTTAAACGGTATTACAAATTATGTATAAGTTAATTTTTTATATCCTATATTATTAAGATAAATAGAATATTTTTTTAATTTTATTATCTTTTGAAGAGAAAGATGAGTTGTGGTAGAAATTGATTAAAGGATGAATATATACTTTTTAGGTAAGTATGTTTCCTTATGTTTTTATGATATGAAGTAAATGAATTATTGAACCCTAAGGAAAATATCATGAATTGAAAAAAATTATCCTAGTACTTTCGTTTCCAATGAATCAAATGGCCCTCTTGATAATCAAAAAATTATTGCATTGTGATTATTAAATTTATCCTGAACAAGTTCTATATCACTCTCCATCAGAAATTTATGATTTAATATGTCTTCCATGTCCATGTTTTCGTAGATCTAACCCTAGTGAGTTATATCTCTATCGAACTTCATACTTCCCTTTCTTTATTTTAAAGTGGATGTTTTATAATCCCTTATTATAAAGTGACATTTCAATAAAATTATTTTTAATAGTCTGACTTTCATTACTGAAACAAATTCAAAAATTGTGTGGAATAAATTTTTTAAATGAAGGGAAAATATAAAACCTCAATATTTATATCGTATGTATTTTGTTTTTTAGATTCAATTTCTTTGATAACTTACAATGTAAACAACAACAAACATAAACAAACAACTAAATATTATTATTTAAATTTTAATAAAAAAATACATTAAATTATAATTTATGACTATTATTAAACAAATTATTAAAATATATGGTGAATGAATAAGTTTCCAATTAATTATAAATGAAAAAAATAAACCAATTGAATAGAAAGGAAATATTTTAATTTTTATGATCCCCAAGAAGTTTTGTCACTATAAATTAAATTAATTACAATTAGTAAATTATATTGATAAAATATTTGTGTTATATTTTCTATAAAATATTTTTTATACTCATATAATATATTTTATTAGAATGAGATATGAATAATCCTAATTTTATGCATAAAAGCCTATATTTCTCTAAAGACAGTTTTACCTATTTTAATGGAGAGCCTATTTTAAATCATGTTTTCAACAATTTTACATATTATATTTGAAAAACTAAACATCATATTTGAAATATTAATATATAAATTTAATTTAGTTATGTTTTTTTTAAATTTTTCTGATAAACAACATGTTTTAATTAATAGTGATGAATACTAAATTTAATTGAAAAAAAAAATTTCATCAAAATAATTTATAGTATTAAATTATAATTTTGATTGGTTTTAAAGTATAATTATATTATTTTTTTAACATTTAATCCAATTTATTTCATTTTAGTCAACTTCACATTGGATTTTTATATAAAAATATTTGAATCTTTTAAACTTTTTCACTTTTACAAATGTGTTTTCTCACCTCGTCAACGAGATTAATTTTAAACTAATTACTGCAACTTGTGTGTTTTTTATGTCAGAAAAAAGGATACCATTTTCTATATAAATGGATCCAAATAATGTTATTTTTTGTATTTTATTTTTGTTCATCTGAATTGTAAATTTATTAATATTTTTATAACAATGATTAATGGTAAATCAAAAAATTAAAGGTACAAATTATATTAAATATATTGTAAAACTACCCTAAAACTTGTCATAATTTCATTAGATGAGTGCTTTTAGACCAAAATAATAATTATTCCAAAATTAAAACCTTTTATGCCACTTGGGTAAGAATATGAAATTTATTATATTTTATTTACAGATATGTTAAAAATATCTTACTCAAATCTGTAATAACTGCATCATTTTTAATATAGGGTTATAAAAGAGATAAATTTGACCATAAATAGTCATTTAAAATTTAATAAAATTATCTTCATCTTAATAATTTATTTTTAATTTTTATAGTTGATATATTTTAATTAAAGACATTAATAATAGTGATTCACTAGTTGTTTAACTAAATGAAATATCAAATAAATGATTTACAAATATGAAAATAAATATAATTTTACATAATTAAAGAAATCCAATAATTTTATATATAAAATATAAATTTTAGTTATATATTAGAAGTGTGGGTTCAAAGGTATAACGTTTTTATGAAATTTTAAAAACAAAAATAATGAATAGTATCAAAATTAGAATAAATGATACTTTAAAATAAATAATATATTATTAAATGAGATAAAATTCATAAAAATAAATATTTTATCTAAATAAAAATAATATGGTTAAATATTTCATAAATGATCCATTTAGGGTTCTTTATTCATTTTACAGTAACTATATTAGCCCTAGAGAGTAAAAAAGCAAGTTGTTATAGTAAGAGTTAAATGGTTTAACTAAAGGTTAAATCCAAAAGATACAGTTAATACTGTGACATAAACATGTTTAAAAATACTTTTTTGAGATTATTTTTGATCATACTCATCATATATTATAAATAACACACTTTGGAGATTTTTAAAATTGAAAATCAATTTATATTAATATAATATTTTAAGAGTTTTCTATAGTGTCCCTCCCCTCTCTTATAAAAGGGAACCTCCTCTCTCACATTATCACACAATATTGAGAATTATATATAAAAAACCTACTCATTTATCCTATAAATATTAATATCTATGTTGTAGAGGTCATGGTCTTCTAAAAGGACCAGCCCTAGTGTCCCTAAGAGGAGATCTAAATAAAGTCCGTGGAAGAAGTGGTAATTGTTTTACCAACACATTCAAGTTATTTTCATCTTATAATTCATATTCTTATGTTGTTTCCATACTAAAATAATAACTCTAGTATCATCTAAATTATTATATTTTCTTATGATTCTGGGACAACCATATTCCTCTTTTTATCCATCCTACAAAAAATAATATCACCTTGTGTGTATACAAGGGACTTACCGTCTCCATGATTTTGTGTAATTTGTTTTTGATCACCACTTTATTTGGATGATTATAATGATTAATATAGTGTAAAAAATAACAAATATAGCATGATATTGATTTTTTTATAATTAATATATGATCTTATTTCTTACCATTTAACCATTAAAATAATGATATCGTCACTCGTGCGTACGTACGACCTACTGTCTTCACGACGTGATGAGATTCATTCTCTGAGTTAAACATTCCATATTTATTATAATAGTTATATATAATGATTTAATATAATATTTTAAAACATAATATTATTATTGATATGAATAAAATTTATATTATTCATATGAAAAAGGGCTTACATGACAAAACAAACAAAAGAAAATGAAGTAATTAATACCCAAAACAAGGGTAACAATGAAATATTATTAACAAAAAAAATATGGGAGGATCATATATGATATCAAAAATATAAATATAGTTTTTGAATAATATAATAACATTATTTAACCACTATATTGGAGGTTAACTAACCCTTAATTTAAGAAAAGTACAAAGTAAGGGTTATTTCACAATCTAATTATTATCTGAAATTTTTTATACATAAATATTTACTAGAAAATATTTATCACCAATGTCCATGTTTCTAAAGAAAATTCCAAAATATTTTTTCTATTATCATAAATTTTTTTAAGTGTTTTATCCAGGATTTAATTTTAATAAAATGGTTTAAAATGAATCTTTATTTGTGTTTCAAAATGAGGTACTATATGAATTTTTTGAGAAAAATACAAAAAGAATTATAATTTTTGACTTAAATGAAAAGAGTGAATTTTACTGATGTCATGATTCCATGATGATTTTAAGATTCGTTAAAAAGTTCAAAATGTTATTTTCAATGGAAAATTTTTCTTTTAAAATTGTGTGTCCTTTTATATAAATGATTTCAGTGTAAAAAATGGATATTTTTCTCAAGAGCTTTCAATATTTTTAGAGTATTTTCATATATGTCAACATCCTTTGTTGAATTTTATTCTTCATTCAGATTGATCTATTAAAAAAATCATCTAATATATTTTATTAAATGTTTTATGATCAGTTTAACGGTGAATGTTCTATTTTGATACCATTCTTGGTTTATGGTTTAATTATTTACATTTTGTATGTTAGTTTCAGAATTGGAATATTTAGGTTGATTACATTTCACCCTTTTCATATGATGAATGAATTAGACTTAGTAAGTGATATGTGAGTCCTGATATATCCCTTAGATACTTTAATAGGTATAATGAGATAAACTAGTTTCGGTATTGACTTATGTATCACTCGTTTCTATATGGTGTTTTGGCTGAAGCCTTGATGGCATGTTTATGAAGTCTCACATTATGCACTCTCCTTTTATGTGATTAGTTATTGACATTCCATTTTATTATTCGACTAGTAGAATCCATGGTTATGTTTTTGACCTCATTTGATTATTTATGAGGTATTATTAGTTCTAACCATATTATGATCAAGTTATGTTTAAATAGATTTTATTTTAGGTATACACCTTGACATAATCTTTATGTTTATTTATTCATAATAGCTTTTATTGTATGATTACCCTTACTGAGCATCTGAGATCATCCCTTTCTTATGCTTTATTTTTCCCAGGATTCCAAGATGTGTATTATGACCGATATATATGGTTAATCTAGAAGAATAATGGTACTCTCAAAGGATTGACTATATTGTATCTTACAGTTAAAAGTTCAATGTAGGGATCATGTGTGTAATATGGCTTTCCAAATATTAAAAACTAATTATACCTTTGGTTTTTGATTCCTTATAATCATTCCAATGTAATTAGATAATACACCAAATTTAGGATTCTGGGTAAGGGCGTTATAGTTGGTTTCAAAGGAAGTTTAGCAGTAACCTTGGAAAATACATTTATAAAACATATAGTAGGGAACATAACCTTAAGATATACTTTCAGGATAATCAAATAAGAACATACTATAATTTTGTTAAGGTAGATATTATTTGTATCTTCCTAGAAATACATCCTTATCTGGACACTACTATTGGATGTGGTACTAAAACATATTTTCCTAGGGGTAACAACTCTGACATGGTGCATCGGGCCTGACTTAGTGTAACCCGGTACATGACAACATGCCTTACTGAACACCTATTTTAACACTCTAGGGAGGTATTATTAGTATAATTAACATTTTATTTACTAAAAATATTGAAGGATTCAAAATAAAATATGACCCCAGAGAAACTATGTTTAATATTATTGGATTAGTTATGCACAAATTTTTTAATTTTTGTTAATAGTTTTAGTAATTTTAAATTATATATTTTGATTTATAATCTAATATAGTGTCTATAATTATTTAGAAATGGTTCCTAGTGGAAGGAATGAAAACCTCAACAACGCACATGATCTGATGAATAAGGATGAAAAAATATTTTCTGAGCTTAATCCAATCTTCAAATATAAATAGTCTCCCAAGAATTATCATTGTATGAGTAAATGATATCATATGATAAGAAGGAAGAGAATGAATTTTCTAAATATTATTATTTTGGAAGGAAGAACGAGAAGAGGGGGATGCTAGGGAAAATGATGGATACATGGATGAAGGGAGATAATGTTTTTCCCACATGTGATAATAGTGGAAGGAGGTCCCAGGGTATTTTCTTAAGAGGAAAGGAATTTTTCCAGAAGTTTGTAGAAAAAGGAAACCATGTCCATGATTGCAAGGGACAACAGGAATTTTACAATATTAAATTATTCAATTATAAGGATATGGGGAACTACGCAAGATAATTACCCAAATTGCAAAGGAATATTCATAAAAAGAAGCTAATGGATCAGGGTCAAGATTATGATATTACCAAAAATGAATAAAAATGTTTCCTAGATTAAATAATTTTTTCATTTGAGTATTTTATCAATGATGTAGTTATTATATGAATTATGGAAATAAAAAAGGATTGTACTAAAATAATTTTTCTTTAATTATTTAGAAGAATGAAAATTTTTATTAAGGTTTATAAGGCGATAAAATATTTTTTATGTGAAAACAAAAGCTACAATAGATTATTTAGATAATTTTATGTTAAGATTGATTTTAGAAATTTAGATGCCTTTTTGGATTGATAATTTGGAAATAAGTATTTTTGTAGAGTCTTACGGTTGGAATGGATTAAGTTGAAAATTGGATTTTATTGTTAATGGTTAAAAATCTATTTTATGTCGAATATATTAATTTTATTTCTTGAATACTATTTTAGAAAAAGGACAACTAACAGGTCGGGTAATAACCCGTCGCATCCATAAAGGCAATGAAACTTAAAACCTCAACTGAATGGAAAAAGGGTGCATCAAAAAACCATTAGCCTATATTATATACTAGTAGGTAAAAATACTTTCCTTTTATATAAATGGTAAGAAGTATGATTTATAAGTTAATTTTTAGATCCCTACACGATTAAGATAAACATGATTTTTTTAATTTTAATATCCTTTGGAGAGAAATATGATTTGTGGTAGAAATTGATTAAAGGATGAAAATATACTAGTAAAGAAAGTATGTTTCCTTATGTTATTATTATATGAAGTAAATTAATTCTTCAACTCTGGGGAAATGATATTGAAAAAGAAAAATTTTATCCTAGTAATTTCATTTTCGATGAATCAAATGGTCCCTAAAATCATCACATATTTATAAAATTGTGATTAATAGCTTTCTCTTGAATATGTTCTCTATCACTATCAATAAAAACTATATTGATATATTTATCTTCCTCTCCATGTTTTCTTGTACATAACACTAGTGAGTTTGATCTTTGGTGACCCTCATACTTCCCTTTCTTTATTTTAATGTGGAAGTTTTTATCACCCTTGTTCTGTTGTGGGATTTCAATAGTAAAACCCTCATTAAAATACCCGAATTCAAAAATTTGGATGATGAAATTTCTTAAAGGAGGGTAGAATTTAACACACCCAAATTTTTATGGTATGTCTTTTGTTTTTGTTAAATTCAATTTCTTTGATAGCTTATGTTTCATGAAACAACATGCTTAAAAAACTTAGTATTACAATTTTAATATTACTTTTAAGAAATTCCCATTAAATTAATAGTTATGAAAAGTACTAAATAACTTATTAAAATATATGTTGAATTCATTGGTTAACAATTAATTATAAATTAAAATATAAACCAATTGACTATAAATGAAATATGTTTATTTTTATGCTCCCAAAGTCATTTTGTCTTAATAAATTTAATTAATTACAATTAGTAAATTATATTAATCAAATATACCTATTATACATTCAATAAAATATTTTTGATATTCATATAATATATTTTATAGGCATAAGATATGAACAAACCCAATTTTATACATAAAAGCCTATGTTTCTCTAATAGTAGTTTTATTACCTCTTAATGGTGAAACTATTTTAAATCCAATTTTTAACAATTTTATATATTCTACTTGGTAAAATAAACTTACTCTTTTGAAGAATAATATAAATATTTACTTTGGTTAAATTTTTGGTATTTCTATCATAAGATTCATCTTTTGATAAATAGTGAAAAAACACTAAGTTTAATTGGAAAAAAAATGTTCATCTAAATAATTTATAGTATTAAATTGTAATTTTGATTGGTTTAAAAGTATAATTAGATTATTGTTTTTATTTAATCCAATTTATGTCATTGAAATCAATTTCACATTAAATTTTGATAAAAAAACATTTCAAACATTTGAATTTTTTCACTTTTAAAAACTCATTTTCGCACCCCGTCAATGGGATTAATTTTACATTAATAGCTATAACATATGTATTTTGAACAATGAAAAATGGATTCCATATTTTTAATTAGTGGGTATAAATTATGTAAATAATTGTATTTTATTTTTTGGAATATTAAGAGTAACTTTAGTAATATTTTTATTACCATGTTTAAAGATAAATCGTTCAATTAAATGTATAAATAATATTATAAATATTGTAAAGTTATACTAACACTTGTCCTAATTTTATTGGATGATTTATTTCTGACCAAAATCACCCTTAAACTGGAAATTGTAACCTTTTTATTCAACTTGGTAAATAATATAACATTTATTATATTTTATTTAAAGATAAGCTAAAAATTTCACACTCATATTTTCAATAAGTATTTTTTTAATGTAGGTTTATACATAAAATAAATTCAACTATAAATATTAATTTTAAATCTAATAAATTTATATTCATAATGATAATTTATTTTCAATTTTTAAATAAAAAATAATTAAAGTAAATTCTTTCATAATAATAATATAGTGGCTGATTAATTAATAGAAATATCGAATAACTGATATTAAAAATACGAAAACAAATATAATTTGACCTAATTAATGAAATCAAAAAAATTATATATAATTTAGAAATGATTTTTATATCTTAAAATTTATGGTTTGAATTTATCATGTTTTTATGTTATTTTTAAGAAGACAAAAAATGGATAATACCAAAATTGGAATAAAGGATACATTTAAATAAGTAATATTTTATTAAATGATATAAAATTCATTAAAATATAAATTTTATCCAAATAAATATAATAAGGTTAATTATTTTATCAATGATCCATTTGGGGTTCTTTTGGAATTTTATAATAACTATATTACCCCTAATGAGTAAAAAATACAATTTGTCACGCTAAGAGTTAAAGGGTTTAACTAAGGGATAAATGGAAAATATAAAGTTAATATTGTTTCCTAAAAATGTCTAAAAATTGTTGGTTGAGAGGATTTAGAGTCATAATTGTCTTATCTTTTAGATAACTCACTTTGGAGATAATTAAAATTGAAAATAAATTAATATTAATTTAATATTTTGATAGTTTCCTAAAGTGCCCCTCCCCTCTCTTATAGAAGGGCACCTCATCCCTAACTTACTTACACAACATTGATACTTCTATCTTTCCCAAATCCTAACCATTTCTAATAAAAACATTCATATTGATGTTCTAGAGGTCCTGGTCTTCTAGAAATACCATTCTAAGCATCTCTAAGAGGATATCCAAAAGAATTCCATCGAAGAAAAGGTAAATGTTTTACCAACTCATTCAAGTTATTTTCTTCTTATACTTACTATTTATATTTTGTTTCCATAAAAAATAATAAATAAAGTATAATATATGATGATATTTTATTATGATTACGGGAAAACCACATTCCTTCTTTTATCTATCCCATAAAAAACAATATCACCATGCGTGCGTATATATAACTTATCGTCTCCACATTGCGGTGTACTCTGTTTGCCATCACCAATTTATTTGTATTGGTATAATGATGAATATAGTGGATAAAATAATAAATATGATATTATATTTATTCTGATTAATTAATATATCTTCAAATTCCTTACTACTTTACCATTAAGGGAATTAAATCGTCGCTCGTGCGTGCATACGACCTACCGTATCGACGATGCAATTAGATTCATTATCCATGTTAACCATTCCATAATGATTATAAAAAATATACATGATGAGTGAATATAATATTTAAAAAATTAATATCATTATGAATATGAATAAAATATATCATATTCATAAGTAAACGAACATACACGACAAAACAATCAATATAAAATGAAGCATTTGGAACTTGAAACAAGGTTAACAATGAAATATTATTAACAAAATGATATAATTGGATTGTATATGATGTCATAAATATAGATATAGTTCTGGTATAATTTAATAAAATTATTTACCCATTATATAAGAGGTTAACTCACCCTCAACTAAAGGAAATTTCAAGGTAATGGTTATTTCACAGTCTCTTTATTATCCAAGATTATTTATACCTATGTATTTACTGGGGAATACTTATAATCCATTTCCATGTTTATTATATGATTTTTCATAAATATTATTAATTTTATCCTAAATAGTTTAATTTCCTCTACCCAAGTTTTAATTTTTATAAAACGGTTTGAAATAAATATTTCTCTCATTTTCCAAACGAGGTATGTTATGACTTTTTCAACAAAAATACAGAAAGAGTGATTGTTTTTAACTTATACCGCATGAGAGGATTTCACCTCCATCATTATGATTTTATAATTTTAAGCTTAATCTGAAAGGATAAAAGGTTCTTTTAAATGAAAATTAATTCTTATAAAATAATGCGGCCTTTTAAATAAATGATTTCAATGTTTAAAAAAGTGGTATTTCTCTTAAGAGTTTTCAATATTTTTAGAGTATTTCCATCTATCTCAACATACTTTGTTAATTTTTTTGCCTCATCAAGGTTGATATATTATGATATCATCTAAAATATTTAATTAAATGGTTTATGTAACACCACAATATTTCATAGTACGTTATCTCTTCAAAGTAATTCAAAAACTTGCACTACACGCAACACCGAGTTTGAGCGCACCATGACTTACCAAACTAGCAATTCGAAAAACGGTTATGAATAGTATTAACTGAATTTTGAATTTTATATACTCCATATAATTTTATGATCCATATTATCTGTTTCTTAGACATAATATAATAAAAAATTCATTTTTTTCAGATAAATGAAGTATTTTTTCAAAAAATGAAATTTTACGGCCTTTTAATGGAGAACCTTTTGTTAAAACCAATATTTGACAATTTTAAGTATTTAATTCAATTAAATTAAGTTATTCTTTAGAATTGGGACATAAAAATTTAGTTTTGACAATTTTTTGGTACTTTTCTGATAACTTTCATATTTTGATGAATAGTGAAAATACTAAATTTTAATTGAAATCAACTTTTTTAATCGAAATATTTTATAGTGTTAAATTATACATTTGAGTGGATTTAATGTATCATTAGATTATATTTTTATCATTTAATATAATTTAGGTCATTGGATGTAATTTCAAATTTAAACTGGACATAAACAAGTGTCAATCTTTTGATAGTTATTATTTCTCAAAAACACGCTTTTTGTTTTGACAATGGGAATTAATTTTAAATTAATTTCTTCCACTTACATGTTTTGAATTTTGAAAAATGGATTCCATATTTGGAATCAGGAGGTCCAAATTGTGTAATTAGGTAACTTTTATTTTTAGACGTTATGAATATTTACTTCAGTAAATATTTTATTTACCATGGTTAAAGGGTAAATTTGGTAATTAAGGGTAAACAAATATTATTACAATAATATTAAATTACACTAACATGTGTTCTATTCCTATTGGTTGATACATTTCCGACCATGGGCATCTTTAGGTAAATTTTAGGACCCCATGGAGCCACATGAAAGTGATAATGACACTTTATATTAATTAATTTAAAGTAATGTCAAAAATGACATAAACATATATCCTTTAGTAAAACAATTTTTAAATAGGGTTATATAGGTTATATCTTCAAATATAAATATTAATTTGAAAGATACAAATATTTTATACATCATGGTATTTGATTTATAATTTTTAGACATCAAATAAATAAAATTATTTATGACACAATAATGATGCAACAATTACCTTATAAATGAAAGATTAAAATAATTGATATTATAAATTTAAAAATAAATGTCAATTGAGGCTTTTGATGACATCCAAGAATTTTATAGATGAATATGACATGTTAGAGTTGATTCAATGTATTTTATTCGAAGTAATCAGGTTGTGATGACATTCACAAAAACCAAATACTAAATAGTGTCAAAATTGACATAAATGATGTTTTAAAACAAATACAATGTTATTAAATTATATAATAGTATTAAAAATATATGTTACGACCAAATGAATTATATAAAAATATATATGTTATTAATTAACCACTTAGGGTTATCTTGACATTTTATAGTAAGTTTATTAACCAAATAATATAAAAATACAAGGATACATGGTAAATGTTAAACTAATTAACTAAGAGTTAAATCTAAAAGATAAGGTTAATTTGCTGACCTAAAATTGTCTAAAACCTATTGTTTGAGATGATTTAGACCCATAAGAACCTAATACTAGAAATAAATTCATTTTGAGCCATTATAATCCAAATATTATTGTATAATAAAATAATATTTTATGTTTTTTCGAAGGTGCCCCTCACCCCTCTTATAAAAGGGAACTTCCCATTCTCTCAAATTCACACCTCCAAGGCCATTTGGCTCGAACAAACCCTTCCCAAATGTCTTCCCAACTTCCCTCACTTGAACCTAGAGGCCTTACCTTGATTAGAAAGCCAACCTAAAGGGCCCTTTTGTTCAAATTAAAAGAAAACACCCACAGAAAAGGTAATTATTTTATCACATCTTTCAATGTTCTTTTCTTCTTCCACTTTTCTTTCTTTATTATTTCCATACCAAAATAATAACTCCAATATCTTCTACATACTGTGATGTTATTATAAATATTGTACAACCATATTCATTATTATATCCATCCTATGAATGATAATGTCACCAAGAAAGTGTTTGTTCGACTTACCATCCCCACGCCATGGTGTAATTTGTTATTCAACACTATATTATTTGGATAGATATAATGATGACTAATATGTATATAAATAATGAAAATCACATGATAATTTCTCTGTAAAATTAATATACCATCCAATTTCAAACCTTTTAATCATTAAAAAAATGATATCATCACTTGTGTACGTACGGCTTACCGTCTCCACGACACGAGGAGGTTCATTTCCACGTTCACCATTCAACGATGATTATTAAAATATATGTTATTAATAAGTATGTAATATATGACATAATAATGTTACCATATATATATATATATGTATATAAATATATAAATATATATATATATATATGTATATGTACTTACATATATCTTATTCACTTACTTCCCTTCAATACGATATGAAAACGGAAACAATGTTTATGCGTACGTACGACCTACCATCTCAATAAACTGTGTTTTCCATTTCATATATCTATCTATTATAAATATTTATATTCTAAATATATATGATATATAAATCATGTTTTATATTCTGGAAGTATTTAAATGATGATCTAAGTGATACGATCAAGAATAACAAGTTAAAACATGTTTGATAAAGAAAGCGATTATTACCTGAAATGTTAATTTAATATGGAAATTATTATTAAATGGGTAGTATAAATTCATAAATGAATCATGTATGATATCCTAAATATTAATATGGTTCCGGTATAATTTAATAACACACTATGGTCATTATACATGCGGTTAAATTTACCCTCAATTAATGGAAATACTACGGAAAAAACCGTTATTTGCGACGGGCTATTTGCAACGAGAATAAATCCCATCGCAAATAGTCCGTCGAAGAGGTTATTTGCGACGGGTTGACGAACCCATTGCCAATAAACAAATATTTGCGATAGGAATATTCACCCCAACACAAAAAGTTACAGGCAGATTGGCGTGGTATAAGGGCCAAACCGCGCGAAACAGTATTTGCGACGGGTTGGCACCGCTCGCTGCAAATGCCGGGAGGCGGTAAGAACTAGTTGCGATGGGAGGATCCGTCATCGCAACTTGTTCGACCCCAGAGGGTATTTGCGATGGGACCTGTCGCAAATAAGAGACGGCGGTAAAAACCAATTTGCGACAGGATGTTGTCCCGTTGCAAAAAGTGTGTCAGCAGGTCACTTTTTCTGACGGGCCCCATCGCAAATAACCTTTTAACCGCCGACGGTAATTAATGTGGCCGAAGTTATTTGCGACGGGAATCTCATCTCTAATAGTCCTTTCGCAACTAATCTATCTATATATAACCCCTCCATTTTTTCTTCTCTCCGCCTGAATTTCTTGTTCCTCTACTTCTGTAAACTCTAATTTTAGAGTCAATTTTTTGAGAGTTAGTCTTTTTTATGAAGAAGTTATGAAGCCGCATATAATTATATGAGATCAAGTTTAAAGGTATTTATGTTTTATTTAATTTAATATTTATTTTTTTTAATATTAATTATAATTATTATTAATTAGTCATAATTACGTTAGATTTAAATTGTTTTTCATTAGTATTTATTTGTAATAATAAAATTAAATTATTTGTACTAATTCTTAGTAATTAGTAATAATTAATAATTGTTAATGATAATTAGTAATGTATATAAATAATTAGAAATAATTTGTAATTAGTGGCTGTATTTTGCAGTAATTAATAATAATTAACACTAATTAGTAATAATTATAAATAAATAGAAATAATTCGAAAAAAATAGTAATAAATAATAACAATTAGTAATAAATAGTATTAACTAGTAATAATTAGTTATAAATACTAATAAATATTAATAAATAGTAATAAATATGAATAAATACTAATAATTGGTAATAAATACTAATAAATAAAAATAAATACCAATAAATAGTAATAAATACTAATACATAGTAATAATTAGTAATAAATAGTAATAATTAGTAATAATTACTAATATATATATATTAATAAATACTAATAAATAGTAATAAATACCAATAAATTCTAATAAATAGTAATAATTAGTAATAAATATTAATAATTTTTAATAAATACTAATAAATATTAATAAATACTAATAAATAGTAATAAATACTAATAAATACTAATAAATAGTAATAAATACTAATAAATAAAAATAAATAGTAATAAATAGAAATAAATACTAATAAATAGAAATAAATACTAATAAATAGAAATAAATAGTAATAAATAATAATAAATACTAATAAATTCTAATGAGTATTAATAAATACAAATAAATAAAAATAAATAATAATAAATACCAATACATAGAAATAAATACCATTAAATAGTAATTAACAGTAATAAATAGTAATAAATAGAAATAAATACTTATAAATAGAAATAACGCGTAATAAATACAAATGAATACTAATAAATAGTAATAAATACTAATAAATAGTTATAAATACTAATAAATGCTAATAAATGCTAATAAATACTAATAAATAGGAAAAAATATGAACAAATAGTACTGAATAGTAATGAATAGTCATAATTAGTAATAATTAGTAAAAACTAGTAATAATTAGTAATAAAAACTAATAAATAGAAATAAATAGTAACAATTAGTAATAAATAGAAATAAATAGAAATAAATACTAAAAAATAGAAATAAATAGTAATAAATAAAAATACATACTAAGAAATAGTAATAAATAGTAATAAATACTAATAAATACTAATAAATAGCAATAAATACAAATAAATATTAATAAATAGTAATAAATGGTAATAAATACTAATAAATACTGATAAATACTAACAAATAGTAATATATACTAATAAATAGTAATAAATACTAATAAATACTAATAAATAGTAATTAATAGAAATAAATAGTAATAAATAGTAATAAATATTAATAAATAGTAATAAATAGTAATAAATACTATTAAATACTAATAATTAGTAATAATTAGTAATAATTAGTAATAAATATTAATAAATAGTAATAAATAGTAATAAATAGTTATAAATAGAAATAATTAGTAATAAATAGTAATAATTAGTAATAACTAGTCATAATTAGTATTAATTAGTAATAATTAGTAATAAATAGTAATAAATAGTAATAAATTGTAATAATTAGTAATAAATAGTTATAAATTTTAATAAATAGTAATAAATATAATAAATAGTAATAAATAGTAATGAATTGTAACAAATAGTAGTAAATAGTAATAATTAGTAATAATTAATAATAATTAGTAATAATTGCAATAATTTCAATAAATTGTGATAAATTGCCATAAATAGTAATAATTAGAAATAATTAGTAGTAATTAGAAATAATTAGCAATAATTTGCAATAATTAGCAATAATTTGCAATAATTAGCAATAATTAGGAATAATTAGCAATAATTAGCAATAATTAGCAATAAATAGCTATAAATAGAAATAAATAGCAATAAATAGCAATAAATAGCAATAAATAGCAATAATAAGCAATAATTAGAAATAATTAGGAATAATTAGAAATAATTAGCTCTAATTAGCAGTAATTAGAAATAATTTGCAACAATTAAGAATAATTAGTAATAATTAACAATAATTCGCAATAATTCGCAATAATTCGCAATAATTAGCAATAATTAGAAATAATTAGCAATAATTAGAAATAATTAGCAATAATTTGAAATAATTATTAATAATTAGAAATAAATAGCAATAAATAGCAATAAAATCAATTGAAATAAAACTTAATAAATTTTAATAACTTGGCACAATTTTCAATGGATCGAAGACACTCCTTTTGCTTGATCACTGTTCTCCTTCCAACTCTCACAGACTCAAAACATTATGAAAATTATGCTTCTACGTATGCATATCCAATGTCGTATGCATGTGTTTGAATATGCATTCATAGATACACATTTTTCATAAGGTTTTCAGGTGGTGACAGTTACAAAAAGAAGATTCATCGACAAAAAGGGGTTCTTTTTTCAAACATCTCATTTGCTTGCATCTTTTTTCACACTGAAATCCCAAAGTAGAATCTACTTAGAGGTATGATTATGCATTCTCGTTTGCAAAAGAAAGAATAAGTGTGTCTCCGAGCTGATTTTTCATTATGATTTTAATTTGAGAAAGTTGCAAGTAAATGAGTCGTCATCCAAAAGAGTAGTCGTTAATCCACTAGAAATTGTGTCACTCATAATTAATGGCAATTGTTAAGAAGTAGTTGTAATTATATATCTTCTTTTTTGGATAGTGTTTTTCTAATTTAAATTCATTAAAGAATAGTAATGATTATATATTTTGTAGTAAAATATGGAACAAGGAAGCCGAAAAAAGTCATTATTAGATGATCACGTTTTGTTAAATCAGCACAGAAATCCAAACGGTTTTGGTTTAAATCCTATATATATTGAGGGTGTTGAATCTTTCTTATAATTTTTATAATTAGAACCAGAATTTGTTTCCCAAGGCACAATTAATTGTCCTTGTAAAAAATGTGCTCTGAGAACGTTCGACACATTTGAAAATGTTGGGGGATATCTCTTGCGATTTGGTTTTCAACCAGATTATGTTTTTTGGTATCAACACAGAGAAAAAAGTTCCATAGAAGATACTAATAACTTGATTCTAGATCCATCATGTTTTCAAAAATTAGTACATGATGTTGCAGGTCCATCTGTTCAACAAACTAAAACTCATGATGCTATTGATTTAACTCCTGAGTTAGAACCATCTGAATTTTATGAGTTGTTGAGGTCTTATAAAGATAAATTATATCCTAGTTTCAAGATAAAAAAATTAGAAGTGGTTGAAAAATTAATGGCTATTAAATCAGATAACGACATTCTAAAAAGCTATTTTGATCAGATATTTTCTTTATTTAAAACACTATTACCAGAAAAAAATGTGTTGCCTACAAATTACTATGAGAGAAAGAGGTTGGTTCGTAATCTGGGCCTTAGTTATCAGATGATTCATGCATGTGAAAATGATTGCATCTTATATTCTGGTGAAAATGAGTCATTGGATAGTTGTCCCATATGTGGAAAATTGAAGTAGAAAAAAGCTCAACCTAGGAACTTTGGATCGATTCCTGTGAAATAGTTATGATATTTCCCCCTTACACCCAGGTTGCAATGTTTGTTTATGTCTCAGAACACAACGTCAATGATGTCATTGAACAAAAACAAGATTTCAACTGATAAAAGCTTGAATCATCTATCTAATAGTGATTCATGGAAACATTTTGACCGAATCTATATTTCTTTTGCTTTAGAAGTGCAAAACATGAGATTGGGTCTTTCTACTAATGGTTTATGTCTGTTTGGTTCTTGTGGTAGTCAGTATTCATGTTGGCCTATCTTTATAACTCTGTACAATTTACCTCCATGGATGTTGATGAAGGACCCCTATATCGTTTTAACCTTATTAATCCCAGAACATCTGAAAAAGAATATTGATGTTTATTTGAAACCATTGATTGATGAGTTAAATTCTTTGTGGGGTAATGGTGTTAGTACATATGATGTTGCTATGAAACAAAATTTCATAATAAAAAATAAATTGAAGTGGATGATTAGTGACTTCTGGTATATGAAATGTTATCTGGCTGGAATACACATGGTCTGAAATCATGTCCTTACTGTTTGAAAGACAATAAATCCTTTATGCCCATTAATGGAAAAAACCTTGCTATTTTGACTATCGTCGCAAATTTCTTCCAACCGATCATCCTTTTCAGAGGAACAAATCTCACTTCATAAAAGGCGCAATTGAAAGGGATGAACCTCCAAAAATGATCCTAGGTACAGAGTTAAAATCAATTTTATTTTTATTATCTCCCATCACATATGGTCCAACAGTAAACCAACAAAAAATTCATGGATTTGAGAAAGAGTATAATTGGATAAAACATATATTTTTTTGGGATCTTCCATATTTGTCTGATTTTTTGGTCCTCCACATGTTGGATGTCATGCATATTGGGATGAACTATTTTGATAATTCATTTCATACACTTTTGGATACACTAGGTAAGACCAAAGATAATTTAAATGCATGATTAGATTGTTCCCAAATTTGCAGATGACTGGAACTTGAACAGTTTCGAAATGTCGGATCATAGAGGTTAATAAAGCCAAATGTATCTTATACACTGTCCAATGAGAGTCTCTTATTATTTTGTTAGTGGATTTCAGATTTGAGACTTCTCGATAGATATGCTTCCAATTTGGGTAGATGTGTTAAAAGTGGTCATACTATCAGATTAAAAAGTCATTATTGTCATGTTATAATGGAAAGTCTTGTTCCAATTGGATTCATAGGTTTGTTGAATTCTATGATATTTTATTTGATAACAAATATATCATATATTTTTTGAGAAATTTGTTTGGTGATAATAGACTATGATGCACTAAGTAAACTAGAAGAAGATGTTATTGTCATTATATGTAAACTAGAAAAAATATTTCCGCCAGCTTTCTTTGACTCAATAGAACATATGATATTACATTTTCCACATGAAGATAAATGTGGAGGTACATTAAAGTTTCTATGGATGTACACATTCGAGAGATTCATGCAGAAATTGAAGAAAAAAGTATGCAACAAAGCCTCAATTGAAGGCTCAATTGCTGAATCTTATTTCCAAGAGGAAATTGATTTTTTATGCTCTCATTATTTGGAATCTTAATAACCCTCAAAACACATCTGCATGGGATAGAACGAGGGGAATACAGATGATGAAATGGACAATCAATTATCAGTTTTTAATCATCCAGAGCTTGGCTTTGGTGGAGTTCATGAATTATGGCTTTCAGATGATGAACATTACAGAGCTCATACATATGTTCTTCTCAACTATAAAGAAATGACATCATTTGTACTGTGAGTGCTTCAATCACTTATTCATTAATTTTTGTTACAATATGTAAAGTTATTTTATTTGTAGGTTATATGATAATCATATCAAGAAACAGCTTCCACAAATTACAGCAGCTGCTCTTGAAGAATGTCGATAGAAAATGTTTTCTCAATGGTTTCAAAAACTGAAAACATTAATTATTGATAGTTTAAAATATCAATTCAGTTTATTATATATTATATTGATAATTGTTTTAACAATTTTTAGGTGTCTCAACATGATGATAAAATTGATAAGCGACTATGTATATTGAGTAACCTCCATCCAAAATGGTTAAATATTACAATGCATATGTGGTGAATGGTTTTCAATTTCATACACATGCATATAGGGAATCAAAAAAACAATGAACAAGGTAGTTTTCGTTAGAGGATCAAATTATAGAGAAACTGAAGCTGAATTTTAAGGCATGTTGGATGAAATTATTGAATTGGGTTATCTAGGGAAAGATTACATAATAATGTTTAAATGTAGGTGGTTAGATACTGATAGAGGTTTGCATGTTTATCTAATTCATGGAATCATCGATATTAAATATAAAATTCTTCCTGCAGTAAATGAACCATTTTTACAGGCACAACATGAACATCAAATATATTATGCAAAGTAATATTCTACTTTAAGAGAACTGAGTGATTGGTGGAGCAAAATAAGAATGAAACTTGGAAAAATCAGTTTACTCAAACTGAAAGTGGTTCCGATAAAGTACAAGGAATTGAAAATTTTTAAGAGACTACTCAAAATTCATCCTTTTCACAAAGAGACATGAATATCGATGATGACACCCCACAATTAAGGGTTCATGGTGATGATGATGTTAATGAAGTTAGAAATGAATTTGAAATGGAAAGAGATGATGAAACTGAAACTCATATGGATATTGATGACGCCGATAATGAATATGAACACATTGGCATCGTCAAATATGAAGATGATGACGAAGGTGAACATTGACATAGTTAAATGATGGTTATAATCATAACTAATATATATCAATATATAATAGTTATTTTCAACTATTTCATAACGACAATCATTTTGTGTTTCAGATAAACCCTGATATAATTCATGAGTTGGAGGAGCCTAATCTACCTTTGTATGAGGAGTATTTGGGATCATATGACCCATACGACTACTAGCGGTTTAGGGGGTACACGGAGGGGGCGCATTCTTATGCGACTTATGATTACTGACCCTATCCCTGAGTGACATCAACATCTTGGTTTCGATCTACGCACATGGAGGTATGATAAGCTGTGTATTTTAGTTAGCTTTCATTAATTTATTTATATACTAATTATTTGATTATTTGTTCTTTTTTCACAGTTTTGCACATGTAGTTATTGGACAGGGAAGCGCTATCTTGCACAATTATTTTTCTCAGTCATGGATCACATGGGAACAGATTCCCATTGATGTGAAGCTTGGAATGTTTAATCATTGGATGGTATGTAAATAAATAATATTGATTTAGAAATTTATTTCATTAATAATTTGATATTATAAATTATTTGTAGGGTTTATGGTATCCCATCAATTATAGAATGCATGGCACTATCCACGAGGCATGGGCGGTGTCTATGTGTGAGAATTTCTGTCACTTTTTGCACAATTTCAGAAGGATAACCAATAAGAAAGTAGGAGCTACAGTATTTGATTAGTCATGTAGAGACCCCCCCCACTGACCAGAGTACATTTTAGCTCACATTTGGGATGGATTATGTTCACATTGGTTGAGTAGTAGATTTTATAGGAGGTCTTCATTGGGCCGGTAGAACCGGGGGAGACAGGTGGTGACACATTGAGCTGGTAGTTGTACATTTAGTATGCATAGAGAGCATTTGGTAAGTATATTTTTTAAATATTTTATATAAAATTACATATAAACATTTTAGTTTATATTCATATAGGCAGTCGAGCATCCCGATAATACATAGTACGATGTTTATCAGAGGATGTGCAGTGATCCAGCCACTAGAGAGATTAGAGGTGATCACCATCATTAGATTGCGGTTAGTATTATTTCTTTTTCAGATAGAAAATTAACTGCATATAATATTTTCCTTTTTTAATTTCAAATTTAAACTAAAGGAGTCATATGAGGCCACGACCACTCAGACACGGGCTGAGAGTCAGGATAAGATGACTGATTAGACTAGTTCTCACCATTTCAATGAGGCGGCATGTATGCAAGTGACCTGATATTCATTCGAGAAGGGCTGAGTAGTTGGTATCATCTCTCATTTGACTCCTGAGACTTATTATGGTACTGTTGGGATGTGGTCATCCATCTCGAGAGGAACTCATGGAGAGGCATCATTTTCTGGATCATAGTATTAGGAGAAGTTGCGAGCTCAAACTGAGCTTATAGAGTGTTTGTAGATGTAGCAAGAAGAGATGCTTCAGCAGCAGCAACAACACGACGAGGAAATGAGTCGATTCCAGCAGCAACAATAGCAACACAAGGGGGACATGCATCGATGGTAGCAAAAACAACATGAGGAGGACATGCGTCGTTGGCAACAGTAGCAGTACGATCAGATGGAGTAGTGGCACTGTCTAACTCATAGTTTAGGGATGAAATTTCCTCCACCATCTCCTCCATCTCCTCTAGCTCCTCCAAAAGATTACCCCCAATTATTTTTTTTGTTTTGTTAAAAACATTTTAATTGAAAATTTATTGTAATATGAATTATTTATAGTTTTTGTCTTTTATATTGGTGCGAATATTGCATATTTTTTTTATTTTTAATATTTTAATATTTTAATATTTATTATTAGTATTATATTTTTTCATATTTTGTTATTTTACTAATAATAATAATAATATTTTATTATTTTTTATATATATTTTTTGAATATCTTGAATTTTAATATATTTTATTCTTTTTTATTTTATTAAGTATTTGAAAATATTGATCATTTTAATATTTTATTATTTTATTATTATTTTCATAATATTAATATTATTTTTTTATTTTATTAAGTATTTGTGAAGGGGCCTTTTGCGATGAGGGGCCCATCACAAATAGATTATATATATATTTTTGAAAAGTTTTTCTGATGGGTTGCTTTACTGTCGCAATAACTTCTTACAATGGGAATGTGCCAAAAGGTTTGTAACATATAATATATTTGCAATGGGTTGGTGTCCCATCGAAAATACTTTTTGCGATGGGCTCATCGCTAATGGTTTTTGTATATATAATGTATTTAATTGGACATCTATTTGCGATAGGCCCGCTTCCTGTCGAAAGTAATATTTTTTGCGGTGGGACCGTCGTAAGTAATATTTTTTCGACAAGACCATCAAAAAAAATACTAGTTGCGGTGACATTTTATTCAATAGGATATTTACGATGGGACCCCGTTACAAATGGGTTTTTGCGACGGGATCCCATCAAAAATAGCTGGATTTACAGTAGTGAAAGTACAAAGTAAGGGTTAATTCCTAAATCTCATTATTATATGAGATTGTTTATATATATGTTCTTTACTGCAAAATATTTATTATCCATGTCCATGCTTCGTAAAAGAGATTTAAAAAATAATTTTTTAAGGTACTCTTTATCTAAACATCATTTTAAATATTTTAAATATTTATTCTTCTAAATATTTCTCATTAATGTCTATGCTTTCAAAATGGTTTTGAGGATTTATTTATATGGACATGAATGTTTTAAAATGTTAATTCCTTTAAAAAGTTTCAAAGTGGTTTGGGACACTTTGATTCAAAAATATCTTTTAAATTTCATCCTTTATAAATTGTGCGACTTTTAAATGATTTCATAAAAAAAGGGGTATTTCACTCAAAGAGTTTTACTAATCATTTTCTATTATATCAGCATCCTTTATGGTATATTATTATTGATTGAGGTTGATTTATTATAATATCATCTTCCATGTTGTATTTAATGAGTTATGATATGTTTTACTGTGGATGTGATATTTTTATACCATTCATGGTTTATGGATAAATTATTGACAATTCAAATGCTAGTTTTAATATAGATGTTTATGTTATATTTCAACATTTTTATATAAGGAATGCAATGGACTTATTAAATGACGGGTGGATCCCACTATACATCCTTGATGCATCAGTAGGTCTAATGAGATAAACTAGTGTCATGGCACAAGGCCTTGACAACAATTTTATTTATAGTCTTGGAACGATGCCCTAACTATGTGGTAATGATGTCCGCCATTATGCATTCCCACATTATGAAATAAGTTATTACATGTGATTATTAGACTAGTAGAATATCCATGTTCATGTTTATATAGTGATTTTTGATTTATTTTTGTATATTATGTTCATGTTTATGTTTAAAAGACTGATGTATTTATTATACATATTTCTTAAATGTTTATAGCGTCTGCTAATTTATTTACCCTTACTGAGCATTTGAGCTCACCCCTTTATTGTTTTTGGTTTTCCCAGGATTCGAAGAATTGTATTATGTTTGATATGCAGGGTTAATTTAGGGTAATAATGGCGTTCTCAGTGGATTATTAATGTTGTGTTTTATGTTAGAAAGTGTAATGTAACATTCATGTATATAATATATTTTCCAAGACATCTAAACTGATCGGTCCTTCTGGACTTTATTTCTTGTAATCATGCCAACGTATTAAAATAATGCACTGACTATGGGTAATTGGGGTCATGTCATTACAATTTATGAAAAGTTTGAATATGGATATGATATTTTGATACCATTCATGGTTTATGGTTTGCGTATTCATACTTCGTATGCTAGTTTTTCAATACGAATGTTTATGTTGATTATGTATTACGATCCTCATATGGGGAATGAATTGGGCTTAGTAAGTGATGGACGAGGCCCTTTATAGCCCCTCAATGCATCTGTAGGTCTCATGAGAAAAACTATCTTGGGTATTGGCTTCTGTATTGCCCATTTATATATATGATGTCTTGGGAGAAGCCTTAACAGTATGTTTATGATGTCTGACATTATGTATTCCCTCACTATGAAATTATTTAATGATATTCCATGTGAATATTTTACTAGTATAATATCAATGGATATGTTTTCTAGATCATGTTATTATTTATATGGTATTAATAGTTATGTCCATATTATACCCAAGTTATGCATACATGTCTTTTGTTTTTTTATAAACCTTTCCATAATGTTTATGCCTATTTATTCATAACAGGTTTCGATGTACACTTACCCTTACGGAGAATCTTAGATCACACCTTTGTTATGTTTTATATTTCCTAGAATTTAAAGATTTGTATTATATATGATATTTATGGTTAATCTAGGATAATAATGGTGCTCTCAAAGGATTTACTATATTGTATTTTATAGTTTCAATTGTAATGTAAGGTTCATGTATGTAATATAGATTTTCAAAACTGAAAAAATAATCGGTCCTTTGGGATTTTATTCCTTGTAATCATTCCAATGTAATAAAATAATGCACCGACTTTGAGTTCTTGGGGTCAGGGTGTTACACATATTATTTCATAATAAAAATACATTATGCCAAATGAATAGTTAACATTTAACAAAAAAGGATGTACTTTTGTGGATCAATAAGAGATACTAAGTATCCTTCATGATGCTACAATTAATGACTTAAATATTTCACTATAAAGATTAGTGAGAGGTTGTTCTTCTCGATATCATAATACCAAGTCTTAGAACTGATAATCATTTTACCAAAATATTAGAGGCTTTTGTATTCCCTAAATCATTTTTTTGTGTGAGGAGAGTAAAAAGAGATCATTCCATGGTGGCCAAATATAATATAAGTGGATTTCCTTATATAGACAACAATAAGACCTATAGGTGTAATAAGTAATACTTGGGATTCTAAAAGTATTCTTGACATTCCTCATCCCATCGGTAGGTGAATCCCTTCTTCATTTACTTCATGAATATAATATATCTTTTCTACTAGGTTAGATATTAAATTAAAATTTTAATTGAGATTCCCTTGGAGCCCACTAATTTATTTATGATTTTTTTGGGGTAAAATTTCTATGATTTCACTAGTATTTTATATATCCACCTTGATGCCGAGGTTGTATACCACCAAACCAAATAATTTCCCTAATGTTACTCCAAAAGCACACTTCAATGGATTTATCATCAAACCGTGTTTCTAGAACTTACGGAATATTATTTGAATATCCATGAGGTGATAACATCACTGTTGATATTTGACCAGTAGGTCATCAAAAAAAAAATTCCATGATTCTTACCAATAAGTGTTTTAAGGATATGATACAACAAACATTGGTAAGTATCTTCAATGTTCTTTAGTCCAATGTTCTTGACCTAATAGAAAAAGAACCCATACGTTTCTCTAAAGGCAGGGGATTCCCTATCTCCAGGAACCATATTTATCTGATTAAACCCTGAATACCCATCCATGAAAGAATGGTATTGGAATATAGCAGTTGCATCTATCTAAATTTATTTGATTGGAAATGGTAAATCATCCTTCATGTTGTTTCAATTAACGAATCTAAAATCATTATTGTCTCTTATCTACACATTATTTTTCTTAACAAGGATAATCTTGGTGAAACATTTTGGGTACATTACATCCTAAACAAAGTTTTCATTGTTCAAATTTTCAAATTCCAATTATAAATTAAAATCACGAGAGGGGTGAATCCTCTTGATAGCCTTCATAAAACATTGATGGTAATTAAGTAATCCTAGGTGATGTGTAGCCACATCCAGGTTTATCCAAGAAATTTCTAGGTAATTCCAAGTGAAAACATATAGACACTGATTCAGAAATTAAATATATATCTCTTAACACTCATGATACATAGTGGAATTAATCAAAGTAAGTCATGGGTCTTATTTCATTCACAGATTCAAGTACATAAGATAATCAATAGTAGTGGCCATGGATTCCTCAAATATAGGAGGGGGGTTCCCGAGGTCATGATCTTCTTCCTCTATATTTGGGTCTATGGATTCAATTTAAAATATGGTGGGTATGCCAGGGGAATCTTTTTCACCTTCAACATAAGAGGATTCATGAGAAGATACGTTGTCATTTAGAACTATAAGAGTTTCCAAAGAAATATTTCAGGGATGATTACTTTCTTTTTCACTTATACCAAGGGTAGGAGAGATATTGACATCCTAAGTTACATTTAATATCTCGAGGGAATCTTAGAATAATGCTAATGTCAAATGAGAATTTCTGGGTTCAAATAGAGATTTTTTCTGACTTACCATTGACTAATCCACTTCAGTTGATGTTATGATTATCATATGGACTTGGTCCAATAAAGATTGTGGTTCATGATACTTTTTGGGGATTAAAATTTCTACCTTGATTAGGTTTATAGGAAACACATATTCATTATTGATCATTCTCTAGGGTTTCATAGGGGAGATCCACAATCCATTAGGGGATTCAATCTATATACCATTATCCACAATTGCTTTCCTTCATTATTATTTAAACCTTCATCAGAATATATGGATTTTTAATACTTTATAGGGGAACTATCACGATGTAGTATGCTGACATTCCTAGAGATGAGGTATTTCAAGCATTGATGTAATTTTGACGTTACCTCAATGTGGCTATGTAGCTAAGTCCATTCATGAAAGAAATTATATCCTATGTCTTGATAGGTTACCATGAACTTAGAGTTATATATGAGATCACGAAACTAATCCTTCAGCTTGATCTTACCTAGTGGCATTTTTCACTCTTATCACACCCTTGAAAGGTTATCTTTTTCAAATATAAGTCCCCCTCACTATATCCCAAATTCCATAGGGTCTAAATCCGGATGAGTTTGATTATAGATCCATTTTTGATCAAATCCCTTTGTATTTTGACATTATCATGTTTTCCTAAAACATATTGGGGTATGATATATTCTTGTATAACTTTTTCCTAATCCCATTATATGAATGATATGCTGGTATGAAATTATGATTCATAGTCTCCACTCAGTAAACATTGTCTATAGTGAATTTTGTCTCAAACTCCCGGGGCCTCTAGAGGGCCCAGATGAGTGCCTATGTGAGTTATTTTGGAATATGGGGAGAATCTTGGAAGATTTTGGAAGGGGAAAACCCAAATATTTTATAATTTTTAATTTTTTTCCAAAGTTTTTTTCCTTCCATGTAAGGGTTTCTCCCTATTATGTGGCTTAAGAGAGGATGCGTTTGAGGTGGATGGGACTAGTTCTTGTGAAGAGGTCTAAGGAGAATCTACTTCATGTTTTTTAGGTCATTCCAACCTTTCCCATTAGCTGGGATGATAAAAAAATCACACCCCCAACATTTGATCATATAATATTACTAGGATTCTATGACCATTGTAGGTCTCTTAGGTCACCTCATTCTTTTTTGGAATTTCTGATGTGCTCTCCCATGGGTATAAATTGCATATATGGATTCTGTGAGTATGTGACATTCATATTAGATTCTAAAACACCAAGGTCCACATTGAAGAATAGATAAATCATAGTTGTAAGAGTATTCATTAGTAGAGAAGGAACCTATTAAGTGAAATAAATTAACAAAACAAAAAATGGGCTCTTTATCCAATGAGGGTTCTATTTCATAGGTTGTTTTCAAATATTTTGATTATGAAGGAAATAATCTTTTAAGAGTCAGATCTTATTCGATATCCAAATATTATTCTTTCTATTGTGTCTTTTCATGTGTCGGATGATTATGTCTACCTCTGAGAGGTGTATTGAATGAAACCTCCCAAGGCACTGAGATGGTGGTTGGTTTGAGAAGTTTTTTTTCTCTCTACGTGGAATGAGGTCATTTAATTATCTTTAGATTCATCCTTCAATAAAACTTATATCTACATCTATTTAGAAATTATTTCTATTCACCCCTTCTTTTGGTAGAGTGATAGTTACACATGTCACATGGGTCGGGGCATTTTCTTCTATCAATTATCAGAATCAACCATGCTCTGAAGGATATCATTGAAGTAAGCAAAGTCTCTGATGGTGTGACACAACCGTCTATAGAAAGATAAGTATTCTGTATGATTTGTAATGTTGAAAAAATTGGGTTTCAGGGGCTCTGATAGCTTGGGTAGGTTATTTTCCATAGATGTAATGAAATAACAGAGGACCTATAAATTTCCGAATAAATATACTTTATTAATCCATTACTCAAATCATGTATATACCTTGTCTCTTTATTATTCTATTAAAGGATGATTTAGTTGCTTCTACAATTCAATGAGAGGAACCATGTGATTTAGGGTTTATTTGGGGGCTTGAACATATATTGTTACCAGCTTGATCGTAATTATAGTAATCCCCACCTTTCCAAACATTTTTCTTTATTTCATGGGAATAGAATGTGATTTATCTTGGTTACACTAAATGGAATCTTATATACATTTTTCTATCTCTATGAACTCATGGAATCTATGAGGATACTTCATCCGGATCGAAGGTGTTTGAAGATCATCTTGAAAATTCTTCGTATAAAGTTCTAGAAATTTCTCTTATAAGGGAGGGATACTAAGTGAATAGGTTAAACCATTCCATCTATATATTAATACAGAAACCCTATGATTTTAGAGTTGTTGGAAATTTATGAGGTCAAGAATTTTCATTTTCCTTAACATGGAGATTAACTGATAAAGTAATTAATGAGAAAGGTATTTACATCCCATAATAGATCATGGTGGAAGGACATTGTACCAAATAAAGGTTTCACCCACCATAATCAGAAAAAAAAATCTCAGTTTGGTAACCTTCTATTAATATTTAGGACCCATCATCATTCCTCCTTGGGACATTAAATGCATAAAACAATAATTTGGGTCTCCCATGTCTTCAATGGTTGAGAATATAGGATTTCATAAATTCGATGAGGGAAAAGTGTAATCCCCCAATTCAGGATATGGATTATTTTCAGGATGAAAATGTTCACACCACTGATCCATGTATTCCATTCATGTATCTAAGGATTTAATAGTGTATAAGATTTATAGAGATACCATTTTCTTGTCCACCTCTTAATTATAAAGAGTGATCGAGGCATGATGAGGTGGACCCATTTTCATATCCCTATAATTCTTGATCCAAGATAGGACTAAGTGATCACCCTAATAGGGGAGATCATTTCTTTTTAATGAAGTAAATTCATGATCATCCTTACTTTCCTCATTAATTTAGACTAGTTTCCTAGATCTTGATCTAGCCGAATGCCCAAATTCTTCTATTGCAGGAAGATTTACATTCTCCAGATATGTGTTAGGAGAGATTTTTTTCTCTATATAATGATGATAAAAGTGGGAATGTTTCTCTTGAGTAGTTCATCATTGTTATATATAAACTTATTCATATAATTCTCATATTGTTTCAGTCATTTGGATATGGATATAATTTTGGTTCCTATAGGAGGTGAGTGGGATGTCGCCACACCTTTCCATTTCTCCTTGGAATTTCTCCACTAAGTAGGTGAAATTCATCATTTAGAGGTACATGGTTTTGGATCCTTCTCTGATTTTGCAGACGTTCTACCTAAGTTTGCATATCCAGATAACCTGCCTCACAAGATACCATTTATTCATTACATACCTATGTGTTTATATCTAGGTTTACATATTTTTTTGGATTGATGGTTATGTAATTTACTAAGTATTATCATTAAATCACAGTTATTCCATTACTCGTCACATAATATAGTGATTTTTTACCACTTTTTCCTTCTTATATGGTTTTATTAGGGTTATTTCTCTTATCCCTGGCCTTATTGGACCATTTTTTCTTATGATATTTATGGGGTTTGATTTCATTTTTGGTACGTTTCTCTTTTATATGTCTACGTATAGGGACCATAAGGGATTTTAAATTCTTTGTTATATATGGGAACCCAATGGAAAATATATTTTTCAATGTATGAGGAATTGATTAAAAGTTGGTTGTCGATATATACCTCAAAAACTAAAGAATACTGATTCATTCCTTGGTGATGATGTTGATAAAAATTCCACAAGTCATGTGGGATTGGGATGATTTTGGAGATTCAATTGGAACTTTATGATCCTATTTTAAGGAATTAATGATTCCATTTTAGGGTATGATTCCTCCAAATATAGAAATTAATATATAAATTCCCCTACACCTATGGGTTGGCGTTGGTCACGAACTGATACTGATTTATACAAGATCCTCTTGGGGTGTGATGAACATGGTGGTGAGGATTAAAAAAACAATTCCCTATCCCTAAATACAAGGGTTCGTTTGAAATCCCCACTAATATTTCATGGATTTTATCTGGGTTTGACAACTCTATTTGTGGAGGTAGTGGTAAATATGAACTCATCCTTATGGGTAGGTTTCACTCTGGGATGGCTGTTATGGCATATGATATTGTAATCCATTTGATTTAGTGAAATTGTACTCATTTATGATCCAAGTGTAATGGTTTTCCATGATGGGTGTAATTTTCTATAATAAACTGTCAGGTATTCTGCAACATTAGATTCAATATTTGAAATTCATTCTTATTTTTAGGGGTACGTTTTAGGAGTATGTAAGTGGTCTTATCCCACGGTTCGTAGTATCTTTTCATTTTTAAGGTGGGGGAGTCTCACTATATTGACTAACTGTCTGTGCGTCAACCAATATGCTAATCTCTCATGTGGATATGAAATTACATTATTCAATATCTTGAGAATGTTTCTGTTCTAGGGATGTAGTGAAGTGAGAATATCCATAAATTCCCCATCCTCATATATGGATATCTGATGAGACTTTAACTATCAATTGATGATTATTTTTGGAGCAATAGAGGAAATCATTCTATAAATTTTCTCTATGCATTTTCGTTCTTGGTTTTCAGGTGACAGAGATGGAAACTAGGTCTATTTAACAATAATGTATTTATACAGTATGAGGGTGACCCTCATATCCTGGATAGGGGAGAGTCTAGCCTTTAACAACTATTGATTCTTCCACATTTTATGGCATATGTAAGTCATATACTCCTTCTCTCGGTCATCTTGGATCTTATAGTTGAAAATGGATATGGTGAAGAACATGGTTGGGAACGTTTTTCCAACTAACTCTCTCTATATATCCATTTGATCTTCTTATTCATTTGAATTATATTCCTCCACCTCATCAGACCATAGAGGTTGCTTCTTTGGGTCACTTACTGACCGTGTTGAAGTGTTTTTGATATTTTGTGGGCAACTATATTGGTTTATCCTTGGTGTTTCAAGAACCAATTATATTAATGTTTATGGATTTTCCCACCCATCTATATGAAGTTTTCATGGAAAGGGGTGGATTTCCTTTTCTGAGAAATATCTTACCATGGGGAGGTTATCGACAGTAGACATTAGGAGTATAGTCAATGTGATAAATATCTAAACTACTGTAAGGAGGACTATCATGGTAATTATCACCTTATACTATAGCTAAAGTGTTAAAATTAACTTTTGGTTTTTAAAATATGCATTGTACATCCTCAAGGTAACTGGAACTGAGAAGAACAAGGATATGAGCAACATTCAACATCATGGACAAAATATGCGGACTCTCCTAATGGGTTTCAACTGGGATAAGATTATAATACATGATGGTTTATTTAATATGTTTATAACCATCATGTTCAACGGAGATATGATCCTACCACTAAGAAGTCGAGGGAGTATGCCAATGATATTCTGTATCATTGACAGAAATATGAGTCCATTTGTGCGTGGTTTTAAGAACATGTAGGTAAATCTTGGATGAATAGGAAGTATGATCCCAGTTCAAATATAAATTCCCCATCAGAATATGTTGAACGAACTATGGAATGGAAGAAGGGTTATGAGATTCCTCATATATATCCTTTTAAGGATATAGTTGTAGTCATTCATTGACTAAATTTGGGATATGAGGTTTCATTCCATAAGATTTTGGAATATGAGTTGCTTCATTAGAAAGAATATGAGCATGATGTAATTTTATTTCAATATTGTACATATGAACCTTAGTTAGAGAGAAGATATGAGAACAGTCATGTGAAAATAGAATTTGTTGATGGTTTTTTTGATAAGAATGTGAACCTTTCCCAATGAATGTTCCAAACTGAGCTGCTGAGACCCAGTCAGAATATGGATATGAAACATATCCTATGACTGAACCTTTATCGAAATATGTTGACAATCCTACTAGACAGGAACAATAATTTGTTCATTCTCTAGAGTATCCACTTGTTTTTACTAATCATGGTGATATGCTTCTCTGGTTGTTTGGATAAGGATATGTGTCTTACCCTGTATCTGTACTAATGTCATAATATGATCAAGGATCACTTCCTCTATTTCTAGAATATTGTGATACTTTTGAAAAGTGTTCCTAGGAATGTAGGCTTGTGAATTCTTAGTCTTCATGATATACTGTTGGATTTATTTGATCAAAGTTGGGATAAAATCCTAGTATTATACTCCTAGTGCAACTAAAATATGCTGACGGTCTTTATGAATTGAGGAATGAATATATGCCTCTCATATTCTTTGTATAGTAATATGCATGTGGACTTGATATGAATGAGTAGGGATGTGTTCTTGATCACTGGATATCTCCCAAATATGTTGATGGGATTCATTAGTGGAATAGGGATATGATCCCACTCCCCCTTATCCATTTCTTTATACTCTTAGTGATACATATTCGGTACTTGTGCATGAGTGTCCCGAGAGGAAATATTTTAGGTGGTTCTATTAGCGGGCAATTGAGGGGCACTGGATGGATGACGCTAGTGATAGTGATCAATAAGAACGCACATAAATAGATCTTGATTGGATATAGAGCTATAATAGACTCTTCAATACACTCTCCTAAGTTAAAGAAGGTGTTGATTGACATGTTGTGGGGATAATCTTATGAAGGTATTAGTGGTCTTAATAAGTTGAAATGGTTTCATTGAATATTTCCCTAAATTATATAGCCTTGTTAAATTCAAAATCTGGATACCTCATTATACTACATCAAGTTTCTTGATCATACCGTGTTAGAGGTATTCTCAAACAATCATGTTCTCCACCTGAAGATGATTTTTTCAGGTGGGTAAAATTATTTTGTAACCTGTATTGGCTACTGTTGTAGATGAGGTTCCAAAACATTAACTTGAAGAAGACTTGATCTCAGGTAAAGATATTTTTCATATAAGTTTTTTTCTATCGCAAAGCAATCAATGAATCAGGTAACCAATAAGTGCATCATCACAAGTGTGAAACATGATCAATATGCTCTATATGGGTAACATAATCTTACTTTATTGTTCTTGGTTTATGCATTTTTATCATAAGGATGTTTCATATTGAGAATTTCTTATTTCAAGGTAACCTTTTTCATGATTTATTATTAAGAGAGTTCATGTCGTTCGTACCATTTTTTTCATAGATTATGAAAAACGAACATGATAGAAAATGGTAAACTGATCATTTTTTTTGAGAGCTTCATGTTGGGGTAAATATTTTATTTCATCTAGATATTCTAGTTTTTAATTTGATTCCATGGTATTTAATATAATTTCACTCTCAATTATGTTGGTAGGATTTATCCATATAATCAACCAATGGTTCCCACAACTGTAAAAAATTTGGGCCTACTTTCCAAACAAAAACATTCATTGGAGGTTCAAGACCAATGATGCTTAGAAACTCATATTGGTTGAGATGATGGGGTTTGGGCTCATCATACACTTTTCAGAGGATTTCATGCCTATTATGAGACTCTCTTATAGATTTAAGATATATTCATTAATGTCTTATGGATCCCAATATAGGACTGGTTACCATAATAAGGTGATTGGTTGTTAAATAATTTTTTTTGTAAAGGGAGTTGTATTAATAAGACCATTTGTATGTATCTTGGGTTCTATATCCATTTATTGTTATATCTTACCAATGAGTAGATACTTGTATTTTGATGTCATATAAACACGCACTCTATAGCGTACATCCATCAAGGGAGGCTATTAGTGTTTTGAGGATGTAATTGAACCTTTATGATGTTGTCATATATATATTTTTTGTACAAGGAATAAAAACAAATGTTTTTGTTTTTGTCTAAGTTATGTAGTTTAGCATCATGGAAAAATGACATATATGAGAGAAATTAGGCACTCAGTATAGATATTGAGCATTAGGAAGGAATCCCACAAATCTTAATTAAGGATACTCTCCTTGTGAAGTGGGTACTCGGCTGAAGGTTTATGGTGGGGAGTTTAAATGGTGTACATCAATGTTTGTCTTCCGGACAAGGTTGACATGTCTTGGGGTGTCTTCTTGACATGTTATACATTTCATAGGGACTATTCTTGACAATTTTTACTTGTCAAGGATGTGTTTCCAACATTTCATGGTTGAATTCATGATAAGTATTACTACTACAATAATGGCCTTTAACAATGATAAAATAAACCTCTATCAACACTAAAAATGCATTGATAATTTGAGTGTGGTTAAATTCCTGATGCTTTTATCTATGATAAAAAAGTACTATTAAAGGGGGCCTTTAATAGAGCTAAAAAGTTTTGATAAATGCCCCACTGATAAAGGGTATATATATTTTTTTCCTATTCCTCACCCACCTCCATTCTTATACACTTCCCACCCCACCCCTTTATCAAGACTTCACGTACCCCTTTATCTGCACTTTCTATAATCCATCCTTCCCACATTCATCCCTTCATCCAGTGATTTTTGAACCCTAGACCTCCAACATATACATAAAATCCTTTTCCACTCTCCTATACTATTTTGTTTCAAATTATATTATATATATATTTATATATATTTCGTAACATTTTTTATCCACATATTTATACATATGTTTATATAGTAAAAAAATGTTATATGTAAATATGTTTAATTAATTATTTATTAAATTAAATTTTTATGTCTGAATATATAAAAAAATTGTATATATTATTATATATTTGATTATAAATAATATTACATTGTGAAAAATGATAAAATTTCAAAACCATAATATCAATATGAATTTAAGACCTAGGAATAAGTTCAGTCTCCACCAAAAAGGACAATAAGACCCCCATAAATGAGACTAAAATCCATTAGATGTTAAAAATCAGGGCATGCCAACTAAAAACTTAGTTTTGGATGCCTTCTAGGCCTTTTGGGAATAGATAAAAGTTACATAGATTTACTTGTGTCATGAAGGGCATAAATACCATCGCAATCTTCGATTTGATATGAGATAGAACTCAAAAAGATACTTGAATAAAATGTTATGGTAGTTTGAATCTTGAGTTATGCTTTCATCTTATTTTAGACCTTTTATTAATTTTTTTATTTTTTGTATATTCAAATTTTTATTAAATGATTGTTACTTGATAATATATATCAAATTATTAATTATTATTATTAATTATTTTATAATCTATTTCCACTAAATATCTTATATATTAAGTGTAAATACCAATTTACCTTATCTAAAACATATTTAAAAAAACATATATTACATTTATATCAATATCAATATATTTATATATTAATATATTATTTTTAATGAAATATTTTTTTGAAGTATACGTTTATCATCCCTTGTAAAAATGAGCTGATGGGGGGGGGGGGGTCTTTTATCAGTGTTTCTAAAAAAGCGTTGGTAAAACACCCCCCTTTCTTAGCACTTTTTTAAAAACGCCAATAAAAGACCCAATTTACCAGTTCTTGTAGAAAATGATGATAAAAACCCTCTTTAACAGTTCTAAAAAACACTGAAAAGGGGGTCTTTAACTATGTTATTATCTATCGCGATTAATGCACTAACACTGGATCAACCCAGTTTTTAATAGTGACTAAAGATGTCTTAACGTGTCCTGGTCATCTTCCTAACATATAGGGTGATGTTTGGACATATCTAAGGATAGTCACATGATCTAACTAAATAGTCATGGGACACTTCATGTGATCAATGAAGACACATCCAAGGGTGTTGCATGATCAAGGGTAACCTGTTGGAGTGCTTCAACATGATCAATCTGACATGTCTAAATTTTTTCTTGTGGATTTTATGATATATCTACTGGACATTATGTTACTTTTCTAACATGTCTGGAGGGATTCATGTGAATTTGATGACATGTTTGGGTAGCGTAGCATGATTTGAATGACATGTCCAAGTGTTATCTCATGACTAATAAATAGACCACATGAATATCATGACCCCTTCAAATGAAAATTAATGTACCTATCTTCACATAATTATTCTGTCTTTTATAGCCTTTATTTCATAAATTCCTCAATTATCATTAAGTATTAGCATGTTGATACCTCACCTGACCATGTTGACACATTCTAACTCCTTTACGTAATCTGGTAGGGAAACTAAAATTCCAACATAAGATCAATACAATGATCATGTGAAGCATATATACATTTCATGTAATCCCTTAATTCATTCCATGGGTTTTACCTGAGGAAATTATCTTTTAATTGCATGGATCTCCACTCCAAGAAGTTATTTATCTCTGATATTCTCCCATGTGTCTATTTTCTTTCAATATGGTAGAATTTATGTGTTTTAAAATTCTGGATCTACACCACTTCATACGACATGTAAATCGAATATATGGTCTTAAGTCGGTGGGGGATCATTCTATCACACACTTCTCATCAACCCATTATGGATCATCTATGGAATCATCTTTGTGTCAAGTGATAAACATCAATAATGATATAACATTATCAATTCCATCATTATTATCCCAATTTCCAGTAAAATAATTACACATATTAATTTTTACATGTCAATAGAACTTCTCAATATGAGGATGATATTTTTGGGAGTCTTTACGAGAACATAAATCCCATCGAAGAAAATTTTCACATGATAGAGAAATACATATATGAGTCCCATCATGATATTAAACTAGCCTCTCATATGCCCTTCATGTGATCAATCAAGAATTCTTAAGGGCCTTCACATGATCAGTTTCCTAATCACATGATGTGCATATCCACCTTCACATGAAAAAAAAAACATAACGTTTTCTCTCATGAGGGTGCCTAATTTATTAGATTTTATTCATTATTTTACAATAATTTTTATATTTTATCATTGGTTGTATATTATGTTGTATCATAATCAAATGGAAATTCCCGAGGGCCGTCCCATGATGAAGGTGACATATTGAACGATTTTTCATGGTATAGATGACATACTTATAAGGATCTTGTGTTATCTTTAAATTGATCATGTGATCAGTATATCCCTTCACCGTAAAATAAGTGTAACTTCAATAACATAAATAATCAACCTTATCCAAATTTTATTTTTCAATGGGTTTTAGTTGATTTTCAAGCGCTTGTCAATTTTCATGTTTCTTGATTGAAGAAACTCATCTAATGGTGGTTCACATAACTATAAAAACTTGTCAGAATGTATTCACGTGATGAATTGGATTTTTGATGGCGTATTTTATGATTATAATTATTCCTTCAAGGGTCTTTACAAGATCATTATCATATCATGTGGAATGAAAAATAATATCGTGTGATATTCATATAGTCTTGAAATCACTTGTCTTCATGGGGTCATGCGATCCACATAACCTTGCCGCATAATCTCTATATGTAAATGATACTCCTTATATTATTTTTTAGATAAAATAATTCATATTCATTTGGTATTTCTTGGATCCTAAAATTTATTATTCTCACTTGGAAGGAGTCAAAAATTACCATCCACATCCTTTATCAGGATGGATTATGATGATGATGATTTATGGATGATTGTATGAAAATCATTTCTTTTCTACTGGTTAACTATGTTATGATCAAATCTATATGAATCGCATTTCCGTCCCATGGGATATGATATGATGAAATGATGGAATGAAATTTTTCTCCTTTTTATGAGTTATGATATAATTAATTGATAAAGGTTTTTTGGGGGTATATTTATTATTTATGGTTATGTGATGGGAGAACCTGGAATTGTATATCCTTCCATTACATTATATAAATATTAATACCTAATGAGTAAATATGTTATGCATTAACCTGAATTAATTTTCAGAATATCATGCATAGACCTACATTAATTTCCATAAGTTAATTCATGGACATGGTTTCATGTCCATAAGTTAATGTGCTGATCTAGTTCCATGTGAATAAGTTAATACATGGATCTGTTTTCATGTCCATAAGATTATGTAAGGACTGGATTTCATGTCCTTTACATAAATAGTCAAACTGATATTATTTATACATGTTCATAATATTATAATGTTATGTTTTTTTTTTCATATTCTAATGTTTAGGATATTATCTCATGGTTCATGTTTGATTATTGATGATTATACACTATTATGGCTTTTTTATTCAATTATTAAAAATTGTTGTTTGTTGACTCATGTTTGTTGATATTTAATTGATTAGTTATGAATTTATTATACTATGATCATATTCTCATACCCATATGCTTACTTTTTATCATTTATTCATATTTCATATATTTAGCCTTTCTGGTCATCTAAGGTCACCCTTAATTATGATTCCATTTTCCCTAGGTTATAGAGAAAGATTTTATGAATTTTACTCCTATGAATGGTTCTATAAGTGGTATATTTTTATGAAATAGTAGTTTATGTATCCATGTTCCTAAAGAGACTAAACCTCTATAGTTTTTGGAGGGATTTTAATTATATGTAATGAATATTCATCTAATAAGATATAATACTTATTTTTGTAATGTTTTGGCCACCTCAGTTGGAATGAAATCTTAGATTTGTTATTTTTGGAAATATATATGAGGAGGATTTAGTAATAAAACATAGGATCATCATAATTAAAGGATAATATCATATGTTATGGTAAACAATAGATTGATTTTTTCCTAGAAAATGAATCCTTATATAGATACTAGAAGGTGGATATAGTTATAGAACAAAATCACCTACATGTAACAACTCTTAAGGAGGTATATTATTTATTAACTTGATAAATACTGAGGCATGATGAGTGGGCATCAGACTGAACACCTAGATTGACACTCCAAGAGGATATTATTAGGTTAATTCACATTTCAGTTATGAAACATTATGAAGGATTTGAATAGGAGATGACCATATATGAGCTAAGTAAAACCTAAGGTTTAATAGATTGAAAATATGGTTTCATGATTTAGACATCACATGAATGGGCTTTTTATGATTATATGATTACTTAATACTATTTCTCGCACCATGATTCTAGTTTTAGTTAATTAATAAAACCAAGAATAATTATGTTAAAGTTGAATGTGATGGTTAAAGAAATATCCATCCTCATGAGTACCCAAATAAAATTGGAGATGGAATGTTAATGATTTTTATTATGCCTAACCAGACATCTTTTTATATGATTAATAACCTTATCATATGTGAGTTTCCTAATAAATCAAACAGTATAAAAAATGTAGTTTCATTAATCCAATGGATGAAACAAGATCTAGTTTTATACATAAGAATAATTTTGGAAGAAACACTCAAGTTAATTTCTAAAAGGAATGAGAAGATGTTTTATGTATTGAAAACAAGGTCATAAAGAATCTAATTATCAATTAAAAATGATGATTTCAATGAAGGGTAAAAAATCAATCTAAAGTAACATTTATTGTTCAATTTCTTTTATATAAGGGAGTTGGGAATCATCCAGAAAAATTACTTAATACAAGGGTAAACTTATTGGGAGCTATCCTTAAATGATCCATAAATTGGATTCATTAGACAAGAATTAATGTTTTGGTATTCCTAGAGATCCTTTTTGTTAATAGTTTTAGAGAATTATGCCATAAACCTTACATAGATAAATATTACATCAAAATGTGTACACTTCCACTTAGTACCCCTTTTTCTGACCATAATAAACATATTTTAAGATACAAAGAGTTTTCTTTCAATAATAATTCTTCACTATTTTCATGTTGAACTCATCCATGTCCCTAATAATCCTAAAAATATTGTGATTTTGAAAAAAATTGGGATGAGAACAAAAATGTTGGTAAGGTACATATAAACATAAAAAAATAAAGTATTTATTCCTTGAAAACTCATAAAAAAAGATTCCTTTTTCAAAATAAACATTGACCATAAAATAAACATTCTATGAAATATGAAATCAACATAGAGACCAAAATATTTTTATAAAAAAAATAATAATAAATATTAAATGAAAAATAAAATTCACAAAGGTTTATTTGTTATCATGAAAAAATAATCATTTCATTTTCAAAAATATATACATTTCACCCTTAAAAAGTACCATAAACTTCCCTTCATATATAAACTAATTATCTTACCTTATGAAATCCTAATATTTATATAAAACTTTATAGAAACAATAGAAAATAATGTGGGTAAATTGAGACATTATTTTAATTACACTCCTAAAACCAATCTTAAAAATAGAATAACATACTCATAAAATTCCAAAAATCTATTAGGATAAACCTAACCAGTTAACTCTGTCTTTTACCAATTACATTTGAGAGCTATATCAGGTTCACCCATCATCATAATAAATATTCGACACACTAATCATAAAGATATATATTGGGATCACTCTTCATTATAAAAAAAATCCAAATACCCATAACATAATCATAAAACACAAAATCTTACATTTTTTTCATTACACTCATAAAAATATTCTTTGCACCCATATTAAATTCATTTATATACATTAAAATATCCATTCAATTTAGAACACTTTTTGAAAATTCTCAAAACAATGAGAAAGATGTTTTTTATTTGAAGAAAGCAAAGAATCGTCTAATGGAATAAAGTCATCAACTAACATTTTATGTTTTAATAAAAAACACTAACACCATATATGTTTGAAGTAAGAATTATTTTTCCTTTAATCAAAATGTTATGTATAAAATATATAAAAATATTCCATTTTAAAACCATTGAATGAATTTAAAAAGTTACCTAAAAATCTACTTTATAATTAATTAATTTCAAATTAAATAAAACCATACTGTAATTTTGTGAATATGACCATTGAATAAAATATTTTCAAAAAAACATTAAAACATTAAAAATAGGTTTTTATTATAAAGGGTCCATTAACTCTAGTCTGACTCATCATGTATAATATTTATCTTCCTGAATAATAAAATTATTATTATTATTTACTTTTTAAATAATAATTTTTAGGTATATTATTCCATATATAGTATTTATTATCATTTTATATACAATTAATTAATTAATTAAGTTCAGATGAGATGTTTTGACCATATTCATCTCATATGTCTAAAATGACTTTAGAAAGTTAAATATGGCCAAACAGGTAATTGTTTCATTATCTAAATAATAATAATCATTTAATAACTATAATTTTAAATCAATTATAATTTCAAAACTAACTATTAATGATTTTTAGGAAAGATGAACTATGTTATTATCATAGAGACAGTAGATACGCATGAGTAACATTTTTGTTATTCAATTTCTATTATGGAAAGAAGTTAAGTATAATTTTAAATTTAAAAAAGTTTTATTATATCATAAATATTAATATAATTTTTGAATATACTTATATATATCATCCATGTTATGTGGTAATGAAAAATAAATCACACCGCTTCATGAATGTGGAAATCTACTCCTACGGACGAATAATGTAATAATTTAATAATCGATGTAAATATTGGAAAAAATATTATATATTATCTTCAATGAATTATAAATATATCCTATGTTTCTTATATATAAATTTAATCTATCATTATAACCATCTATTAGAGGAGGTGATGTAAAATGAATTACATCTGTTTTTGAGGAAATAGTTCATTGTACACACAAAGGATGGATTTATTTCCAATTTTATTGAAGAATGAGATAAATATAGTTTATTAAATTAACATAAAAACATATCTATATATGAAATATGATTATTTTTATTATTTCATCATGTTTCATGAATATTTTAAGGGGTTATAAGAGGATATAAAACAAAAACACTCCGTTAAGAGGATAGTATAAGAAGTTTCCTTTTATAAATGGGGGAGATGACACACTTGGAATTTAAAAAAAATAATAAAATATATAAATTTCCTACTCAATAAAAATGGATATATAATGGACCATTTCCAAATATTAGATAATATAGGGTCAAAATATGTCCATATAATATGATTTAGATATGTTTATAAGCCAATTTAACCCTTAAAACATTATTTTAGCCCGCGATAAACCAATTTTATCCTTAAAAAATTAAGTTGATCTTAAAACATAATATTAATTATTCTAATTCCAAATATTTAATCAATTTTTTCAAATTCTATTCATGGATTTTTCAATATTTTAATTAAAAATAAACCCGCCAAAAAATTAAAAAATGGGTTTTCAGAAATACGCCTTTAAAAGTATTAAAATATCTTTATAAAAAATTAACGTGTTATATTTATTAAAATATCATATATTAGATTATGTTTAATAAAATAGAACTTATTATATGGTAAATAATATAAAAATAAAATGTGAAATTGTAAAAACTAAAAAATAAAAGTCAATTTTTAATAAAAAAATATTTTTCTCTATTCTTTAAAAAATAAAACGTTTTAGAAATTATGAAATAGAATTACAATGATAATTTTAATGTGATGAGTTCAATATTTAAGTTAATTTTTCAACGATAAAATTTTATTATTTGGGAATCTATCTATTAAATACCATATAATGCATGAAAACCCAATTAGGTTAGAAATAATTTTTTTTTTCCATTTTAACTAAAAAATTACATAATTATATTATAATGAATATTACAATGTAAAATATAATTTATAAAAATTAATAAGACATAAAAATAATTAATCATAAAATTATATAGGTTATTACATTTGTCCCCATTTTTAAAATTTCTTGTTCATAATTTTATTCATTACATAAACAAGTGGCGATAGTTACCTTCCTTATATTCTCATGCTATTTCTTTAGCCATACGGTTTTTCCACAAAACTGTACCTCATAAGTCACATTATTCCATATAAATTTCTCTATGTGGTCAGGAATATATGTTTTTTCTTCCTATTATGAAAGGTTTTATTCCAACTGAACTACTTTAGGGCTCAAAACATGTGATGCATCTGACACATATTTTCTTAATAATTAAAGATGAAACACGTCATGTAACTAGTATAAACTTAGAGGCATGGAAAGTCAATATGAAATTGATCCAACCATCTACATAATTTCATAGGGTCTAATGAAACATGGTCTTAAATATCTCTTTTCACCAAAACATATAACACTATTTTATAGAGTAACTTTATGAAAAATATGATCACCTACCTAGAAAGAAAAAATCATTCGTTAGATTTTATACATAGGTTTTCTACCTTCTCTAACATATCCTCATGTGCAACTGAATTACATTTAAATTTTCAGACATTTATTTTTCCAATTATAATCCCAACAACTTTATTTTCCCAAATTCATCCCAACAAGATGGATCCTAAAACAAATTTAAATAAAATACATTAAAAGTTGCCATAAGTATATCATAATGAAAATTTTTATCATAAGGAATATAAACCAAAGTCAAATGTCGATCCAAAAATCCCTGATAATATATTCAAAAAGATCCAATCATATCATCTAATGTTTGAATCTATCACTCTAACTATCCATCAAATTGAGGATGAAATATCGTAATGAAAATTAATTCAGTACCCAATGACTTATGAAGTAATTTCATGAAATTATAGGTGAATCTATGGTCATGATTATATAAAAAGGAAAGAGGGACTCAAAGTAATAGAATTTTCATTTTAAAATAAATTTGAGAAAGGTGATCTAAACACAAATTATATCAAATGGAAATGAAAGGAGAATATTTAGTTAATCAATCAATAATTACCCAAATTGTATTATTACCTTGAGATGTATTTGGAACTACCACCCTGAAATCTTTGGATATATTATCCCATTTTGATTATGGAAATAGAAAATGAAGAAGAATCCCTTTAAGTAATTATTTTTTGGCTATAACTAGTTTAAAATTCATACATTTCACTGTAAAATAAGAAATATATTTATTCATTATTTCTAAAAATAAATTTTTTCAAATGTATCTATATATTTTGTGCTTCTATGCTGAAAAAAATTGAGAGATATCAGCCTCACTCAATAATTCCTTCTTCAACTTGGGGTCACATGAAACACATAACATATTTATAAATCACATAACACAAAATTTTTCAATATTAAGTTCATGAATCATTTGTTTCATAACCAATTAAGCCATTTTTATAACTCACAATCATGCTTCTAATCTTGCATAGTCTTGTATGACATAGTCAATTGTACTAACATTTGAAACACAGCATATGGAGTTTCTATATGCAAAATTTCAAATCCAAATTCATCAAATCATTAACCAAAGGATAATGTTGAAACCTTAGCATAGTTAATGATTCATTTTATTTTCAACATAATGAATCAGCTACTTTATTTTCCTTTTTTGGGAGGTAAATAAATGTGCAGTCATAATATTTTGTCAATTCCATCAACATCCTTTGTATCATGTACAACTTTTTTTAATGATTATATACTTAAATATTTTATAATCATCATATATATATATATATATATATATCACACATTAATACATAAAGATTTTGTTTCTAAAATTTTAATGAAAACACGTCATCCTCTAGCTCAAGTTCATGTGTAGTAAAATTCCACTCATGGGGTTTTAATTCATAAATCATAAGAAGTTACTTTATCATTATACCTTAAAACACAATCCATTCCCTTCAATGAAGTATCATTTTAGATAAAAATTTCACAAAGTTTTTAAATTTAGGCTAAAACTGAAACACTCATTAATATTATATTTAATTTCTTAAAATATTCATTAAATTCCATTATCCAAATGAACTTATTTATTTTTCTTGTTAAATTTGTTAGTGGTATAGATATCCATGAAATCTTTTAAAAACCCACTAGTAATATCCTGTATACCAATGAGAACAATGAATCTCAAAATCATTTGTAGGTATTTTACATTAATCAACAACTTGATTTTTTGTAGGACTGATAGTTATATAATATTAATTTATGTTATGTCTAAGGAATGAAATGTATTGTAATAAAAATTAAAATTTACTAAATTTTCCATATAACTTATTTTATTTCAATTTTTCTAGAATAATCATTATATATTTACCTTGATCTGTATAAATTTTCTAGTAAATACAATAATCATTCATAAACATAGCTTCCAATTTAACGAAATAATCCCAGAATACTCCATACATATTTAAATTAATACATTTATATAATTATTCAACCCAAAGGGCCTAAACACAAACACATAATTCCCATACCTAATATGAAACACAATCTTATGGATTTCATCTTCCTTCACCTTCAATAGCTGAACCAAAACCTATGATCAACCTTTGAAAAATACTTATCTTTATTGAGATGATCAAACTAGTAATAGATATGAGGCAACATATATATATATTCTTAACATTGATGTTATCTTATGATCTAAAATAAATAAAAAAAATCATAGTACCATATTTATTTTTAATAAAAATAGAATCGCTATATTGTGAAGTGCTAGTGAAAATGAAAATGTTATCAATAAATTATGACTACTAAATTTTTAATTTTAGATGTTTTACTTGATCTATTATATTAGGGGTTTTCGAAATTAGATTATCATTTGTTACTAATTCATTAATAAATTCTAATTTCTGATCAGGTATTATACTAGGAAACTCATTAAGAAAAAATCAGGATATTCTTTTACTATATTCATATAATTAATCTGAATAGTTCCTTTATTTTAAAAAATATAAGAAAGATAACTTTCATTTCTATATTTTTGTTGGTTCTTATCTTCTTTGATATGTTATAAAATGTATGAAATAGTTATTATATATAAAATATCATTTGAAAATATATCATTGGATCTATAATCTATATTAGCATGATAAACCAATATCATTCTATAAATAGTAACAGGAAGATCTCTGTAAATTATTTTTTCCTTAAAAGTATTGCCATGTGTTTTTACCAAAAGTAATAGCTTTATTTCTTGAGGTGAAATTTTAATTTTACCCTAAAATTTATCATAAATAAAATTATGTGTTTACCTTGAATAAAAACATATATTCGAACAATATAAACAAACAAGTAATGTACTTATAACCACTTCATTTGATGGCCCAATAATTGTCTCAGTAGTTGAAACAAATTTCACCACAACCTTATTATTATAGTCTTATTAATTCTTATCAAGTGTTTTATTCATTAGAAAAACACACATATAATAACCCTTATCATTACATTAAAAAGACCTTACTACATGTTTATCCAAAAATTTCTTTCAACAACAAATATCATTACCATTGCAATGAATGAAGACATATTCCCAACCATACCACATTATACGAACTTCTAAGATTTCGTAAGAAATTATACAGGGTTATTTTATCCTCTCTATCAAAAATAGAAAACCTAATTTTCTTAACATTCAATTTCATTGATGGACTCTTACCCATTTCCTTCCACCTAGATGTATTTCTCTTATTGTTTCCATAAAACACATGATCATCAGAAATCTGGATATCTAACTTCTCAATATATCAAACAAATTTCCCATATTTTTATAAATTCATGAGAGGCTAAATATATTCATTTTCATGGATTTTATCTTGATTAAAAGTTATTAATATTATTATCAATATCCCATATAAAATTTAGTGGGTACCTTTCCAATAGGTTGAAGCTTTCTTTGTACACGACCATTGAATGAACCTCGTTCTACCTAAATTCCCAGAGTTAATTTTCCATTTTATTATAAACAACCATTGGGAAATATTTATCAAGTAAAATATTCTTATATTTATCTAACTATAAATTTAATTTTTATTTTTTAAAATAATTTTAACAAAAAAGTGAGAAACCCCGAGTTCAAACACAAAATGAAATAGAAGAGTCATTAAAGAATAATTTAAGCCTGCCAGAATTAGTTTTCCTAAATAATTTCCAAGAAATGGTTCTAACCTGAGATACTGGTTTATCCATAAGAAGATATTTGAACCGGAATTCCAGCTTGTCCTAGGACTGAATATACTCATCTAGGATGATCTTCCCATTATTGAATCCCCTAACAAAGATCATGTCCTTGTCTATCCAAGAAAATTTCTCCACATTGAGAGTCAACCTCAATGATCTCCTCATTATATTAGTGGATTATTGTTCAGTATAATTGAGAGAAAAAACCTATTCAATCATCTATTCTTCTGAGATCCTGAGAAATTCCATGTATTTTTCTTGTGAAACAACTAACATAAACCTTTTTTCTATCTCCTTGTTTTTTAACTTCTTCATTGACTGTGTATCTATAGGAAGAGTCACGGGGGAGTAATCCTTCCTCTCATTATGAATTACATTCCACCCTTCCATAGAGGGCCTAACCGAAGAACCATTCAACTCATGAATCATACCCTTAATATCTTTATGAGCATTAGTATGTTGAAAATATGAGTTGAGGCCCCCATCTTATGGTTTAGAATCTCTCCCCATAAGAGTGTCCTCACCATCAACATTCTCATCATAAAACTTGTTCACCTCAACTGACTGCATGCCATTAGGGTGGTTTAGAAAATCTTGTTGTGTGACAGAGACTTCCTTAGGAGTAGAATCCCGAGACATCACCCCCTCTAAATTTTGTATCGGGTCAACCTCAAGGCACTTAAAATGATCAAAAACTCTAAAATTTGTACCGAGTCATTCCAGTATCACCCCACTTGTCTCCATCACCCAACCCGTACTATCTTCACTATGTGCAGATACCCTTGGATTTTATTCATCTGTATCACGTATATTCTTAGTATCTTCTTCTGCATTTACCACTTTCATTTCAACCTCATTAAGAGCCTCTGAAGTTACACTTCTTGGGTTTGCAGATTCAGTAATTAGTATCCCAACAGCTATATTAGCTTTCAACTTAGGGCCTACCAATCCCCTGCCCACCTGTGAACTTCATTGAGTAGGTTTCTTCAGACATGCATCTCGACTAGGCACATCTCAACTATCATAGCCCTTAGAATTTCCTCCTAATGCCCCGTCAGGCTACTGAAAAGGACAGAACTCATCATATGTTTCAGCATGAACCACCTCATATATCTACACACCCACTTGTCACTAGCTAGAGGACTGATCCATACAACTAGTCCCAAAGCTGTGATGTCTCGACCAATATTTATAGGCCATTGATGAATAACATAATCAATTACAGAAAAAACAAAATTACACCAAAATGGAAACACCAACTATCAAATACATCAATATTTCTATCCAATTTTGTTCCAAAGGAAATATGAATGCTTTTGTGAAACAGCTAATTCAATACAGACTCTTGGATTAACAAGATGACACACTGCCATGGTATGACTATTAGAGCATACGAACCTGCCTAAGAGATTCCCATGTATACTAATAATTTAAGGGTTCAAAAATGGTATGGGAAGATTGGGTAAAATCACCCAAATCTCTACTGAAGGGGATTTATGCTTCATGTGATAGTCATATGTCCACATATAGAGGTAGAATCCGGACACGTTGCTGTTGTGAGGAATACATAACCAAGCCCACATAATTATTTTTTTCAAGGTTGGGGTTGAATCCTCAATTTATTATTCATAGAAAATACCTCTTTAAACTGGGTAGAGGGTGACCCATTACATATCCTAAAGGCCCAAGGCCAAGTGGCCTAAATACAAGGCTTGAAACCCATTTTTTGGCCCAAAAGACCCCTCAGTGAACAGTACTGCTACAGTACCGGCGCTGCTGCAGTATTTTCACTACTACAGTACCTGCTACATTTCCTCCACTACTACAATGTCATCGCTGCTACAGTTCCACCGCTGCTACAGTACTGCTACATTACTGCTACAGTATCCTAAAAATTCACCCCTGCCCAGATTTGATCCTGGGTCTTTTGGATGCCAAGCAGGAGCCTGTACCACTTGGGTACAGGCTCATTGGGAATCCCTCATCATTAAATCCTACTACATTAAGTGGATCATGAAGTTCATGTTTTCAAGAAAACCAACATTAGTCCTAATGTGTAGATCCCACAAATCATAGATGAATCTTTAAAAGGTGTCCACTAATGGACTTATCTATGAGAATTGATCCATTAGAGTTACATTGAGAAATGTTAAATCTTTATAAAACTCTGTGACTGAAAATTGAATATTCAGTAATCCTTCATACAAATTGGGGAAATTAGGGTGCAAGGATAATTGTGGAAACAGTGGAAGAAACACAGGATTGGAAAAGGGGGAGAAGAAAGACTCCAATACCATGAAGGGCTAAGAAGGTCCCTCACCCACCAGTGGGGGAGGGACCGATATGGTTTCTTCCACCATCACAAAACATGAGAAGACATCTCTGAGCTCTCCTTAAAGAAGACCCACGTTTACCATATTTTCACTATAGTTTGAGGAGTTAAATTTATCTCATTACAAGGAATTAAAATCTTATATTTCTATAGTATTCTAAACAATTGACCACCATTTACCTGTTTCACCATGTAAATGGTAAGTAAAAAAGAGTTACCTTTTGATGATTTGGAGAAACCATCACCTTAAATATCTTTTCTAGATCTTTAATTGAGACCTCAATTACCATTTAGTCATATGATCTACTAATTTATATAGGGTGACTTCTCATAAAATGATCCATTATTGTGATGTTCCTCTTTGGTGTATTTAGTTTGTATGTATCATAGATACCACCACCACTTATAACTTATGTAAATTTACATATAATAGACGCAAACATCTCAATTATAATTTCATCCATTCTAGGATTATGATATAGAAGGATTTTTCCTCTTGGTTCCTTTTTACTTGAATTTCATTGTATCCTCTACAGAAAAAAAATTATGGATAGACATAGTTTAGATGAAGCAATATGGTAATCTTAAAATATTTTATCTTGTTAAAAATAAATTAGAATCAATTTAATGGGATTAAATTAAATTATTTTAGCCTCTAATATTATCAAATCCATCACTCTAATACCAACTATAAGAACATATCCTTAAAAAATATGAAAAATTGATCCATTTCATAAGAATTAATTTTCATGCATTGGATGAGATATTTTAGGTTTAGAGTTTTATATAATTAGGTTATCACATTTTTATAAATAAAAATTACATTAGAAAGTTGAAACATCCAATCAATATCCATTTTTCTATAATATGAAACCTTTAAGATATAATTTTTTTTATTTTCAGTAAATATCTTCACAATTTTTATCCATACCTTATCATTGTCCATAATCATCCTTAAAACAATATGGAAAACATTTTAAAACATAGGATGATGATAAAAAAATAGTAAGGGATATATAAAAATAAATAAAAGAACTCATTATTCCATGACTAATAATAAAAATTTTCCATTCAAAGAATAATCATTAAACACAAAATAAACACTTTCTTACCATATAAATCAACTTCTCTAACTAAATATTTTGATAGGAGTTTTATAAAAAATATTAAAGGAATTTTTTTTGTTCATAACGTATTATTTGAAATCCTAAAAAACTCATGATTTTTTGTTAATAATGTTATAAATTTTACCTTTAAGAAGTAACATAAACATACCTTTAAACTTAAGTTTATTATTATACCTTCTGAAATCATAATATTTATATAAAACTCAATAAAAAGCGTAAATAAATTATATAGGTAAATCATAAATACATACCTTGATAGATAAATATATTTTTAATAATGTGATTATTCATATTAATACTTATCAATTTAATGACTAGGTTATAATATATCATAGTACGTTTTATGATTCGTATTGTGAGTTAAGAAATCTACCAAACACGTAATCATGTTCTAACAAATTCCATCATAGATATGATACAAATATATTATTTTTATGGTAGAATCTTTATAAATATATTTTTCCATCCACTCGGAAATAATAATGTCACTAAGACCTATATGTGGACTACCATGTCCACACACCAATGTGTTTTTTTTTTCATTTCTGCTTTACATTGATTGTAATAAGGGTATATTTTATGAATATTTTTGATATTTTTGATAAGATAATTATTATTGAATGGAGAATTAATATTTAAATTTCTAATCTTCCATATATAAAAAGATGGAAACATTTATCTTTCATACATATGGACTATCATCTCAAAAAAGTGATGTGGTTCATTTTGTATCACCGCTTTATATGCGTGACTTCTCGGATCATTGTATCGGGTAAAGTTGATCGACCCACATGATGGTTTTGGTAGGATTTGTAGAAGTATCAAAGGTTTATATGTACTTCTATAACACCCCAATAATTTACAATATTTTTTTCATAAATAAATACAATATATTCTATATATTGTAATGTATAAAACACTGATTTACCTTTCGTTTCATGCAAGAGAGACTTTCTTCGGTATTTTTCATTATACGTAAGACAATGTTTTACCGAATAAGATTTTATTATTAAAATATTATTATTTAATATAATATAACATATTCATTATGTTGGAAGTTATTAATATTATTTAATAACTTATGAAAATATATAGTTTAATTTATTGGTTTCAAATTAATTACAAATTAATATAGAAACCAACTAAATATATGGGAAATGTTTTTATAAAGAATTATTTTTATGCTCACAAAGCCATTTTGTCCTAATAAATTTAATTAATTACTATTGGGTATTCATATTAATGAAATATATATGTTATATAGTAAATAAAATATTTTTTATATTAATCTAATTGATATGATTGGCATAAGATATGAACGAACTCAATATTACACAAAGAAAAATATATTTTTATAAAATTGGTTTTACCGCCTTTTAATGATGAACATATTATAAATATAATTTTTGATACATTTATATACTTTATTTGAAAAAATTATCTTTTTCTTTTAAATAGTTATATAAAAATTTAATTTGGTTAATTTTTTAATATTTTTCTGAATAGTTTCATGTTTTGATGAATAAAGAAAATTACTAAATTTTAATTCAAAACAATTTTTTCATCAAAATAATTTATAGTTCAAAAATATAATTTTTAATGGTTTTAAATTATAATTAAATTACTATTTTATCATTTAGTCCAACTTAAGTCATTAGATTTAATTTTACATTTTATATATAAAAATGTTTCAATCTTTTGCATGTTTAAACTTTAATAACCTCTTTTCTCACCCCATCACCAAGATCAATTTTAAATTAATTAATAAAAGCAATATATTTTTTATTTTAAAAAATGTATTCAATATTTGGATTCGTTGGTTTCAAATTATGTAAATACATTTTATTTATTTTTGGTTAAATGAATTGTGAACTTTAGTAATATTTTAATTACCATGGTTATGGGTAAATTAGATAATTAAAGGTTAAAATAAATTATTATTTAGCCTAAAACTTGTCATAATGTAATTAGATTAGTTTTTAACCAAAATCAACCTTAGGAATAAATTATAACATTTCTAAGACACTTGGGAAACAATATGACATTTATTATATTTTATTTAAAGACAAGAGAAAAATTTCAAACTCATAGTTTAATAAATAAATCATTTCTAATATAGGAGTATAATGATGGTAAATTATACAGTAACTAATAATTTTCAAGACAATAAATTTACATTAATTCTTATAATTTATTTTATTTTTTTACAAAAAAATTAATTTAATTAAAGACTTTTATAATAACGAGGTAGTAATTGTTTAATTAATATAAATATCAAATGAATAATATAAATAATAATAATATAAATATACTTTTACCTAATTAATAAAATAAAATAATTTAATAGATTGTTTATAAATTTTAGTGATATATTAGAATTGTTTGTTCGAATATATCATGTATGTATTATATTTTTAAACATACAAATAATGAATAGTATCAAAATTTTCAAAACTGATTCCATTAAATAAATAATATTTTATTAAATAATATAAAAATCCTAAAAATATAAATTTCATCAAAATAACTATAATAAGGTTAAATATGTCATCCATTATCCATTTTAGGGCGTTTTGAAATGTTATAGTAAATATATTAACCCCAAAGTGTAAAAAGAAAAGTTGTCATGGTAAGAGTTATAGGGTTTAAGTAAGTGTTAAAATCAAAAGATATTCTTAATATTATTCCCTAAACATGTATAAAAATATCATTTCAATGGATTTTGACCCATAATTATATTATCTTCTAAATATATCACATAAGATATATTTGAAATCAAAAATCAATTTATATTAATTTAATATTTTCAGCGTTCCCTAAAGTGACCTTCCCTTATCTTATAAAAGGTAACCTCCTCCCTAACTTACTCAAACCACATTGAGCAATATATCTAGACCAAAACCTTCCAATTTCTCCTAAAAATATTCAATGCTATGTTATGGAGGTCCTAGTATTCTAAAAATACCACCCATAGTGTCCCTAAGAGGAAATCCTAGGAACGTCCATAGGAAAAGAGGTAATTATTTTACCCACTCATTCATGTTATTTTCTTATTCTACTTCCTCTTTATATGTTTTTTTATACTAAAGTAATTAATCTCATATAATTTATATTATGATAATTTATTGTGATTATAGGAAAACAATATTCCTCCTTTTATCAATCCTATAAAAAATAATATCACCCTGCATGCGTGTGTATAACTTATCATCTTGAAGTTGTGGTGTAATTTGTTTTTCATCAACACATTATTTGGATGGGTATAATGATGAATATAGTAGATAAAATAATAAATATTACATCGTATAGATTATTTATCATTAATATGAAATCAAATTTGTTTCCATGTTACCATTAAGGGAATGGTATCATTATTCGTGCGTACGTACAACCTACCATCTCCACGACACGATGAGATTAATTATCTTTGATAACTATTCATGAGTGATCATAAAAAATATATATATATTGATTGAATATAATATTTAATGACTTAATATAATTTTTAAATGAAGAAAATATATCCTATTCATAATAAAAAGGACTTACATGACAAAAAAATACTAAGAAAATAAAGCAGTTATCACATGAAACAAGGGTAATAAAGAAATATTATTAACAAAACAGTAAAATAGGATTATATATGATATAATAAATATTAATATAGTTATGGTAAAATTTTGTTTCATTTTTAACAATTATACAGGAGTTTAACACACCCTCATATACGACATGAGGGGATTTTACCACCATCATGAATCTTTGATGTTTTGAAGTTATCCTTACAATTTAACAAAGTTATTTTTATGTAAAATGTTTTAATTTAAAAATACATGGATTTTAAATAAATTATTTTAAAGTGAAAGGGTATTTTTTTCTCAAGATATTTTTAACAATTTTATTACAATATTTTCATCTATGTAAACATCTTTTGTTGAATCATATGATTGGTTGTGTTTGATATCATATGATACAATCTATCTTATTTTATATAAGGATTTATGATCAATTTGATTGTGGGTGTTCTATTTCAATACCATTTAGGGTTTATGGTTAAATTATTCACATTTTGTATGTTTGTTTCAAAATATGAATGTTTATGTTGTTTATATTTTTATATGAGGAATGATTTAAACTTGGTAAGTGATAGGAGGGACCCTCTATAGCACCCCAATGTATCAGTATGTATAATGAGACAAAATAGTTTAGATTTTTACCTGTTATATATGGTGTCTTGGTCAAATCATTGATGGTTTGTTTATGATGTATGACATTATGCATTCCCTCATGATGAGATTAGTTATTGATATTAAATTTTATTACTTGGCTAGTAAAATATCTATGTGAATGTTTTTATGGAATTATTTGATTTATTATTTTCATATTATGCTCACATTTATGTTTGAAAGGTTATTTTTTTAGTTAAACACATTTATTTAAATGTTTATTCTTATTTATGATAGATTTTGTTGTGTTATTTACCCTTATTGAGCATCTGATCTTACCCATTTATTATGTTTTATTTTCCCATGTTTCAAAGATATGTATTATTATTGATATGCATTGTTAATCTAGGAGAATAATGGTGTTTTAAAAGGATTTTATAAATTGTATTTTATTTTTTTAATTGTAATGCATGGTTCATGTATGTAATCTATTTTATGAGACTGTTAAAATGATTAGTCCTTTGGGATTCAATACTTGTATCTATGCTAATGTAATAAAGTAAGTCACTAGCTATGGGATACTAAGGTCAAGGTCATTACATTCTGTATCAGAGAGTGTTGGAAAAGATCCTTGGAAATTATGTTTAGAAAACATATACTAGTGAAAATAATGCTAAGATATACTTCGAGGATTAGAATATAAGAACATCCTAGAATATCGGTAAGGTACAGATTATCAGGGCATTCCTAGTAATACATACCTGTCTAGATGATATAAGTAGATGTGGTTCTGGAATAGATGTACCTAGGGTTAACAACTCAAGAAAGGTGTGTCAGGCCATACTCATCATAACTTGATACACAAAAACGGGCCTTACTGCACACTTGGCTTGACACTCCCAGGGTATATGCTTAGGATAATTCACATTTTCTTTAAAACCCAGTATGAATAATTTAAAAGTAAATATTTACCCAAGGAAACTATGTTTCAGAAAAAGAGACTACATACACATAAAATCTTCAATTTATTTTAATAATTTGGCTACGTTTTTGGATTATACATTATGATATGATCTACCTTAGTATATTTCTTTATTTAGAATCGGCGCTTAGTAGAAGGAACTGGAACCTCACCAATTCTTGTGATCTAAAGAGTAAGAAGAATCATATCATTCATCACCTTAGGCCAATATTTTAAAGTAAAAAATATTCCATGAATTATCACCATATGAGGACATGGTATCATGTGATAACGGGACAGATAAAGAGTACTTTGACTATTACAGATTCAGAGGGATGCACAATAATAAGAGGATAGCTAGAAAAACATAAATATAAAAGGAAGTTGGGAAAAAATATTTTCAAACATGTAGTAATTATTAAAATAATCACCCTGGTACTTGATTAAAAGGAATGGGATTCTGGTAAGAGTGTTGAGAGAAAGGTAACTTTTCATGGGATTCAAAGGATAAGAAAAATGCTTCAAATGTATAACGCTTCAAATTCAAGGAGATGTGACTCTATTCAAATCGATGTCTCATGCGTCAATGGAGTATATGCCCAAAGAGGTTAATGGATCATGGTCAATATTATTCTACATCCATGTATTAAGAGGAATGATTATTGTTATTTTTTCAATAATTGATAATTATGTCATTTGTGTATTTTATGAATTATGTAATGGTTATAAGAATTAAGGAATATATAAGGATTGTACCTTATTAATTTTTTCATTAATGATTTGAGATTGTATAGTACCAACAAAGGTGACCTAGTATCAAGTTATAATTTTGGGAAAATATATTGTTAACGGAAATATAACCCTTAATATGTTACTAATACAAATATATCAATGTTGGAATAAAGAGAGTATTTATTTTAATAAATTAAATTGGTCGATACAAACTGCCTTGTAACTGATTAATGGTTTGATTAAAAAGTGGGTTATGCCACCATTAATGGATTTACAACATTATTGGATTTAGGAAGTATATACAATAAATTATGTTCTATTTAAGGAATAGGGAATCATTCATGTTTTCAATAAAGTTTTATGGTTATTCAAGTTATTACCATGATTCAAGAGAATACAAGGAGAAGGTATTCACATGTTTGGAATGTGACAAATAAGATACTCTTAATGATACCAAAATATTAATGACATATTCAATTTGGAAAATATAACAATTTATGAAATGATTTATGTTTATCTTTTTAAAAGGTTTTAGAGGTTAATGTATTACTTCACCCTATGATGGAACATGTTCTATGAAATAAAAATAGGTAAAGGCACAGCCAAAGGATAAGCTTGTGTTTATAGGAACATATCACTTAATTATATTCCTTGCATTCTTATAGAGTTTCAAAACTCCTCAACTCTTGGAAAAATATCTAAATAGAAATAAAATATTTAATTTTAATTTAACCGATGGTATTTTAAATAATTATATATTTATATATTTTAGTCCCTCCATTTATCATTAACCTTATTTTGATTGACGACCTCAATATCTACCAAACAATATTTACTATTTTCTTCCATGTGCATACCTATAAATTCCACTAATGTTCTCCTATTAAAATCCTAGTTTTTTGGTGACCTTTATATTTCCCTTTTCTACTTATAATGAACATGTGTTATTATCCCTATATATTATCTCATTCTTCAATGGTAGTATTTTGAAATATCAGATAACGTTTAAATTTTGAAGATGATATTTAATTAAGGTGGTGATAATGTAATGCCCGAATAATTTAAAATACTTTCCCTTAAGTAAATTTAATATATTCTATTAATTGTAATTCATGAAACACTGATTTATCTTGTGTTACATAAAATAGATACTTCTTCAATATCTTTCATTGGATGATGCACCAAGTTTTACTAAACAAGAGTATATTATTAAAAATATTATTATTTAATATAATATAACCTAGCCTTTTAGTTGGTAGTCATGAATATTATTAACTAACTTATGAAAATATATAGTTTAATTAAATGGTTACAAACTAATTATAAATGAATATTACAGTCAACTAAATATATAAGAAATGTTTTTATACTGAGCTGTTTTTATGCTCACAAATTAATTCTATACTAATAAACTAAATTAATTACTATTAGATAATGATATTGATTAAATATATATTTTATCTATTCAACAAAATATTTTTTATATTAATATATTAGATTATATAGGCATAAGAGAAGAACAAACCCAATATTATAGTTAAAGCCCGATATTTTTATAAATGTAGTTTTACGGCCTTTTAATGGAGAACCTATTTTAAATCCAATTTTTTATACTTTTATATACATTGTTTCAAAAGAAAACTTCTTATTTTAAATTAGGACATAAAAATTTACTTGGGTTAAATTTTTGATACTTTTTCTATAATTTTAATGTTTTGAGAAATAGTGAAAAAACTAAATTATAATTGAAAACAACTCTTTCATCAAGTTAATTTATAGTGTTAAATTATAATTTTTATTGGTTTTAAAGTATAATTATATTAGTTTTTATCATTTCTCCCAATTTAGATCATTTATATCAATTATACATTGAATTTATATATAAAAACCATTCAATCTTACAAATGTTTAAACTTTAGTAACCTATTTTCTCACCGCTTCAATAGGATTAATTTTAAATTAATTCCTACAACTTATGTGTTTTTAATTTCTAAAAACTGGTTCCTAATTTTTAATCAGTGGGTATAAATTATGTAAATATTTTTCTTTTATCTTTGGGCATATGAATATTATATTTTATTAATGTTTAAATTACCACAGTTATAAGTAAATCGTGTAATTAAAGGTGTAAATAATATTATTATTTACCCAAACACTAGTCCTAATTTGATTAGATGAGTCGGTTTCGACCAAAATCTACTTTATACTAAAATTAAAACCTTTTTAATCCACTAGGGAAAGAATATGACATTGATTATATTTTATTTAAATATAAGTTAAAAATTTCATACACATATTTTTAATAACTAAATAATTTTTAATATAGGGTTATAAGGAAGCTAAATTCTACTACAAATAGTAATTTTAAAGATAAAAAATTTACATTCATCATGATAATTTTTTTAGTGAAGAAATAATTTCATGAAATAATTTTAAAATAATGATGCATTAATTGTTTATTTAATAGAAATATTAAATAAGTGATATTAAAAATATGAAAATAAATAGAATTTTACATACATAATAAATAAACAAATTTTATAGACAACATGAAAAATTTACTGAAATATAAGAAATTTTGGTTATATGTTATCATTATTTCATGATATTTTTAAGAATAAAAATAATGAATAGTATTGAAATTGACATAAATGATATTTTAAAATATATATTATTTTTATTAAATGATATAAAATTAATAAAAATATAAATTTTGACCACATAACTATAATAATGTTAAATATACAATCAATGATCAATTTTGTGTTTGTTTTGTATTTTATAGTAATAATATTTACCCTAAAGAGAAAGGAGACAAGTTGTCACGATAAGAGATAAAGTGTTTAACTAATGTTTAAATCCAAAGGATAAGGTTAATATTGTGTACTAAAAATGGATAAAAATAATTTTATGAGAGTTTTTAGACCCATTATCATCTTATATTCAAAATTAACCACCTTGGAAGTATTTAAAATAGAAAAACAATTTATGTTAGTATAATATTTTGAGAGTTCTATAAATTTCCCCTCCCCTTTCTTATAAAAGGGAACATCCTCCTTCACTTCCTCACACAAATTTTAGCCTTATATCTCTCCGAAACCCTATCATATATCCTCCAAAAATTCATAGATTTGTTTTTGAGGTCCTAGACTTCTAATAAAACAATCCATAGTTTTCCCAATAGGAGACCCAAAGGAACTCCATCGAAGAAGAGGTAATTGTTTTTCCAACTTATTCAAGTTATTTTCTTATTCTACTTCATATTACTATGTTTTTCCACACTAAATTAATAAATGAATTATCATTAATATTATGTGATGTTATTATGATTATAGGACAACCACATTCCTCCTTTTATCCATCCTATAAAAAACAATATCTCCATGCGTGCGTATGTACGACTTACCATCTCCACAATGTGGTGTAAATTATTTTTCAAATTTTTTTTATTTTTATGGAAATAATGATGAATATAATGGATAAAATAACTAAAATTACATGATATAGACTCTTTTTAATTAATATTCCATTAAATTTCATACCACATTACCATTAAGAGAATGATATCATCGCTTGTGCGTACGTACAACCTACCGTATCCACAACGTGATGTGATTCATTCTATATGATAACCATTCGAGGATGATTATAACAAATATATATTATGAGTGAATATAATATTTAATAACTTAACATAATTATTGATATGAATAAAATATATCCTATTCATAAGAAAAATACTTACACCAGAAAAAAACATAAAAAATGAATCACTTAACACCCGAAACAAGGGTAATAATAAGATATTATTAACTAAATGATATAATAGGATTGTATATGATGTTATAAATATGTATATATTTCTGGTATAATTTAATAAAATTATTTAACCATTATATAGGAGGTTAACTCACCCTCAAATAAAGTAATGTACAAGGTAAGGGTTAATTTCATGATCTCTTTATTATTTGGGATAGTTTATACGTAAGAATCTGCTATGGAATATTTATCATCCATATCCTCATTTAATAAAAATATTTTCCAAAATGTTTTTAATATTATCTTAAAAATATTTTAATTCATTTTCCCATGTTCTACATTTTATAAATTTCTTGAAAGGAATATTTTTTCAATTTTTTAAATGAGGTATTTTATAAATTTTTCAAAAAAATACAAAAATGATGTTTATTTTTAAATTATATGGCATGATTAGCTTTTACCACCTTCATGATGCCTTGATATTTTTAATATTCCCTTAAAATTTAAAAAAAGTCTCTTTAAATTTTTTCTGTATATAAATTTATAGCTGTAAAAAAATTATTTCAAAGTAAAAGGGTATTTTTCTCAAGATATGTTTAGCAATTTTATTAGGGTATTTTCATCTATGTCAATATAATTGGTTGAATATTATATTTGATTGAGTTTGATATCTTATGATAAAATCTACATAATTTTATTTATGGGTTTATAATTCTATTTGAATATGGATGTGCTACTTGGATATCATTCATGGATTATGGTTAATGTATTCATATTTTATATGATATGTTTTCAATAGGATTTTTTATGTTTTCATATGAGAAATTCATTTGACTTAGTAAGTTATGGGTGGGGCCCGTAATAACCCATCTATTCATTGGTAGGTCTAATGAGATAAACTAGTTTGGATATTTACCCATTTATGTATGGTGTCTTGGTTAATTATTGACCGTATGTTTGTGATGTCCGTAATTATACATTACCACATTATGAGATTTGTTATTGATATTAAAATAGATTATTCAACTGGTATAATATCCATTTGAATTTTTATATGGAATTATGTTATTTATTCAAGAAATATTTTACTCAAAATTATTTTTAAAAATTATGTGTTTCAGTTATACACCATCCATTAACTATTTATTATCATTTATGATAGATTCCTCTATAATATTAACCCTTACTGAGCATTTGATCTCACCCCTTTATTAGGTTTTATTTTCCTAGGATGAAAATATGTGTAGTATGGTTGATATAGAGTATTAAGCTATGAGAATATTGGAATTATTAAAGTATTATTTATATATTTTTTTATGTTTTATATTATAATGTAATGGTCATGCATGCAATCTATTTTACAAGACTGCTAAACTGATTGGTACTTGGGGATTTGAAACATGTATATATTCCAATTTAATAATGTATAGAACCAACTCTAGGATACCGGGGTAAGGGTTTTTAAAACTTTTAATTACATCATATCACCCTCAGATCAATTTTAACTTCTAGCATACTATAATGGTGTTGGAGAACATACTATGGGCATACGTCCTTGATATTGGTGGTTCTTGGGATAAACAACTACCACTCAACAAATTTTATTATAATAATGTCTTTCAAGAATCTATATAGATGTATAGTTATGTGGTCCTATAAATTAGGTCATTTCGTTTACCCCTATGATGGTTAGATGTAGAAGACGTAGTGCTACTATGACCTTGTCTTATTCAAGATACATCAGAGTGGGTATAATTTATTAGGAATCATATGGATATATTATAGTTTTACAAGAATTATTATGTAAATATTCACTGATAACATTCTTATTTTTAGTTTGGGGATCAAGTTTTATTAAGTGTTTCACCTACATTGGGCATTAATAGATTTAGAGATAAGGGAATCTCACACCTAGATTTTCTTGGCCATTTAAGATGCTGGAGAATGTTGGGATGGGAGACTATAGGTTAAGTCTACCATAGAAATAATTATACATTTAGGAAATATTCCATGTATCACAGCTTTTCCATTATCAAATTTTCTTGTCTCAAGATTTTGATCATATTGAAATTATACCAGAAAAAATGCCTCTTTTGAGAAGTATCAAATGTGTATTGTTAATCAGGGCATGCAGTATCTATATGGAAGTTCAGTTCCTCTAGATTGGTTTATATAGAGGATCATAAATATATTGGATGAGACCTGGGAGCGATAGGTCGACGTACATGATTAGTGGACAACATTATTTTTATAAAATGGTTTTCCATGGTCGAAAGGGAAACTCAGGGATGAGTTGTTTTAAATAGAGGTGGTTGTAAGATCCGGTATTTTCAGAGAGGTACATTTCATTTAAATTAATATTTAAACCTCTTTTGTTTACTCTAATATAGGTTTTTAAGAGTTGTGGAAGGGATCCAGAATGTATGGATCATGTTTAGAGCTCGTATCTCTGGTTTTTGGAGAAGCATGCAAAGGAAAATAGTTGGTGTAAAGTTAATAGTAATTGTTTTGATGAACTATGTGGCTCTATAAGAGGATTTGAACAATTAAATAGCCATTTAGGGTAGATGACATGTCTATAAAAAATGGTTCTGGAATGTTAAAGATCTGAATTACATAGTTAATGCACATTTTTTCGAACATTGTGTCTAACTTTTTGAGGGATGGAGTACTTGGATAGTGAGAACATATGGGTGGCACATAGTTTATGAGACCATGAGTCTAGAATTTTGAGGGGATGTTTTACATATAAAGTGGTGGAACATCATTGGCACATGTTTCTTCCATTTGTGGGGACAAACCATGAAACCTTTAAATGTGGTTGAAATGGAAAATTTTCATTTTCATTATTTACTGTTTCATCCCCCATTTCATCTCCCATTTAAAAACATCTCTCTCATCCTACTGTTTGAGCACCTCCTTCTCTATCACCCTATATTTGATCCACCACATCTGGTTGATGTATGATTATCTCATTATTCTTTATGTTGGACAACTATTGATATTCTATTCTATCCACTTACTTTTTTCTACTAATATATCTCTATATGGGATGTTAAATTTGTATGAGCTCATATGAATTTTTTATGGGTATTCATCTATTTATCTAATTTATTTTAATCTATTCTGAGTTAATGGATGATAATGGATGAGTAGTCTACTTCCCATCAATGGAAGGTGGTCTATAACATTTCTATTAAATTTATTATATTTATAGCTCACATAATAGTGTCGCATACGAAACCTCCATAAGATTATTATAAAATGTGAAACACCTTAAATTAAATTTTTTAAAACATATCTTAATTTATCTTATACCATTGGAATGTTTGGAGGTCTCCAACCTCAACTATAACCACCCCTTGAGGTGGGTTTGTTTTAATTCATCTGACTATGTCACATTGTTGTGTGATATGACATTAATGCCCATGAGTGGAAGTTGTTTATGAATTAAAAGAGAATTGATAATGTCTAAATTCCCCTTATGGAACATTTTCATTTTTAAATGATAGAGATGATTCAATGGATTAATTAGGAATTATGAAATGAGGTGAATCATCTCATGGATTATGTATTTAATATAAATGGTTGGTCATGTCTCATGTAAAATAACATGAACCCTCTTTTAATCACTTATGAGTGAATTGATAAATTAATAAATTTGAAATATCAAATTAATATGGGAATTGAAACTAACATAGACCCTTGATCCATTAAATAAATTTCCAATGGTGGATACATTTGCATGGAACCGACATCACATTGTTGAACTGATTATTATCTTACTTGTTAGAGTTGGTGTCCTAGGAACCAACTGTTTTTACTTTGATTACATGAATGTACACTTATTATATATTGTTCATTGTTCTTCATGACTAAAATATAATAATGTCTTCGAATATTTTTTGTATTAATAAGGTCATGGAAGATCCTCGCTATGATGAAAGCCTTGAAATTCTATAACAATATTCTTAAATAAAGTTTTATAGTTGGATGACATACTATGATATGACACATAGTATACAGACTGTCATGTGCGAGTACTCATAAGAAGACAAGACTCTCTCTCATGGAGTTTGCACTTGGTAATCTCTAAGATGGGAGATTATGATAATATACCCTCCAGTAGTAATTATACATGTCTTGGTGTCCTCGAATATTGTAATCTGTGAGCAAATGTAATGGTCCTTAGACCGGAAGATTGTCATTAACTCATTTCAGGACTCGATCACTTAGATTTGCTGATGAAAACCATCGCGTAGACAGTTGGTGGGCAGTAGGGTATGTTGGGTGAATCACGAATGACTTGTTGTTGATGGATATGTCGAGGAAGGATTTGTCCCTTACATGTTTATGGAAGTAGATATCTCAGGCCCTTTGATTGAAATTGAACTTTCTCCCAAATTCCATGGCCATGGTGTAACGACAAGTTTACATCTGGAAGTCAAAGAATGACAGATCAAGCATATAGGTTTATGAAACTGCCATGAAACCTGCTTGATAAGATATTGAGACAAAGGGATTAAATTACATAGTAAGCACTCGTATGAGGTGACACGTCAATACGACGTCAACTTCTTTATCTTGGGTGTCTTGACCCATTTCTATATAGTAATTTTGGACTTTAGGCAAGCCCTCCTAATTCCAACAAGAAAGAGGCTTAGAGGGTCACACACTAAGTGTATTCAAGTAACTCAAACAGAATAAAGATTATTCCCATACATGGTTTAATAATTATTCAAGGAAGACTAAATTGTTTTAATGTTTGGAGAAGAATTAAATGAAAACAAGATATACATTCCGTGTACATTGAATGTACATACTGTGTAGTTTTCAATGAAAAACAAGTACACGCCGTGTATTTATGATTACACGCCGTGTAGTTTTTCCAGTCTGGATTTTAAGGAAATATCATTTTATTAAATGATATTTATTATAATCAACATGGGCACATGTCAAGGAATTAATGACTCGACATGGGGTTTTCAAAAGAGGTAATAAAATAAATAAAATGTGTAACACATTTATTTATTGTCATAGTTCTACAAACTCATGTCCGATTATAAATATCCTCACAACCCCAACTCTTTTCCTAAGAGAATCATTGTGCACAACAATTCTGGATAATTTCTTTCAAGACTGAAAGAACGTATTCTTCCATGAATGCTCTCTGGACCGAGATAGATCCTCTTCCATCGGATCAAGATGATTTAAGGAGGAAAACACATGCAAATGTTTCTCCATGCTAGCACCTGGAGACTCCTTTGGCGACGTCCAGAGATACAAGGTGCACGTGTGGATCACCGCTAGAGGATGTCTACACTTGGCTTCTAAGACACAATAATGAATCACGTCGGAATGTGATCAAGAATATCAATGAAGAAAGAACACCCAAAGGGTACTTCTAGTAAATTAATTAAATTAATTATAATCAACCTATGATGATCCACTTTTGTGGTCCCGGGACCTTTCTTCTTCATTGTCTATTTTTGTGAATCATTCTGTAAAGACTAGCATTTATCATCGTATTGAGCTAGGATTGATCATTTATAATGACAAAAAGCCATGTGGGTACATCCACACATGAGTTTCCGCTGCGCCTGGAACCTTCAATTGGTATCAGATGGAGGTTACAACGTTGATTATAGTTATTTAATTTTCATTGATAATTTACACATTTACATTTGATTCAATTCAAGATAAATCATTCTATAAATTGAATGAACGAGGTCTGTTCTTCCTTCTTCATTTCCCAATTCACATCACATAAATGACCTTTTAATTTAAATTTTTATTAAATTAAAAAACAAGGAACTCATCCGGAGGAGCCTCTCTTTCTATCCGTAAAACATAAGAATACACGGAGTGTAGTGAAAATTACACGCTGTGTACTTAAGTTCAACAAACCGGTACGGGTCCACCAAACCACGCTGTGTGAATTGAGTATACCTGAGTTTTATTACACCGTGTTGAACAGAATTGAACGGAACGTGGACACCAGAATACACTATGTGTATGTTGAATTAACATGTTGTGTAGTCCGATCCGGTCCAGGTGAAACCTTGTACACCGAGAAGCCATGTGCTGTGTACACAGGATTGTTGGGCCGGTAACCGTATAAAAAAGAAGTATATGCCGTGTTAGATTAATCTAAATGCCGTGTAATCCAAAATTTCTGATGTATAGAAAACATGCCAAAGCCCCCGACGTGCACTATGGATAAAGGGTGAAAAACACACACTGTGTAACATATCCTACATGCTGTGTACTTTCCAGAAATGGGATTTCACTAGGTTTCCTCCAAAAGTACAAAGACTTGTACAAGGAATATGGATGAGAGGAATCTCAAGGAAATTTTGAAAGGAATTTAAGGTAAATAATTGATTAATTATAAGATCATAATTATTTGAATTCAAGTGTGACTTATCTTAAATAAATAGTACAATTAAAATAACATGAATACTAAATATGCATAAATGTCGTTGCATGCGATGGATTATCATGAGCTAGACCAATGATTCTTTGTATATATGGTTTCATTTAAATATTTTGAATTTAAATTTGTTGGTCTGCGAGCCTTCTTCCAGTAAAATGTAGGGCATGCATGCCCATGGTTTATTTATTGTAAGCCCCATGTAATGGAGGATCTCCCAATCCAGAGGAGACGGTTCAAAACGTGAAGATGAGGTAAAAACAACCCAAAAAGATACAAAGGTGGATAGGTGGGAGCTGCAAAACATGAACCATCCGTTCAAGGTGTTTTCCCTAGGTTGGGGTTATATTATCAAACCACTTGATAAGCTGACCAATAGAAGCTCATGATAATTCCATCTTATTTTATTTCTATTTGATTTCATGGTTTATTTATTATGTATGTGTTGTTGCAATCAAATAATTAATGAAATAAACAAGCATGCAATGATGGAATAAAATAATAATCAGACTATGTTTAAACATTATCAGAACATGGTTAATCAATTAAAAAATTATCACTTAATATTAATTAGCATGTGATAATGGAAAACTACGCATAAAGAATAAAATCCTTCAAATACCATATTAAGTCAGACCAATCCTTCTTTTACTTGATTAAGGTAAAGACTCAATAAAACTATGTGTTTGACCAACCCTTGTTGGGGAACATAATTTTATAAAGGAAGCTCTTATGAATGTTTCGGGTTGACTTAAACATTTTACATCAAGAGGAGTAGCCCTTGATAGACTTGTTGTAAAATGGAGGCAAGTGTTGAGGAAATACAATTTAGAATTTCAGGATTGGTGAGTCCACTCAACAGATCAAGGAACAGTGATCTCATAGTTGGCAAAGTCCTACCTACCTAAATAGCATCAAATATCTTGACCATCTCTTGTTGGGGTTATGTGAAGGGGAATATGGATCCTTTCCACTAGAATGTCAAAGAAACTGGACATTCCATGTTTAATGGTGAGGTCCATTGGGACATGATAAAACAGTGAGAGACTTAACAAATTCATTTATTATTTTCCATAAAATGTAATCAAAAGGTACTGATAAAACTACTCTTTTAATTTGTATAATCAATATTACAAGCTCGTCAACCACATTTACTCTGTGATCAATTCTGGATAAATACAATATCCTCACTGGTAGTAACTTTCAGGAATGGTTTATGCACCTTCAGGTTATCCTATGCCATGAACAAAAGTTTTATGTACTGGAGTCCTCACTTCCTGATTCTCCTCCCCAAGGGGAAAATGATGAAGATTTACAGGTCTATGATCAAAATTTAAACGATGCACTTGGCTTTCAATGTTTGATGTTATCATCAATGTCTAGTGAGATCATGAAGTCTCATGAAGACATGTATTTTTATAGAATGATCGAGAACCTCCATGGTGTATACCAGGAGAGAGAAAGATAGGAACGGTTTGAGATCTCCAAGGCTCTATTTTAGAGAAATCTTGGAGAGGGTTCCCCAACTGGGCCTCATTTAGTCAATCTAATTGGCTACGTTGAGTGCTCGGAGGTTCTTGGGTTTAAACACTCTGGAGAACTAAGTACCGATCTCATTCTTGCATCACTTCCTTAGAGCTTCTCAAAATTTGTTGTAAATTTCAGCATGAACACCATTGAGAAGTCTCTATTTGATCTTCTCATCCTTATTTGCCAAGTGGACAATGATATGAAGTGTGAAAATCCTTCTATCCTTATGGTGAATAAAAGGAAAGGGAAGGAAAAGAGCTTTAATCCCAAAGGTTCTTCAAGACCTTCCAAGAAAAGGAAGATCAAAGGGGAGGCAAGAGAACAAGAGGATGTTTGTTTCGCATGTGGAAAGAAGGGCCACTGGAAGAAAAACTGCACCCATCTAAGGAAGCAAGGGGAAGCTTCAGGTGCATTTTTTATCGAATTCAATCTATCTGTTTATACCAATTGGGTATTAGATACTTCTTATGGTGCGCACATCTATATCCAAATACAGGAACCAAGTAGATTCAGAAAGATTGACTAAGGTGAGGTGGAACTGCGAGTAGCCAATAGAGCTAGACTCATTGATGTAGGTGTCAGAGACTACCACCACACATTGACTACTGGGATGGTCTTGGTTTTGAAAGGATGTTATTATGTACCCTCTATAACCAAAAACATTATTTCAGTATCCAGATTAGATACTGATGGATTCATCTTTATATTTGTAAGTGGATGTTTCTACTTTTATAAAGATAGCATTTGTTTTGGTAGGGCACTTTTATATAACGACATTTATGTGTTAGACTACACAAACCAAGTAATGGAAATTGATGACAAAATTAATTCACATGACTCATACAACACCCAACTTTGGCATCCCTATCTAGGTCATGTCAATGAGAAATGTTTGACAAAATTACATCAAGATGGGTATTTATATTCTTTAAAACAAAAACCACTTGGTGTATGTCCTTCATGTATATAAGGAAAAATAACCAATGCCTCATTTAGTGGGAAAGGTGAAAGGGCTAAAGAGATTCTAGAATTAGTTCACACAGATGTGTGTGGACCATTTCTGGTTGAATCAAGGGGTGGGTTCTTGTACTTCATAACTTTTACTAATGATTTTAGTAGATATGGATATATTTAATTAATGTGGTATACTTAATATTTTTTTTATCATTTCAAAGAAGACAAGAATGAAGTTGAGAACCAGATTTGTAAGAAGATTAAGAAACTCCACTCAAACATAGGAGGAAAATATCTTAATCATAACTTCATTTATTTCTCAAGGGAGTTTGGGATTCTATCTCAACACACTCTTCCTTAGATGCCTTAGTGGAATGGTGTGAGTGAAGGGAGGAACCGCACCCTGTTGGACATGGTGAGATCAATGATGAGTCATGTGATTCTTCCATTATCCTTTTAGAGATATACATTACAAATAGAAGCACACATACTAAACCAAGTACCAACTAAATCGATAAATGGTATTCCATATGAGTTATGGAGTGGATGAAAAGCCATGTTATCAAATTTACATGTGTGGGGTATCGAATCATTTGTTAAGGCCTCTTCAGGTAACAAAATTGCTCTCTGAGGCACAAAGTGTATCTTTATAGGATATACCAAAGAAATAAGGGGATATTGCATATACAACCCCTCAGATAAAAAGGTTACAGTGGCAAGAAATGCCATATTTCTTTAGAGGGAGAAAATTTCCAAAAGAGATAGTGTGAGTGAGATAGACTTCGATGAAGTCGAGTCTCAAGATACACAAGAGTTGGTACTAGAACAGATTCCACAAAGCCTAGTGGAAGACCAATATGTTCTAGAGACACAAGAACTATGTAGGAGCACGAGAGAGGAGAGAGAACCAGAATGATATGGTTTTCTTGTCACTGTGGATGGTGACTCATTATTGGTTGACAATGATGATCCTCTTACCTATAAGAAAGCAGTTGAAGCCACAAATGTTGCCAAGTGGTAGGAAGCCATGAATTCTGAAATGGATTCCATGTACCAAAACCATGTCTGAATTTTGGTAGATCCTCTAGTTGATGTAATAATTATTGGTAATAAATGGGTATTCAAGGAGAAATTGGACATGGAGGGGAAAGTTAACACCGATAAGGCATGAATGGTTGCAAAAGGTTTTAGACAGCATCAAGGAATTGACTATGATGAAACTCTTTCACCAGTTTCGATGTTGAAAATCATCAGAATCCTTTTGATCATTTCCACTTACCATGACTACAAAATTTGTAAAATGGATGTCAAAACAACATTCCTTAATGGGAACCTCCAGGAAGATGTCTACATGACACAACCTGAAGGGTTTGTGACTCTAAAGGATGCGAACAAGGTATGAAAGTTTCAAAAACCCATTTATGGATTAAAGAAAGCATCAAGGTCATGGAACATTCATTTTGATGAATTTGTAACATAATTTGTATTTTTTAAGATTGAATGTGATCATTGTGTCTACAAAAGGATTAGCGGAAGTTCAGTCGTTTTCCTAATAGTATATGTTGATGACATATTACTAATTGGAAACGATGTACCTGTTTTACAGTTATTTAAGGCATGGTAAGGTAAATGCTTCTCCATGAAAGACTTGGGAGAGGCAGCCTATATTCTTGGGATCACGATCCATCATAATGCTAGGCTTGTGTCAAAGTACATACATTGAAAATATATTGAAGAGAGTCAATATGGAATAGTCCAAGAGGGTATTTTTTCCGGTGTCACATGGCATTCATCTTTCCAAGAAAATGTGTCCTCTGACACATGAGGAAAGAAATAAAATGGAAAGGATCCCTTATGCATCTGCGATTGGGTCGGTCATGTATACTATGCTATGTACAAGGATAGATGTTTCTTACGCATTAAGTGTGATATAAAGATATCAAGCTCATCCAGGAGACTGATATTGGATGGAAGTCAAGACTATCCATAAGTATGTGAGGTGTACTGAGAATATGTTCTTGGGTTATAGAGGAGATGAGGAACTAGTCATCAGAGGACATGTAGATACTAGATTCCAGATGGATCAAGATGACATGAAGTCATATAATAGATACATCTGTAGATTGAATGGAGGGGTAGTGAGCTGGAAGAGCTCAAAGCAAAGTGCGGTCTCAAATTCTATAGTAGAGTCTGAGTATATCGTAGCTTTTGAGGTAGCTAAAGTAGTATGGATGCGAAGCTTCATCCAAGATCTAGATATTGTACCTAGTAGTAAATATCCTATCAAAATCTATTGTGCTAATACTGCAGTAGTGGAACTTGAAAAAGATCCCAGGTCATATCAGCGGATGAATCACATACTTTGGAAGTATCATCTCTTGAGGGATTTTTTTTCATAGAGAGGTGAAGTAGAAGTGAGTAGTATTTCCACAGAAGAAAACATGGAGGACCCCTTGACTAAAGCCTTGACTCAGCAGAAACATGATCATCATGTGAGGTCTATCGGACTAAAATTCATAGGCAGTTGGATCTAGTCCAATTGAGAGTTTCATAGAGTTTGTGTCCTGAGAGACAACTATTTTTACTTTGATTACATGAATGTACACTTATTATATATTGGTCATTGTTCTAAATGACTATAATGTAATAATGTCCATGAATATTTATTGCATTAATAAGGTCATGGAAAAACCCTACTATGATGAGAACCTTGAAATGCTATAACAATATTCTTAAATAAAGTTATATAGTTGGATGCCATACTATGATAGGACACATAGTATACAAAACGTCATGTGCGAGTACTCGTAAGAAGCCGTGACTCTCTCTCATAGAGTTCACACTTGGAAATGTACAAGATGGGAGATTATGAGAATAGACCCGCCAGTAGTAATTCTGCATGTCTTGGTGTCCTCAGATATTTTTATCTTTGAGTGTGTGTAATGGTCCTTAGAGTGGAAGATTATCATTAACTCATATCATGACTCACACAATTATATTTTCTAACGAAAACTGTCACGTAGACAGTTGGCAGGAAGTAGGGTACGTTGGGTGAATCATTAATGACATTTTGTTAATGGATAATTCGAGGAAGGATTTTTCTCTTCCATATTTATGGAAGCAGAAATCTCAGGGCCTTTTATTGAAAAAGAACTGTCGCCGAAATTCCATGGCCATAGTGTAATGACAAGTTTATTTCTGGAATTCAAAGAATGACAGATCAAGAATATAGGTTTATGACACTGCCATCAAACCATCTTGATGAGATATTGAGACAAAGGGATTAAATTACATAGTAATAATTTCTATGAGGTGACATGTCAATGCAGCATCAACTTCTTTCTCCTGGGTTCCTTGACCCATTGTTAGATAGTAATCTTGGACTTTAGGCAAGCCCACCTAATGCCAATGATAAAGTGTCCCAGAGGGTCACACACTAAGTGTATTGAAGTATCTCAAGTATAATAATGATTATTCCCATACGTGGCTTAATAATTATTCAAGGAAGCCTAAATCATTTTAATGTTAGAGGATAAATTAAATGAAAACAAGATATACACGTTATGTACATTGAATGTACACGACGTGTAGTTTTCAATGAAAAACAAGTACATGCCGTGTATTTATGATTACATGTCGTGTAGTTTTTCCAGTCAGGATTTTGAGGAAATAACATTTTATTAAATGATATTTATTATAATCAGTGTGGGTGCATGTCAAGGAATTAATGACTTGACATGGGGTTTTCAAAAGATATAATGAAATAAATAAAATGTTTAACATGTTTATTTATTATCATAACTCTGCAACCTCAAGCCCGAATATAAATACCACCACAACCCAAACTCCTTTCCTAAGAGAATCGTTATGCACAACAATTATGGAGAATTTCATTGAAGACCGAAAGAACTTGTTCTTCCCAGAACGCTCTCAAGACTGTGAGAGATCCTCTTACATCGGATCAAGACGATCTAAGGTGGACAACGTGAGAAATGGACTCTCCACGCTAGCACCCAAAGACTCCTTTGGCGACGTCCATAGATATGAGGTGCACATGTGGATCACCACTAGAGGAATTCTACCCTTGGATTCTGTGACGCAATGACAAATCCATTAAAATGTGATCAAGAATATCAATAAAGAAATAACACACAAAAGGTAATTCTTGTCAATTAATTAAATTAATTATTATCAACTAGTGATGATCTACTTTTTTGGTTTTGGGACCTTTCTTCTTCTTTGTCTATTTCTGTGAATGAATTCGTGGAGACTGTCATTTATTGTCATATTGATCTCGGATTGATCATTACTAAGGATAAAAATACAAGTGGGTACATCAACCCACGAGCTTCTGCTGCGCCTGGAACCTTCATTACTTTTGTTTCCTCATAACATTACCGTGGATCCAACTAGCTTGGGCCACCTAAGACTCTCTCCATGGGCTCCTCCCAAGTCATTATAAATTTTCTATAGATGACCTCTATGAACATGAAGAGGACACCTCAACCATGGGCCTTGGGTTCCTGGCCTATGTAGGTCTAAATTTTATTGATTTTTCTATATATTTTTTCCATATACATGAAAAGGATACATTAGTCAGTGCCCTTGATTCCTAGAACTTGTAGGTCTGATACATGATATATATGGTGTAATTTGTATTTGATTATTTTATCTTGTCTAAATTATTTCATCATTTATAGACTTATTGTAACAACATGTTCTTGTAGATTGGGTTGTGTCACTTTATCATATAAATCATTACTCTGGTTATATCTTCACACTGCTACAACTTGTATGAACTGAATATATTTTTTATAGACACCATTGGTGGTGGACTACTAAGTATATAACACACCCGATTGGGGATGTTTATTGGTACCTGAATAGACTTCATGGATGAAAGTAGGTGTAAGGGAAATGGTTGAGCTTTGGACACCTAATTTTCTATACTACGATGGATTACATGAGAATAGGACTAATCCTATGATCGTGATGCTATTGGAGAGTCCTATTGAGTTTTTCATTTTTTTGTAGCAGGTTTTATGTTCTTATTTCTCTATTTCCCTTGATCCAAACTTTTTATAGCATGCCATGATGATTATTTTTTTATATGACATTGAAGAATATTTATGAGGATGATTTATCCTACTTCATTGTTTAATATTTTCCCCTTATATTATTCACACTATGTCATATATATTATCTACCACTATTATCCACTCTTATATTGAGGGTATAGTCTCTCCATTGTACCGTCACAGACCCTATATACTAGTCGGTATTCTCTAAAATTTGAGGAGGCGTTCTTGAGGTCATGTGTCCAACTAGGTTCCTCTAATTCTAAGTGAATCAGGTCTGATACATCACAATATGAATGGTTATAAAAGTGTATATAATGAAAAACAAATATAATTATTTCATGATTAAGATTATAGAGATTAATAAACCATGCAAATGGTGAATTTACTAGGACCATCAAACCAAAACATGGATGTAAATCAGACCAATTTTTACCCAAGTATCATTTTTAAGAAATAATTGTTAATAAAAAAATTATTTGAAATTATAATGAAATGATACATAATAATTAATTTATTAATATAGATCTATAATAGATGCATAATAAATCTATGTTTATTATATTTGAGGTTTTAACACATAGAATGAAATACAAGATTTGAGGTATGAGTTTCTAATCTCACATTAATTTATAAGAGACATATTCCATATTCCATTCTTTTATATTTTGTGTGGTGTATGTATAACCCATGAATACCATTTATGAAAATTATCATTAAAATTATGGTTATTTAAAAATCCATATAAGTTTCACTCTTTCAAAAAGTTTCGATTCAGATATTACCAAAATAGTAAGGGGTTTATGTTACAATCTCATTTATTTTCAAGTTTTTCTATGATATATTTCAATTTAGTTAAATTATTTAGATCTTTTAACATCCTAATATTTAAAGATAACACTATTTTTGGTAGTATATACAATACACACCACTGATCTTAAATGAACCATGAAATATTATAATTCAAATATGACCGTGATAACTTAGCCACTGAATTGACGGGTATGAATATAATTAACCATATTATGAAATATATATATATATATAACCTAATAAATACAAATGTAATGAATAATTATTAGTAAAAATGCACTAAATGTTTAGTAAATATTTTTTATTCTTCAAAATATTATTTCTTTAAAAAATGGTTTTAATTAATTCTATGAGCTAATATTATAATTAATTTTTATAAATTTAAAAAAATTATTTGAAAATAATTGTATAATTTTAAAAATCTAAAAACCCAATTTATTTTATGTTTAATTTTAAATTTTTTCTAAAAAGTATTATTGTTCACTAAATAGTGAAAAATATTTATTTTTTAAATACAATCATTTTTTTCATTAAATCTAGTAATTTAAAAGACCCACTATATTTTGGATTTTCTTTTAAATTAAAATATGATCTATTTTACTTATAATAATCATATTTTAATAAAAAATAATCATTATTTTTATATATGGAAATTTTTATTCTCAAAAAATCATTCTTCTAGAAAATGTTCTTCATTGTGTTTTACGTATTCATATTGATTTTTTACACTTCTAAAAAATGAATCCCAAAATATGAATACCATTTTTAGAATCATGAGGCTCAAATTTTGTGAATATTTCCTATCATTTTAATGCCTTTTGAATTGTAATGATTATAAATTTTGTCACATCAATAAAAAGAAAATCGGGTAGTTAAGGTAAAAAATAATGTGATGTGCAATTCAAACTAAAAAACACTTTATTTTATTTTATTTTATGGGATTAATTCATCCATAGACATAAAAAATTCAAATATATGGATTTTTTGTTTTATTTGACCTTGTTAATGAAATTTATATTATTTTAAGTTAAGAAAATCCCAAAATGGAACTCTCTAACTTTTAACTTCGTTTTATATTCCCATATTGATAAAAATATGTTATTAATGAGTCTAAAAGGTTATTTTAAACATTATTTATTTATATTTATCATGTTAATTTATTTAATTTTTATTGGTTGAGTAATTATCTTAAATGTTTACACCAAGTTGACATAGTATTTATTCAATTAATAGAAAAATAAAATAGATGATTTTAAAATAACGAAATTAATTCAATGTGCGTAAATTACTATTCACCATGAATTTTATAGATAATTATAACATATTTGATATTTTTTAATGAATTATATTCTAAATCCAACTTTTTCTTGATGTAGTTAAAGTCAAATTAAATGAATAGTTTCATGATGACATAAATGATCTCCTTTTAAAACAATTATTTTTTTAAATTGATTAAAAATCCTAGAAATATATAAATAAGACAAGGGGATAATATATCAGAACAAATATCAAACGATTTCCATTTATGGGTCTTTTTTCCTTTGTTGTATCATTTTTGACCCTTAAAGTGTAGAAAAATTTAATATTACAGTAATTGTAAAATGGGTTAACAGGGTATAAAACTAAAAGATAATGGTGAAAACATAAAAAAAACATTTAGAAACTTTTCTGTATGAGATTATTTTAACTATTATTAATAATATTTTCAAATTATATAAATTTAAAACCATTTTTAAATGAAAACTAATTTACATTAATTTTAAACTTTGTAAAATTCCTTAAATTCCCCTTCCCCCACTAATAAAACAACACCCCTTCCCTCTTTTATTTACACCACATTAAGAAACCTAGATAGAAAAATCCCAACTGATGTATCTTATCAAAATCCATATACAAGTCATATATTCTATTTTCTTCCCAAAATACCACCCATAGGCCCCTCAATGGGAGATCTAAAGGATGTCTATCGAAGAATGGTTAATTGTATTTATTGAATCTTTTAAGTTTATTTCTTATTCTACATACTATTAATATATTTTACCCAATATAAAATAATAAATATAGAATAATAAATATATGGAGAATTTATTTTTATTATGGGACACCATATTACAACTCCTTTTCATCCTATAAAAAGAGAAAATATTGCTCGTGTGTATGTATGGCTTCCCATCTCTAAGAAGCGGTGTAATTTGATTTTCAATACCACATTACTTGGTTAGTTATAAAGATTGAAAGAATTAATATAAATTATATTTTAAAATAATTATTATTCTTAAATTATAATATCATATCTATATTCTTACCTTCTAATTCGTTCAGAAACCATAACACCGCTCTTGAGTAATTATGGACTGCCACCTCCATGAAGTGATGTGGTCCATTTTTCATCTCCATTTTACTTGTATGTTAACAAGGATAGATTTAATTAATATATAAGATATATTTGTCAAGAAAATGAAACAATAAATTCTTTTATTTTTTACCATTTTTGTACCATCCATTAAAAAGTGAAAATATCATTCATGTGTATGTATGACCGACCTTCTCCATGAATGGTGTAATTTATTTATTTATCTCTATATTTCATGAATGAATATGAATATATATATATATATAATTAATATATATGATATTTATATCATCATTAACATTCTATATATTATGTAACCATAAAAAATTTATAATTATTATAACTTCTATGATAAAAACATGCATGAAAAAATAATGCATTTAATACATGATACAATAATAATAATGATATATTGTTAATGAACAAGTAATATAATTTTATAATATGATCAAAATAAGATATTATAAATACGAAAATTATTCTTGTAACGTGTTTAAATAAATTATATAATAGATTTATACACATTCAACTATTGGAAAATGTGAGGTAAGGGGATTTCTTAACCGAATTTCCATTCATTGTATTATATCACTTCATCGATTATGTTAATCCAAAATTATGTTATAATTAACCTTTAATTGATCTATATTTTGTTTCCACATATATTATCTAGATTTAATTTTTTTCACAAATAATCACTTAAATGATTAATTCTCACTTTAGTGATATGATCTTGTTAAGAGGTTTTATCTCAATTTTCTCTCTATTGAGACATATTTGTTATTATGAAAAAACTTACTTTTATGTAGTGTATGTTGTAAAAATTGGATTTATTTAACATGAATATATATTTATTACATATTATTAAAGCCTTTATCCATTTATTTTTTCAATGGGTTGTAGTTTAAAAGTTTCCAAAGTTGTTTAAATTTATCTTACAATCTCATTCTTTTGGGATTTCCCATATATTTAATGAACTAATATTATATAATATCCTTCCACGATATAATAAATTTTTTATACTATGTATATTTAATTAGTTCCAATATTTTAAAACAACCTTTTCCCTTGTTGGAACTTTATTTAATCAAAGAAATATTTAAAATAAAATCATATCTTATTTTACTTTTTGATCAGATATATTTTTCTTGTAAGTCCATATTTTTTAAATTTATTTTTGAAAAATACTTTTGAATTACTAAAAGGAAATTTTATTTTAACCTTGAATTTTAAAATTATTTTAATGGAAACGTTTTAATGTTTTATAAATGGTTCATTTTCATTTTTCTTTACAAATATTAAAAAAGGAATGTTTATTTAACATATATGACTAAGGAACATTCATGTCCTGATAATCGTTTTATGATTATTAACTTCTTCTACACTATTTAAATGGTGTTAAAAAGAAAAATAATAAATGAAAACATATTTTAATGTTTTTATAACATTTTCTTTTTTATTCTCCAAAATACATGAATTTTGTACAAATCCTATATTTATAATGAATTGGTGGTCATATCTTATATATTGATTAGTTTTTTTTATGAACATTATTTTTAAATTTTAACTTTATTGTTATCCTTTTTCATTAGAAATTACATTTCTCTTAAATATCCATTGGTCTCGCTTGTCATTATGGCTGAAGTAATATGCGTCCCAAATTAATTACCTGTTCTTAAAAGTTTAGTATAGCAGAAGTTCGGGGTCGATCCACATGGGACTATGGCGTGCGTGAATTCAACTAAGTAAATACTTAATTAGGTGAAATATACAGAATTTTGAGTTGATTGGTTTGATTTTGTTTTTGGATTAAAACTATATTGTTTTACTTTGAAGAAATGATTAACAGTTTTAAATAAAACAGCGAATGGATTTAAAGAGTTTAAAACGGGAAGAAAAGACGTGTCAGGGCTATGGTGATTAAGGAGTTCTTATGAATATTTCTTAAATGGTTGTGTTGTTCATGATAATTCATCATTCTGGATTTCATTTTGTTACAAGATATCCTTGGTCTGGTTCCTCTAGTTTGGAATTAGAGAAGTTGACTCCTTGGTCTGGTAGTCAGTGTTCTTAATTCTTTATTATGTTCAGTCCATTATTTGAATCAGTGAAATCTTTCCAATGGTCATGGATGTTTTCACCATTACTTTTCTTTTGTATTATTGAGAATTCTTGCCTTGGTCTGGCTTAGAGATCTCAGTTATATTTGACAATGAATTAAGAGGAGTAAGAAGATTTACAACGAGAAAACACAACTATATAAAGCAACACGCAAATTACGATCCTTTCATCCACAACCCCAACATGAGGGGTTTAGTTACACATAGAAAGAAGGAGAGAAATGACACATGTGATACCTGAAGGATTCATTGTGTAAGAATTTGAGGTAAGGTGTCGGAAGGCGGTATGGTGGAACGATGACACCTCAGTGGCTTTGGGAATGGTAGTAGCAGAGCTTCTCTCCCTTTAAATGGTTTCCAACTCTCTAAATCTGAAGGCCAAGGCCTCTTTTTATAGAAAAATAAAGTACACGACGTGTATAGAATGTACACGCCGTGTACATTTCATCAACGCGCTTTGGCGCCAATTTCTCCATAGGTAGGTGGCCTAGCACGCAGTCTTTGACTTTTGAATATAGCGCCGCCTGGTGATTGAGTGTACACCATGTGTAGCGCCACCATACATGGCGTGTTGTGTCAAAATTTGGCAACCAACTCCTTCTAGAATATCAGGCACGACGTATAGAAATGGAACACGTTGTGTCTCCTTTAATGTCCACATGGGCGTTTATAACCTTCTCAGCAACAACTGCATCTAAAATGTAGTACACGACATATAGATTCTATCTGGTGACATGGTCGTGTATGTCCTTCAGTCCGTGTCCCTGTCTGGATGTACACAGCGTGTATAAAAAGTACACGCTGTGTAGTTTCAAAATTTTCACAGACTTCCCTTGATTTTTGTATTTTGTCCAGAAATCTCTTGAAAGTAAACAGAATCACCAAAATCAATGAATATGTTCACGAAACAACAGATATTTTCTAAAAACATGTTTTTAGTTTCAATTATATATATGAAAATGTATACTCAAATCAGGTGCATCAAGTTCCCCCACACTTAGTTGTTTGCTTATCCTCAAGCAAAATCTCAACATCTAATCAAAAGGGCCTATACTTTTTAAAAGAGGGGCATTTAATTAATCAAAAGTACAAATGATAAAGTTACTTAGGAAAATTTTAATAGGCACAAACAAATTCAATTCATAAGATACTAAAATCATGTCTCGTATATACTTCAATTAACTACTCTCATCCTCTTTCAATACATTTTTCAACCTTTCAAAAATAAGCATGCCACTTGATGATTTACCTCATCAGTTAAAATCACACTCCACACTCAAGATGTTTTTATTCAAAGTTATGCTCAATCTAAGGTATGTACACTCTATCTATAGGTTTTCAAGATGCCTTGTTCTCTACTTCAGAAAAATTTTAATTACAAAAAACATGAGGGCTTTATCAATAAGGTTCAAATGTCTCTATGGCTAAGGGTTGGTAGGTTCAGATGTGAAAAATAAATTTTGAGGCTTGAAAAAGGAAGGGTAATTCCTTTAAACAATAGTGCATGATATTCAAAGTAAAGTTCAATGAAAATGTTTCCTTCTCAAGATGGTTGAATTCTATTGTAATCACCACCTTTTCCCTTACAAGTAGGGTTCCGAAATGAGCACAAGGTTCCCCTATCTTGGTATTTTTTTTCCTTCTTCTATTTTTTTAAAGAATAACTCAAGGGAAACACTTACGAAAACAATGAATAATTGTTTGGAACCCTTTCCACCCAAATCATCAAGAGGAACTCCCCCACACTTTATTTCATGGCTGTGCACAAAAATATGCCATGTATTTCCAACTCCCTCTTTAGAGCTCCAAAATGAATAATCATGCAAAGTTCAAAAAGAAATAGGGTAAGAAGGGAAATAGTCTTGTAATGTTGCTTCCTATGAAGGCTGTTCATGGCTTCTATGGGCTTAACGAAGATTAAATGTAGGGTAGGTCTCAAGATAATGGGGTTGAAATAATCTAATGCCTCAATCATTTAAAAGCAATTAAAAAATTCTTCATGTTTTGAAAATAAAACATGAAAATTCTGGTAGTGATGCATATCCTAAGAATATCTCAAGAAAGATGGTATTAGTAAAGAAATACGAAAAAGGGTTTAGAATATCTCTCAGGACTGGAAAAATAATAAAGGGACAATCATGTCATGACATGCATATAAATGATTAGCCTAATCAATGTAATTAATAAAGGATTAAAAGGTGCAATTGAAACTATATCAGCAATCATTTTAAAACACTTAAGAATCAGCATAAGCATGCAACCCTCAAAGATTTCCTACTAATAACTTTATCATTGATAAATTTAACCAAAAATTGCCTCAATTTTGAAAATATATAATCTAATAATGATGTCTCCTAGATTAGTTCAAGGGAAAAGAATAAGGTGAAAGAGATAAATGCTCCTCCACACATAATATGGCACATGGTCCACCAAGTGAAATACTAAGGTAAATGGTGGTCAAGGGTGAGATATGGGGGAAAAATGAGGGAAAGTAGTGGAAGAAGTAAATACAAAAAGAAAGAAAATAGAAATGGAAAAATACTCCCCTCGTGAAAAGTGATGCCCAAGGCACTCCATGATACCTGTGACTGTCGAAAAAAAAATAAAACTGCAAACAAGAAGAACATCACAGCACCGAAAATGAAAAAAGAGATATATAAGATAAAGAAAAATGTCACTATCATTGGGTCACCTTAGGGGAGGAAGCATCTTGTACAAAACCAGCTGGTAGAGATGGCGCATGAGTAGTGGAAGCGGGAGGCTCGGATGTGGCACTTGGAAGGGTAGCTGGAGAAGTAGGAGCCGCATGTGCGAGACTCAACGAATGAAGTGCAGTAGCAGGCCCTGGACCAGCAGCAGTGGTGGCGGCAACAAGAGTAGTAGCAGGACTCACCGTAGACAGTAGAACAGAATCTGTGGCCTGCACAGGAGAGGGCGGTGGAGTAGCAGCAGAAGGGCCAGGAGCTGAGGCAGAAGAAAGTGGAGGAAAACCCAGATGCTGAGAAAAATGCACCAACAGCAGCTCCATGCGGTCCTAGAGGCTGTCGAGATGGATCAAATGCCACTCTATGGTGTCCTGGAGGCCGATAATACGATCCAGCAGATGCTCCATCTGATCCTAGCGACTGTTGAAGCGACCCAAGACCTGCTCCATCGCGGCTAGGCGGTGGGAAAGGGAAATATCCACCGAGGGTGTGGGGGAAGGTGGGATGGGTGAAGAGACAGAAGAAGGAAGGTCAAACGTAGTGGGGTCAGTATGACGTGGGCGAGGTGGAGAAGCTGGAGGGGGTGGGGAAGGAGGAGCAGGGGCAGCATCTGGGGAAGGTGGGTCAGTGGGTGGCTGGGCTCGATCCTGAGCAATGATGTAGGCACCCCCTGCTTCCAGGCTAATCCCATGCGAATGATCATGAGAAATTCCATCCACTGGGGTGAACCTAACATGTCATGAGGTAAATAGGGCTTGAATACCCCAAGGTGGTGGGAAAGACGGGTGGTGTAAAACCCACCGTTCGGGTTTCCCTGACGGCCAGTAAACACGGAGTGGAAATAGGAGGCGGCTAAATAGGGGGGGTATGGGTAGTCGTGCCGGATGACACTGGTAATGAGCTCCATATCATGGTTGTTCATGAACCCCATATCCTCGTGGCGGGGGAAAAGGAAGGCACTGAAGCACCGGTGGGCGAAGCGGATGATGGGGTCAGCGATAAGAGTGCTCTTCTGGGAAGTGGGGGAATACCGTTGGTTCGGCCCAGTGATCTCCCGCCACATAACGACGAGCTCAGAGCACTCAGGCCAGGATAGTGTAGAAACATGAGGTGGGGTGATGGGATGGGGGTAGAAGCCGCACCCTCGGCTAAACTCGGTCATGGTGAGGGAGAAATGTCGGCCGCCTAGCCGGAACTGTCCCACGGGCACCACATCACCCGGTGTTTCCCGGTACTCCACTCCATCAAACTCAAATGAGGCCACGAAATCCAAAAATAAATCACGAAAAACGGGAGTGAAGACCTGGAAAATATCATAAAGTGAGGTGTGCCCAAGAATCTCCTACAAGTCCTCCCAAATACCGAGCTCCTGCGGAATGCTGCTATCAAGGTATCAGCCACTCAACAGTATCAGCCGATGAGAGAAGCATCAGACCCTTTCATATGCGAGGTCGGTGACCGGGAATACCGTGTAGGGATAGGGAGCACCTGCAAGTAACGGCCTAAGAGCAGGTGTAGTAGCAGCGGCTGGCTCTCTGGTTAGATCTTCCAAAGTAGAGGGCGGCTCGGTGGAAGGTGTAATCGAGGAGGGACCAGCTGCTGATGAAGATGGCATAGGTAGAGCAGAAGCTGGTGGAGCAAAAATGGTGGTGCTTGGAAGCTCGGTGTCGGTAGGTGTAGGGGCAGCAGAAGTAGGCTCGACCTCCGCTGAGGGAGTGAGTGGCGGAAGAATGCCCAATGGAGGGAGCTCAAAGACCAGAGCATCTGGGTCTGGCTGCGTCGGTGGTCGGAGTCGGATCCGAAGAAAAATGGACCCCTCACCCTCAGTGGTGAAGGCTGGCCGCTTCCCTCGAGAAGGTTCAGGATCTGCTATAATCTTGACTGAGGATCACAATTCCAGAAGAATCAGAACCTGAAACACCTTGAATCGACAGCTCTGAGAAAAGGGGTTGTAGGTGGCGTTCGAGAGAATAAAACGGGAAGAGGGGAGGAAATGGGGAGGTTGTGCGACACGGGCTCAAGCTGGGTGGCCCGCAGCCTATAAATGCAAGGTACACAACATGTATGTTTGGACTACATGCCGTGTATTCTATTTTTTATCTAAATTAATACATGAAATATACTATATAATAATTAATATTAATTAATTAAAAATAAAAGTAAAATAGGTATATATATGTATATACATAATTAAATGAAAATAAAATTATACACATAATGTACTTGGAAAATACACGTCGTGTGTTTAAAAATTGTAAAAATAGAAGTACAACCTTTGGTCTGGTGGTCGGGGCGAGGTTCGAACCGGTGATCGGTCGTTCCGAATGGAAGCCCTCAACCACTGGAGCGATGGTTGTACTGCTGCCCATATTTATCATTTATATATATTTTTTTTATATGGACTATGCACATGGGAAGAAAGAAAAGCACGACGTGTGGTTTTTATTTAGGAAAGGACGGGGATGAAGCATGGAGATTAGTGCGATTCAAAACCAGGTCTTTTGAACCTGGTGCCGAGAAGTTTCCAATCCACCAACTTCACCTGCATGTAATTTATTATTTTAAAAATATTTTTAATTTATATTGAAAAATAATGGCGCACACGGTGTATATCGAAATGCACGTCGTGTGGTTTTATTAAAATAATAAAAGATGGAAATGGGACGGTTGTCTGGGATCAAACCCGGGTCTTTTGGAACCAGATTACGATTCTCGCCAACCGGTCCTTCCCTATCATGGGTTTTATTATATTTAAACAAATATATATATATATATATATATGTGGAAAATACCACACATGCCGTGTAAATAAAAGGAGGAACCCTGTGCCGAAGGTAGGTCAGGAGGATTCTACCCGGAGACGGCTTGAATAAACTCCAGTGACTTTACCATCGGCACAGGCACAATCCCAGGTTATTTATTTGTAATTATATATATTTATACTATTAAGATTATAAATTAAAAAGATAATTACATGTAGTGTATATAAGTGGGACACGGCGTGTAACCTCTGGGTTGCCTCCCAGGAAGCGCCTTTGTTTTAGGTCGTTGGCTCAACCTTCTTACCTTGCTTACCTGATATTTACGATGGATAATGGTCCCAATAGTGGCCACCCTGGCCATCTAGGAGTTTTATGTTCTCTGGATCTTCTTTAACAGGAATGTATGGAATGTTAAAGTTATCAGAAATATAGGAACATACCAGATCATCCACCAGGTGATCTTCCATGGTAGTTATTGCAGAACAATCTTCATGATCGGACGATGATGCCTACTTGATAGCTTTGAAAACATTGTAAGAGACCCTCTCATCTCCTTCCCAAAAAATCATCTCTCTCAGGTGAACATCAATGAGTACCATCCCAGTAGCTAGGAAATGTCTTCCCAATATAAGTGGTGCCTCTGGATCATCCCCCATGTTGAGGATGATGAAATCTGCTGGGAGGATTAGCCTACCCACCTTGACCAGTTCATCATCCAGTAGCCCCTTCGGATACTTAATGGATCGATCAGTAAGTTGAAGGGCTACTCGGGTTGGCTCCAAATCATGGAGCCCGAGTTTTTTGAAAACTCTGAAAGGCATGAGGTTCAAACTTGCTCTCAAGTCGCATAAATCTTTTCCAAAGTCACAGGGTCCAATTGTGTAGGGAATAGTAATACTTTCTGGATCCTAGAGCTTTGGAGGAATGGAATGTTGAATGACCCCAGAGTACTCCTTTGTCAGCGCAATGGTGCCCAGATCCTCCATCTTCCATTTATTGGAAAGGATATCCGTCATGAATTTGGCGTATTTATGCATTTGTGTTAGGGCCTCTACAAATGGGATGTTGATGGGGATATTTCTGAACATGTCCATGAATTTACTAAATTGGTGGTCTAGCTTTATCTGCTTCATTCTTTCTGGGAAAGGTAATGCAGGCATAAATGGTTTGACGACTTCTTTTCCTTTGCCTAATTGAGCCTCTGGTGATGGCTCTTCAGATGAAGAGGGATCTGAAACTGGAACTTTTTTATCAATAGGGGATAGAGGTGCAGTGGACTGGTGGGTTGGGTCCTTCTGTGGAAATGCCTTTCCGCTACGCAAGGTGATAACATTGGCCTCCTCCCGTGGGTTATTCTTAGTGTTTCCCAGTAGTTTACCGGGCTGCCTCCCTGATAGCTGGTTTTCTATCTGGCCAATTTGATTCTCGAGGCTTCGGATGGAAGCCTCATGGTTCTGGAATTGCGTTTCAGCATTTGATATAAATTTATTCATCAGGTCCTCTAACCTTGATGTGTTCTATTATTGAGATGTCTGGGCAGGTGGTGGAGGTGGTTGCTGTCTTTGTTGCTTCGAACGAGGGTTCTGGTACCACTGCTGCTGATAGGAACCTTACTGGAACTGTTGTCTCAGAAACTGATTCCGGTACTGAGGTTGATTGTAGTCAGGTGGTCGCTGGGTAGAGGGTTTTTCTACTTTTGGCCCCAGCCTAGGTTCTGATTATCTCGCCACGCCGGGTTTTGGTACTTTTGATATTGATTTGACCCTCGATTTTGAGCAAAAAATCTCACCTTGCTTGTTGAAGGGTTGGATGAAAGTCCCGGGCATTCTCCCAGATTGTGGTTGTTACCACAGTCTCCGTATGTTGGATGGTTCGCCGCATGAACTTGATATGCTCCTTTGAGATTTAATGCGTCGATTTTCATAGACACAACATCCAACTAAGCAGTTAACATAGTGGTAGCATCAATACTGTGCACACCTCATTTCTGAGTCCCCTGCTCGGAGTCCCACTGGAAGCTGTTGGCTGACATGTCTTCCAGTATTTCAAATAGCTCTTCGGGGGATTTCCGCATCACCGTACCTCCAGCAGTAGCGTCCACCACAGACTTGGTATTTGTTGTGAGTCCTCCGTAGAATGTCTGGACTTGCATCCAGAGTGGGAGTCCGTGGTGTGGGAATTTTCGTAACATCCCTTTAAATCGTTCCCAGGACTCGTACAATGACTCGGAGTCATGCTGCGGGAAGTTATGGATCTCATTCCGTAGCATCACCGTCTTCGACGGTGGGATGTATTTGGATAGGAACGCCTGGGATAGCTCCTCCCAGGTGAGGATAGATCATTGTGGAAGCCCCTTGATCCAGTATTTCGCCTTTTCCTGTAGAGAAAAGGGAAATAGACGAAGACGGATGGCGTCCTCGGACACGCTATGGTTACAAAATGTGTCACAGATCTCCAAAAAGTTGGAGAGATTGGCGTTTAGGTCTTCACTGGGTAAGCCTCCGAGTTGGACAGTGTTCTAGATCAGGTGCATGATTGCAGGCTTGATCTCGAAGTGCTGGGCCGTGACTGGAGGACAAACGATGCCCGTATCAGCTCCGTGGATTGAAGGAATACCGTACTCCATAAGAGTACATCTTGGAGGTGGCTGCTGAGGGGGTGGAGGTTGCATATACTACTGCTCCTAAGGGGCGAAATAGGGCCGTTGGAAGAGTTCCTATGGTTTTTGCAGTTGACTGTACGCTAGAGGAGGTTGCTGTAGTGGTCGTTGGTAATCCCTCGGAAGGAATTCCATGAATCCTCCAAGAGCCTACTCTAGTAGACCAGCTACGAGAGGATAATGATCATGGTACTGCTGCTTAGCCATATCATCCACGGCTGGTGCTGCCTCTCTTGTGTTCACCATGGTAGAGGGTTGTTGGTTGTGAATTTCTTTTAGTTCACGCTGACGACGAAGCAGGGTCTGTTCAATCTCCAGGTCGAGCGGAAGTAGTTTCGATGACTCTGCGCTCTTGGACCGTGTAGGCGTCTATTCATGCACTTTAAGCTTTTGCACAATCACAACACAAATAATAGGCGTAATAAGGGAAAAGTAATAGAGAAAATTTGAAAGGGGGTTAGAAAATATATTTCTGATAATTTTTTATTTTTATTTTCACTTAAATCAAATATTAAAATAATTAAAATCATAGCACTAAAACCACAAATTCCCCGGCAATAACGCCAAAATTTGGTCTCGCTTGTCGTTATGGATGAAGTTATATGCATCCCAAATTAATTTCCCGGTCTTAAAACTTTAGTATAGCATATGTTCGGGGTCGATCCACAGGGAACTATGGCGTGCGTGAATTTAATTGAGTTAATATTTAATTAGGTGAAATATGCAGAATTTAGAGGTGATTGGTTTGATTTTGGTTTTGGATTAAAACTATATTGTTTTACTTTGAATAATTGATTAACAGTTTTAAATAAAACAACGAGTAAATTTAAAAGTTTAAAATGGGAAGGAAAGACGTGTCGGAGCTGTGGTGATTAAGGAGTTCTTATGCAGATTGCTTAAATGGTTGTGTTGTTCATGATAATTCATCATTCTGGATTTCATTTTGTTACAAGATTTCCTTTGTCCGGTTCCTATTGTTTGGAATTAGAGAAGTTGACTCCTTGGTCTGGTAGTCAGTGTTCTTAATTCTTTATTATGTTCAGTCCATTATTTGAATTGGTGAAATCTTTCCAATGGTCATGGATGTTTTCACCGTTTCTACTCTTTTGTATCGCTGAGAATTCTTCCCTTGGTCTGGCTCAAAATTCTCAGTTATATTTGATAGTGAATTATAAAGAGTAAGAAGACACACAACGAGAAAACACAACTATATAAAGCAACACACAAATTATGATTCATTCATCTATAGCCCCAATAGGAGGGGTTTAGTTACACATAGAAAGCAGGAGAGAAACGACACACGTGATACCTGACGGATTCATTGTGTAAGCGTTTGAGGTAAGGTGTTGGAAGGCAGTATGGTTGAACGACGACACCTCGGTGGCTTTGGGAATGGTAGTAGTAGAGATTCTCTCCCTTCCAATGGTTTCTAACTCTCTAAATCTGAAGGCCAAGGCCTCTTTTTATAGAAAAATAAAGTACATTGCGTGTATAGAAAGTACACGCCGTGTACTTTTCGTCAACGCGCTTTGTCGCCAATTTTTCCACGGGTAGGCGGCCTAACACGCCTTCTTTAACTTTTGAATACAGCGCTGCCTGGTGGTTGAGTGTACACGGCGTGTAGCGCTACCATACACGACATGTAGTGTCAAAATTTGGCAACCAACTCCTTCTAGAATATCAGGAACGACGTGTAGAAATGGAACTCGTCGTGTCTCCTTCAACGGCCACATGGGTATGTAGAACCTTCTCAGCAGCAACCGCTTCTAGAATGTAGTACACGACATGTAATGCCGCCGCACACGGCATATAGATTCTGTCTGGTGACAAGGGTGTGTACACCCTCCTTCAGCCCGTGTCCCTGTCTGGATGTACACGTTATTTATAAAAAGTACACGCCATATTGCTTCAAAATTTTCACACACTTCCCTTGATTTATGTATTTTATCCAGAATGCTCCTAAAAGTAAACAGAATCACCAAAATCAAAGAATATGTTCATGAAACACCAGATATTTGCTGAAAACATGTTTTAATATTCAATTATATATATGAAAATGTATACACAAATCGGGTTCATCATCCATATTCTTTGTATCATTGATATTATTATTACCATAACTTTATACCATTTATATATATGGTTATTTAATTTGAAAGTTAAATGATTGTCTGGGGAGATGTTTATATTAATTATTATTAACTCAATACATACATTTATTAAAAATGAATATTTTTTATATTTTAAACTAGTCATTAAACATATGAGGAATTAATTGGAAATGAATTTATGGATGTGGTATAAAATTATAAAGTACTTTTATTCATCAAATGGTCTCACGAGACATCCCAATTGGATAGTCTAATTAAATGGTTTATTGGTGTAGACCTACCAATAGTTTAAATATGTTGATGTTAGGCCTTGGAGGTAAACATATCATGGTGTCTGATATCATGACATCCAATATAAATAATTTCAATTAATGATAATTCAATTATTATAATCCATGATATTATTTCATTTGATATTATCCATGGATGCATTTCATACAAAGTTAATTGAATACATGGAACATGTTTCAGTTATTTATCTTTATATATTGATTAACCCTTATTTACTCAACATATATAACTATTAATGAGAATATGATCCCATCATTTATTTTATTTAAATTCCCTATGATATAAAGAAGAAATATTTTAATGATTTTAAAGGATTTTAACATTTTATTTTGTTATGGATTGAAATTTATGTCCAATATAAGATGGTAATTTTGTATATATCTCATTCATAATGAAAAATATATTAACTCTTCCATCAAGATATGATCCCAAGTATGTTATACCAATGTAATAAAGTAGACACCGGCTCTGAGTTACTATGTTTAGGGTCTTTACATTTGGTCTCATAGTAATTTTTGTAGAAACCATGAGAATCAGATTTATGAAAACATGGATTAGGAAACACCATACGATGAATAAATTTTAGTATAAGTCTAAGTATACGATAAATTATTTAATTTTTGTTAAGGCAATGATTATATGTTTTAAGGATTATTATTCTTTCCCATACTTTTATTTTGTTTTTTTTTCAATAGATGGAACCGGGAGGAATCAAGTTAACATTGAATGTGATGGAAAATATAGTGATTATAAGTAACCAAATTGGATGATTCCTGGAGTAAAACATATTTTGATTATGTCTAATTAGTTATCCCAATTTAATATTAAAAAACTACACCTTTACTAACTCTTAAACTCACTAATGAATATAATAATAGTTATTTCTGAGATATTTGATGGTCGAGACCATATAGAAAAGAAAGAATATTTTCCTTCATATTGGAAATGTTGAATGAGATACCATATAGAATGTCTCAATGGTATGGTAAAATTCTTTATGTGTATAAAATAAGATAACATATCAATGAATATTATAAGGAAAAATGAATAGTTTGATGGAGGGATAGGAATTTCACCACAAATTACCATTTATTATTCCATTTTTTAGGTGTAAAGAATATGGTCAATATACAAGACAATGCCCAAATACAAGGGTTAAATATGATACCATGGAAGGAATTATGTAATTCTAATCATAAATATTTTTGGATTGAAGTTATTATTTATTTTTATAAATGGTTGATTGATATTAATGAAGTAATTGGGATAGTATTGACGACTTTGATATTGGTAACTTATTTGATGAAAACATTATTTAGGTCATAATCGATTAGGTTTATTTCATTTTTTATTAATGGAAATAGTTTTTTACTTTATTTTAATAAGTATTGTGTAATTTTTTTAATAATATATGTTCTCTTGGGGGGTTAACTTAAGATTTATGGATATTATAATGGTTCATAAGTTTAAGGATTCCATATGTTCAAAGGTATATATAAAACTTTTGAGGATTAAAGTGATGAGGTGGTTTGAATCTATTACTGGGTTTTAGGAATAATTATCTTTTAATGTTTAAATAAACATTTGGGATAGTATATGAATTTTATGGTCTATGTATTAATGGGATATAGATAATATTGATGGTTAAAATGTGATTCACTAACAATGTGAAAATTTCAGAGATATTTATGGTCAAGTTAAGAATTACATTTCAATTTTGTATTTAAATTTGATTCACGATGTTCAAGTGAATTTCACCACACTATATGATTATACAGTGACTTATCATGGTGATTAATGATATTATTGGGATGCTTCATTGGGTTGAAGTATTTGTATCCTTTAGGTTTAACATGTGATTTAACTTGAAATATTATTTAGGAAAAATGAAAAAAATTCATAATGTAAGCTAAAAGGTATGAGATCACTAATGATGTTATAAAATTATTAATTTTGAGTTTTTTTAAGTAAATTATAATGTAGGGGTATTTATTATTTGAATAGTCAATGTTGAGCCCCTGGTATTATTGTGGAAATTTTGAAGTAAAATGTATTATTTCTTCATATAAAAGACTATACATTTTGGATATTATATTACTTTGTGGTAAACAATTTATTTTTGGTTAAAATTTAAAAACAGTAAAACTATATTTTTATCCTTTTATGGAATATGAGATCCGTTATAGGTTTATTTTAGTTCATCAGACATAAAAAATTAATCTTATAGTAATCATTCGGATAAAAGATTATATTGTGGTCAAAATTGATTAATGGATAGAATTATACTTTATACAAAAGTAATTTTTTTTATGTTTATTGTCTATATGTAGACGGAATTATTTAACATTAGGAAACTGATCATGGGACTAAAATTTTATCCTATTAAATCATTTTCGATGAATCGATGATCCTTTCACCCATCATAGACTTATAGTTTTGTGGTCATTAACTTTTTCTTAACCATGTTACCTATAACTATATATTAGTACTTTTCCATTATTTTTCTCCTATGTTTCCATATATTGAAATCTCACTAGTGTTCTCCTATTTGGAACCTTATCTTTTTGTTATTTCATATTACCTTCATATTCCCCTTTCCCACTTTATAATAGAAAGTTTTATTAACCCTTATAATTATGTAAGTATTCAAAAAAATAATTTTCAAATGTAAACCCATTTATTACCAAGAACATGTTAAAATTGTGAGCATGAAATATAATTAAGTGGGTAGAATGTAAGACCCCGATATTTTAAAATAACACTATCTTTGTTATCATATCAACACACAACCACCATCATAAATGAAACATGAAATAATATTATTTGAATATAAATTTTATAACATAGTAATTGATTTATAAAGTATTTATAGGATTAAATATATTATTAAATATATATATATATATATATATATAGGACATAATCAATACAACTTTGTTGTTTAATGATTAGGAAATTAAAACAAAATTATTAGTGAATAAATTTTATTCTTCAAAATATTTTTTTAAACATTGGTTTTTATTAATTATAATGAGTGAACATTATAATAAATTTATAGAATTTTTAAGAAAATACCTCATTAAAAATATAATTTTTAAAATATACATACCAAAATTAGTTTACATTTAATTTTGAGATTTTTTCAAATGATTGATTTTTTAGTGAGTAGTGAAAAATACTAATTTTTCAAATACTCTTATTTATTTTCTTTAATTCGGGTAATTTAAAAGTAACATAAAAATATGGATTTTTTCATTGAAGTATCTTATGATCCATTTGAATTATAATAATCTAATTGGAATAAGAAAAATAATGATTTTGATACAAGTTAATTTATATGAAAAAAAACATTGTTATAAAAGATTTTTTTTAAAAACTTTTTATGTAATTATTCTTTTTATTCCACTTCTAGATAATGAATCTTCATAAATAGATAAAAAAAATTTATAATTAGGAGGTTAATATTGTGTGATTAGTTCACTTTTTTAGGAATTATTAATAGCAATTACAGTAAAATGTATCCCATTGGTAAAGGGTAAATCAAGTAATTATGGTTAAAACTAATATGATAAGGCATTAAAAATCACACCAACACTTATATTTATTTTATTTTATTGAATTACATTTTTTTGTAGGAATCAAAAATATGAATATATGGAATATTTGTTGCATTTTCAATTGGTAGTGAAATTTAAATTATTTCAAATAAAGAATATCCCAAAAATGTCATTATCTCACATTTAAATTTTTTTTATGGTCACGTAGGTAAAATAATATGATATAAATGAATATAAAACATTAATTTAAACAAAATTTAATTATTTTTATCATGGCAATTTATTTAACTTTTAGTGACTGAATAATTAGCTTATATTCTTATGAAACACACATACAATATTTATTCAATTAATAGAAAATGAAAATAAATAATATTAAAAATATTAAATGTAATACAATTTTGTTGAATTATTTTGTCCCAAAATTGTAAAAGATAACTACAATATGTTAGGTTTTTAAGGGTTTATATTTTAATTCCAAATTTGTATTGATATTTTTCAATTTAAATTAAATTTAGTGTCAAAAATGACATCAATAATATTTTATGAAAATAATGTTTCATTAAATTATTAAAATATACTAAAAAACTAATCTAAGATAACGGGATAAGATATGGTCAAAATTTCACCCCTTTTACATTTCATTGTTTCTTTTCCCTTTATAGTAACATTATTCACCCTTTATTTATAGAAAATCCTTAATACTATAGTAACTATAAAAACTGTTAATGGGGGTTAAAAATAAAATCTAAACATAAAAACATAACCAAAACATGTATTAATTTTATAATATCAAATAATTTTGACTCATAGTCTTCTTATGGTTTAATGTTATTATTTACAATCTTTTTTACAAGAAAAATAATTTATATTAATTAAATACTTTATGAAATTCGAGGAATGAACCTACCATCACTTATAAATAGACATCCCTTATATCATTTTTTTCACCACTATTAGTAACATATATTTACTAAAACCTATCTATTTACTTTATAAACATACCCATAGAAGTTCATAAGCCCCTCAAGAAGATATTTAATGTATTTTTAGTGAAGAAAATTTAATCATCTTTACATACTCTTTCTTACTTATTTCTTCTTAAAATTTGTATAAATCCATTATAACCATCATAAAATAATAAATGAATAATCATAAAATAATGAGACATTTATTTTTATTATCATGCAACTGGATTCCATATATTCTTATTCTTATGAAAGGACAAAACATTTCTCATGTGAACGTATGGTTTATCGTCACCACACAATGGTGTAATTCGTTCTTCATTACCACATTACATGGATGGATATAAATATGGAACAAATGAATATATATTATATTTATAAAATTACTATTCTTTTGAAATTATAATATCATATCTACCTTCCAACCTTCCATCTATTGGAAAATAATAATTTCACTCGTGCGTACATGTGGACTACCACCTCCACAATAAAATGCAATCCATTTTTCATTTCTGTTTTACATGGATAGTAATAATGATAGATTTAATAAATATATAACATATGGATGACACAGAAATGACCCAAAAGGTGATTTATTATTTACCATTATTTTGTTCCATATGTTAAAAAGTGAAATTATCGTTCATGAGTATATACAACCTATTATCTCAATGAATAATGTAATTCATTTTTCTCTTTATAAATTTTATATATACATAATGAGTATATATTATATATATATTATAAATACAATTATATATATTATGTAACCATAATCAATGTATAAGGAACATAAATTCCATGAAGAAATCATGTATGATAAAACAAAGCATTTATCACACAAAATAATGATAATAATGCATGATTATTAACGAATTAGTTTTAAGATGTTATAATAGGGTCATATATGATATTATAAATATGAATATGGTTCTATTATAAAGTATTAACATGTTTAACACCATTATACAAGAAGTTAAAGCACATTAAACGAATGGGAACCATGATATAAGGGGATTTCCTTACTCAATTTCCATTCATTTGGTTATATCACTTATTAATTGATTATGTTATGCCAAGTATACAACCCCTTTTATTTATTTAACATAAATACATATTTACTAATGTTAATTAATGATTCAATACGTCTAAATATTTTAATGGTTTATAATTTAAATGTTACCAAAGAGGTAAAAATTTATTTTACAATATCATTCTTTTTGGATTACACTTATTTTCATTGTAGAAATAAAATTATATATCTTTCTCAAGGTCAAATAATTTTATTATCCTTTCAATAAAAATATTTAATACACAAAAATTCAAGATTTATTCTATGAAGATACACTTAATGAATCCTAAGAAGATTGAGAGGCCTTGTGTATTTGGGAAATTTGGTACATAACATAACTACTTTCAAAACAAAAATAAGAACACTATTCAGAACCAAAATAATATGTACTTATATTCCATAGATCTTCTAAATCAGAATATGATAAACTAGGGATGTACATTAGAAATGGGAGATCTATAAATCTTGGTTAGGGAATAATAAAATCATAACCAGATTAATGAAATACATGTGATTCAATAAGCATACCAATGAGACATAAAAGGGTTGAGAATCATAATATTGAACAATGAGTCATGATATAACATTATAAAATCAATGGAACATAGGAATGTGTTAAAAACATAAAACATGAAGTAAGCATAAGTTAAGGATAACTCCCAAGACCACATCACAAGGTAAGAAAAGTCCCATAAAGGATTAGTTTCACTAAATAATCCCATACATAATATATCATTAAAAAAATTATTACCAACTTCATTGGAGGGATATATAATTATGGCCCCACCCATCACATTCATATCTTGTACATGAATAGGTGTGATGCATTGATCATACAACATAAGGATTTATTTCATCCCAAATAATTCCATTGTTAATTAGTGTAATATATATACATGGAAGTACCAAATCAATATAGGATAGGTACATCTAGTTGAATAACCTTGAGTGGAAATGGGTATGTGTATTCACTACACAAGTGTTTGGAATGAAATGTTATAGGATAATTTTAGATGAAAAATAGTGGTTATATATAATAATATAATTGATTAATGAGACTTAAAAAGGTCTATAATCAAATAAACATCATATTTAAAATAAGAGGTAGGTGTAATTAAATATCACAACATGAATAATTCTTAATTAAAATGAATTATATAAATAAGGTTCATCAATAAAGAGAATAAGAGGATCTTGTACCTTGAGAGTCTACTTCTTAAATCATGGTGGAGATTTTAAGAGTTTGTGGCACATTGTGAGGGTTATAGAGAGGGAAGTGTTGAGTAACATCATGCTTCAATAGTTTTGAGTTAATATTAATGGGAGGTTGGTGAGGTTTTTTTTCAAAAACATGTAAATTATTTATTAATTTATAAACTTATGTTTTGGACGCTAAATGATAAATTAATCAAAACCAAAAACCATAACAATGTTTTTTACCACTGTTTTTTTCAAGGTTGAATAGTTTTAATTATTTTATAAGTCTATGAAATACACTCAGAATAATACCTTTTGTGATGTGGAATTGATTCATGTTCACAAAGAATTGATTTTAAAACCATAAAATATAATATAGGTTTTGGAGAAATCATTAAGGGTTTATAAAATTAATCCAATAACTTCAAAAAAAATTATTTTAAAGGGGAAACATAATTTTATTTGTGGATAATCTTTATAGTATTTAATACATTACTTTTGAGAATTAATATTTTTATAATACATACTGTATAATTACAACGTATTTAGTTTTTATCCAAAAGTTCTATTTTTTCAAAAAAATAATTAAAAATAACTATTAGATAATTTCAACATGATGATTTCCAAATTAATATTTATTTTATGAAAATAATTCATTAAATAAGACAATTTATTATTTTTAAATAAAAAACCCCATTTAACAAAAAAAATCATTTTAATATGTCATTTTTAACCCCTATAAAAATTACATTTGATTTCATTATATTATAATATCACTTATATTTAAGAAATTTTATTTAATAATAATATTTAATTAAAATATAATTTATTTCAAAAATTATTGATTTTATCCAAAATAGTGTCCTGATTGAAAATATTTATTTTACCAAAATACAATTAATGCTTCATAATATCAAAATATAATTTTCATTCAAACTTATTATTTAATCAATATATTGGAATAATAAAATGGATAAATACAATCATTAATCTCTATCAAAAATATGTATAAATTCATATTGTTAGGTCCTAGATACATTTCCATTTATTACATTAGTGAATTCCCTAATGGAAAAGTGTGTGTTGGTGAGATTTTATTTGGTTTTCTTAGTGAAAATTGTTTGGGTTATGATCTCAATGAGCTTGATAATACAAGTTACGCTATCTCCCTTGGATGATTAGATAAATGTGCTTCATATGGTTCAATCCTACAAGTTGAGGCCATCACTTCATTTTTCTATGTCAAGAAGATTTATCATAACCCTACAAATATATATTAATCATATCATTACTATATAAAATCTATATTATCAAGGGTTATTATTCTTAATGGAATTTTAAATCTGATGTATATAGCTTATAATGGTCAAAAATAACAAAATTGGTGCATGTATTTTTTATAATTTCATTTCTTAAAAATAAATTCACTCATTTAAAAAGGGAATTTCATTAAAAAATATTGGGTTATTACATTTACCCCCTTAAAAAATTTCACTCTTGAAAATTTCATTACAAACATTAAAATATATGAGGGTGTTTTTATTTCATTGCCTTTTCTAGTGCCCAAGTTTCTTCCTCAAACTTGTGGTTTCAGCACATCATGTTTACCATGTGAGTTTTCATGATTCATAAAACGTTTTTTCTATATGATATAAAAACATCATTGTATATTCCTTATATGAAATATCATTATCCAATGGTTCCATCAGAAAATTTAGTAAATATTAGGGTTTTAGTATGTACTTATTTAAGAGGGATAGATGGAAGACATTGCATGCTTAAGATAGGTTAGGTGGGAGTGGTAGTCAATAGGCCACAACTCCGATGTGATTGAGGATATCAAAGATGGTGATGTATCTTTGACGAAGCATTCCCTTATTCTATAAACCTCATGACATTCTACCAGTATTTTATAAAAAGTAACAATTTATCTCTCACCTAAAACTCTTGGCATATTATAATATTTTCTTTTTAGGTTTTCTATCATCTCTGTGTGGACTTCATATGAAACTGAATATTTTAAAACTTATTTTTCATTTCGTGGAAAAGATCTTGTCTCATCAGCTTTTTTTATCCAGCTTCATCCCTGCTTGTCAGAATCTGATGCCTCTTCCCATAAAACCCACATAAGGTCTAATTTGAATGCTAGAATGGAAACTATTGTTATACGAGAACTCTACAAGGGGAAGGTATTGATCCCAAAATCCATGGAAATAAATTGAACATGATATCAAAATATCCTATAGTGTTTTAATGGTTTACGCAGAATGACCATCCATATAATGACAACAAATGGTGTTGAAGCTCAGTTCTATATCCAACACTTGCTGATGGATTCTCAAAAACCTTATAAAACATCAAATGTAAATTATATATAATAGAGAGTGGAACCTTGTTCATTCTATAAACATAACCTATATACATATATTAGTGCGTTAGTCAAGATTGAAATATTATTTGATTGCAATGAAATGCACTAAATCGGTAAGGCGGTCGACTACCAGTTAGATGACATTATTTTGATTAGGTTTAATGGGGAGTCATATGATGAAATCCATGATTATATTTTATCATTTATATAATTTTATAGGGAATTGTTGCGTCAAACCCTTATATTTCAGTTTTTAAAACTTTACAAGTTAGAAAACCAAGCATCGTGATTAAAAATATTTAATCTCCATCTTTATGTTATCCCACCATAAATTTTACATCAATTATATATAAATAGTAGTACTTCCTATATTAATAAATAATGATTAGTTATGCATATAATCTAGATGTTAACTCTCCAATTCTAGTTATGAATGGGCACATATCTGGGTTCCAAAACCTATAATTCTATCTTTACCATAGTTAAACATTGTAATCTTTTATACCTTTTTATAAATCACATCATCATCCATTTGAGCCTCTTTTTCCTCACAAGAATAAATATTTGAGCAGTCATTTGAGAAATGAAGGATGAAAATACATTTATTATTAATAATTCCATACTCCATATGTCCAATAATATTAGATCCCATGATGTTCTCATCATGTATACGGTTATTGAATCCTTAATACTAAAACAATATTCCACTTTGTTTTCCTTTCTAGGACGGTAATGAATTGAACAATCATAATATATGAGTATCTATAATTACCTTCATTTATGTATACTAAGCTCATTTTGTGTGAATATATACTTGATGTTTTTATTGTCAGTATATATGTCACACTTCTCCCAATATAGATAATTTATCTAGATATTCAATGTGATTATCACTGAAAACAATTATAGATCATCTGTTGGGTAGGTCTACTCATAGATATTTATTTAGAGGGAGTCATAAGATATCACTGTATCATCTTTCATGAGTATACAACACATTATTATATTTGATTTATCAATTTAGATCACAAATCCTTGCCCTATGGTGGGTAATATGTGCACAAGTGATATTATTAGTCTCTTCTCAAACTCATTAAATCTATCTTCACATTCATCAATATAGAAAAACATGAATCCCTTCCAATTAAGTTTGGTTAGTATGCTTGAAAATCATGAGAAGTTTCAAAATAATCGATGATAATATTTAGATAATCCAAAAAAAATGGATTAACATCATAGATGTTGGTTTGGGTCATCTTTTAGTCGCCTCTGTTTTTAAAGGATCCATAGAGAACCCTTTACGGGTGATACTATTCCCCGTAGAGGCAAATTTCTCCATCCAAAACACACATTTACTATACTTCCAAAAAAATTTCCTTTCACAATGTATTTAGTATGGCATTCAAATTCACCTCATGTTCCTCTATGCTTCTGGAATATATAAAAATAGCATCCATAATTACTACAAAAAATTATTTCAGGTAATCCCTAATGACTCTATTCATTATGTACATGACTATTTTTGAAGCATTATTAAGTCCAAATAGAACCATTATGACCTCATAGTGCATGTACCTTATCTGAAAATAAATATTATGGACACCATCCTTATTCAAATTCACTTAGTAATGACTTGACTACAGACCCACCTTTGAGAAGTATTGGACAACCCATATCTGATCAAACAATTAATAAATATTTGGTAGAGGATAATTGTTCTTTATCATGATCTTTTTATTCTCATTATAATTAATGCATAGGTTCATTAACCTATCATTCTTCTTGAAAAAAAGGACCAATGTACACTAAGGTGAAGCACATGAGCATATAAACCCTTTATCTAGAATATCATATATATTTTTCTTCAACTACTCATGTTTAAAAAGTTTCATTATCTATAGAGTCTTGGATATTGTATACTCTTAGAGGATAAGTTTGATCAACAACTCAGCCTCTTGGCTAGGAGGAAGACCAAAAAATTATTCATGAAACACAATGATGAATTCTATTATAATGGGGACATTTCAAGGATGATATTTTCATTAGTCTCAATCATTTTAATCTAATTAAGATTTATCTCAAGTAAATAATATCCATTCTTGAGATAATAATGAAAAATAAGATTAATCCTCCTCCCGACACTTATATTGAATCAGAAGACGATAAGAAATACAAAGGGTGATTTATTTCTCTCAAATATTTATATCGGTTCCATATAAGCAAATATACTCAATAAATATAATTACATAGAATTCCAATAAAGGGAGTATGAAAACGTTTTCTCGTAAATATAGCTCAATAATTTTATAGGGTAGGATTTATATTTTTGGGATAGCATAATTGTTCCATTTTATGTCTACAATGATAACTCGACTTCCATATTTTGAGGTGTTGTTTGAATAGTACTACTAAACTAGTGTGATATGAAAGAATGCATAGAACCATAATAAAATAGTATGTTATAAATCATTCAATGAATATCTATCATACCTATCACTAATTAATTATTGGGATCCACCATATTAGACATGTAGTAATAAGATCACACTTGATCTAAAATACATAGTGGTTTTTTATCAGTTATTTTCAACAACCATTAGATTAGTGTACTGATTTACATAGTCTCCATGTTCCTTATAGTTTAGACATTGATCAATAGGTTGAGGGTTGAATAAGGCATTCCTTTCCTTAACACACCTAAATCATTTTCTTATACCCCATGGGAAATTTCCCATATGATTATTCCCACACTTTTGACAACTGAGATGTTTTACTTTAATACCACTTTGTGTTTTCTCCAACACAACATCAATATTAAAATCCATTCCCCAATTATTATCTCTTGACCCATAAGTCTTGTGAGATTCACCAATATTCATTTTTATTTTAGGGAACAATGATAAATTCCATAATATTTATCAAAGACCCAATTTTCCAAATATTTTCATAGACTCAGCTATATCCCACCAAAGAATAGGTCAAAATTACTTTTGGGGGGGATGAAAAATCCAGAGGTGTATCATGCATGTATTGAGAAACATTACTTATATACCCAAATGGATTCATTTTCCTTTTTTTCTTTAGGATAAAGAAATCCATCACCATTTTAATTCAGAGAGTATAAGGGAAATATTTTTCAAAAAAAATTCATAATTCCTTCCACTACATTAATTAAATCTCCTCCATATGCTTCATATTTTTACCAACAACTACCATTGATAAAATTCTCATTCTATAAGATGAGTAACTATATCTACCTTCTCTTTATCATAGCATTGAAATAGTAAGAATATCTTTTCAATGGATTTGATACATTATTCCATAATTAATGGATTTGTAAATCTATTGAACGTCATAGGCATTTTTCCCATAAGGGTATCATTTATGGCATTCCCTTTATTTGGGGTGATTCGGGCATTCCTCCGGATAAATTCTTTTGTTCAAAACACGAGGTAATTGACAATGTATTGTCAGGATATTCCCAACTCCTATTCTCATCTTGTTGGGAATCTCATTTTCTTAGTCATCACATTTCCCCCCCATATTGGTTCCTAAATCGATTTCTCATATTTATAACCATTGAGTAAAAATAAATAGAAAATTGGGAATTATTTTTTAAAACTATTAAACATATAAATAGGAAATCAATAACATTAAGGGGTAAAATCATCAATGAATGAATTAAAGTTTCATTATTATTATTTTAAAGCATACAATGAAACACCCCACCTATCACGAGGGATTAAAATGTTGAATTATGAGAGAGTTTCACCAAAAAATGATCTTACAATCATCAAGTAATTACCCTACCCATCATAAATTATAAATCTCCCAATTAGGATTCATTTTATAGCTAACACATCAGCAATGAAATTCCCTTATCATGAAGTGTGTCTAACTTACATTCCTAGGTTTATGAACATTATAGAATTCTTAACAATTTAGGCCAGCTTCCAAGGATACATGTCCTTAACCTAAATAAACCCCACAAGTAAAGAGGAATCAGTTTCCATATCAATGATTTTAATATTATTCATATTTCATAGAATAATATTAGTAAACAATGCCCTTTACTCTACTTCAATAGGCTTATCTTCCCCATAAAATGAACTAAACTGAACCCATGTTATTTATCACTAGTCTGAAACCTCTCAACTTCCCTAATATACATGACCCATCAATATTTAGCTTCCTCCCTATGGTAGTATATTTCCATTGAATCCATCTTCCTTGAATGATTCTTCTTAAGTCCAAGGAATAACAGAGTCACTGTAGTAATAGTATAATAGAAGGAGATGATAACCCACACTAAGTAAGGATACCTATATCAACCAATATCATATTAACTTGAACTTGTAAGAAAATATTCAATATTTTTTACCTTCTCTTTACCGGTTGATAGCCTCACTGAGTGTATGTCAAGATTCTGAAAAAAGCTGCCCATGCCTTCACCTCTTCCCCCTGCGTGCCTTCACTTTGAAACCAATCATGGATGACCTCTTATATAGTGTCACCATCAGAATTTATATTCAGTTTGTGGTATAAAAACCTCCATATCTCCTTTACCTAGTCACTCTTAAAAAATAAATGATGTGATTATTATTGATGTTCCAAACCACAACATTGGCATTTGGATTCAAAAACCACACCATTTTTTTGTTTTCATCCAAAGGGAGATAATTATTTCTTAATCTATCAGAAAGGAGATTCATCATTCATGATATTTCTTTTCATCATAATTTTTGTTCACAATCTTCCAACCCATTACTACCATGCACCATTTTCCTAAAAACTTTGACATTAAAGTTCCCTGAATTAAAACACTTAAAAACATAGTAGTCAAGTTCCCTAGTTAAGTAGATATTATCATATACATTTTTATGTAATTATTTTAAAATAACATCAATAAATTCCAGATACCTAGTGGCCTCACTGATTTATAGGTTCAAAACTGGGAATCCTAAGAACACTCCGCACACAGCTAGTATTTCATCCAAAATTTGATATCTCCATCTCCTATTACCCACCAATGTTTTTCATCCAATACATCTAGGTGATCTACCATGCATCATACAAGACTGGTAATCTTTCTAGAGTGACCTAGATAAGATTTTAATTTTTTTCTATACATGTTACTCAAGATTTTTTTTCTATATTATATTCCCTATGAAAATATCCCATTAGACTATAGCATGTATGCCATGAAAGGATTCTTAAACATTATAAAAATCAATTCTAGCTTCATAAATCGTCCTTTCAGACATTTTCTTGGATTACAAGGGGAATTTTTCGACATGGTTACCATCCCATAGAAAATTGGTCATGAGCCTCTCTATCCTTAATATGGCCCCATTTGAAAACTTTATGATAGAGAGTATATTCATTTTCATTTAGGTAAGAACACCATTAGTGATATTAATTCTCCTCAAAATTATTAGAATTTAATTTTCCAGTTACAGATCCTCCTTTTGATCTGATTGATAATTCCATATATTAATCATTATTTATTCTCCCTTAGACATAAAAGCGTTTTTGAAAACAAATATTATATTATTAATCAGTATTAATTAGCTAAGTGTTAAAACTAAAAGATAAGGTTACTTTAGTGACTCAAACATGTATAAATCATATTTCCTGAGTGGGTTTCGACCTATCCCCACCTTAACCTTTAAATAATCCACTTTGGAGCCATTAGAAACCGAATATAAATTTATCATAAAATAATATTTCTAGCTTTTCCAAAGGAGCCCCCACCCCTCTTGTAAAAGGGAACCCCAACTTCTCACTAATTCACACATTCAATGCCTTTGGGATCGGCCGAACCCTACCAAAATACTCTCTAAACTTCCCTAACTTCAACGTAGAGCCCTTAGTTTGATTAAAAAGCCAACCTAAGGAGCCCTTTTGATCAAATCAAAAGGAAGAACCCGAAGAAGAGGTAATGATTTCACCACCCTCTTTCAAGTTTCTTTCTTCTTCCACTTCTTCTTTCTTTGTTATTTCCATTCTAAAATAATAACTCCAGTATATTCTATATAATTTGATGTTATTATAAATATGGTACAACCATATTCAGTTTTCTATCCATACTTTGAATGACATGTCACCATATGTGCGTACGTACGGCCTACCGTCTCCATGTCGTGGTGTAATTGTTATTCAATATATTATTATTTGGATGGGTATAATAATGCTATTTAATTCTTGTAATTAATAAATATAACATTATAATGATTATGTATATATTATATAACATCCAATTATATATTATTTTAATATCAAAAAAATGATATTGTCGCTCGTGCGTACGTACGGATTACCATCTCCACGAACGCGATGAGATTCATTCCCCATCATATCCATTCAAGACTAAATTTCATTTGATGAATAAAAATAATTTTTAGAGACATGATATTATTATGGACATGAATAAGATATATCCCATCCATAACAAATATGGCTTGCATAACAAATAATATAAAGGAAAAAGAATCTGTTAACCACCTAAACGACGATAATACAAAGATATTATTAACAAATCAATGTTAAAAGATCATATATGATATCATATTAATGTAAATAATTGTTATATAACTCAATAAAAATTATTTCACCATTATAAAGGAGTTTAACCTACTATCTACCAAGGAAAAAGAACAAAGTAAGGGGTTTCTTATCTCACTTTAAATTCCGTGAGATTTCCATTATTCACCACTTATTTATTGCATGTGGTGTGTGTACTGACAATGTTTGTATTAATTGTGTTATATACTTTAATTTATGTATATTTACATCATCATTGTATGATTATTCTTTCATAGGGGTATTTTTCTTAAGTTACCAAATAAATAAGGGAATTTGAAATTTCAATTTCCACTCATTCAGCTTTACGCATACTTCATTGATTATTTTACTCAAATATTATCTGTGGAATCACTATTCATTTGATTATGTCATAATTTACACTCCCCTTTCTATGGATATACTTTTGATACACATAATCACTCCATTGAAAAATTCTAAAGTCATCGGTATGATCTTGATAAGAGTAATGTTTACTCAATCTCGATTTTTTGTGTTAAACATCCAATTCATTGGTGTTGTTTTTACAAGAATATGTGTGAATGTCCTTTTATTGTTTTACACTGAATATACAATCATATTGAGTGTATTTATATTTTTCACACATAATTATGTCATTGATTTATCCTTAACCTAATGATACAAATTTTATGAGAGATTTCATCTCAATCTACATTCCATTGAGACTCCTTTGTTGTTATACACCAAATCACTTTTATATGGTGTATATAATGTACTTTGACATAGTATATCATGAATCCCTTTATTATCATGATATTACATGGTTTTTATTACCTAAATTATTTTTATTCAAGTGTCTCTCTTTTGGTTAGGAACTCTAACTAAAATATCATTTTAAAATGTTTTAAAGATTTATTATTCTAAATCTTTCTCATTAAAGTCCATGTTTTAAAATGGTTCTAAGGATTTATTTATATGGACAATAATGTTTTCAAATCAAAATTCCTTTTAAATGTTTCAAAGTGGTATGGGACACTTTGATTCAAAAATCTATTTTAAATGGATTCTTGAAAAATTGTGTGACTTTTAAATGTTTTCAAGAAAAGGGTGGATATTTCTCTCAATAGTTTGTTGATTATTTTAATCTATGTCAATATCCTTCATTATTCTTGATTGAAGGTAATTTGATACAATAAAATATTCAATATTGTATCGAATGAGTTATGTTTGACTATGGATGTGCTATTTTTATACCATTAATGATTTGGGGTTAAATTATTCACATTTCGTATGCTAGTTTTAATACGAATGTTTATGTTATGTTTCAAACTTTTCATATGAGGAATGCATTGTGCTTAGTAAGTGACGAGTGGAGACCGCTATAGCTCCTCGATGCATCGGTAGGTCTCGTGAGACAAACTAGTGTCTCGGCATGAGGCCTTGACAAAATCTTATTTGTAGACTTGGCACGAGGCCTTGGCTACGTGGTTATGATAGTATGGAATTTTCATTCCATCATCATGAAAGTGGTTATTGATATTGTATGTGATTATTCGACTAGTATAATGTCCATGTGAATAAGTAAATGACATTATTTAATTTTATATCTACCATATTATGCGGAAGTTCAAGTTTAAAAGGCTTTTGTTTTAGTTATAAATTGCCTTAAGTGTTTATGCTTATCTATGAAAGCTTCTGCAATATTGTTATCCTTACTGAGCATCTGAGCTCACCCCTTTCAATGTTTTATTTTTCCCAGGATTGTGAAGAAGTAAATTATGAATGACCTACAGGGATAGTATGAGGGGATATGAAGACAAGATGTTGTTGTAGTTTTTTTACCTTATGATATAATGTAAGACTTATGAATATATCTAGTGTTTCCAAGACTACTAAACTAATCGGTATTTCAAGACTTGATCCTTTGTGATCATGCAAATGTTATGTAATAATGCACCAACTCTGGGTAACTGGGTTCGGGGAATTACAGTTAGTATCAGAGGAAGTTTTGTACAAACCTTGGAAGCTATATTTAGACAAACTCTGATTAGATCAAACAGACCTAAGATAGACTTTGAGGATTAGTATAGAAGAACATACTAGGATTTTGTGAGTTTTCCGAGCAATACATCCCTTTCTAGATATGAGCAGGTAGAGGCGGCTCTGGCACATATGTACCTAGGGATAAAACTCGAAAACACCTCTTTGTGCTAGACTCGAACGGGAACTGGTTCACGACAACAGGCCTTACTACACTATTGGTTACGACACTCCCGAGGGATATTCTTTGGTAAATTCACAATATTAGTATGAGCCATTATAAAGGGAATAAAAAATGCCTTTAAGAATATATGTCGGGGAAATAGATAGCGGATAACCTAGATTTTAATATAGGTTACCCCAAGTTAGGATATATTGTTCATTTACAAGATTATCCAATTATGTCTAATTTTTTTACATTCTTATTAGATAAGTATTCAAAAAACCTAATTCTATTTTCTTTTTGTTAGTTAAAACATGGAGGGAGTAAGATCACGAACAACTCTTCTCTCTCTTCCTGAAGAACTACATACAATTATTATCCAGAAGTCTTGCGCAGATGATGTTGAATATTTTTCAAATAGCAGAGTTACATGCAAACAACTTTATAAGACATCCAATACCTCTAGAATTGCACGATTCATTCATGGATCAAGTACCGACTATGGGATAATATTGCGCTCTCAACTTTCTTACCACGCTAAGCGTGGGAAGTATCATCAGGGTCTTTTCAAATTCTTCACTTTATCTCAAAATTATGATGCACTAAATTATTTTCTAGATGTTGTAGAAGAGGGAGACCTTCGAGCAGCCTATATGTTTCAAATTATATATTCAAGTATTTTGGGACATACAAAAACTGATTTACCAAATCCTTATTTTGAAATAGTTGAAGACTAATCAGTAAGAAGTTTTCTAAATAAACATGTCAAAGACGATGTCTCAAAATTATATATAAGAAATATATATTTTTTGATGATGCATTGTTGCTTCCATCGATATAATCCAAGATGGATGAGGAGTTTTGGGTAAATGAAGTAGATGATTTTGAAAAATTCATGAGGTACCATTGTGAAACATGAACACATTCTAGAAAATGGAAATTGTACATAGTATCTCCAGAGTTCATGATGTGTTCCACATAACACTAGTGAAAAAATAAATGCCTAACCCAACGCATTACTCACCTATAAAGAATTAGAACCGGAACCTGATCTATCTTATTGTGAAGAGCCTAGCAGAATTCTTTATACCAAAGATCAAGTGTTGAGAAACCATATGACTCGTCTAGTAAAAGTTCTATGGAGAAATCATAAGATGGAAGAGGCAATGTGGGAACCCAAGGAATATATGATGTAGAACCTATGTGGAAATAAATGGATGGTGAAATGTTTAAAAGTGTTAGTTCTCTTTATTGATGTGATTACTTTGGAAGAATTTTCTCTTGTATGTGTAACCCTGCAATTTATCATTTGAAAATGATATTTTAGGAAGAATTGTCTTTTCTCTTGCGGATATAGTTATAAATAACCATTTTGTTTTATATGATCATTGGGTTTGATCCAATTACAAGTTATTATATTTTGGGATGAAAATGAAAGGTATGAGATAACATTTGTGGTTAAATTATGTTATGGTTATTTTGAGGAATTTAACTCATTTTGGTAATATTATAAAATATAGTTTTTTAAAAAGGACAACACGTAGACTGTGTGACAACCCGTCGCGTCGGACAATGCTGTGGGAATCGAACCCACAACCAAAGTGTGATTGAGATTTATCGCCTACCACTGGACTACGTGATGTCCCTGGTTAGTGTGACTATTATTTTTAGTTAAATGATTTTATTGATCAATAATAATTTGATTTGGGATCTTATGTCTTATCAAATAAATACCCTTAGTATAGGAAAATGATTTGGTGATTAAGTGATAAATGTTATTTTGGAAGATGTTCTCTTTGTTGGGAACACTACATGCCCAAGGAAAATAGAATACTATGGGATTTCATTTGAGGAGTAATGGTGGATTTGTTTATCTATTTTTGTATTATGAATTTATAGTGATTTGGGTTATTTATGGAAATGATTAACGTATAATAGAGAATATGTGGTTAGGTTAATTAATTTTAAGTATGTGACTTTAAGAGTAGTTGATGTCATTTAGAGATACAATTTAACATGGAAGACTACATAACCAAATTCTTCTAAGTTTTGGGTTTGGATATTAGTTTGGATTATATTGAAAGATTTTAATGACAATTATTTATTTAATGGAATTTATTTAACTTTGGGGTATTGATTTTAGAAATTGATATTAGTTTTTCATTCTCTAAGGAATATCCTTTTGGGGGATCATTAAATTTTATAATAACTATTTTGGTTTTGATTAATCTAAAAATACAAGGTAAATATATAGTTTATTCTTCGTGGATCATGTGATTCTATAAGAAGTTTATTGTAGCTCTTCTAGTGTGACCAAGTCTTCTGGAATACTCAGCATTTAAAAATGATTTAGTAGTAGGAATTTATTAAAGAATGAAACTTTACTTAAAATTTAAGTATATATATTTATGTTCTTAGTCAATCATAGAAATTAATTCCTCATATTTTTGTAATTTAACTTAAAAGTAAAAAAAAATGCTGTCTATTTACTTTTCCTACTGGGAATCTAATGACCATTTGTCCCATCACAAGTATGTGATTTTCTTGTTGTTAACTTTTTCATGATCATGTTTTCTATCCCTCTCAATCAGAACTTGACACTTATTTTATCATCCATATCCATGTTTTTATACATGTAATCCTAGTATAGGTTATCTCAGGTGACCTTTGTACTTCTCTTTCTTTCTTTTAAAGTGCTAGTTTTATTGAATCTTTTCCCGATGTGGGACTTTTCATTATACTCCAAATCCCATTTTAAAAATTTCCTGGACACAATTTTTTTAAGGATGGGAGAATGTAACACCCCAATATTCCACGGTATGCTTCTCTTTGACTAAAACCGTAGTGTGTGTTGTACGCAACTTCGAATTCTAACACATCTCGACCAATCAAAGTAGTCAGTATGAATAGTAATACCCACTTTTTGAAATTTTATAAATTTTATCACTCAAAATATACGTCATTTTTGGATTCGGAATATTGAAATTAGCCTAGGGTGAAATTTTGGTACTTTTAGGAAAACTTTTATATTTTGATGAATAATGAAAATTACTAAATTTTAATTAAAAACAACTTTTTTAATCGAAATAATTAACAGTGATAAATTATTAATTTGAGTGGTTTTAAAGTATATCTAGAATAAATTTTTTCCATTTAATACAATTTTGGTCATTGGACATAATTTCACAATCAAACCAGACATAAACAAGTGCCAATATTTTGATAGTTATTATCTCATAAAAACCCACTTTTTGTTTTAACAACATGAATTAATTTTAAATTAATTTCTTCCACTTTTGTATTTTGAATTTGGAAAATTGGATTCCATATTTGGAATCAGGATGTCCAAATTGTGTAAATAGGTAACTTTTATTTTTAGACATTTTGAATAATTACTTCGGTAAATATTTTATTTATCATTGTTAAAGGGTAAATACGGTAAATAAGGGCAAAACAATAATAATATAATAATAATAAATTACCCTAAAACATGTCCTAACCTTATTGGTTGATAAAGTTCCGACCATGGACATCTTTGGGTCGATTTTGGGACCCCATGGATCCACTTGTAAGTGATAATGACACATTATATTAATTAAGTTAAAATAAATACCAAAATGCCATAAGCATATATCTTTAGAAAAACAATTTTTACATATAGTTATATTTGTCCGCTTTTTGACTATAAATATTAAATATAAAGCTAAAACTATTTCCTACATAATGGTAATTTATTTATAATTTTTAGAGATTTAATAATTAATATTATTTATGACACAACAATGATGAAGTTTTTTCTTTATTAATGAAATAATGAAATAATTGGTATTATAAATATTAAAATTAATATAATTTGAATGTTTTGATAACATAAATGAATTTTATTACTTAATATGACATTATGGTATTGCTTAAATGAATTTTTTTTTGAATTGAAAAAGTTTTTAAGACTTTAACAAAAATCAATTATTGAATAGTGTCAAAATTGACATAAAAGATTTTTTAAAACAAATATTATATTATTAACTGATATTAAATTCCTAAAAATATAAGGTTCAAAAAAGATACTTATATCATGATATATTTATCATTAATGGACCACTTGGGGGTCTCTTAGATGTATATAGTAAGTTTATTAACTATATAATATAAAAATACAAAGTGACATGGTAAATATTAAACTAATTAATTAAGAGTTAAAACTAAAAGATAAAGTTAATTTAGTGACCCACACCAGTCTAAAACCTATTGGTGGAGTGGGTTTAGACTTATCCCAACATTAAAATTTAAATAATCCACTTTGGATCCATTAAAAACCGAATATAAATTTATTATAAAATAATATTTCTTGCTTTTCCAAAGGTTCCCCTCACCCTCTTATAAAAAGGCACTCCCCCTTCTCACTAATTTACACATTAAAATTCTTTTGGCTCGGCCAAAACCTTCCCAATACTCTCTAAACATCCCTCACTTCAACCTAGAGGCCTTATTTTGATCAAAAATCCAACCTAAGGAGCCCTTTTGATCAAATCAAAAGGAAGAACCCGAAGAAGAGGTAATGATTTCACCAACCTCTTTCAAGTTTCTTTCTTCTTCCACTTCATCTTTCTTTGTTATTTCCATTTAAAATAATAACTCCAGTATATTCTATATACTATGATGTTATTATATATTGTACAACCATATTCAGTATTCTATCCAACCATTGAATGACATGTCACCATACGTGCGTACGTACGGCCTACCGTCTCCACGTCGCGGTGTAATTGTTATTCAATATATTATTATATGGATGGGTATAATAATGATGTTTAATTCATTTAAATAATAAATATTACATGATAATAATTCTGTATATATTATATACTATCCAATTATATATTATTTTAATATCAAAATAATGATATTGTCGCTCGTGCGTACGTAAGGATTACCGTCTCCACGAACGCGATGAGATTCATTCCCCATCATATCCATTCAAGAATAAATTTCATTTGATGAATAAAAATAATTTTTAGAGACATGATATCATTCTGGATATGAATAAGATACATCCCATCCATAACAAATACGGCTTGCATAACAAATAATATAAAGGAAAACGAATCCGTTAACACCCGAAACGATGATAATACTAAGATATTATTAACAAATCAATGTTAAAAGATCATATATGATATCATATTAATGTAAATTATTCTTGTATAATTAAATAACAATTATTTAACCATTATAAATGAGTTTAACCTACCATCTACCAAGGATAAATTACAAAGTAACGGGTTTCTTATCTTACTTTTAATTCAATGAGATTTCCATTGTTCACCACTTATTTATTGCACGTGGTGTGTGTACTGCCCATGTTTGTATTGATTGTGTAATATACTTTATTTTATTTATATTTACAACCTCATTGTATGATCCTTCTTTCATGGGTGTATTTTTTTATGTTACAAAATCAATAACGGAATTTGAAATTTCAATTTCCACTCATTCGGCTTTACGCATACTTCATTTATTATTTTACTCCAAGATTATGTCTGGAATCACTATTCATTTGATTATGTCATAATTTCCACTCCCCTTTCTGTGGATATAATTTTGATACACATAATCACTCCATTTATAATTCTCATGTCATCGGTATGAACTTGATAAGAGTAATTTTTACTCAATCTCGATTTGTTGAGTTAAACATCCAATTCATTGGTATTGTTTTTACAAGAATATGTATGAATGTACTTTGATTGTTTTACACTGAATATCCAATCATATTGAGTGTATTTATATTTTTCACACATAATTATTTCTTTGATTTATCCTTAACCTAAGGATACGACCTTTATGAGAGATTTCATCACAATCTACATTCCATTGAGACTCCTTTGTTGTTATACACCAAATCACTTTTGTATGGTGTATATAATGTACTTTGACATAGTATGTCATGAATACCTTTATTATCATGATATTACAAGGTTTTTATTACCTAAATTATTTGTATTCAAGTGTATCTCTTTTAGTTAGGAACTCTAACTAAAATATCATTTTAAAATGTTTTAAATATTTATTATTCTAAATATTTTTCATTAATATCCATGTTTTAAAAATGGTTTTAAGGATTTATTTATATGGACATTAATGTTTTAAAATAAAAATTCCTTTTAAATGTTCCAAAGTGCTATGGGACACTTTGATTCAAAAATCTATTTTAAATGGATTCTTGAAAAATAGTGTGACTTTTAAATGTTTTCAAGAAAAAGGGGGATATTTCTCTCAATAGTTTGATGATTATTTTAATCTATGTCAATATCCTTCATTATTCTTGATTGAAGTTAATCTGATACAATAAAAGCTTCCATATCGCATCGAACGAGTTATGTTTGACTATGGATGTGCTATTTTTATTCCATTCATGGTTTGTGGTTAAATTATTGACATTTCGTATGCTAGTTTTAATACGAATGTTTATGTTATGTTTCAAACTTTTCATATGTGGAATGCATTGGGCTTAGTAAGTGATGGGTGGAGTCCTCTATAGATCCTCGATGCATCAGTAGGTCTCATGAGACAAACTAGTTTCTTGGCACGAGGCCTTGACAAAATCTTATTTGTATTCTTGGAACGAGGCCTTGGCTACGTGGTTATGATAGTCTGGCATTATGCATTCCATCATCATGAAAGTGGTTATTGATATTGTATGTGAATATTCGACTAGAAGAATATCCATGTGAATAAGTAAATGACATTATTTCAATTTATATCTACCATATTATGCTAAAGTTCAAGTTTAAAAGGCTTTTGTTTTAGTTATACATTTCCTTAAGTGTTTATGCTTATCTATGAAAGCTTCTACTATATTGTTATCCTTACTGAGCATCTGAGCTCACCCCTTTCAATGTTTTACTTTTCCTAGGATTATGAAGAAGTAATTTATGAATGAACTACAGGGATAGTATGAGGGGATATGAAGACAAGATGTTGTTGTAGTTTTTTTACCTCATGATGTAATGTAAGACGTATGAATATATCTAGTGTTTCCAAGACTACTAAACTAATCGGACTTTCAAGACATGATCCTTTGTGATCATGCCAATTTTATGTAATAATGCACCGACTCTGGGTAACTGGGTTCGGTGTGTTACAGTTGGAATCAGAGGATGTTTAGTACAAACCGTGGAAGCTAGATTTAGATAAACTTTGATTAGATCACATAGCCCTCAGATAGACTTTGAGGATTAGTATAGAAGAACATACTAGAATTTTGTGAGTTTTCTGAGAAATACATCCCTATTTGGATATGAGCAGGTAGAGGCGGCTCTGGCATAGATGTACCTTGGGGTAAAACTCAAAAACACCGCATTGAGCTAGGCTCGAATAGGAACTGGTGCACGACAAAGGGCCTTGCTGCACTCTTGGTTACGACACTCCTGGGTGATATTCTTTGGTAAATTCACAAGATTAGTATGAACCATTATAAAGGGAATAAAAAAATGCCCCTAAGAATATATGTCAGAGAAATAGATAGTGGATAACCTAGATTTTAATATTGGGTATGCCAAGTAAGCATATATTATTCAATTACAAGATTATCCTATTATGTATAATATTTTTACATTATTATTAGATAAGTATTCAAAAAACATAATTTTATTTTCTTTTTGTTAGTTAAAACATAGAGGGAGCAAGATCACGAACAACTCATCTCTCTCTTCCTGAAGAACTACTTACAATTATTATCTAGAAGTCATGCAATGATGATGTTGAATCTTTTTCAAATGACCAAGTTACATGCAAACAACTTTATGAGACATCCAATACCTCAAGCATTGCACGATTATTTCAAGGATCAAGTACTGATTATGGGATAATATTGTGCTCTCGACTTTCTTACCACGCTAAGCGTGGGAAGTATCATCAGGGTCTTTTCAAATTATTCACTTTATCTCAAAATTACATTTCACTAAATGATTTTCTAGATGCTGTAGAAGAGGGAGACCTTCGAGAAGCATATATGTATCAAATTATATATTAATGTCTATTGGGACATACGGAAACTGATTTACCAAAGCCTTATTTTGAAATAGTTGAAGATGAATCAGTAAGAATTTTTCTAAATAAACATGTTAAAGACGATGTGTCAAAATTATATATAAGAAATACCTATTTTTTTATGATGCATCGATGCTTCCATCGATATAATCCAAGATGCATGAGGAGTTTTTGGGTAAAGGAAGTAGATGATTTTGACAAACTCCCGAGGTACCATTGTGACACATGAACACATTCTAGAAAAATGAAATTCCTCCTAGTCTCTCCAGAGTTCATGATGTGTTCCACATATCACTAGTGAAAAAATACATTCCTTACCCAACACATGTACTCACCTATGAAGAATTAGAACTAGAACCTGATCTATCTTATTTTGAAGAGCCTAACAGAATTCATCATACCAAAGATCAAGTGTTGATAAATCGGATGACTCATCTGGTAAAAGTTCTATGGAGAAATCATAAGATAGAAGAGGCAATGTGGGAACCCGAGGAACATATGATGTAGAAACTATGTGGAAATAAATGGATGGAGAAATGTTTAAAAGTGTTAGTTCTCTTTATTGAATGGATTACATTGGAATAATTTTCTCTTGTGTGTGTAACCCTGAAATTTATCATTTGAAAATGATATTTGAGGAAGAATTATCTTTTCCCTTGCGGATATAGTTATAAATAACCATTTTGTTTTATATGATCATTGGGTTTGAGGCAATTACAAGTTATTATATTTTGGGATGAAAATGCAAGTTATGATAAAACATTTGTGGTTAAATTATGGTATGGTTATTTTGAGGAATTTATCTCATTTTGGTAATATTATAAAATATAGTTTTTGGAAATGGAAAACACTTAGACCGTGTGACAACCCGTCGCGTCGGAAAAAACTGTGGGAATCGAACCCACAACCAATGTGCGATTGGGATTTATCGCCTACCATGGGACTATGTGAAGTCCCTGGTTAGTGTGACTATTATTTTTAGTTAAATTATTTAATTGATCAATAATAATTTGATTTGGGATCTTATGTCTTATCAAATAAATACCCTTAGTATAGGAAAATGATTTGGTGATTAAGTGATAAATATTATTTTGGAATATGTTCGCTTTGTTGGGAACACTAAATGCCCAAGGAAAATAGAATACTATGGGATTTAATTTGATGAGTAATGGTGGATTTGTTAATCTATGTTTTTATTATGGATTTATAGTGATTTGGGTTATTTATGGAAATTCTTAACCTATAATAGAGAATACCTGATTAGGTTAATTAATTTTAAGTATGTGACTTTAAGAGTAGCTGATGGCATTTGGAGATGCAGTTTAACATGGAAGACTACATAACCAAATTCTTCAAAGTTTTGGGTTTATATATTAGTTTGGATTATATTGAAGGATTTTAATGACAATTGTTTATTAAATGTAATTTATTTAACTTCTGGGTATTGATTTTAGAAATTAAGATTAGTGTTTATTTCTCTAAGGAATATCCTTTTGGGGGATCATCAGATCTTATAATAACTGTTTTGGTTTTGATTAATCTCTAAAGACAAGGTAAATATATAGTTTGTTCTTCATGGATCATCTGATTCTATAAGAAGTTTATTGTAGCTCTTCTAGTGCGACCAAGTCTTCTGGAATAATCATCGTTTAAAAATGATTTAGTAGTAAAAATTTATTAAATAATGAAACTTTACTTAAAATTTATGTATATCTCTTTATGTTACTAGTCAATCTAAGAAATTAATTCCTCATCTTTATTTAATTTAACATAAAAGTAAAAACAATTGTTATATGTTTACTTTTCCTACTGGGAAACTAATGACCGTTTGTCCCATCACAAGTATGTTGTTTTCTTGTTGTTAACTTTCTCATGATCAAGTTTTATATCCCTCTCCATTATAACATGACACTTATTTGATCATCCATATCAATGTTTTTATACATGTAATCCTAGTATAGGTTATGTCAGGTGACCTTTGTACTTCTCTTTATTTCTTTTAAAGTGGTAGTTTTATTGAATCTTTTTCTGATGTGGAACTTTCCATTATACTCCAAATCCCAATTTTAAAAATTTCAAGGATTAAATTTATTGAATGATGGGAGAATGTAACAACCCAAGCTTCCACGGTATGCTTCTATTTGATTAAAATAGTAGCGTGTGTTGTACGCAACTTCGAGTTCTAACACACCTCGACCAATCAAAGTAGCCGTTATGAATAGTAATATCCACTTATTGAAATTTTATAAATTTTATCTCTCAAAATGGACTTCATTTTTGGATTCAGAATATCAAAAATATCCTAGGGTGAAATTTTGGTTCTTTTCGGATAACTTTTATATTTTGATGAATAGTGAAAATTAATAATTTTAATTAAAAACAACTTTTTTAATCGAAATAATTAACAGTGATAAATTAGGAATTTGAGTGGTTTTAAAGTATATCAAGAATATATTTTTACCATTTAATACAATGTTGGTCATTGGACATAATTTCACAATCAAACCCGACATAAACAAGTGCCAATATTTTGATAGTTATTATCTTTTAAAAACACGCTTTTTGTTTTAACAACGGGGATTAATTTCAAATTAATTTATGCCACTTCTGTGTTTTGAATTTGGAAAAATGGATTCCATATTTGGAATCAGGATGTCTAAATTGTGTAAATAGGTAACTTTTATTTTTATACATTTTGAATAATTACTTCGGTAAATATTTTATTTACAATGGTTAAAGGAAAAATCCGGTAAATAAGGGTAAACAAATAATATTATAATAATAATAAATTACCCTAAAACATGTCCTAACCTTATTGGTTGATACATTTCCGACCATGGACATCTTTGGGTCGATTTTGGGACCCCATGGATCCACTTGTAAGTGATAATGACACTATATATTAATTAAGTTAAAATAAATACAAAAATGACATAAGCATGTATCTTTTAGAAAAACAATTTTTACATAGGGTTATATATGTCGGATTTTCGACTATAAATATTAATTAGAAAGCTAAAACGATTTTTTTACATAATGGTAATTTATTTAAAATTTTTAGACATTTAATAAGTAATTTTATTTATGACACAATAATGATGCAGTATTTTCCTTATTAATGGAATAATCAAATAATTGGTATTATAAATGTTAAAATTAAAATAATTTAAAGTTTTTATGACATACATAAATTTTATTGCTTAATATGACAGTATGGGATTTCTTAAATGAATTTTTTTTGAATTAATAAAGTTTTTAAGACTTTAACAGAAATCAATTATTTAATAGTGCAAACTTGACATAAAAGAGTTTTTAAAACAAATATTATATTATTAATTAATATTAAATTCCTAAAAATCTAAGGTTCGGCCAAGATACTTATATCATGATAGGTGTATCATTAATGAACCACTTTGGGGTATCATGGATGTATATATTACGTTTATTAACTATTTAATATAAAAATACAAAGTGACATGGTAAATGTTAAACAAATTAACTAAGAGTTAAAACTAAAAGATAAGGTTAATTTAGTGACCCAAACCTGTCTAAAACCTATTGTTTGAGTGGGTTTAGACCTATCCCCATCTTAAACGTTAAATAATACACTATGGAGACATTAGAAACTGAATATAAATTTATTATAAAATAATATTTCTAGCTTTTCCAAAGGGGCCCCTCACCCCTCTTATAAAAAGGCACTCCCCCTTCTCACTAATTCACACATTCAATGCCTTTTGGCTCGGCCAAACCCTGACCAAATACTCTATAAAATTTCCTCAATTCAACCTATAGGCCTTATTTTGATAAAAAATCCAACCTAAGGAGCCCTTTTGATCAAATCAAAAGGAAGAACCCGAAGAAGAGGTAATGATTTCAACACCCTCTTTCAAGATTCTTTCTTCTTCAACTTCTTCTTTATTTGTTATTTCAATTCTAAAATAATAACTCCAGTATATTCTATATACCGTGATGTTATTATAAATATGGTACAACCATATTCAGTATTCTATCCATCCTTTGAAAGACCTTTCACCATATGTGCGTACGTACGGCCTACCGTCTCCACGTCGTAGTGTAATTGTTATTCAATATATTATTATTTGGATGGTTATAATAATGATGTTTATTTCATTTAAATAATAAATATAAAATTATAATTACTCTTTTATATATGATATACCATCCAATTATATTTTATTTTAATATCAAAATAATGATATTGTCGCTCGTGCGTACGTACGGTTTACTGTCTCCACGAACGCGATGAGATTCATTCCCCATCATATCCATTCAAAACTTAATTTAATTTGATGAATAAAAATAATTTTTAGATACATTATATCATTATGGATATGAATAATATACATCCTATCCATAAAAAATATGGCTTGCATAACAAATAATATAAAGGAAAACGAATCCGTTAACACCCAAAACGACGATAATACTTATATATTATTAACAAATAAATGTTAAAAGATCATATAAGATATCATATTAATGTAAATTATTCTTGTATAATTAAATAAAAATTATTTCACCATTATACAGGAGTTTAACTTACCATCGACTTAGGAAAAAGTAAAGAGTAAGGGGTTTCTTATCTCACTTTTAATTCTGTGAGATTTCCATTGTTCACCACTTATTTATTGCATGTGGTGTGTGTACTGCCCATGTTTGTATTCATTGTGTAATATACTTTAATTTATGTATATTTACATCATCATTGTATGATCCTTCATTCATGGGTGTATTTTTCGTAAGTTACGAAATCAATAAAAGAATTTGAAATTTCAATTTCCACTCATTCGGCTTTACGCATACTTCATTGATTATTTTACTCCAAGATTATGTGTGGAATCACTATTCATTTGATTATGTCATAATTTCCACTCCCCTTTATGTGGATATAAATTTGATACACATAATCACTCCAATGATAAATTCTCAAGTCATCGGTATGAACTTGATAAGAGTAATTTTTACTCATTCTCGATTTGTTGAGTTAAACATCCAATTCATTGGTGTTGTTTTTACAAGAATTTGTGTGAATGTACTTTGATTGTTTTACACTGAATATCCAATCATATTGAGTGTATTTATATTTTTCACACATAATTATGTCGTTGATTTATCCTTAACCTAAGGATACGACCTTTATGAGAGATTTCATCTCAATCTACATTCCATTGAGACTCCTTTGTTGTTATACACCAAATCACTTTTATATGGTGTATATAATGTAATTTGACATAGTATATCATGAATCCCTTTATTTTCATGATATTTCAAGGTTTTTATTACCTCAATTATTTTTATTCAAGTGTCTCTCTTTTGGTTAGGAACTCTAACTCAAATATCATTTTAAAATGTTTTAAAGATTTATTATTCTAAATCTTTCTCATTAATGTACATGTTTTAAAAATGGTTTTAAGGATTTATTTATATGGAAATTAATGTTTTCAAATCAAAATTTCTTTTAAAAGTTTCAAAGTTTTATGGGAAACTTTGAATTAAAAATATATTTTAAATGGATTCTTGACAAATAGTGTGAATTTTAAATGTTTTCAAGAAAAAGGGGGACATTTCTCTCAATAGTTTGATGATTATTTTAATCTATGTCAATATCCTTCATTATTCTTGATTGAAGTAAATATGATATAATAAAATCTTCCATATTGTATCTAATGAGTCATGTTTGAGTATGGATGTGCTGTTTTTATACCATTCATGGTTTGTGGTTAAATTATTGACATTTTGTATGCTAGTTTTAAAACGAATGTTTATGTTATGTTTCAAACTTTTCATATGAGGAATGCATTGGACTTAGTAAGTGATGGGTGGAGCCCGCTATAGCTCCTCGATGCATCGGTAGGTCTCATGAGACAAACTAGTGTCTTGGCACGAGGCCTTGACAAAATCTTATTTGTAGTCTTGGCACGAGGCCTTGGCTACGTGGTTATGATAGTTTGGCATTATACCTTCCATCATCATGAAAGTGGTTATTGATATTGCATGAGATTATTCGAGTAGTATAATATCCATGTGAATAAGTAAATGGCATTATTTCATTTTATATCTTCCATATTATGCGGAGGTTCAAGTTTAAAAGGCTTTTGTTTCAGTTATACATTGCCTTAAGTGTTTATGCTTATCGATGAAAGCATCTGCTATATTGTTATCCTTACTGAGCATTTGAGCTCACCCCTTTCAATGTTTTATATTTACCAGGATTGTGAAGATGTAATTTATGAATGACATACAGGAATAGTATGAGGGGATATGAAGACAAGATGTTGTTGTAGTTTTTTTCACCTTATGATGTAATGTAAGACTTCTGAATATATCTAGTGTTTCCAAGACTACTAAACAAATCGGTCATTCAAGACACGATCCTTTGTGATCATGCCAATGTCATGTAATAATGCATTGACTCTGGGTAACTATGTTCGGGGTGTTACATAGACATGGATGTATTTTATTAGAAACCAATTACTCTATACTTTTTCGAAAATTTAGTTATATTTTCCTATTAATAGTTTTATCCTTAAGGCTTTCGGTATAGTTTTCTAATCCTCATTCCAAAAAGAACTAGAATTTTGTGTGATACCAATAGTGAAAAACTATATTTTAAAACACTTTTATTTCTAATTTATTACATAAAGATACACTAAATATAACCCCATAAGATCATGAGGACTAGTGTATTCGGGTAATTTGGTTCATAGAATAACAACATGAAAAATAAACAAATAAACATTATTTAAAAACACTATAACATGTCATTATATTCCATGGATATTAAAAAAAATACAAAGGATAACTTGAATGCATACATAATAAAGGGGTGAAATATAAATACAAGTAATTGAATAATAAAATAATAACATAATGAAATGGATAAATAGGAGTAAATAAGCATATAAATGAGACATAAAAAGGGATAGAATCAAAATATTGAACAATGTGGCACGATAAAAATTGATAACATCATGGGAAAATAGGAATGTGGTATAAAATAAAACATGAACTAAGAATAGTTCAAGGATAACTTCCAAGACAACATCACATGGTGGAAAAAGTGCCATAATGGATAATGTTCACTCCTTGATCCCATACATAAATTCTCAAGAGGAAAAAGAATTTCCCAATACATTGGATGGATATATTATTTGGGGACCACCCATCGCATTCATATATTATACATTTATAAGTGTGACATATAGATCATACAACAAAAGGATGGATTTCATCACTTTTAATCCCACAATTATGGTGCGTGAGATACATACATTTAGTTCCTCAATAAATTGATGATAGGAACATCTAGAAACAATGGTTGACTTCCAATGGTGGACGGCGAGACCGGTGATGGAAACTCTGGCGACGATGAAGCTGGTGCTTCTGAGAAGCGATGATGAAGGAGATGGATGGATGTTGGATTGTCGTCGGATCAAATCGAAGTAGGTGAGCGAATTACACGTCTGAATGTGGCTCTTGGTTCAACCAATAATGATGCAGTTGGCACGTGATATGGAAAGGTGTTTAAGGTTTTCGAAATTTGAATTTGAAACCATGTTTGTGGCGCGGCGCTTTGGTTCTGAAGAAGTGGGAAGTGATGGTTTTCTATTGTTTTTGGAATGTGCTGCGTTTTTGTAATATTGTGAAGTTTTTTGAACCTTGTGATGTATGGTTACCGCTTACCCTTAAAGTGGCAATTAGAAAATATCATACCTTTGAGTGTAAATGGGGATGGGTAATTACTATACAATTTTTTGGTATGAAAAATTGATGGATAATTTTAGCAGCTTAAATTTGGTCTATTAATATTCATAAAAGAGATTAATGGGAGTGAAAGGGGTATCTCATAACGTGTAAATCATAAGGGTAACAGGAGGGATAATTAAGAACATGTCCCAAAATTAATAATAGGTAATTAAGTGGCATAATATAATTAAGGTTCTTGAATAAAGGGGAGAAGGATGCGATCCCTTACTTAGAGAGGGTGATTAATAAAGTTTGGAGAGATTCATTGGAGCATAGGGGAAACTTGGGGGGCATGGAGAGAGAAGGTAAGAGTAACACCTTGCTCCTAGAGTTTTTGAGTGAGGAGGAATGGGTGGTTGTGTGGATTTTTATAACAAAATAGAGGGGTATTATTTATTAATTTATAAATATAGTTTTTGAAATTTATGATAAATTAATACAAACCAAAAACCAGGCCATGGTTTTTTCCCAAACATTATACCAAACTAGATTGGTTTAAATTTTTTTTTAAGGCTAAGAAAAAAATCTTTAAAATAATACCTATTTTTCTGTGTAATTGTGTCATGTTTATAAATAATTGAGTTGAAACCTATAAAATATAGTTTAGGTTTTGGAGGATACATCAAGGGTTTATAAAATTAATAAAATAACTTAAAAACATATTATTTTAAATTGGAATAATAATTTCGGTCTTGGATGCTCTTTATTTTATTTATTAAATAACTTTTTGGATTTTATGATGTCATAATACATGTTGTGAAATTATAGAGTATTTTATTTTTACCCAAACATTTCACTGTCTCAAATATGAGAATTTACACTTTTTAATGAAAAATACCCATTTAATGAAAAATATAGGTTTTTTACAATAACATTTTCTTAACCTTTACAAAAATTGTATTTTAGTTCATAAAAATAAATTATCATTTATATTTTATAAATTTTATTCACTAATAATATTTTATTAAAATTTCATTTATTTCAAAAAATGTTGAATTCATCATAAATATTTTCTTGATTAAAATTGTATATTTCCAAAAAATACCATTTGTCTTTCATCATATCAAAATTTAATTTTAATCAAAATTTTTATTTAGTCATTATAAAAAATAATAAAAATGATATATGTAATAATTGATTTATATAAAAAATATATAAATTTATAATGTTATGATCTATATATATAATATTTTATTACACCAATGAATTCCTTTAGGGTAAGGTGTGTGATGGTGAGATTTTATTTACATTTTCTGGTGAACAGTGTTTGGGATATTGTCTAGATGAGCGCAAACTTCTACCATAACTAGTTTCTCTCATACTTTAGTTATTGGATCATATATTGGTCTTGGTCAAGAAAAATTACAAGTGTTTATATCTCCCTTGTAATATCTAATAAATGGGATTCAAATGGTATGATATTACAATTTGAGGTTATTCCTTCACTTGTATGTATCAATTAGATTTATCATAACCCTATATATAAACTAATTATAAAATAAATTTATAATATTTATAAAATCAATAGTTATGATGCCTAAATTTCTTTTGAATATGGTAGGGTATATCATATAAAGATCTAAAATAACCAAATTATTACATATGTTTTCTATAATTTCATTTCTTAATAAAGTGTTCACACATTTAAAAAGGTGAATTTCACTTATTAAACATGATGTCAATCTATATCCTATAGATATTTAAATATTTCAATGTTTTCTTCTAAATTTTCCTCCCATTAAAACTTTATTATGAAAAATGATTATGCAAATGAAAATCCAATCGTATTTTACTTTTGGATCATGTTATTTTTCTTCCATTTCCATATTTTGAAAATTATTTAACCAAAGTACTTTTTATTTTCCCAATGGTTATTTTATATTATCCTTGAATTATTAAAATATTAGAAAGTAATATATCTCATGTTTTCCAAAATCGTGATTTTATAATTTCTTTAATAAAAGAAAAAGGGAATGTTTTTTTATCATATAAGGTGTTAACATAATTTCCCTCCATCATATCATTTTTTTCTCTTTTTCTTATTATATAATATATCAATGATTTCATAAAGAAAAATATTTAATTAAACAATATTTTAATGTTTTATTTTCATTTTAGTTTTATTCTAAAAATACATTAATTTATTACAAAACCTATATTTGTATTGAATATATGGTCATATATCATCTCTTCATTAATTTTGTGTTCATTAAATTTCACATGAAGTATTCACTTTCTTGTGATCATATTTTATTGGACATTAAATTTCTTTTAATTATCCATTTTATTTGCATCATGGATATGATTTTTTCTTAAACCATATACCTTTTTCATATTCATTATTTTACTTTGAATGATACTTTATTTATTGAGGAAATATTTATATTATCTAGTATTTAATCAATACATAAATATTTTTAACAAGGCGTGAGGTTTATGAATTAAATTGTGAATTTTAAATATGAGTAATGCATTAGACATGGATTGGTAGGAGATGAACTAAATTATATAGGCCCACAATGCATCAACTATTTTCATGACACAACAATTTGGATAACATTATGAAATGGATTATTTTGTATTTTTACATATAGTTTAAACTATCTTGGTGTATGGGTTTGGTGGTAATTTTATCGTGATGTATGAAATCATGAAATCCAATATTAAAAACTTCCTTCTTTGAGAATTTTGTTATTAATTTCTCAAATATTATTTTGTTTTATGTTATCCATGGATGAATTTCTTTCTTATTTTATTGTATAAATGTAATTTGTTTTTTAATTTGCCATAATATATTGATTATTCATTATTTACTCATTGCAGTTACCCCTTACATAGCATTATATTTTTCCTTTTATTGGATTTAATTTCCATAGGATTTTATGAATAAATATTTGAATGACTTTCAAGGATATGGAAAATTTTATCTTTTTATATTATTTTAATTTTCAATGTAAATTAATAATCAAGTATATATCTGGTTCGTCAATAATATTAAACTTAGAAATCTTGTGGGATAAGATCCCTTGCATCTTATGCCTATATAATAAAGTATAAACAGACTCTAGGTTATTGGGGTTGGGTTTGTTATATATCATATCCTTTAAACCACATATATTTTATTCTTATTTAGATATTTCTAAATATTTTATGTATAACTACCTTTTTTCTCTCTTGGTTTCATAATATTATTTAGATTTTTTTATAGAAAAATCAACATTATTTTCTCTTTAATCGACAAACACATTATTCCATGTCAATACTCTTCAAAATTGTTTTATGGAATTATATATATAAACATTAAATGTTTAAAAAACTACATTTTCACTACCTTTTAATTTATTTACCAATGTTTAAAAGTTAAGCTTTATAAAATGTTTCATAATGGGTTGTTTTTTTTTCTTTTTACAAAAATGATAATGGAATGTTTTCTTTTAACATATACATCATGAATGGATTTTTCCATCACCATGAACCATATTTTATTTTTAGATTTTTTTTAAAAAAAATTCATGGCTATTTTCCAAGAAAAGTATTTTCTCAATATTCTTGGAATTGTTTGATAAAAATTTAGCAAGGAAAGGTATATTTTCGTCATGTTTTATTTTAAAGGTAATTTTCATCTATGTCATCATCATTTATGTATTTATATTATTAAATGAGGATATGATATTATAAAACTATCCAATTTCCTTTTCTTGATGCATTATAATAGTGATTCAAGTATGCTTACATGAAACCTATTTATTTTCTACAGGTTAATAAAGTTATGATGAAATCATTATAAAACTCATATTTTTCATGGATTATACTATGAAGAAATGAAGGAATGAAAGATTTTAATTTAAAGGAGTTATTATTTGTTGAATTAGTGAATGTTTTTTTGACACATTAAATGTTTTTATCTATGTGATGGGTGGGACCAAAATTATATATCCCTCCAATGCATTGGGTAAATATCAACAACTCATGAGAAAACTTTGTTATGTATTAACTATATTTCATTTTCAAAATGGCATATGTGTACATTATTTAATGTACATAAGATTATGTGTGGAAATGTTTACTTGTATATAATATAATTGGTCCCTAGTTTTATGTCCATAAATTAAATCAAGGGCTTGGAATTATGTTCATAAGTTTATGTGGGGACCCAATTTCTAGTCCTTAAATCAAAGAGTGAACTTGTTGCTATTTTTACATGTTTACAATGTTATAAGATTATTTTTTGTATGTTTATTTTTTATAATATGCTCTCATGGATCCTATTTTTTTATTTATGATTTCACATTCTTAGAACTTTTGACTTTTTTTATGACAAAGCCTTATCACATGACTCATGATTAATTATATTTAATTTATTGTGTATGGTTTTATTATGTTATAGTAACATTTTCATACCCTTATGATTACTTGAGATAATTTATTGACATCTCCTTTGTTTAAATTTGATGAGTATCTGAGATCATCCTTTCTTATGTATCTATTTCCCCATGTTATGATAAATGGATGAAATTTTGTTATGATGAAGAATGGTACTAGATGTGAAGAACCTAATGTGAGATGATGTAAATTTTTATTAACTAGATGTATATGTTTCAAATTTTCCAAATACACAAAACCTTTAGGGTTTTCTTGCGAATCATAATGATATATAATGAATATTACTCTAATAATATGTAATATTTTTTTATATAATTATTTGGTCACCTAACTTAGATTTTCCGAATTCATTAAAAACTATATGATGAATGGTATGGAGAAACGTCTCATGAATCATTTGACATTGATTCACCAAATTGATAAGGATTAGTGGGAATTCAATTTTTCAACCCTAATAGTGAACGAAGTGTATAAAAAGTATAAAAAAACTTTTAAAATTTAAATTAAATGGTTCCATTGAAGAATACAATAAAAATAAAAATAATCAAAGAGAGAGAAAAGAACTGGAGTCTATATACATCACATGTGGTAAGAATGGACAATAGAAAACTCATTATAATTAATAGAAGAAGTAGAATGAATAAGATATTTCTAAAATCATGTTCATCATTACATGTAATATTTCCATTTAACTTCTTAGGTATTAAATACTATATATGAATCTCTTACTTTTATCCCAATATGGTATTCAATTAAGGACATAATGATTAAAATAAGTGAGGTTAACCTTCAAGTAGCTGATGGAGCTTGATCCCGAAGTTATCTAATAGAAGATAATAACTTAGTTTTCTACATATAATGATTTATTTACATTAAAACATTTTTTATTGGGTATTACCAACATATTTATCTTAGTGTTGAGTTTTAGATGCAATGAGACATTATTTCATATTAGAAATGAATTTTATTATGGTACACCACACACTATCAATTGTTTAATTATACTTAAATCACAGATTCCTAGTATCAGTAATTAATGAAGAATATTAAAATATTATATACCCATATATAGAAATATAACTCTTACTAATGAAAATATTAATGTAATTATCATGGATATACAATGAATTGTGTTTAAACTCTCTATATCTAAACTCAAAGGGTTTTTACTTACCTACTTATAATTTTTTATGATAAAGAAACATTTAAAAATTAATGTCGATAATGATATTAATCTTATTAAGTCAATTCAAAAAGAAATATGTGAAATATTTTAAAAAATAGTCATAGGTAATTAATTTACTTCAAATAATTCATTTAATGTGATTTGAAGAATGTGAAAGTAAAGTAGAGAATATCTTTAGTAAAAGAAATAATATGCTCCGAGAGAGTTAGTTGAAGAATATTATTATGAAATGATTATTTATCATCATGTATAGAAATAAATTATTTATAAACCCAGATTACATTATGATAGAAATAAGTTTTTTTCATATATTCATGTGTTTAGATGAAAATTATTTTTAGGGTTTATTTTATTCACATTCATTCCTCGAGTAAAAAAAATGTGTATCCTAGTGAATTACCCTATATCACTAAGGATATTACTATCATAAGATAAAAAATTATAATTCAAGAGAATGACTATATTTATATAAGTGGTTGTACATATCTAATTTATATAATAGTTATAAGGTTTACATTAATGAAGTTAAGGCTCATGATTCACATAAGATAGAAAAGGAACATGAACTCTACAATAAATATTTATATGATCTATTTTAGACAAAGACTACGTATTAATGACAAAAATAAATAGATATGGTTTTATAATCAATGAGTTAGGTGATATATTATTAATTGATAAAAATAAATAATCATCCTCCAAGGAATGAATAAATATAAATATACTGATGTTGTAATGTTGATATGAACATTAATGTGGATACCAAATACCATAATCAAACTAAACATTGGTAGTAATTTTAAAAACTAAAAATAATTTTATATTTTAATGGATTATGATTTTTAATATATTAACAATTTGGGTTAATTTTTTTAACAAAAGAATTTAATCCATTTTGAATTAAGGTTTTCACAAAATCTATAATAATTTTCATAAAATTATTGTAATGGACCATTTATGGATCATAAAAATATTTAAATACCAAATTATTATTTTATGTGGTTTTTAAAAGTGTTTAGTGTGGGTGGAAATGTTTTTCATGTAAATTATATTAATAAGATATAGATAAGAGATATTATTCATATAGATAGTTAATTCTAAGTTACAATATATTTATCTAAGAATGAATTTATTTAGTGATTTGTGTTATATGGAATAATATCTATTAGGTTAGATTAATGGGGTTTCTTAGATCAGGTAATAACATATACATTGACAATTTATTTTAAAAAAATATTAAAATATCAAGAGATAATTTTTCCTATGTCACATGACATTAATGATTCCAAGACTAAGTCTTAAGACACAAAATGAGATTAAGATCACGAGTATAAATCCATTTTTTCTATAATGGGATCTTTCATGTATACTATTATATATATATTGATATTGTATATTTATTATGCACAAATAATGGTGGGAAAATATAAAAAATGAGGAGAACTACATAACTTAGTAGTGAAAAATATATAATAACACCTTTCAAATTTAAAGGAATAAGTTCATAGTACCAAGAGAAGTCAGAATACTAGTTTTTAAGGGTATAAAAACTATTATTCTTTTATATAAATTTTATCATAAATACAAATAAATATAAGAAAATAAGTAAGATAATGATAATCAGTCCAGGTTATAACCATTTATATAAAAAAATAATGTTGTAGATTATTTTTTAGCTAATAAAGTAGTTTAAAATATTAAATTATTTTTTTCACATTTAAGGTTTATTCTAAAAACATTTTTATATTATCAGAATATATATAAGGAAAATCATTAATCATGGTGCTGGCCAAGATTCCAAGTTTATAAAATAAGAAAAAAGGTATGCACTTGTTCATATCATCTCTTATGAGTTGAATTCATAGTAAGTATAGTATATACAAGTGAAAACATTACTAGATTATAAACTATAGTTATACCTCAAATGAAGTATGGATATCATGTGAGAGATAATGAGTTGAAAAACATTAGTAATTTTATCTATTTCAAGTTTAAAGATATTGGAGTTGGTTCCCTAGAACCATATAAATTTTTACATTTAATTACCATGATATATATATATATGTTATCATAAAATGAATATCCTTATGTGTCAAATTAATGTTATAAGGTATTTAGAATACTCATCACATTAACAGGTCATAACAACTCTCTACTATAATGAGAACCTAGAGATTCCATGAAAATATTGTCAATTAAATGTATCATATATTGAAGAAAAATATATCTTCTTGGGTATATATGATCTACAAATATCAAGTGTTTAAAGATCAAAAGACATTAATACTTCTTCTCCTGAAGTTCACACATGGTGATCTCCACGAAGGGAGTTTATCAAGATAGGTCTTCCAATAGGAATTGTACATATATATGTGTCATTGGATATTCCTATTTTGGGAATGAGTGTATTAGTCCTTAGACTTAGGATTATTATATATATGTGTTATGAGTCATGTAATTTGATGTATATATGAATACCATAATGAAATATGTTCATGTTGGGCAGCATACACTTTGTACATTGTATGTGATCTGCAATTAAATTAAAATTCCAAGAGAGTATTGTGTCCCTACTATTTAATGGAAGAAGATATCATCATCTATTTTAATGATATATAATTTCCTAGAATAAATTCACGGCCATGGTAGTTTATATAAATTTTGTTTTGAAAATTCAAAGAAAGATAAATTGCTTATATAGGGTGATAACATAAGTATGAATCCTTCATTAAGAGATATCATTTGATAAAGAGATTATATCACATAATAAAATTCATATAATGGTTTTTGTAGTCGATATATAAAGATATTTCTCTATGGGTTTCTTGAAATGGGTTTCTAAAAGAAAATCTGATGGAAAATCCAATATCTATATCCTCTATGATTTTTCAATGCAGTCATTAATAAAGACCTACATTCCAAATAATAAGTGGGGTGTATATTACATCTTCACTATGATGCATGGCCTATTATATTTCCTAGATAAAGGAGGGAATGATTAAGGCTTACACCTTGGAGGTCACCCAAAATATATATTTTGAGTGTTGGTATTGAAGCTCAAATAGGCATCCTATATATCCTATTGACCATGAATCAAATACCACATTGTTTTGGTGACATAGTTAAATGTAATATGTGAGGAAATGTCCTTTCATCTTAAAATTATATTGTAAGGACACGTGCTATATAGTTTATAGTTATGCAACTATGATTTAAATGTGATTACTATGATATAACTCATCAAAGGTTGATAAAGATATCAATTTAACATCTATTCCCATGTGATGCATTGTCAATGTGAGAAACAATATGTATAAGACTAGTTGTAATGAATCATAGCACATAACAAGGGATTGTATGGGGATTACACATGATTATACCTAGCGGGAATCCTATGTTGTGAAAGGGATGACAATAGGATACTTAGTGGGGATTACTTAAGATTTTCACTTTTATGTAGTGTTGGTTTTGACACATAGTAGAATTTCTATCTATTATTTTTAGTTGTAATATCTCAACTCATTGGTATTGTATAGAACTTATGCATTTAATCATCAAATAGATTCCTAAACCAGTAAGTGGGTGACATAAATGAATAAATAATTAGATCTTACACATACTACGAGGCACATATAAATGTTTTTAGGGATTAAACCTTAGGAAGAGGCCAAATATATTGTTCACCAAGGTATGTGGGTAAGGTGGATGTGTGTTTTAGTTTCTTAGAGGAGTATATTGACAATAAGAATTTTAGGGATCTTTAAGGACTCTCCAAACTGTAGGTGTATATGGAAGGGATGGTTGCATAGTTTTGGGACCTAAATGAATTATTTTTTATCCATATAATTGTATAGTGAATATTTTTAGCCATAGTGAGGAATAAAAAAAGTGTATTTACCAAATTAAGGTTAGCACGAGTCTTAGCACCAGTGAGGGGATAACTAAGGTGCATAACCCTAGTGGGGGGTTAACAAAAGTGATTATACATGGGGGTAATGAAGGTTCTTATCCTAGTGATGGATAAATAATGGAATTATTATCCTTTGTATAAGACTAGTAAAAAGGGTGGTGCTTTACCCTAGTTCATCCTTGTATATGGGTGAGAAAATTATCGACTCCAAAGGAGCCTTGGAGCAGTAATGTTTCACTCCATTATGGGTATTGGGTAAAGGATCACCTAATTAGGGTGCCTTGGGTGAAGGATTTCATTAATGAAGTGTTGTCCAAAGTGAGGATCTCAAGTGGGTCTCTCAAGTGGAGATCAACCTAATGGAGGGTCTCCCTAGTGGAGGGACACCCTAGTGGAGGTTCACTATAGTGTCTCACCCAAGTGGTGTCTCACCCATGTGGGTTTCTCATTTAAGTGGTTGGATCACCCAAGTAGAGGATCACCCAAGTGGGTAACCCAAGTGGCTCATCAAAGTGGGTCACGGAAGTAGATTATCTCCTTATTGGGTTACCCAAATGCATCACCCATGTTGTTTTCTAGTGTGGGCCCTAAAATAGATGGAGAAAAGTAGATATCTGGTGACTCTTGGTAATTTGATTGTGTCAATGTGTGTGTTTGTGTGTCAAACATTAGAGGCATGGGTGGAGGGTTAGAGTTCTATTTATAGAAAAATATGGGGGTCTGGTAATATTATCATTTGGATACACAGGTGGAGAATTCTAGTGATCTGGGTGCATGACCTAGGTGAACGGGTTGAGCAAACAGACCATGGTGTATGGGACTTAATATATTCCAAACATCAATGTTCCAAAAAAATTTATTCTTAAGTGTTTTTTAGATTCATGAACAACCAAATAAAATATTATGAAGTGAGAAGTGACTCATTATAGTTTGTATACACCCTAGAAGGACGTTTTCGATGTCTAAAAAATTTTTAGAAGACCCTCAAAATGTGTTTTTTGGATTTGATATCCTCTTTTTTGAGAAATATGTAAAATCCATAGTCTAACCAAACAAAGAAATTATAAGAACTACATAACCAGTTGGGAAATTTGTTTTGATCAATCTATATACCTCAATGTCTAAGTGGTCTTACGGCACATTAAAATCTCATTCTCTTACTATTCGGGCTTCGACATACTTTTTTACTGAATCTTGACTTTGGTTTTTTTGAGCGAGGAACGCATCATTAATTCTATATAATTATGTGTGTCATAAAAACATTATTCCAAAAATCATGAACCCTAGAATTGGATATATTTGTAAAGAAAATAATATGGTTCTAAGGTAAACATAGAGTACTTTTCAGTATTCTTAAATATTTTTTTGGATTCTATAGATGACTCACTAGTGGGAATATTTTTCAAGATTTGTGTCTGGACTCAAGGAATTAGGATATCAACAAGATTAGTATAAATAATCAAGGCACTGATACCCTAAATAAATAAAGGTATGAATTATAGAATATGGGAAAGAATGGAATGAAAATGGGATATGTGGATAGACCCAATAAAGGACATTTGGATGTCAACACATGTCAAATTAGAGAAGGAATAAATATGCACATAGTTATAAGGAAGGAAAACCTGTACATATCAGAATCACACATTAATGTGGATCATTTTCCCCATAGGGTATTAGATGGATAACTCTATGAAAAAGTTTCATATATAGATCTATCTCATACATAAGAGAGGGGAAATTTTCATTCTACTATGCAATCATAGAAACATACCCATGTACTACTAGGGATATTTCACAGATCTAGTTCTCATGCCAAAATGTCACGTTATAAAGGGTAAAATAATCTAATAAGTTTAATTTCATATAGTATAAACCAAATATTTCATAGTTTGAAGTAATTTTATAGATATTAGGTATACCCAAATGGTTCATTTTGAATATAGTTGTGCTCTAATTCTAGGTCAATGAACCTAGAGACCATAGCTCATTTTTTTGGGTCAAATGGTGTTTCCAATGAGCCTTGAATATTTTTTTCTACCTAAATTCTTCCTAATACATTGTAGAGATATCTTGGAAGGAAGAAACTAATATTATTCTTAGACCACCATTTTAGGTTTTCAACCGAACAAGTTTTATTCTTTTTATTAATTTAAGTCTAATTTTTTTCTAAGATACGTGGGGTGTATTCCTAGAGGACTAAGAATCAATTTTTTTCCTCAGTCTCATTTTGGGATTTTTCAACTTTACTTTTATTTTTTCTCTTTCCATAGGATGATTAAGGTCGTGCATGTTGGGATAGTGGGATTTTTTATTTACTATTAGAAAAAAAAACCACATATAGATATAGTTTATGATCATATAAATTTTACTAAATGAATAGGGTATCCTACATATAAAGATCAAGGAAAAACCTATTTTGGATGAAATCTCAATTTCAACATAAACTATCCCCAAAAAAGAGTTCATTCAGTTTATAGTAATGAAGCTTGGACCACTATATCTTTCAATTTAAGTGCATGCATCATGGAATGTGTTTTCTATTTCCAATATGAAAAATAATATCAATTCTTTGGGGTCTCTATAGGAGAGTCACACTCAGATATGAAAGCTTATAAGAATATGATATCATAATCTTGCATTGAAAATGGGTATAATGCACAGGTGTGTAATATCAAGGGTATATGAATCCACCCAAATAGTTGGGTTAGAGAAAGTATAAGTCATAGCCTAACAATTTCATATTCAATGGAAAATTAAGACTTTTGTGAGTTGGTTGATCAATATTAATGGTGGAATATAATGCTAATCTATCAGGAAAATAACACATGATGATTAATGGGGGCTTATCCTCTTATACTGATACATACTCTAGGGTTTACTTCATAGGGTCGAAGGAATTTTTTTTATTCAAAACCAAATCCAATTGGGGTCCTTTGAGATCATTCAGTCCATGTTGTAAATATTTATATGAAATAGAGAACCAAGAGGCTCCTCTAAAGGTTATGGGTTTACAAGAAGATTATAATGGCTTATTGATGATTCATACATTGAAGATATAAAGTAGTTTTATTGATATGGGGATATTAGAGAAGGGGTTGAGAACCCTAAAGGCTATACCAACATGTATTGAACACGTTATCTAGGTAAAGAAATATAACATGAAATGAATGAGTAGGAAATCACTAAAAGGTTTTAACTAGTCAAGGTGAGGATTTCGTTTCATGCTACTTAATTCCATATTACCAAGATATAACTTTTAACCTTTTTAATATGCTACACCTCATTGTTTTTAAATGCAGTGATTTATCTAGACACCTAAGCACATATAAGTAATTTTTTCTCTGAGAAATAAAGAATATCACAGAGAACACATGTGTTTTCTGAGTGTTCATTATACTGTAGGAGTGGAAATGTAGGGATAATTTAATTATTTATTTTTTATCTATATTCTTTTCAAATAGAGGTATTTTTATCTTGGCATTGGCTGATAAAAATTAGTGACATAAAAAAAGGGTTCTTACATGAATTAGTCTCTCATATAAGTGATTCAGGATATGTGAAATTAGATTCTCTATGAATTTTAAGGTCATTATTGGTATACTTAGTTCTATACAATTTAATATCAATTTTCTATGAAACTTTCATACATTTTTACATTATGTGACAGGGATGATGAAAATGATTGGTAATGAGGAAAATATGTGTTTGTAACTAGGTTAGGTGATCTTAGATATCAATATTTATCTTGATATAATATGAACCAAGGACCACATGATTCCTAAAATTTGAAATTTATCACATAGACCATGATCATATGTAGGTAGAAGGGGAATTTTCATAATAATAATTTCATGTTTGAGTAATCCAATTCCAAATTATCCTATGTAGATTTGGATTATATGAAAGAAGGTTCATTTTATTGATTTTGGGACACACACTTAAATGACATAAAATGAGGAGGAGTTTCCATGTTACCAAAATAGTTTTGATAATGGTGAAATTATGGATGGTCCAAAGGCAAGGTGTTGGGAATTCACTATGTATCCTACCAAATTAGGAGCCAAGAAACACATAGTTCTTAAATTATTATTCCCCTACATTAATCAGGATAAATATTAAGCGAATTATGAGGTGGTGGAGTTTTCATATGGGAATACGTTAAGAGATATGTGAATCATTATGTATCCTAAAGTAACAAGAATTAAGGAACACATGTTTCTAAAATAGGAATTCCTCACATAAATTAGGTTTATATGAATGGAAATGTGTATTTGTATCAATATAGGTCAAGAGGAACATGACATTAAGATTTTTCAATATTAAAATATAAATTAAATGATCCTATGTATAGATTGATATCATTCATAAGAGAAGTTTAATATTTTTTCTTTTTATTTTTAGGACATGAATAATAGGTTGGGGTTTCACTACATATCCCATTATAGTAGGAATCAAAAAAATTGTTATTATATTCCCCTCATATATATATTAAGCTCCGGTGTGGTATAATAATATTGGGTTTCACCGTAACATATAGTTACTGGGAAAATATTATCCAAATGTGGAGTCTTGAATGATAAAGTAAAAGGAGGCATTCTTTTTTTATGGATTTTTTCATAGGATAAGGAAAAGACTTCCATGATTACTATGTATCCCCTGAATATGGGAATCAAGACACACATAGTTCATTTATTCCATTACCATGTATATCAGGCATGTGTGTGGGAGAATATGGTATTTTTTCACTATAATGCCGGGATACTAGGGAAATCTTGAGTGAATGTAGAGGATTGAGTACTAAGGTGAAATGGGTAATTATATTGGGATTTTTTTAGATAAGGATATAAAATCTAGGAATCACTATTTATACTATGAATATGGTAATAAATCCATATTTAATTCTTTCATATAGTCTTTATTATATATCTTTCTCAAAATGATGGAGTGGAATTTTTCTAATTTTTGTATAGTTTGATAGGTGGAAACAAACCATGCACTAAGAATTGGGAAATTTTGGTCATAAATTGGGTATTCCATGAAATTATGGTCAATTAGTATATTCATAAACATTAAATCATAATAAAAATAAAAGGAAATCCTATATAGATCGAACTATCACATATGGGAAGATAATTTTAATATTTTGTCCTAATATGGGATTGGATCGAGGTGCATATCCATAGCATGTACCTAGGATATAAGATCCATATTTCATTAGGAATAAAGAATTCCACCCCATCATAAATTTATGGATATGAGTCATATAAAAGGTACCTTTACTTGGATCTATCTCCTATATAGGAAATGGGTCATATAAGATAGTCCACTCTGAGTAGTTTATTGTATTATAGAATGGAAACTTAGTTCTTGCAGTTTAACATCATGAAACCAGGACTCAAACACTATATAGCTTATTGTCATGTGATAGTGACCTAAGGAAACATAGTTTTAGATAATTAATCTAGGAGGAATATCATATAGTTTAACATCATGTGACAAGGATTTTTTGAATAATATAAGGATTATGCAAAGTCTTATTAGAGGAACCTTGCATTAGTGGGAGGTTTTTGAATGTTGGGATTATTATATATATATAGTTCATATGTAATAAAATATGTTCTCATGTAATTAATCAAACAATGTTGTTTAAGATCTTTCAGTGTAGAAAAAATAATTACATAGTTTAACTTCATGTGACTTAGAGTGTTCTTGATGGTAGTTGTTGTGTATGAGATCATAATACACCAAAATATTCTTGATCACTTTGAATGCAAGAAAACTGATGAAGTAAATCATTTTTTCGTATTTCTAAATCTATGATGATAGAATGACGTCTATAGGAATTAGTTTTACAATTTTTAATAGTGGAAAACAATGCACCACCCTCAGGGAATAGTGAATAGAGATTAATTGGGGACTTTTCTTTAAGACAAGAACATCCCCTACGTATTACTTCATAGGCTCAAATTCAACTATATAGTTCACCATAAAACCCTAGAACGTTCCCTTTAAATTATTCATTCAATGTTACAAATTTATAAATAGAAAGGGAATATTTATAGGATTCACTAAATTTTATTGGATTCCGTGAGGAAGGTCAATAGTCAAGGAATCAGGTGATTATAAGGTGTTATGAAGTAGTTTGGTTGGAATATGGGATATATCAATGTGTTTTTTAAATTATAAACCTCTATTATATCATTTTTTAGAGGATATTTGTTTAGAATGATTGATCTTTTATTGAAAGGGATGGTCATTTAAGCCTTATAATATATAGAGATATACTCAACATGTAATGGTGGTAGCATAATAATTATTTAAGTAGTTTAATTTATTATGATATCTACCATACATTCATAATTAAAGGTTATATAGTAAATATCAACCATCATGTATTTTATGGTCTTTTTAGGGGGACCGTAAGGGTTTTAATTTTAAGGATTGTTGACATGAAAAACTATATTTCATGCACTGTTCCATATAATTCATCAATTTATCCGCACATAGAAACCAAATCGCTAGTTTTAGTAGAAATATATCATTATGTTAGAAAAAGGATCATATTTGATTTCCATGTGCTAAAAAAATATAACATGCCAAGGAATGAAGATTCCTCAAAAATATTTACCAATCTAATGGAACGATGATGAGAACCTCCCACTAACAGTAGGTTGTGGATTTGGAATGAGATGTGGGGTTTTAAGTATCTCAACCCAAAATGTCCTCGTACCATCCAAGAAATCATGTTGTGAGACTCTCCAATTTTTGGTTTCAATGAAGGTAGAGAAGGGATTGGCTCAGAGGGCTCGTACCATAGGAAGACATTGAGCTAGATCATGGGTGTGCGGCGCAATCCTCATGGTATGAAGCTGTAGGTTAACCCGTGTGGTTATCCCTATTATTCCTACGTGCACATAGCCTAGGATACAAGAGGCTCATAGAGGCCCTGACTGTGTTGAACTTATGAATTAGGTACCCATTTTTTGAGGTACTTTCACTAGTTACCTAGGCTAGGTATCTATGCAGGCGACCTACTTCAACCAGGGTCCCATGTTATCCAATAAATAAGACCTTTAGGATCCTCATTTGATAAGTTAAAAAATGGAAGATTCTCTAGAGCTCTGGTCACGCAACCCCTTCACCAAAGCACTAAAAAATCATCCAGGTAACTATCCAAAAACCCAATAGAAGAAGGAACTAAGGGGGTTATTAGGATCAATGTTGTTCTAGGGTCTAAAAAACAAGACACCACTATGAGGACCCCCTCATTCAATTGGATAAGCACTAGCACAAAGGTCCCTCCCAAAACTCGGGACCTATGCGGGACCCTCCCATAGACACCTGAGGAAACCCTTGGAGCCTATATAAAGGCCTCACCCGAGTTCCTTTCCATAGGTTTTATATCACTTAAGTAATATCCATATTATCTAGACCAACCCCTTTTTGAAGAACTTCCTATTTCTCATAGGTCACCAGACTCGAACCACCTTCTGCTCTCCAAACCTTTACCTATGTGAGACACCATATAATCCTTTTTTCAAGACAATGATGTCAGGGATGCCCTTCAATTGGATCCCTAATATGAGGGGGGGGAAATTAAGCCTTTGAAAAAATACTTTAAACCTATACAAACATGGAATGAGATACACCATAATGTCTCCCATTCAGTAATGCATTCCATCGGTTACAGGAATCCCACAATCATCCTACATGATATTTAGGGTCCTTTGGGTGTATAAAGTTATGTATCAGATTATACATGAGGATACCAACCCTAGGAGAAGTTCTAGGGACCTCCTAGTCTTAGACACAAGGGTTAGGTCCTTTCCCTACCCTCATCATCTATAGGAAAAGGGACTTCCAGTTCCTGAAGGTGAGGGAGAATATAATAGTTTCTTTTCCCTTTGAGGTTTATTGGTTTATCCTCCTCTATTATCTGGAACTAGATGCAAGAATCCCTCAAGGAGTAAGGCTCCAACCTTTCTTATAGTTCAGTAGTCAGGTTGGTAGTCAAGTATGACTATCTTAGTTTCCAAAATGGGAGTAGAAACTGGCATATCAAAGACCTTTCTTCTTAAACCATTTCCCCTCCCACTTCCACCAGTGGATTAAGGAGATCATGTTTTTTGTTTGATATTATGACTCTTGATTTTTCTCACATATGATCATGACTCTCGTGGGTTTATAGTATGGATACAATCATGAAATTTGTATGGTTCGATGCATGTATCAACATATAATCTTTTTATAGATCTTTCTCTAGAATTCCTTTAGAAGGCTTCCATAGGAATGGGTCCTCAAATCCATGTATCCAATCTACAAGACATCATATATAATAGTGTAATCTCAAAAATCATCCCTTAATCCTATAAAAAATACACAGTTCTTACGATAATAACCTTAAAATGGCCTAGAGAGTTGTAAGACCTCACAATTAGACTATATGGGATTTTATTCATGCCTAAAGGGTATATTTATGGAGCCTACATAAGGTCTAAACTCGACACCACATAATCAAACATTATTATCTCTAGGCCAAATTACTATTATGGTTATCTTTAACCTAGGAGTTTACATCCCTTCCTAGTTCCTTAGTCTACCTTGTCATAAGTCCAACAACAAAATTTGACATAGAACCATTCACATAGACTTCCTTGCATCAGGATTATATAATTCATGGTTCACTCCTTTTTATATAACCTTAAAAGGAATGATGTGTTCTATCATGTGGAACCGAACTATGTGGGTTCTGATTCCTTTTATAACGAAATATGTGAATCCCATTTAATGGGTCTAATCCTAACAAAAAAACAAATCATGTCTCCCTAGATAAAGATAAACTCTAGAGCACCCCACAGTGTGTCCTAAACCAACATCGTAGTAATAAATGATAAAATAATATCTAATATATTTATAAAAGGGTATAATTGATGGGTAACCTTGGATACATATAGATTTATCCATCAATGCAGAACCTCAAATAAATACATATGATTTTCCATTCCATGCATGCTACTAATATATTGTTAACTCGAGTTCAACATGTGTCATACTTGGTAATTGATGAAGGATTCAAGAATATGTCTTAAATATTTAAAAGATCATGTAAGTAGGAAATAATTCCACCCATAAGGGTGTGATGAGACCAACCACCCATACTCTAAACGAATATGACTTCCTAAGTGTCATTATAACAATTTCACTATGACCACCATCCTTTAGAATGTAGGTTCACAATATATCTAGAATAAGGTAACCATTCGGGTTTTTTGTCTAAAAAAACAAAACCCGCTGGAGGGTGTTCAAAAATACTAATCTCATTGTGAATGATTGTTCAAACATTCAAAACCCAATAACAATACCATAGAATAAAACAAGGAAACACTATTTTCATCAAAAATAAAAATCACAAACTCAATGTGAAATCATTAACCAAGATGATGGTGTTATACACCTGTCAGCGCCCTTTCACACTAAAAAAGAAAGAGGGACCAAAATGAAAATCAAATATTCTTGCACCCATTTATTGAGATGCTTCATTGATGGGGTTTTCTTCTTTTTTATCATCCCTAATATTATAGCCACATATGACATGAACTCCCTTCGATCCAAATGGGGTCATACCAGTTCTAACAGATGTGTGATTCAGCCACTATACATGTTAGGACCTCTAAAAAGTAGAGGAAACCATTTCATGACCAACATCTTCAACATTAGGCCCCAAATGCATTAGTCTAGGAGTACCTCCAGAATGGTACCGTCCCCACCCCTAAGGCCAAACGATATGACCTACATATTCGGAATCCCCACTAGTTGACCACTCAACAGTGGTTAGTGGTCTAAAAGAAGGTGGAAAAAATCACATTATCTACCTATTTTGAGTGATTATCCCTAAAATGCCACAATCAGGTCCTCCCTTATCTTAGGGAGGTAGATCAAGTGTCCATTAACAACCTCACCCAAAACATGCATGTGTACTTTCAAAGGGTTACAACCAGTTTTTGTTGTTGTTTCCAATGACATGTGGCAGTGAACCCTTAGTATGATGAGGGTTTCATCTTCAGAATTCTATCCCAGGTTGTCCAGACCCAGAAATACAAGACAACCCATAAAGGGTAGGTATCGGTCAATAGGGAACAAATCTACACCTTTCAGAACTCTAAAAAATCTTTTCAATAATATAAGGTGGAAATAATTAATAGGAACAAATACCTTCCCACACCTGAAAATCATACCAGTCAAATTCAGCAACAAATCATTAGCTGGAAAAAATACCTTCCCACACTAACATAGCCTTCTAGTAGCCTCATCTGGTAGTGTTCAATGCCCGCCACTCAGATTATGCAGAAAATCATGACCATGAAAAAACATCTACTCACATAAATCATGCCTTCCAGTAAAATTTGGAAACATACTAGAAGAATACGCACCAACCGAACTTCATCCATCAAGCCTGTTAGTATCCTTGGTTGATTGAATCCGTAGAAACCATCTAGAAATTCCCAGAAACAAACAGGGGGCCGACCTAGTCAATGCTCCCATACTTTAATACTCTCTCTATCCACCAAAATAAAATAGAGGATAAGATCAGGTACACACCCTTTCTCCCGAAACGAAATGGGAATAGTTCCCAATTATAGCTTCTAAAGTTACTTGAACATCTGGAAAATGGTGAAAGGGTATACACAAATTCCTACCCACATCTTGAAAACCTTCCATAACATAATAATAGAAATAATGGTGGAAAAGGTGAAGACACAAAATTATGTCCCCTCATTTATGGTGGCCCATCAACAAGTCACTCTAGAATAGACACAAACTTATTCACCCATACTAGAGGCTCATAGGTCAAATTTCCCCATGATATTTTGACAATCAGATTGGTTTCGTACCCCCATTACAATTGGAGTTAATCAACCTTTTCCAATAACCACTTCGAGGAAGGAAGAAACCCCTTCCATAATTCAATAAACCTATAATCATGTTTCAGAAAAAACACAGGATCTAACCAACCAATATATTGTATATGAAAAATGCTTTCCCTATAAAGAATCCCCAGTCATTCACAAGATGGAATAAAAAATGATGCTTCACGAGATATGATAGGAAAATGAAGAGATAATCCATGATCCCTGTCTAATTTATTCTAGATGTTTTGAATCCATTATATTCTTATTTGTGGTATCTCTGGATCCTACTATCCCATTACCGAATTACAAGAACAGTTGCACCAGTTCCATAAGTCCTCCATGAACACAAAACCATGAATTCGTGATTAATTTCTCGATTCATATCAATCTTGAGATCCAATCTCTTAATGAGATTCGTGGAATCCCTCCATGTGGCTACAAGATCAAACAACAAAATTTTCCTCCCCTTGATATCTTCTTCCATGATTGTCGTCCCCAGGGTATATGTTAGAGGATATTTTATATAGTCATACACCAAGTCATGGTGGTAGTCCTACCTATAATTTCATTTCACTTCATCAAAAAGGTACTCCCCTTGATGATTTAATCATGATAAATCCCTTATACCTTGAAGAATGGGGTAAAATGAGGTCGTTCATGTATGATTTATTACCATTGACAAGTGAAATACTTTCTTAGATAGAAGATAGTTGAAGTTTATAGTCACTATCCAAACCAACCTTTGATTACCTAACTTCTAACATAACAGAGGAAGTCTACCGATCTTGTTGTTTATAGTGAAGAAGCAGGGAAACATCCACTTTGGTCAGATTTGGTTGAGGAACCTTTCAAAAACTATAAACAATACAAGCTAAACATGAAGAGACATTTGGATAAATAAGACATGTAACATCATAAGATTTGTATGCCTACTTTTATTATAAAAATAAATGAATTTTTAAATAAAACCGATTATAATATTTTTGGGAAAAAAATATTTGAAATAATATTGGAAGTAAATTGTTTTAATTAGAATACTTATAATTAATTATACACATTATTTATAGTTCTCAAATTAATATTATATTATTTTAAATTGTTTAAAAGAATATTTCAAAAATAACTATATTTATTTAATTAATTTTGTAACATACAATTTATTTTTAAGTGTATTTAATAGTATATTTTAACGGTGAAACTTTTTAGAAAATTATTATTATTATTCTTAAGATAATATATTTTATAATTATATGAAAATATATTATGTTTTGTAAAATTTATATGTTATCAATGATTATAATTATTTTACTAAAAAACACTTATATGTGATATTTTATTAATTTTTTTAAAAATGATTTATGTGTGTGACTGTATATATATATATATATATATATATATTAAAAACACTATATATATTATGAATTAATTAGTTTCTTTATTTATTTTAAAATACACAAAATGTTACATAATTTTTATTAAATAAATACTTGCTTTATGTTATAATAAAATGACATATATATATATATGTATATATGTATATATATATATATATTAGGAATAAAAGTCAGAAAATGGTTTTAAAAAAACTATATGTTTAAAAAAAATTATGATATGTATTTTGATAAAAGTAATGTTAAATAACATAATATAATATAATATAATTATAATAAAATATTGTTATGATTGATTAATAATGTAATATATTTACTTTGTTGACGTTTTAAATATGTGAGAGAGTAATAAAATTGGATGAAGCATGGAAATTCAGAAATTAAGATAAGGGAATCATGGAATATAGTAAAGTAGAAAAAAAGATAACACAAAAGAAATTCAAGAAGACAAAAAATGATAATTGTTCAAAAAAATCCATGCCACATTCATAATCACAGGATTAAGAATAAAATAATAAACCTACCCATGATTATGAGAATTATTCAGTTTTGCTTTAAAAATACGAAATTACTTAGCTTCTCTGAGAAGATTGCAAAACTGCGTTTTTATAAATAAGTGATGCTGATAGAACCCCTACACCATGGTCATAAATCCAGAATCAAAACTCTCCATGGTTTCAAGCTCTTAAGAAATCACAAGATTTCTCTTTCCCCTTCAGTTTCCAAAATCAGGTAAGGGAATTTTCTTTGAATTCATGAATATATACATATATACAAAGTTATATATATATATATCTTTGTATGTATAAGTAAAAAAAATATTTTCCAAATATGTATCACATATAAATCTTCTTGTTTTAAATGATATTTCCATAAAAATATTATATATGAAAAGGCATGATTTTGATGATCATGAAAATATTTTTATTAAAACTAGAGTTACATGAGTGTATATACATACGTATACACACACATATGTTGTCTAATATTTTCATTATTTATATACATAATCTTGATTTGGATTCATACCATATATTTTTCAAAAACCTATGTTTGTTTGAAACCATTATGGTTTTCAAAGTTGGTTATATATACATATATATAAGTGTGTGTATATATATAGTCATATATATATATACACTTCGATATAAACAACTATGGTTTAGTTAATTCTTCTCATTTGTCAAAAAACTATGGTGCTTGACAATATCTAAACTAATTATCTGAATATTCCGTGGTTTAAATTGCATGGGACAACACTTATCATTTTATGTGACTTTATGGAAAGAGTTATCATTTCATGTGAATACCTACATCCGCATCATCTTCCTTGTCATGCATGTAGAGTTATGGCCATCATCTACTCATGCATGACATTATCAGTATATTGTATCATGCACACATTTAATTCATGTGACTTGCATTTATGGTTCTTAAAAGGTTTCCAAGCATGGGATTCTCTCTAAATGGTTTTATAAACTTATTAAAAAATTTCATTGACACTCATTTGAGTGAATTAACACTATATGGTTATTTTGAAAATGTTTTGGGACTGAGACAAGAATGGCAGGTCTATGAGAATTTTTTTTCAAAAATCTGGCACTGGTGAATTAAATTATGTTACGAGGAGTGAACCTGTAAGTCTAAGAGAAGACCTGTGACCTTAGTTTATGGATTTAACAATGGAATGTAATGTGTTGTTAACGTCCCACAAAAGTATTAATATTTTTAAAAGAGAACCCCCAAAGTATTTTCAAGTATAATTATTTTTCAAAATACTGTGTGTGTGTGTGTGTGAGTGTATATATATATATATATGTGTGTGTGTGTGTGTGCTCAAGTGTTTGTGAAAATCTATTTTATTTTGTATGATTGTAAAATTATCAAGAATTACTAAAATGGGTTTTATTAGTTTTTTTGTAAACCCCTTACTGGGAATTTTATGCTCACCCTAAGAATTATAAACACTTTTCAGGTTTAGCATACTTGTTGCATCGAAACTCTGTTGTGGAAGCAACACGCTGAAGAATCATTACTTTCAATTTGTATATTTTTCTTGCAATGTAATTTATGAATCTAACTTTCCAGAACCTAGATTGGAAAATATCCTCTTTTGTATTTAATTGTTTGTATTTAATCATGTTTGTTTTTTTTAAAACAATTACACAGCATTTTTAAGGGGTGAACCTAGTTTTGGTTTTCAGACCTTATAATTGGTGTCAGAGGAGTGAAGTAGATAATTTTGGAAAATTAGAAAAAATTAAAATATATATATATGTGGCCTATGTAAAAATATTTTCCCATGTGTCCAATATATGAATTGTAGGGACACAATTCTTTTGAGGGGGGATAATATAACATCCTAATATTTTCCAACATAGTTTTATTATAAAAATAAATGAATTTATAAATAAAACCTATTATAATATTTTTGAGAAAAAATTATTTTAATTAATATTAGGAATAAATTTTTTTAATTAGAATACTTATAATTAATTATACACATTATTTATTGTTTTCAAATTAATATTATATGATTTTAAATTGTTTAAAAGAATATTTCAAAATACCTATATTTATTAAATTAATTATGTAACATACAATTTATTTTTAAAGGTATTTAATAGAATATTTTAATGGTGAAACTTTTTCAAAAATTATTATTATTATTTTTATGATAATATATTATATTAATATATGAAAATATATTATGTTTTATAAAATTTATAAGTTATCAATGTTTATAATTATTTTAATAAAAAACCCTTAAATGTGTGATTTGAATAATTTTTTAAAAAATGAATTTTGTGTGTATATATATATATACTAAAAATGCTACATATATAATGAATTAATTAGTTTATTTATTTATTTTAAAATACAAAAAACGTTACATATTTTTTATTTAAAAAAAAGACATGATTTATGTTATAAAAAACATATATATATGTATATATGTATATATTAGGAATAAATATAATAAAATGGGTTTATAAAAATGATATGTTTTAAAAAATGATGATAAGTATTTTGATAAAAGTAATGTTAAATAACATAATAACATATAATAAAATTATAATAAAATATTGTAATGGTTGATTAATAATGTAATATATTTACTTTGTTGACCTTTTCAATATGAGAGAGAGTAAACAAATTGGATGAAACGTGGAAAGTTAGAAAAGAAGATAAGGGAATTGTGGAATATTGAAAAGTGAAAAAAAAAAGATGACACAAAAGCAAGTAAAGAAGAAAAAAAATAATTGTTCAAAAAAAATCCATGCCACATTCATAATCACAGGATTATAAATAAAATAATGAAACTACCTATGATTATGATCATTATTCAGTTTTGACTTAAAAAAAATGAAATTACATAGCTTCTATTAGAAGATTTAAAACCTACATTTTTTTAAATAAGTGATATTGATAGAACTCCTACTCTATGGTCATAAGTCTAGAATAAAAACTCTCCATGGTTTCAAGCTGTTAAGAATTCACAAGATTTCTTTTTCCCCTTCGGTTTCCAAAATATGGTACGGTAATTTTATTTGAATTCATTAATATATATATATATACATAGTTATATATATATATATAAGTAAAAAACACATTTTCCCAATCCATATGACATATATAATAAATATTCTTGTTTTAAATGATCTTTCCATAAAAATATTATATATGAAAAGGTATGATTTTGATGATTAAGAAAATATTTTTATTAAAACTAGAGTTACATGAGTGTATATACATACGTATATACACACATGTATTGTCTAATATTTTCATTATTTATATATATAATCTTGAAATGGATTCATACCATATATTTTTTAAGAACCTATGTTTTTTTAAACCATTATGGTTTTCAAAGTTTGTTGTATATAAATATATATAAGTGTGTATATATATAGTCATATATATGTGCACTTCGATATAAACAACTAAGGTTTAGTTAATTCTTCTCATTTTTTCTAAAAACTACGGTGTTTGAAAATATCTAAACTAATGATCTAAATATGCCTTTGTTTAAATTTCATGGGACAACACTTATCATTTTATGTGAATTTATGGAACGAGTTATCATTTAATTTGAATACCAACATCCACATCATATTCCATGTCATGCATGTAGAGGTATGACCATCATCTACTCATGCATGACATTATCTTGATTTTGTATCATGCGCACTTTTAATTCATGTGACTTGCATTTATGGTTCTTAAAAGGTTTCCAAGCATGGTATTCTCTCTAGATGGTTTTAGAAACTTTTTCGAAAATGTCATTGACATTCATTTGAGTGAATTAACACTATGTGGGTATTTTGAAAATGTTTTGGGACTGAGATGAGAACGGCTGGTCTGTGAGAAAACATTTTAAAAAATCTGGCACTGGTGAATTAAATGAAGTTACAAGGAGTGAACCCATAAGTCTAAGAGAAGACATGTGACCTTATGTTATGGATTTTATCCATGGACCGCAATGTTTTGTTAATGTCCCACAAAAATATTAATATTTTTTAAGGATAATCTCCAATGTATTTTCAAGTATAATTATTTTTCACAATACTGTGTGTGTATATGTGTGTGTGTGTGTGTGTTTGTTCAAGTGTTTGTGAAAATCTATTTTATTTTGTATAATTGTAAATTTTTCAATAATTACTAAAAAAAAATTAGTTTTTTTGTAAATGCCATACTGGGGATTTTATGCTCACCCTACGAATTATAAACACTTTTTAGGTTTAAAATACTTGTTGTGTTGAAACTGTGTTGTGGAAGCAACACTCTGAAAAATTATTGTTTTCAATTTGTATATTTTTGTTTTAATGTAATTTATGAATGTAATTTTCCATAACCTATAATGAAAAAGATCCTCTGTTGTATTTAACGCTATGTATTTAATCATGTTTCTTTTTATAAAAAAAATTACATAGAATTTTTAAGGGCTGAAACCTGGTTTTGGTTTTGGGACCTTATAAGACATATGGGCCACATTCTAACCTTTACCCACTCCCCATTTCGTCATTATAGAGTCATTGGAAGACATTGTGAACAACTTCTGCCTCAATATAAGGATCAATATTTATCACTTAAGAGAAATATTATTACCTTATAATGAATATCTAAGCCATGTCATGGTAATAGGAGAGATACACCACTGAATTGACTTGGCTGGTCTCCTAGCTTCCCAAACTCCAAAATTGAAAAATCGAAAGGATACCTTCAATGGGTATGTCTCTAAGTATTAAAAGAGTTATGTCACATTATCACAGATTCCCTATAAAATGGTCATATCAAAGGATGAGGTGAACATGGGGTGTTTCATATCACCACATTCCCCAATCAGAAAATACCATCATAAGTGACACTATGAAAAGTCATAGAATCAGTCATGCACCAAAAAATAAACTCTATTTTCAATAGATTATATGCTCAACAAAAAATAGGCTCGAAAAAATATCACTAACATAGTGCTAGAAGAGGAAAATCCATTGAAATAATTTTTCATCATCCAACTGAAAATATCATTAAATCCACCCGCTTAAGTGAATTTAATCACCAGATAGTGTAAATTTTACAAATTACACAAATGTATTCAAAATAAGGTGGTTCAGGTGAAAATAAAATATTGAAACCAATCCATGTTCTGACACAACTTTGTAAAATATATAATGAAGTTGTGGCAGTAGTATCAATGCTGATCCAAGAGAACCCCCAACCCGTTGGGCTGGGAGATGTTTTAACAAAATATTCAAGGTCAAAAAACAACACTCAAAATGTTGTATAAATGGAGAAGGAACAACCCCATCCCATAAAAATGGGGGATTTTTTACCTCAACAACCTCTTAAATAGAAGTCATTATTCTCCCAATTATAGAGAATAACATAGAACTAATCCACTTAGTTCATCCCTTCCCAGGACCCCATGTCCCATCATGGAACATGCATTATTTTTATAGAGGTCCTGTTCAGATCAACATTCATCAAAGAGTTTCAAGTAAACTATAAAAGGAGAGGATAAGGCCCCATATAGGGACAAAGAAAAGGGAGTCTTGAAAAAAGACAAATTAAATCCCTATAATTTTCTACACATCAGTGAATGTCATCAGAACCACCCCTACAGACCCTAAAAACATGAGGCCAAAAAAGTGGACAAAACTGAGGAAGTATCAGTTAATAATATGGTCCAAAATGAAACAATTGAAGGATGTGTTCATAACTCAAACCAGAGGCAGGCTCTGAATTTGTGAATTTACTCAACCACTCTATTTTTACCTGATTAGAGAGTGTCTTCAAAAGATAATTTTAAAATTAATTTTTCTCATCACCCACCTCTTGATGTGGTTGAACACATTACACTTGAGGATAGATTCCCAAAACAAGAGGAGTAAATGAAGGAGTTGATGAGAATCAACACATGCTAAGGAAAAATTCCTTCCCGATATGTTCTACGAACAGAGGCTCAACTCGTACTCCCAATCATTGTACCTCCACAAAGGGCTATCACCCCCAATAAATAACATGTAACCAAAACATCGACTAAATTTTTGGGACTGATGAAAAACATATTTAGACCCCTTGGAATAAAGTTTTATAGAGTTACCTCATTTGGGAAAGTAGCTACGGTTGGGTCATACACACCATTATAGGATAGCCCCCTCAAGTTACACGTTGTGGGTATAAGTAGAGCCACCAAAGATGGCTATACGGATTGCTACCCCTACATAATCTCTTATTTATCCAGACATCCCTAATGTTTTCATCAATACTATTGTGTAGCTGAAAAATCTATTGGAAGATATGGAAGAATGGAGTGAACTGGTAAATCCATAAAAGAGGCCTTATCTTGAATGGGTGAATCCGACTGATCTCCCACCAAATTTTAGGAATCCCTCATTTCCAATTTTTTTCTGGTTTTGGGGATCTGAAGGAGCAATTAAATCATTTTTTGTCCCACTATGATTCTATTATAGGTAAAACTACACAATAAAAATCGATTAAACTCAAGCTCTATGTACAAAGACAACAAGGGATATCATTCATATGGTACATCAGTCTACTGGCTCGGTCAATCGTAGAATGGGAATAACTTTATCGAAAATTTCTTTTTCACTTCAGATCAACCCTGTATAAGAAATTGTGCTCAACCTAAAAAACTTTAAATAGTGGGATATTAATGAGGTATCATATTTCATTTCTCAATGGAAAGGGTTGACCTACTCCATGAATCTACATCTTCTTCGGGTGATTTTTGTCTTTATATATAGAGGACCTCTATGACGAATTCCATACTCCACACATCCTTGTGAAATACAATGGAGTATTTTGGGATATTTATGTGGTCAATAAAAAATGGAAGATTATATCTTGTGCACAAAGTCCAGGAATTGATTAATTCCAACAACTTATGGGAATATAATTGTGAAATTAGAGGCTACCATAGTTATTTTTAAGCCATCCCTTCACCAAATCTAGTTGTAAAACTTGTTCCATATCACACAACACCTCTTCCTAATCATTGTTAGCAAGTACCACATCATCAAGATTTCAATGGGATCATAAGAGAAACTAGTTTAAGGTAATAATGAATATGTTTTATTCATTTCTAGATGACCAAGTCCTTGGCTACTTCAACATGGATTTGGAAAACAACTTGATCAAATTGTCAAAGCCCAAGAGGCCTAATTAGGCCGGTATCGAATATCTCTCAAATTATATCCAATTACACTAAAAATTGAGGAATAATATTTAGGAATGAATTGTTTTCAATGAAATTATTCATAGAATGGGGGACTATAGAAAATTAAAGCTAGAAAATCCACCATCACAGGTAGCATGTGTTTCTACCACCAATCCAAAGGGAGATGGTCATTGGAAGGAAGTTACTAACAATAGTATGAATAATTTTAATGATGGAATGATCATAAATATAATAAAACAGATTTATTATATCATATGAGAATATTTTAATTAGCTAATTATTCCCCTAGATTATTTTTCTATGGCACAGAAAAATATATCAACACCATAGTAATCCAAAAACTAGTCTTTCAAGAAATGACAAGGCCGGAAAGGGGAGAAGAAAACATCGGAATATGAACCTTTACCAAGTCCAAATATGGCTTGTACTCTATCAGAATTCATTCCATCAGTCTCAAAAAAAAAAGGAACCACCCCATAATTAGTTGATCTTCAGTTCCATTAATGTTATTCACTTAATGGATCCCTTCTCATAATATGAGTGTGACAATAAACCCAAATTATTTACATATGATTCGGTAATTATTGGAAGATTCTATAGGGTTTGAGGTTATAAGGGAAGACTTGATCATGTTAGAAATCAATACTATGACCATATCCCCTCTTGGACTATTTATCTGGCTAAAAGTCTTGGGATATCACTTCAGTAAGCTCAGTAGGAGGAAGAAATCTCCCGCACACATGATAGGGTTCACCATGACCTGTTCATACTAAAATATTTACTATAGGGGATTTCATTTCCAAATCTTCCTCAGTGCACATGCAGGCCTAGTTCACCCAACCCACCAATAATAGAATTTCCCCCAACTCCCGTCCCAAAGGATGATTTACCTACATGAGTTACTTTAGTTCTAAATGTGCCTAAAAATAGAATCACGATGTTGGGAGGCACATAACATTAGCCCATAAGTGTGATTATTTGAAGAAATTGGCCCTATTTCCATCCAAGTTTTTGATCATGAAATGTCTAACTATATCAACATACCTTAGGGAGACACACATAAAGACATTCATAATCCCTCTAGAATTTGAAGCGAAATTAGATTCTACTAAAGTATATCATGCAGAGATAGCTATATAATTCCACATGATCATCTCTACCATAGATTTGGACAAATATTTCTTTATAAAAAGTCATATCAAACCTTTTTATATATATGTTAGGATAAATGATATTGATATCCAATGAGTTTTCATCAATAATGGCTCAAGAGTTATTCTCATTCTGGTTTGAACACTTCGTAAACTCGGTTACAATAAAGCCCACATGTCCACTCTGTCTCTAAAACTACAAGGTTATTATAAAATTTATTATAATATACAAGGTGGAATCAAGATCAGGGCCCAATTTGGGGACATTTTATCTAACTCAACATTTCAAGTTGTTCATAAAGACATGGTTTTTAACGTTCTTCAGGGATGAATGTGGTTTCTCCAACATGAAAAAATTCCCTAATAATATCACCAATACCACAAATTTTTCATTAATGGGAAAATTAGGATATTTTATGTAGATAAATCCTCATTAAAATTCTATGATACTTAGTATATTAATGCAGGTTCCTACCAAAGAGAAGGGAAGAAACCCATAACCAATAATGTTCTTCGGGTAATGGACCCAAATGGTCTATAAATTACCCCATTAAATCGATTAAAATAGAATAGTGAAGAATATGTGATACCTACCCCTAAAAATGAAGACATTGAACAAAAATCATGTGCATGTTCAATAACCTTCATGATATCAGTCATGACAACTGAGCTTAGTAGTGCTAAAAAAGTCCTAGAACCTCTAGAAAGTGGTAGAAACATGGATTAAAATGCCCTATTTCCATCTATAGATCCCCAAAAGAACCCTATCTTATCATCCAATACAAAATACGAGAAAATATATCCTTCTCTATCCCACTCTCCATACCATCCAGGTCTTAAAAAAAATTGCATTGTCAGCAGGGTAAGAGGATGTGGCTTCATCTTTTGAATGTAAAAATTTAGGACCCCCTACTATCTCTCAATATATCCCACCATTACCTAATTAAAATTATAATAATGTGGAATAGTAAGATAAAGTGGAATAGGAATAGGAGGAGGACATTAGGGACTCCCCTCCAGCATTTGATAAATTTTTCACTACCATAATTGATAAACTCAGATAAATAAATATAGGTATAAAAGAATATCCAAGATCCAATTTGATTAGTGCATCCACATCATTTGAATAAAAATAGGTATTTAACTCCTTTATAATAAAATATTGGGATGTTTTTTCCTAGAATTATATAGATATTAAAGGCGTCAATCATGAAATCACCACTCACCACCTAGTCTTACCATAAAATCACCAGGGATATAAATAGACAGTCAGAAGGGAACACCCTAATCACACCGCTAAAATTGTGTCTGAAGTTGATAAACATATCAAAACTAATTTCATTTAGGAATTATAGTATATGATATGGCTTAACAATATAGTCACATGATGATACGATTCGCTTCATAGGATGATTTAATCCATGCTTTGTCCAGTGCTCCTCACAGCTGCAGAGGATGCAATTTCTTCCTTCTTCGATGCTCTTTCGACCTTTCCATGAACCAGGACCCCCCTTCGGTTGCGACATGGGTAAGTTTGCCAAATCTCCCTATGAACTTTCAAAATCCTTCTATAATTCATATGATAGGAAACTTAGTTGGTCGATTTATATGCTCTGATGCCCGCACATCCTCTATGAGCCACCTGGTAAATCCACGCATTTGTGTTGAAGTGGATGCATCGAGGCCACTGGTCGATTGGGTATGGATTACTGTAGGGGAGGAGTTCTGTTGGAGGCAGGCTATTGTCTTTGAGGATTGGGTTGATTTCTGCTTAAATTGTAGCCGCCTGGGTCACTCGGCCAGTCATTTTCTGGGTAGAGCTAGGAGCCAAAGGGAGGTTTCTGTGTTGAAGAGACCTGGTAGGTTGCCTGATCATGGGATAAGAGGTACAAATGCGGGAAAGTTTGGAAGTGCGGTTGATCTGGGTGGATCAGAGTTGGTAACGCAAGTGGGGGAATGCTTTAATCTATCCGTAGCTGTAGTGTTTGACAGATTAAAGCAATATCTTCAACTGGAAAATGGTGTGAATGGTCCAGGTATTGGTGATGGAGGCAGCTCGGGAGGTCCTGACTCCTCTAGGGAGGATCTTCATCGCGTGCATTGGCTGAGTCAGGATGCTACTAGCGAGGGCAGCGGGCCATTTGGTTCTGGTGATGATCAGCAGAAGGAGGTAGAGTTGCAGCTGGGTCTAGTCGATGATGGGCCAACTCAAGAAGAAAGAACCCTCTATCTGGCTATTCAGGAGGAGGTGCAGCCGACATCTGATGGTGTGTTGCAGGTCTCAACTAACATTTTCAATCAATTCCAGGAGTTGTCTCATGTTGAAGAGGAGGGGAGCTCCTCAATGTGGAATAAAAGTATGCAGGTTGCCTTGGAGGGTGGATTAGAGAAGGAGGTTGATGCTGGTCATGCATTTGTGGATCCTCCACAACGTGTGGCTCTGATTGACAGTAATGGACGATATGAGAAGGGGAAAGCTGGTTGCCAAATTGATCCTGTTACTGGAAAATGGGGGGATGTGTCAGAGAGTGACAAAGAGAATCTGAAGGGTTCAGTTAAACCCTCTTATTGTGATGTTGTTAAGGCTAAAAAGAAGAATTATGGAATGGAGAAACCTACTCCAATCAAGAGAAGGCCGAGGAAGGATTACTCGACTATTCCAAAGCCGATGGTGACATGGTCCTCTATCAAGCATCCCTCTAAGGAATTGATATCTCTCGAGAAACGGAACCTCCAAAGGAAGTACACGAAGATCCATAAGCACTATGAGAGCTTGGAATGGGAATCAGCCATTGTAGAGGATCTCCATGGGTGCGAAGACGGGTATGACTTTTATGACATGTAATTGGTCTCTCCTCTTTGTTTGCTTGTTCACTGAACATTTCTTTTCTTAATAAATGGTCTGAGGCTTTTCCTCGGACTGAGCTTTCCTGGTATAAACTTCTTCATACATCATCATGTAATCAATGTAATACCTAAGGAGACAAGGAAATACTCAATATGTCACCACCTCAAAACCATAGAGAGTTGAGGGGTTTACTAGGACACCATTATGATATTCATAACTTTATATCCAACCATGTTGGAAAGTTTTTCCCTTCACCTGGTTGATAAAGAAAGAGATCACATATCATTGGAACAATGAATATCAAAAATAATTTTATATCTTCAAGAAATACCTCTTGACCCCACTAGTGTTGATGCATCCTGTCGAGGGGGATCCTCTCATTTTTATGAAACATCCATAGAGTAATCAATTGTTAAATTCTCACACAAAATAATGACTCGAAGAATGAAAAAGGTCTTTATTATCTCATTATAACCATCATCAACACTAATACTTGTTATTCAAATATCGATAAGATATTTCTAGAGTTAATCTCCATAGTTAAAAAATAAAGGCACTACCAATAGCATCATGAGGTCTAATCAGTCTCCTTCAATAACCCAGTCATATATATTCTCATCCTTCCTATGTTTAATGGTTGTTTAGCATGGTGATAAGTCACCCTATATAATGTTTAAAAAATAATTCTTACCTTCAAAAGTAGTGAAATAATAGGATTTTGTAGAATTTTTAAAAAAAACCCATTGACAGAAGAAACATCATCATATACCAAAATACATGATGAAGAGATGTTCTTTATTCGATATGGTCCCCATATATGGGAAATGTATTTTGATGGTGCCTCTTGAAGTCTAATATGGAAGATAATGGAAGTCCCCAATCTCAAGAAAGACTAGATGGGTGTCATGTTCATCTCTACGACAAAGGTAGTTTTGTCTTAATCATTTATACAATCATAGGATGTATAAATAATGAGGAAGAATATCATACCCTCATTATAGGCCTAGAAATGAACTTCAAATAATAGTTGTCCATAAAGAGTTAAAATTTGGTTCACAATTGGTAATCAAACATATTTTCAGAGATTATGCTATCCGGAAAGAATAACTAATACCATCATATTGTTATGTTTGGAAATTAATGGTAGAGTTCCCCTCGAAGTCAATATTGATTCACATCCCATGATCACATAATTCGTAGACCTATATAGTGACGAATACATCAATGACCCTAACCGATCTAGATAGGGATGAAATAATCATCAACACTGTGCATCATCATATTTTCTTTACTTTTACTAATGTTATCATGGATGAGGTCAATGAGGTCAGTCTCATTCCCAAACCAGATGGTTTTATGATTGGTTGGATGAAAACCATTATGAAGTAACTTAAAAATTGAGTTCTCTTACCAGATAGTTCTTGAAAAGAGATGATTTGATAGTGAGAGACCAACTTCACTCTTTATGATGTCCCAAATCACCAAGAAATCCTCTATAAATGAGGTTTTTATTGATTTATTCTTATATTCATTGACTGATAATATGGCTTTACTGACATGAGAGAAGTACATATGGTATCCTATGGTTCCCACTGGGTAGAGATCAGGTATTCCCAACAAATCCAAAGTCATGTATATTTCTGGCCTTCAATAATACAAGATTGTACAAAATTCACCATGAAATCTCATTTCAACTAAGTGCATTCCAACTTCATCCCTCAACCCCTAAAATTTTTATGTACATCCAACTAATATTGTCCATTTGATGCATAGGGAATGGATGTTTTCGGACTATATCCTTCAAAAATGGAAAATTAGTTCAAATAAATCTTAACTGCTACTGACTTTTTCTCTAAATGGGATGGGAAAATACCCTTCAAATATGTTGGGAAAAAATTCATCATCAACTTCATGAAAGATAAAATCAATTATAGTTTGGTGTACCACATACAATAATAATGAATAACGACACCAATTTATTTTTTCCTTAGTTAGAGAAGTTGTATCATGAGTATAATATCAAATCCAACCACTCATCTTGCAATCATGTAGCAAGTAAAGGATAGATAGGGACCTTAAACAAGACCCAATCAAACGTAATCCATAATATGGTGGATAAGGATACAAGATTCTTTTCCAAAAAAATATTGAATTCTTTGTGAGCCTATCAGAATACCACCCTTACCACCACATGGGAAAACCCGTATTCACTTATTTACATAACATAAGTAGTCTTTCCCATTGTGGTCCAATTGACCTTTCTCTATATTGTTGTCTATGATCAACTATCCATAAACGAGAAATCCCAGAGGTGACTCAATGAATTGTAATGAATATTTGAGAATATATAACATTCCATTCATCACTAAGAGGCCCCTCAAAATCAGATATCATGATATTTTAATAATAATTCATTCCTCCATTCATTCATCTAAGGAGGAATTGTACTGGTCCTCAAGAATCTGATGATACTGGTGAATAATCCTCCAAAGATTGAGCCAAAAGTGGGAGAGACCTTATTCCATACATAGGGTCCACTATAATGGAACTTATAATATAATCTCAATGGATAGATAACTCATTATATCTGATACCAATGCAATATTTCTCAAGAAATAATTAATGTGAAAAAATAGAAACTCATCTCACTTGCATGAAATTAAACTATGTAATCCATAATTTTCACATGAGCATAAAAATAGTAACATTTTATCCACATCTCAAAACAATAATCTACATTACATGAATGTATTTATTATATGATATTTAACTATATAGCATGGTGGTCATGGATGCACAAAATTAAAAGGAACACCATCTGGTCTTAGTTTTACAACCCAAAACTATATGACATCTTAGTTTGAACTGTGAAATGTCAAACTACATATCCTAAAATACATATAAAAAATGTTAAATTTTATAACAAAATCCTTGTTACATGATGTAAAATTTCATGTTCCGCATCCCTGTTGCATGAATTAAAACTGTGTAACATTTTAATCTCTTCTTGAGCGAATCATAATCTTGGGTTCTAGTATCCCACAAAACCATTATTCAAGAAATGTTTGAATATTTATTCCTATTATCACAAGATATGTAGTGATACTCAGATCTCCAATCATGGGTCCATCCACAAACATGAATAAATTTTCCCCCCTCCATGTGTATGGGTCAAACCAGTATAGTAAGACCTTTCAAAACAATGAGTGGATTAATTCGAATTCTAATGAGATATTTAGGGACACCTATACCTCTTGTCCTAGGCCCATATATGGGGTAAAAAATCACCCCTCTCATGAATAAAAAAAATCTATATTAGGGATCATCAATCTCTGTGGAAAATGTCGGTAGAAATGCTTCATTTATGCTTATACGTGTCCCCTTCAAACATCATACTCCATGTCCAGGGAAATTTTGGATCTCCATAAAATTTCCTTAGAAATATGAAATAGAATTTTAAATTCTTAAAGACACCTTTATCTAAATATTCAATAATAAACCCCAGTTGGATTTTCATAAGTCTCCCACAAAAAGTGCACGTCATATAGAGGACAACACTATGTTAAATTGTATAAATACACCTCAATTTCATTTTTATAATTCTACCACACAATAAGGCATTTCAACCAGAGATACATTCATATATTCAATGGACCTCTTCTATCTTTATAATAGCCAACGTTGTTTTTTCCATATCACTCTTCAGAACTCAGAAACCCCAATTTCATGATTTATAGTTTCCTCCTTCACATCTAATGAATAATGGATAATCCTTTGTATTTTAATCCTTAATTAACTCCTCTTTTCCATAAACAAAATCATCCTGAAAGCATGACGTTAAATAGCATGTATGATTTCCTTTTTTCTTGACATTAAACTGTATTGTTTTCAAGAATTATGTGTAAATTGATTCTCTCCATTACAGGATGTGTAGTGAGACCTATATATCTATTAATTTGTTTAGCTGCATGATTTTATTTTCAACATCAAGTGGATTTCATACATACTTCATGATGCTAAACCTAATGATTAACACCCCCTTATTCAGTGTTAAAATCCAATAACTACATATCGTTTGATTCTCAATCCCATGATAAATTTAGTGATTCCCATATCCTCCATTATTTTCTAGCCGCCAAAAAATCTAAATTCACTTATCCTTTGTTTTTTATCACTTTATGGGTGGTGAAAATAGCCTTTTCCACTTCTTTCTTCTCATAATGAACATATCTCATGTGAGAATAGGTGTTTTGGTAAATGATCCTTTCATGATCAATGCATATAAGTTCATATCAGGGTTTCCATATTCTATGTTTCATGACCTTAAAAGTCTCACCATATGTACTTTATGCATGGATTTAAACTGAATGGATCCTAAAGAACTATGTGTCGCTTGATTCTCATTCCCACAAGATAAGTAGTGACGCTAGAGTCCTATCCCCTGAACCATCTGCAACATTAAAAAATGAAAAATATTCTTTCCCACATATGGGTCAAAGAATTTTTGGGAACACATTTTTTCCCATTGTTCATAATTTTGAAAAGAAATGATTCTATTGTATTCAAGTACATTCCTTCCACGAATCAAACTGTATGTCTGGGAAAACCGAAATCTCCATAATATTTCCTCAACCATCAGTAGTGGAGTTTCATATTCTTGAGGATTCCTTTGTCTAACTATGTTGTAATAAAATCCTATTTTCATTGAATAAGTCTCCCAAAAAAGGGTCCATCAGTCAGAGGATTTTACTATTTGACTATGGAGTAATACACTTTTGTTGGTTTTGTATAAGTCGACCACCAATACAACCTATCAACCATAAGTATATTTTTCCCCTGGAGAGACCTCTTCTATATACATAATAAAAAATGAAATTTTCTTCCCCTTCCACTCTTCAGATAAGAAAACCCCTAGATTATATCTTACAACCCTTTCCCCTTCATACCTAAAAATGATGGCGTATTCCTGGACATATTATCATAAAAGGGTAAAATCACTAATCTTTTAGTCAGAGATAAAAGAACTTAAATTATAGCATTCTTATATCCTTTTTTATGAAATTAAACTTTATGGAATCATGTTCATGTATTCACGACCTTAAAAGGCAAAACATATAGTCATAGTTAGATGACCCAAAAACACACGACACTATATTCTGAGTTGTAGAACTCTAAACTAAATGGTCCATGTCCAGATCACACAACATTAAACTACATCATGCTTCGAACCTTTCCATGGTGGGACCTTTCCCTCAAACTTCAATCATATAACAGAATGTGCCCTCCTTCAGACAATAAAAATTCAATTATAGGTGATCTACCATTTATAGAAAATTTCCATACATATGATCTCTTTATTATCAGACACCTTCCATTGTTAAACCACCCTTTTTGGTCTTGAGAAATCCATATATTTACAAACTACCATGCTATTGTTAAGGAATGTAAGATTCTTGAAGACAACTTTGTCTAAATATACAATAATTTTTCCCAATTATATTTTCATAAGTCTAGCACCTAAAGGGACTATAATCCAAATGATACCATTGTTTGACTATGTGGTAATATGCCCCAGTTGGATTTTGATTAGTCTCCTATATAAAATAGTATGTCAACTAGAGTTATATTCATCCTTGTGAGAGACAACTTTTATATCTGTAAACCCGAAATGAAAAAAATGTTGTAGAAACCAATTTTTGAATATTATATGTAATATTTCCTTGTATGATTGTCTCATATCATGTTTCTGTTCCAGAAATCACAAAATCATGACTCAAAATTCCCATTTAGGTATCCAAATAATGTTATATCATTCTTGGCTAGTAAGCCTTGTTTGGGTCATCATTCCAAAAATAATGTTCAAATTTATACGACCTAAAACACTGTTTGTATTATCTTGACTAGAATTTCATTAAAATTCCTATAAAAATAGTTACAGTGCTCTCTATATTGAAAACCCACAAAATGAATGCATGGGTAGAAGTTGAATCTTAGCTCGCAAGACCTGCACTCTGCATCGTTTAGGAAAAAATAGAGAAATTAATATATTAGAGGAACAAAAATTATTAGGAATAAAACTCACAAAGGGTAGCCTAATAAAAAGATAATTCTTTCCTGATAAGTTTTCCCCATCTCAATTTAGGAAACGATTAGGGCGACGACACAAGAGACTCAAATTTTTTAGGTTCTATAATATAACCCTTGAAACAGTTGAACTATACTCACTAGGAAATATGCTTTGTAAAGTATTTGAGCATATTCCCACATTTTAAATAGATACAAATCCCACCAAATTATTTTGAAATGCATCAAAGTTCCACATATTTACCTTAGAACAAGATTGTTTTTGCTCCAAATGAATTAAATTTTTTGGGGGGGTTTTTTTTACATTGAGAAATTTATTCAATGCAATTGTCCTTCAAATTTATGATTTTTTCCTCACTTAGAATCTAAATGTTGAGTTTGAGTAGAAATGAATAATTATTTCAGAAGAAGGATCAGATTTGATTTCTATATTCTTCAAGTATTCTCACACACCAGGGGATTTAGATTCCTTAAGAAGATTTACTAAAAAATGGAACTATGAAGAGAACATCCCTTTGAGAGTAGGTTATGGTTTAAGAATGAGATGTTGGGTTTTATGTTTCATGACCCTATAAATCATCAAATTTTATTGAAAAGATCATGGTGTCATGCTCTATATTTCTTGGGGGTCAGTTAAGGTAGATAAGGTACTAGCTCTGAGGGCTGGGACTACAACCTGACACTAAGAAGGACTAGGGGTATGGGGGACCAGTCCCCACGGTATAGGGAAGTGGGTTCTACAAGGTTATTCACCCATGTGATCATGTGCACACAAATCCTATCCACCAATAGGCTCAATTAGGCCTTTTCTGCATGGTCTATAATAATTATCTAGCAATATGTGAGTTACCTATGTTGGGAATCTAGGCCAGGTACCTATGCAAGCAACCTCCTTGGACCAAGGTTCCATGTATTCCTATAAATTGGTCTCTAGGGATCCTTATTTGAGAGGTTGGGAAAATAGAAGAAGATCTAGAGCTCTAGTCATGCAGCCCCTTCACCCCTGACCTAAAAAATCCTCCAGGTAGATCTTCAAAAATCCTACAGAAGAGATGACTAAGGGGGACAGTGGGACAAAATCCCCTCTAGGGTCTCAAACACAAGAAACCTACATGAGTAACCGCTACCCCCTCTTTGACATGCACTAGCGTGATGGTCCCTCCCCCAACTTGGGACCTATTTGAGAACCCTACAGATACACTTTTGGAGACCTTTGGGGCCTAGAGAAAGTCCTCTCCGATGTTTTTTCCTAGGTTTTCCATTACACAACACAACTCTAACTCGTGAAGACCCACCCCTATGTGAATAACTTCCACATCCTCCTGGGTAAACTTATGTGAATAAACATAAGCTCTCTAGGACTAAATGTCAAAAAGAAACCTTATATACCCTTTTTAAGACACTATTAGTAGGAATCCACATCCTTTGGATCCCACATATGAGGGTGGCTAAATTTAAACCTCCATAGAATCCTTAAGACTTGTATGGCCATGGAATGATACACAATAATTTTTATCCCATTAAATTATGCATTCCATTGATTTGAGGTGTCTTGCACTAGTCCTACCAAATGTTTAGGGTCCTAAGGTACATTCATTTATTCATACCATCAATCACGAGGACTCCAACCATAGGATAAGATTCAAGGACCTCTTGGTCGCATACACAAGGACTAGGGCCTTTCCCTTCCCTCATCATCTATAGGACTAGGGAACTCCAGTTCTACGAGGGGAGGGAGGAGATCAGTCTTTATTTTCTATTTCAGATTTAGTGGCTTATCATACTCTCTTATATAGAACTTGGAGTAGGAAATACCCCATAGAGTAATCCCCAATCCTTTCTTACAGGCTGTTAGGCAGGAAGGTAGTCATATGTAACTATCCCTGTTAACAAAACTGGAGAGGAGATGAGCAAATGAGAGCCCATTCTTATTCTCCCATTGCACCACCCTCATCCACCATCATACGAAGTAGATCATTCAGTTTTTTGGATATTCTACTTCAATTTTTTTCTAAAATCTAAGAATGAATCTCATGGGATTAAAGGTTGGTGAAAACATGACAATAACATGATTGGATGTGTCTCTTAACAGAGAATATTTTTACAGATCTTCCTCTCAACTTACATCAAAGGGACTCCCTAGGTATATGACATAAAATACATGTATCCAAACCATATGGAATTTTCTAAATGTTGTAACCTTGAAATAGTACGAAAATCCTCTTAGTGGGACACATTTCCTAAGAGAAAACCCCTTATAGGGCCTCTAACGGTGTGGGCCTTCAAAATCGAAATATGTGGGATTGGATTTCCATTCAAATGGGATACATAGGAAGCCTCTATGTGGTCCAATACCAACACCCCAAAATCAAAACTAATTCTCTATGGGCCACATACCTCGTAGGTTCATGTCTATCTTAGGATCTCGCATCCCTTATATGTTTCTCATACCACCTCAATGTAAGTCCCCCACCAAAATTTGACTATTCCTTGTTCTCCTTGACATACTTGTTTCATCATGCTAAAATTCATGGCTTGGTTATTATCATATGACCTTAAAAGGTATGATGTGTCATGTTAGTGGCACCGAACCACGTGGATTCTGATTCCTTTAACATGGATATGTAGGAATAAAATTTTTATGTGTTTTATCCGAACATCAAAAAAACTCTCGTATCCCTAAATAATGATAAACTCTAGAGTGCCTCATTGAGTGGCCTAAAACCATTATCATAGAAATAAATGAAAAATGAATCTCTAATACTCTCATAGATGGGTACCATTCATGGAGAACATTTGATAAATGTAGATATTTCCATAAATTAATAACCTTAAATGTATACAAATGATTATACAATATATTCATGTTAATAATTTACTATAAACTTGAGGTCATCCCAAGTCATACTTGGGAATTTCTGAAGGATAGGTAAATATGTATTAAATATTTGAGAGAGTCTCATGGTAGAAAATAATTCCCCCCAAAATGGTGTGATAATCCTGAAATCCCATCCTCTTGACCAATATGAATCCCTAAGTGTCATTGGAATAATTTCTCAATGATCACCTACCTTTTTAAATTAGGTTTACAACCCATCTCAAAATATTGAACCATTGAGTTTTTCCAACTCCATAAACAAAATCCATTGGAGGAAATTTTAAAATAGTGAACTCAGTATGAATAATTGTTCGACTATTCAATCCCCCATTATGGTTTTGTTGAATAAAACACGAAAACGTGATTTTCATCAAAAACAAGTTCATACAACTTTTACCAATGTTTATTGATGTTTAGGGACACAAAAATTTTCCTATTTAGGATTACTAAGTGGAATAACCAACTCAAGGAATTTGAGTCTTCAAGGGAGATGCATACCATGAAATTAATGAGAACATGAATAATCCTTCATAATCATTATTTTAAAGTTGGTATGAAACATTAACATTTAACATTAGGGGTATTTGAATCAAATTGAATATTTTATTTATGTAAAAGGTAAATCATACATAAGAATATCTTAATCACTGGGAAATATAGATTAGTAATAGTAGGATTACCATTGGTAATGGTGGAAACCAGTGACATGAGAATAGGGAAAAGAATATCAAGATTAAGGGGGTCCTCTACTATAAGGAGAACATAAACTAGGGGTAACTTCATAAGCTCAAGGATAATTGTATTTTTCACTATCAAGTCATAGTGGGGTCCCATCAGATTAGTCAGTCCTTATTAACATTATTTTTTAAATGGATAACCAAGAGGAATGACTCAAGTTATGCTTGTTAGAGATGAGTAATTCATCAACGATATAATATTTATTCATATATAATATATATTTTCAAGAAGGGTTCAATCACTCTAAGTTATCTTCACCATGTATTGTACACATTACCAATTTGAAGAGATGTAACATTGAATTATTCAGTATAAAATCACATAAAGGGATGGTATACTATATATAAAGACCACATATTGTATATTTCAATGTCATGTTATAATGACTTGGGTGTTATTTGGTTTAAGGGAATTCAATTAGGACCAAATGTTGTGAAATTTAACATCATGTGAAATGGAATTAAATAAATAAAACTGATCCTAGGAATGGGGAACCAGGAATCACCACGTATCAGGGGCTTAAAACAATTATGAAAAGCATAGTTCTTAAAATTTATTATTCTTCACCAATCATTCTCATGTGCGGGTGAAGATAAAAGGGGTTTCACCTTAGCACATGGCTATTTAGTTGCTAAAAGTATATTGAAACACCAAAATAAAAGGGGGAATCATCATACTTTTTCTATTAGATGATAACATTTATGGATAGTCCTATGATATATATTACTAGTTTAACTATGTATCCCCTAAAATAATAAATAATTTCACAAATCTTTCCTGAAATATAATCTCTACATAGATTGGTATCACATGTATGGATAAAGGGTGATTTTGTTTTAATTTTAAGTGTAAATAGATAATATTTCTCACATGGTTCTAGACCTCATGTAATATTATGATAAGTCAAAATAAGGTGGTACACTATAACATGTTTTAAGGTCATTCAGGGTGGACTATGGTGTCATTTAGTTTAATTTCATACAACTGGGACCATTTTTGTGTAGTTTAGTGTCATGTGTTGAGGAAAAATGCTATGTATATTAATGTCATACAAAAATTACATGTGTTATGAATTATAAAATTATCTAACAAGAATGAGCATGCCATGTAGTTTAAGGTTATGTGATGAGGACCTAATATTTTGATTGCATGTAATAAGGTATTATGTGTCATTATATTCAATTTCTTGTGATAGGTTCATGGATGAAGGTATTTACACAGATGTAGAACATGCACAATAAAATGTGTGGTCCCGTATCATTTGTGGTTTATCAAGTTATCTGAAATGAGTGGGGAAAACCAAATCACTAGAATAAAATTATTTTTTAAAAGAAATTTATAGGAATGGTTCTTAGTTGGGATATTACTACTGGAAGTCCCACTTTAAGTGAGATGATCAAAACACTTGGATTGTATACTAGAAAATGGGATCATTGTTCTAATGATAGGATAATAAATAATGAAATCCACTCAAAAGGATTCTTAAATGGGTCTGACACATATGTGTGAGGGGTGAAATTATTTTTAATTATCACCAATATATAAAAGTGTTCGATCTATGGTCACTCGATGCTGGAAATATAGTATATTTTGTGTTTGTTATCAATACTCATTAGAAGTTCAGGATTTTTTCCAGGAAAGTGATCATACATTTCAATCGAACAATAGTATTGAAAGTGGAGTCGTTTCCCAGTGTTTTCTAATATTTTGGGCCTAAAAATTGGAAAATAAGAAAATGTGGGTTATGAAAAGGAAGTTGTGCACAAGATTGTAAGTGTCTTGGACACTTGTGCACAATGATTGTTTCAGGAACAGAATTTAAATATATGGAAAAAGGAAACAAGTGTGTGAAAGCCTTTACTGTGTGTGAAAGATGATGTTTCAAGGATGAATCTTACGCACCTAATGTGACATGAAAAGGGGTTTTGCATGCTCATGAAGAATATTACGCGTATCGACAAAAAAAGTTGTAAACTTATGCATAGGGTCATCGAGGCCTATAAATAGGTGCATACACCCATGGAAGACAAAAAAAATATTTTTCCAATGAAAATCAGGCTCTTCTGCAATGAAAAAGTCTTATGCATGAATGATTAGAAGAAAGTTAATCTTGTGTGAAAGGTGTTACTTTAGTCAGAAAAGACCAAGTCAACCATCTGGTGTGGTTGCACAAAAGATAAGGGTTGTGCTAAAATTAGGGGTTGCATGAAAGTTATATTTCTTGACAATTCCAAAGTCTTGTGCGAAAGTTGAGGAATTGCACACAAGTGTGGGGTTATGCTTCCGACAGGATTTTGATTATCTGATTTGTGTGATTAGTGGCTTTAGGTGCATCAATTTGGGACTTCGATGCCAGTAGTTTCTCATACTTAATAGAGACAGAGACTTCAATACAAATCTATTGAAGTGACCTTCAAGTCTATAAATTCAGTTTGACTTCTCTCAAGGCAGTGAGCTAGGGGAGTCAAGGGAAGTGATCTGATGGATGCAGTGATCTATCCTTGAACCTTTGAAAAGTAATTTTTCTTGGGAAATAGTGACTATACCCAAACCTTATAATCCACATCTACTAAAGTTTAGTGGAATTAGGTACAACCAGAAACCTGTTGGCATATGCGCCTTGGACGTAGCCCTTAGTGGTAAACCAAGTAAAATTGTTGTGTGGTCCTTTTCTTGTGGTTGTTTGCTTTCTGTTCCCATCAGTCTTATAGGTCTAACAAGATCCTACCATTGTGGGAACAAGATTGTTGTTTTAAAAGACAAATTTGACAGCCTAATTCACCCCTCCCCTCTTAGGGTGTTCTGGGGTCCTATAGAAAGGATAAAAACGATCATGACTGGGGAAGATAAACAAAACGGGAATTCTCACATTCTTCCATTATATTGCATTTGATACCCTTGAGTTGGAAAGGATATTACATGGATATGATTCTCAAGTAAGTATATTAGGGCATGCATAGTGGGATTATTTAATTAGTTTAAGGTCTTATGGGATGTACCATGCGCGTTGTTTTGTTTAGCATCTTACAACTAGGATGGAATATTTGTTTAGTTTAATATCATGAATCAAGTAAATCAAGCCCTATAATTTAAATTCATGTGACAAGGATTCCATTAAATGTAGTTTATAGTTATTCAGAAAGGAATTTTAGTCTCTCTAATGTTTCATTTTGGTCATGCTAATCAATGCGATTAACCAAAACTTCTAATAACAAGTGATTAATTCTCATTGTGAGAAACATGGGTAATTCGAATAAAAATTATACCACAAGAGAGTCCATATTATGGATCGACATTACCCATTTAATTTAATAGCATAATTAGAGTGCATACACATGGTGCATTTTGTATTCATGCATAATGGAATTATGATTTGTTTTTTATAGATCATATTCACACATTAAGTATAAGAAACATGGCTTATTGTTGAGAATGTAGAAGATGCAATGTAAACAGGTTAAGGGTTAGGAACCAATAAAATATGGAGGAATTTTTTTTTGTATTTCTAGACCCAATTTTGAAATTATGGTAATTTTTATATGCCTCATAGTATGGGAATCACTGCACACATACTTCTTGTAATTTTCCCTTATAGATCAAGTTTAAATGTGGGAGGATCATTTTATTATTTTGATGGAGGGCCAAAACAAACAGAGGGATCTATGGTACCATCTTAGAATGGATAATTGACATGAACTGGAAATCTATGTATAAGTATAACATAATAAATCTTGACATTAGTAGGCCAAATGAACCCTTAAACAAGGGTTTTATAGGATAACTAGAACCGTTGGATTGATGATAAAATATGGTAGGTCCTTGATACGGATCAAGCTCATATATATGGTCATTTTTACTTTTTATCATATATAATAGACATGTAAAAATAGTTTATGTTCATGTAGGATTAACTAAATATGATATGTAGTTTAATTTTATACATCAAGGACTTTGATTCTATACTATTATGTGTGAGGATTCTCAACTGTACTAATCGAGAAAATAAATCACATCCCATAAAATCACATGAGTGTGTGAGAAACAAATAGAAACTATAAAATTTCTTCTATCAGACAAGATTTTATAATAGTGATACATGGGTCAAAGATCAAATTTCACATATAACAATATAATAGAACATGTAATAGTTATAGAATTTAGATCATGGGACCATTCTAGGACATGTGGAAGTCACTACATATCATTTGAGGAAATGAATCAACCCAAAAATAGTTCTTAAAAATAGTCCCTATATAGATCAGAATATTACTTAGGGATGGGGGAATTTTATTTACCATAGTGAGCATGCTCATGTGTAGTAAATTGATGATAAAATATAATTTTTTACTCTAATGAGAATGTAGGGAACCCAATGTGGAGGGGGTTTATATTCTACAATGTGGTGAGATAGATTTATCCTAGTGTAGGGAAATTAAATAAAAATCATCATGAGCTTGTAAACCTATACATTAGAAAAATTATATGTAGATCTGCATCAAACATGAAAGGGAAGTTAGGTCCCATAAATTCTCACTATATTTTATAGTTTAATGTCACGTGACAAGGATTCAATCTATATTAATTTATAGTTATACAATATGGACTTGGACTATGAGGATTAATGTCACGTTTCTTAGAAAAAAATACTACATGTTTTAGAGTCTTATAGTTAAGAATATTTTTCCCCCATTTAAAATCATGAAAACTGAATTTTTACCAAAAATACTTACATCATGATACAAAGAAATTTATCTGATATTACTGATCATGAAGGTTAATTTTCTACTAGAGAGGGAATGGCACAAATTCTTGTGACATGAATCTTGAGGATCTCTAACTCTATAAGACGGTTATTTATATTATTTGAGATCCATACATTAAAAATGAAGCATACTACAATTGTATCTTCCAATTATTGGTGGTGAGGAAAGTATTTAGGATGGACCTTCATGGATACCTCATTGGGTATCATGCCATTTAGGAGATCAAAGAGGATGTGTTCTAATGAACATATAAATTATGAATACACATGCTCTAGATTAATGGTATGGACCTTGTTTCTTCTATTATGGAGGTACGGATGACCCTGATGCTTTGGTATTTTATTTCTAGTTCTTCTCACATTGTGAACATTTCTGAAGTAGATAATTTGGTGTTGATGGAACTAATATCCTATCATCTATATGATTCTGAATACAATATTTATAGGTTAATCATATCTAGTTTATATCATATAAATATCTATGATAGGGGTAGTAATTTTAATAGTCTTTCAAATCTACCTCCCCAAGCTACATAGTACTTGGTAGGTTGATTAAATCATTCACCATGGAATATGAAAAATATATTGAGACAGGTTTTGGTTAGAAACAAATACACTCCTTTTCCTATCATCAAGAAAATGATGAAAATTTTGATTCTAATTTTGGACATATATGCCTCTACTTGAATCAGTATATGGTTGAATTTGGTGAATTGGTGGTATTTACTCAGTCTTGATCAATTCAGGGGTATATGTCAACAATTTTGATAAATGTGACATCGATGAAACCTAGTTTGGACTAGATCCCCCTGATATACTTAAAAATAGTGTGTTGGTCATCTAGGTGAAATGATACCAAGAATTCACCAGATTATTGGGTGTAAAATATAAAACTAATATCGGATCTACAGGATGGGGTGTGGTGGAATGACGTCCAGAATTTACCCGGTGATGGGGTGAAAATACGAAAATTCCTCTAGCCCTATTGACTAAGGCCCTTTGATACATGGAGGACATCAATAGAATGATTCTTTTATTTTACCATGGGTAAATATCAATAAAATATCTTCAAATTTATCACTCATATATCCAAATTTACACATTAGTGATACATGTTCTTTTCTTTAGTAGAGATGGTCTTGTAATACTCAAGGAAAATATAGGAAAAAGAAAATATTTCACCCTTTCCATTATCAATGCCAGTATGGGTGGATAAGGATATAAGTCCTAACATAAAACATGGTGATAGTATCTACTATAAACATTGGGAATATTTTCTTTCATCGTTACAATTTGAAGAATAAACAGAGTTTATAATGCATTATTTTGGGGGAAGTAGGGTTTCATTGATCCCTTCTTCCCCAATGCAGGGAGTAAAGGATAGGGTTACCACCTGAGGCTCAAATGATTGAAAAAGTGTGAAGTCATCCCCACTAAAAATTTTACTCATGAAAACTGAGCATAAATTATTCAGAAACATTGGATACCATGTTGATGGAAACATAGGTGAATTAGTGTTTTATATTAGTGGATTATCTTTTTTCATGGTTCATCACTTGATATCCTATTTTGGGGGTCAGTTCCTGATATCTCAATTTTTTGGTTGGTTCCCAATATCTCATTTTGTGGGTCAGCCCTCATGCTTCATATTTCATAAACTATTTTATGATGTCATGTTTTTCAAATAATTTGATCAAATAATGATGAAATTAACTAATATGAAACATCTGTAAAGAAGTATTGATTTCATTTTGGGAAAAATATTTTTAATTACAGTGCATTCCAACTTAGTTGATGATATCCTAGATGATTTTGAGTTTAAAAATGATAACAATTCCACCAACTCTATGCGTAGAGTTCCTCTATTATATTTTTCTATCACCAATGATAACTAGGAAAAATTTTGAATCCTATGGATAGTAGTTGTCAAGGACTTAACCTAGTAAACTATTAGTATATGATGATGGTCCTCAAAAGTGTTGGTAGTAATAAGGACACAGACACACACTAGAGTTACTGTGGTTGGATTCCCCCTGATGGATCTACTTTTAGGGCTATGATTTGGATGATCAGGGCATGTGTATATTTCTACACATATTTCTATAGATCCAGTGTTAGTTTTCATATTAATATTATAAAAATTATTAGACATAGAAGAATAAAATTGAAACCAAATCTAAGGATCTCAAGGAAATATAATATGGGACTGTGTAAAATACTAAAATGATGAAATAATAAAATGAAGAAATATTATAAATCTGACATACCTTACACCGAAGATCAATTGTATCAATCTTGAACTCTTTAATATGAGTATGATATATATCATAATGTTTCAAAAAAAAATCCCACCTCCATAGGTATCCACACGATGCTCTTGAATCACTCAAAATTTGAGTAGGATCAACCAACTTCTATGATGTGCTAGCAGTTCATAATGAAAAGGAGGAAGATAAGTCAATATTTTTGGGTATAGGGATGTTCATCCAAGCCTACAAGGAAGCCCTCGTAGATCTTCCATCACATGGAAGTAGTTTTTATAGGTATTCAAGGATGATCTTTAGTTGATGTATAATTATTCATGCATTTAAAATCATGAATAAGTGTAATTATTACTTCATTAAAGAAATAATTTATTGTATTTATTTACCCATTAGTTATTTCATCTTATGTAATAGTTTATTTAAAGATATAATATGTTGTAGAAACACAAAATGATAATAGTTTTCATTTTTCTGTAATCTCATATTGCATAAAATAATATAACCTTATGTGAATAAAAATAATAATTTTTATGAAATATAAAATTGAAAATATATATCACAGACACACATATATATATATATATCACAGACACACACACAAAACACACACACACACACATATATTTAGGGTATAACTCTATCAATATAAAACTTACATTAAAGCCTAATAAACTTTGTTCCATTCCACATTTAATTGTGTCATTTACAATATCATGTGAATCCATATCCAAAAAACATTTTGGATATCTTCCAATTTTCTTTTATAAAGAACTAATTATATTCACCTTGTATCAAAACATATGTAATTCCTTGGGAATACCCATCCAAAATACCTTTTTATTGACTCCAAAACACTTTTAGAGTAACTCTATGAGTAAAAAATAGCACCCATTTAGTTAACCACAAAGTGTGACCCTATGGGCCTTTATTGAATTAACAATAAATATAGATATCTAGACACATATATGTAAGAAAAGACCAGTCTCTAGATAAATGCAATTATACTGAAGCTATAAAGGTATATGGCATGATCTCCATCAAAAAAATGTATCTATATACCTATTTCTACTTGTATACATCATATGAAAATATTCATTCTCAAATTTGCCATTTTTCCAACACATCTTGTGACCATGGTACATGAAACATTTCAATATCATATAGATAAATCATATGTTTTTGATTCTCAGAATGTATAATAAACTGGTCTATGAATACATAAAATTCTATTCATCCATTTGGATAAAAACATCGCATGTCCCTTATCCAAATAGAGATATATGATATATAGTTGTTGTCGTACACTCCCATGGTCCATCTCAATCAAGGGACCAGATGTGATACTCATCATAATAGAAGAAAAATCTCATATTGTTCAAGATATAACCAATGACATGATCAAAAACATACCCAACCATACCCATATTACATAAGTCAATATGTATACTTGTGTAAGTATGGTATCAAATTATAAATGTTCTCTCACTAATATCATGTAATGGGGAATAAAATATGATCTGTGCACTCCTAGTATAATAAAGAAATATGTAAAACACTCCATGTAGTGTACTTCGTAGTTCATCTAGTGAAAAAAAGAAACTTATTTTTTGTTTTGTTCCTCATAAGAATATTTTTTTAATGGTATACAAGAATCCAACATACACTAACCTTAACTTTTTTTCATAACCTATAATACTCCAAGAAGAACATTAGTTAAGGAAAAAATCAAATTCATAATTTTAGAGGTCAATTTTAATTTAACCTCATGACACACATATATATATATTCAATGTTAAATAATTATAAAATGAAGGATTTTTTTAATATTATACATTTTAATATTCATACTTGGGCTTTCCTATTATATATGATAAACTTCGAGATCAACCTTATGTTTGTTACACTTTCTTGGTTTTGTTAACACATTAAAACATATGTAATCTATGTCACATATCTATGTGACTATAACAACCCTATAATTTATGAAATATTTTTTATAATAAATTCAATTTCCTATATATCTTGTGTTACATGGAAAAACAAGTTTTATCGAACAATGATATACTATTAATATTATTATTTTAAGAGATCCATTTTATCCTAAAAGTTAAAATTGGGGGGATTAGATAATAATAAACACATTTTAAAAGTTAATTATAATGGTTCTATAAAAAGAAAAAATATAGATACAAAAGTTATCAATTTTAAATAATGTCTTTAAATGTTTCAAAAATACAATCTTCTCGAAAAAAATGTTTTTATTACTATTTTTGAAAAAAATAATAAATTTAATTATTAAAAAATTTTGAAAATAAATTTTAAAAATTAACAATAATTTTGTGAATAAATATGTCAAAATTATCATAGGGTGATCTTTTGTGAATTTTCTGAACATATTTATATTTCTGTGAATACAAAACAATACTCATTTTTTTAAAAAAATACTGCCTTTTCGTTTAAATAATTTAAAATTTTATATAGTATTTAAATTTTTTAAAAAGTTAAATTAGTAAAATTATTTTATTAATAAACCAATTTATGTCATTAGAATAAAATTCATATGGACTTTTGATTTTAAAATAGTCTATACTTATAACAATTTCACTTTATAATCCCTCTTTTTCATCATGCGAGTGAATATAATTTGGAATTAAAATTTTCCAATTATATGAATTTATTTTTGAAAAAACTAATTCTATATTTTGAATCAGAATAATTAATTTTAAATAATATCAAAAAATTAGTTTTTGGTCCAAATGAATAGTAAAAACTGTAAAAATTAATTATCGCGGTTAAGATTAATACTAGTTTACTAGGGCTCAAACTAAAATGATAATGGTTAAAAAGACCTAAAACTTTTAAATATACTATTTTATGGACTTAATTCATCAAAATATAATATATGGTTCGATAATAAACCATTTTTACCCTTTTTATATGTTTAACACATAGACTCACCTTTTTCTTTTCAAAATTCCTAGTGTATCCTCTACCCCACAATTAAAAGGAAAACCCTTTCATATCCTCTTCACACTTTACTAAAAAAATTATTTTATCCATTAAATGAAAAAATAACATCATTAAAATATTTCAACACATACTTTAGGCTTTAATTTTATTATTAAACACTCTTAATAAGTCTTTTTCTATAAACCTAGAAAGGTTCTCAAAAGAAGAGGTAACATTTTTTAAGTTGTGTTTTTATTTTGTTACTTCTTCCAACTATGTAAAATATTATTAAAATATGGTGATATAATATCACCAATATCCATTATATACTGATATTTTATTAAGTTAATGTAATAATCTATATCCATATCATCTTTTATCAACTGGGAAATGAATCCTTTGATCGTGTGTACGTAGGACTACCACCTCACGAACCATGTAATTAGTTTTCCATCACAACCTATAAATGCTATAGATAAAGATATATTTAATTTTTATATTTTATATTTATGAAATTATTATACTTATCAAATTATAATTTCACTTATACCTTCTTACCTTCCAATATGTTGTGAAATGATAACGTTTCCCGTGCGTATGTGTGGACTACCGCCTACAGAATGCGATGTGATCCATTTTTCATTTTATATGACATTTATGGTAAAAATGATATATTAAGTGAATATATGTGAAATATATGACATAAAATGATTAATTAATTGTGATATATTATTTTCATTTCATTCATTCCATGTTTCAAGGAAATGAAAACAACATTTATGTGTATATACGACCTACCATCTCAATGAACAGTGAAAATTATATTCTATCATTAAATTATATGGATTACTCTTAATATATATAAAATAAATATATATGATAATTATAAAAAGTATAAAATTATATAGATTATAAAACCATGATCAAATTAAAATAACCAAAAAAATTTAACCAAAACATACATGAAACAAAGTAGTTGTTACCCAAAACATGATTTGATCATGGAATTTATAGTAAATGGGAATTAAATTGTCATAAGTAAATAATATATGGTATGATAAATATGGGAATGATTCTTAAACTTATTCATAATAAACCTATATTTATTATACATGATGTCTAAACGTGTATGAAGGAAGTTGATACTTGAGGTAATAGATTTTCATCTCACTTTTATATATATGGGACACATGCATCATATGACACTTATTTATTTTGGGTGGTGTATATATACATCACATGAATGTATTTTATTATTATTATCATTAAAATTATGGTATATACATATCCATTTAATTCTCTTACTTTCATGGGGATTATGATTCAAAAGTTACCTAAGTGTTAATGGATTTATGTTACAATCTCATCATTTATCATGATCGTTTATGATTAAGTTTATGATTATGAAAATTTATGATCTAAACCTAAATAAACTAATTTGTTTTATTATAATATGTTTATTTCATTAATATAAATTTTTCCCTTTAATTTTACACTCTTTATGTACTAAAGAGTTTAAAATTGAGTTTTCAAGAAAAAACGTCTTTATTTCTATCTTCAGTAGAAAATCATTTTTATTCCATGTACATGTTATCTAAAAAAAATTAAACAAAGTTTTCAATATTAAACAATGGGTTTTAATGATATTTTTACCCATGTTTGACTTGTTAAAAATGTTTTTAAGGACTCTTCATATAATATTTTAAATGAGGTACTTTTGACTTTTACAAAAAATGTGAAAGGAATATTTATTTTAATGTGTACAACATGAATGATATTTTAAACCATAATGAATATTAAATGTTTTAAAGAATATGTTACATGTTTCCAATTATATTATAACAAAAAATTATTTCCAAAAAATATTTGGTTTTCTAGTTTTTAAAGGTGATTTTCAAACCAGAAAGGTTATTTTCCTCGAGAAATGTTCCAAGTGATCTTTCAAAATCATTTTCCATGAAGTATGACATCATTTGATGTTACATATGATTTAATGTGGAGGTAATCAAATTATACCAGATATATTATTTCTCTAGATAGTTTATTTTTATGTTTAAAGGATGTTTCTGAAATAAATTCCCTTCCCATGGGTTATTCTATGATGAAATGTTTATGAAACCCATTGGTTTTCATGGGTTCTAATATGATGACTGTTTTGTGTTATTTTGGAACAATTACACATGGTTCTCATTATGTTATCATGGTTATGTTATAACTATTTATGGGTGGGATCTATATATCCCTCCAATAAATTGGGGTAAAGTTTTACATCTCATGATATAAATAGGACTAGACTAGGGAGTGAACCCAGTTCAATAAGGGACATTGTACACTCTGATTATCTTCAGAGTAATCCTTAACTACTAATATTGTTTGGGGAATTAACCCATTCAACTATGATTGTTTTGGAAATGATCCTTGACTACTAAGGAAATTATTTTTTATACTTATATGTATGCCACAAATTTATTTCTAATCCCAATGTTATGATCTTATTTATCATGTTCTTTGATTCCATTACTATTCATGATTTTTAACTTCCATGATTTATTCTATGACTCATTTTTATGATATATGATATACAAGGTATGGTTTTAAAATTTTATTCTCTTATTATTATACCCTTATGCTCGTGTTATATTGATATATCCCTTGTTTACCCATTCTGAGCATAGGGAAACACCCATTCAGAAATTTATTTTCACTAGGATATAAAGAACGATATTATGTATTAGATGTATAAGAAGGGTTATATATATATATATATATATGTTTGTCTGTGTGTGTGTGTGATAAGTTTGTGTCTTTAAAAATGTAATTAGATAATGTTTTAGTTGAAACTTTGGAAAATAGGATAAGAAAATTTCAGTGAGAACTATAAGGATAAATTTATATATTTGAAAATATCATAAAATATTGGTAATGTATATAGAGAGTGCTTTCTGAGAAATTACATCCATGTATGGTAACTAAAAGTGAATGTATATCTATAATAGTTTTACCTAGGGGTAATAACTGAGAATAAGGCTCACTAAGATAGACTCAGTCATTACCCTATGTGTGACAATGAGCCTTTATAGACACCATGTTTTACACTACAAGTGGATGTGTTTTAGAAATTCACAAAATCTTTATAAACCATCATGACAGATTTGAATAGTTTATGAACATGAATTAATGTGGTTAAACCTAAGGTTTTATTGATTGGAAATAAGGTTTCATTGTTTATAAATATTGTAAATTATTTATCACTATAATTAGAGATACTTGATAGCCATGCAATCCATTATGGTTTTACTGAGGTATTGAAGATATATCAATGAAGTTATAGTGTTGGTAGGTATGCTCAAATAATGAAGTATCTTATTTGACCTTGGCTATATACATTACCTTATATAATTAAAAGTATCTAGTAATGTAAAATAATATCACAAATGATTATGTGTTTAATTATAAGTGAAAATACCTAATGGTATGATGATAATATTTCAAGTCTATGATTCTTATCTAGATTAAGTATCCAGGAATGTACTTCCTGTAAACCTCATTATCCTCCCACAAGTTCAATTTGATATTATATTTGGAATGGACTTTATTTCTATTTTTATAGACCACATAAATTTTTAATTTAGTGAAGTTACATTTGATATTCTAATACAACCTATGATAATCTAGAAATGAAAATTATAGATATGGAATTTTGTTGGAGATCACATCCAATGTATGGGTATTGATTACAATTCAAAAGGGGTATTTATCTTATATGGTTGGGGATAAAATCAGAATCAATTATATTTTTATTGTGTGTGATATTATTCATGTTTTATCAGAACAGTTTCATAGTATCCCACTAAAACATGAATTTGAGTTCTCAATATAAATCATACTAGGTTACACTCTTATTTCAAAACTCTCTATAGAGTGTCCCTTATTAACATTCAGGAATTGAATAAAAAACTTCAAAGAATCTTGAAAAGGGGTTAATTTGGACAATTGTGTCACCTTGGGGCGCACATATTCTATTTTTTAGGAAACAAATATGGATCAATGCAACTATGCATTGATTATCATGAACTGAAAAAGATCAAAATCAAGAAAAAGTATTCACTACCTCATATTGATGACTTATTTTATGAACTATGTGGAGATTAATACTCTTCCATGATTGAAAATAATTATGGATATCATCAATTGAAGGTAAGTAAGAGGGTATACATAGAATAAAATTTTGTGCACAATTCAGTCATTATGAGTATATAGTGATTCCATTTGTTTTCTTCATTACCCTATTATCTTCAAAGATTTAATGAATAGATTATTTAGAGATTACCTTGATCAGTTTGTGTCAGTATTTATAGATCAAATTATTATTTATTCAAAGAGAAAGGATGAAAATCATGATCACTTGAGAATTGTACATATGACCCTAATAAAAGAGAAACTATATGAAAAATTTGTGAATTTTGGTTGTAAAAGGTTTTTTTGTTGGGTCATATAATCTCAAGAGCAGGAATATTGGTAGATTCATCAAAAACAGAGGCTATAGATCAATTTTCTAGACCAACAATGGTGACTCAGATATTTTTTTTCTTATTTTACCTTGATATTATCTAAGGTTTAAGGAGGATTCTTCATGACTCTCTAACTCACTCAATGAGTTAACTCAAATGCGAGAAAATTTCATCTGGATAGATGAATTTGAGTGAAATTTAAAGGAAATAAAGATAAGATTAATCAATGCATATATACATACATTACCCTATAGTGGATAAGCCTTTTTAATATATAGTGATGCATCTAAGAAGGGATTAGTATTCCTTCTCATGCAGAATGACATGGTTATAGCATATGCCTCATGATAATTGATATTTTATGAGAAAAAACCACCCTAACCATGATTTGGATTTATCTTCCATAATTTTTGAAATATATATATAGAGGAATTATATTTATGAAAAAAGTGTGATATATATATTTATCAGAAATTTTAATGTATATATTTACACCGAACGAGTTAAAACTTTTCCAGATAATTTGGTTAAAGATTATTATAGAATATGACTGGGCAATAAATTATCACCCTAGGAATGTGAACAATGTGGAAGATGCTCTAATTAAAAAGGTTCAGGCATCTTTATTCATGATATGGGTAAAAAAAATATCCAATATTTCTAAATTTTCAAAGGATGGATCTGGAAATCCTGAATTATGGGGATAAATATTATCTCTCTCAAATATGTGTTCAACCGTCTATATTAGTGGAGATTCAATAGGTGTGTAAGGATGATATGGTGATGAAAAAGATGGTGAGAAATGTTCCTGAATTTAACCATGATCATGATTGAATGATATGGTTCAAGAATAATGTATATGTTTTGGATATATCAAATTTTAAGAAAGAGATGTCAGAGGATACTCATAGTTTTCCATTCACTATTCATCCTTAAAGTACAAAGATTTATAGAGATATGAAATAGTATTACTAGTTGGATGGAATTAATAGATATATTTTCTATTTTTTTCCTCATATCATGGTATGGAAACAAGTTAAGGGTGAGAGAAAAATCCTAATAGAATATTACAACCATTACCTATACAAAAATTGAAATGGGAAGACATCAACATTTATTTTTTAGTTGGACTCCCATAAACATGTAAATGGAATAATTCTATATGGGTTATAGTCAATCTCCATAAAAAATCAGAATGCATTATCACTATTAGATAATATTTATCATGAGATCAAATTTTTAGAATATAAATTAAGGATGTGGTAATGTTGCATGGAGCACCGCATTCAATTTTATCTAATTAAGATATAATGTTTAAATTGATGTTAAATAAAGGTATCCTATATGAAATGTATATAGAAATAAGTTTCAACATGTCACATCATCCTTACATATATGGTTAGTGTGATATAAAAATTAAAAACCTAGAGGATATTCTAAGATATTTTTCAATGTATGTCAAAGGTGGATGGGGTCAACAACTTCCTCTAGTTGAGTTTTCAAAAAATAATATCCTTCAATCAAGCATTCATATGTCTCCTTATTAATCCCTTTATAGAAATAAGTTTATAATCCAATATATTGGGATGAAGTTGTAGAAATAATGATATTAGGATATGATCTATTGGAATAAAGGGTAGAAAAGTTTAGATTTTTTAAGAAACACATAAGGATAGCACAATGTTGAAAGAAATTTTATGATGACAATTTCCAATGTGATCTTGAATTTTAAGTAGGTTAAAAGTTTTTTCTATGAATTTATCCATGTAATAATGTAATTATATTTAGAAATAAGGGAAAAATAATCCCAAGTAATATCAGTCCCTTTAAAATTTTTGTTCATATCAGGACTCTAGTTTATTGATTGGTGCTCCCACTAGACCTCTCTCTAGTTAACGATGTGTTCCATATGTATCTCTTGGGATGTACATACTTGATCCATCAAATATACAACCAAAAATTTTATACCATTGGAATATGACCTCTTTTATGAGGAACAACCAATGGATATAATAGATCACACAAATAAAGTTCTATGAAACAAATCCACTCATCAGGTCAATGTTTTGTGGTGAAAATAACATATTGAGGAAGACATGTAGGAACCTGAGGATGTAATAATAAAGAAGTAACCTCATTTTTTTACCAAATCACAATAGTTTTTATGGAAAAATAATTTTAAGGGAATATAATGTAACAATTTGAGATTTTATTAATTTGTTTTTTCAAATAAATTTTATTTCATAGATATCATGCGTTACATGCTACACATAGTTTTAATGAACCATGATACACTATTAATATTATTTTTTTAAAGATGACCTTTATAACCTATATGTTAAATGAGGATGTTTGAATAGGAATAGAAACATTTTATAAAATAAGTATAATGGTTTTAAATATATAAAATGTGATGAAACAAAATTAATAAATGTTTAGTAAACTCGTAATATGTTTTGAAAATACTATTTTGTCAAACGAAAAATTTTATTATTTTTCATCAAAAAATATTAAAAATATTTTTTTGGTAATTTTTAGAAAATTTGTTTCAAAAATTTTAATATATTTCTATAATAAAAATGTTGTAATTATCTTAATTTAAATTTTTAAAAATTTTCTGAAAATATTTATTTTTCTATAAATAGTGAAAATACCAATTTTTATTAAAAACTAACACTTCATTTAAATAATTTTAAATGATAAATGTTGATTAAAAAAGTTTCTAAAGTAAAATTAGTTCTATTATTTTTTTATTAAACTAATTTAGTTCATTGTAATTAAATTCATATTAACTTTTAATATTAAAACATTCTATACTAATGAAAATTTTCTCTTTGAAAACCCGCTTCTTCAACGCTTCTATGGGTTCAATTTTAAATTAAAATTAAAAAATTATATAAATGGAATATAAAAAAATATTTCATATTTGGAATCATAATAATTCATATTATAGAATGAGTACAACTAAATTTTTGGTGAAAATGAATAATAAAAATAATAAAAATTATTTACCGTGGTTAATGTTAAAACATTATTACCAAGGGGTTAAACTAAAAATATAATAGTTAAAATGACTATAAAAAATTTCCCCTTCATATATTATGAAATTATTTAATCCTTATCTCATATGTGTTTTAATAAGGCACCATTTTGGATCCTTTATTCATGTTTTAAATCTAGTTATGCCTTTTTCTTTTCAAAAATTCCATGTGTGTCATCTCCCCCACTTATAAAAGGGAACTCCCTCTCTTCTTCCATCAGACGGGAAACATACTATCAACATTATGTATAGAATACTAAAGCATCATGAACCTATGTAATTCATTTTCCATTATCACCACTCAACGATAGATATAATGACATATTAAATTTTTATATATGGTATTTATGACATTATTATACTTGTATAATTATAATATCACCTATACCTTCTTACCTTTTAACCTGTTGGAAAATGATAACGTTACTCATGTGTACGTGTGAACTTCCCCCTCCATGAAGTGATGTGATATGTTTTTTATTTTATTTTGGAATGGATGGTAATAAATAATAATTTAGAGAATATATATTATATATATGACCTAAAAATTATTTTTTAAAAATTGATATAATATTTTCCTTTATTAAGTTCTGTACACCAAGGAAATGGAAACAAAGTTCATGCGTACGTACAACCTTCAATCTCCATGAACGATGTAATTCATTTTTTGTCTCTAACATTAATGGATTACTATAAAGAATTATATTATAAATATATATAAAAATTATATCATGGTAGTAAATGTGGATATTATACAACCATTATCAAATTAAAAGGATCGATAATGCCAAACCAAGACATACAAGATAAACAAAGTAGTTTTTACCGTAAACATGATTTTAACATGGAATTGTTTATAAAAAGGTAATAAAAGGTAAAAAGTAAAAAAAATATACTGTAATAAAAATATTATTATGGCTATTTAATAGATTTATAATAAACCTGTATTTATTATAAAAGAGTTTTGAGCATGTACGAAATAATTCGATACATGAGGTAAGGTATTTTCATCGTAGTTTTATTTCTACGAGACACATGCTTTATACGACACTTTCTTCTTTTGTGCAGTGTATATAAACGTACCATGAATTAATTTTATGATTATTATCTTGAAAATTATTAGATATAAATATCCATGAAAGGTTATTTATTTCATGGGGATTATGATTCAAAAGTTAGAAAATTGGTAATTTTTTTATCATAATCTTATTATTTATCAGTAATGTTTATGATTAAGTTTACGATGATGAAATATTATTATATACCTCTCAAGAAACTCATTTATTTTATTGAAATTTTTTATGATAGGAATATACATGTTTTTTCATTCATTTTTATCTGTTTTTTTACTCAACAGTTAAAACTATTTTTTAAATTAAAATCAACATTATTTATCTCTTCGATCGAAAATACATTTTCTTTCATGTCCTTGTTTTCTAGAATTTTTTTAAAGAATTTTTTTAATATTATCCAATGATTTTTTATAGACATTATTAACCATGTTTAAATATTTACAAATGTTTTTTGGAATCTTATTTTCCTTTTCTGAATCTGGTACTTTTGACTTTTACCAAAAATGTGAAAAGAATATTTTTTTAACATGGAATAAATTAATGGTATTTTATATTATCCTGACCCATCAATATGGTAATTAATAATTTATAATTTCTCAATGATATTTCAAATAAAATTATTTACAAAACATTATATTATATTACATTTTCTAAAAGATGATTTTAAAAGTTGAATGTCTATTTTTTTCAATAAATATTACAAGTGGTCTTTAAAAATCATTTTCTTATAGGATGAAATAAATGGATTAATGGGGATTTAATCCAATTATAAAATACTTATTCATAATAAAGATTGTTTATTATTATGATGGAAAGATTTTTATAAAATCCATTCCCTTCTTATGGTTTATATTATGGTGAAATGTTTATGAAACCCATTCTTTTTAATGGGTTCTAATATTCATGAATGTCTTATGATCTTGTTATACACTTATGTATATTTTTCATTATGTGATTGTTGTTAGGTTATAACCAATTATGGGTGGGACCTATATCTCCCTCAAATTCATTTGTTAAATATTGGTATCTCATGAGATAAACATGACCGAAATTTGGAGTAAACCTAGTTTAGTAAGGGACTTTGTCCACTATGATAGTCTTGGAAGTGAACCTTCACTACTGTGATGGTTTGAGGAGTAAACCCATTCCAATCTAATTGTTTTTAAAATTATCCTTGGATACTAAATAAATTATTTTATATAATTTTGTGTATGTCACAAATCTTTGTATTGTTCTAATGTTATGGTCTCATTTCCATGTTCTTTGACTTGATTATTAATCTTGTTATATAAACTGCCATGATTTATTCAATAAGTCATGTTTTTTATTTATGATATGCGGCGCATCGTATTCAAATATTATTCCATTATTTTCAAAGACTTATTTTCATGTAAGGGGGTTATATCCCCTGTTTACCCATACTCAGCATCCGAGCTCACCCTTTATTATATTTTCATTTCCCAGGTTATGAAAAATGGTATTATGTATGATATGTCTAAGAAGGGTTTTGGTTATGAAGAACTTAGTGGGAGATGATTTATTTTACCTATGAACCAGTTTTTTATGTATCCAAGATTCCAAGGATACTAGACTAATACAATTCTAGCTTGGATTATTCTGTTATGTATTGAATATTCTTTTATTTATATGTAATATATATGTATGATAAATTTTGGTCTTTACTGTAACCATCTGATAAAACCCTCCCATTAAACTCTTTAGTGAGAAACATCTATGAAGTATTAAAATCTAAATAATGGTGACATTTAGGAATCATATTCATAACTATTCAACACTTGAACATATTCAAACTTCTTAACTTCACAAAATCAAATGATTTAATGTAAACATATATTTCTTAAATATAATTATTTAAAATTAAATCATCAACATATTTAGAATCCTATTCCGTCAAAAAAATTCCTTGAAAAAATTCGATTAATTACATTATTTTTTACTAATACATCCAAACTATCTTAGGTTATTATGTAAAATTATCTTGGAACATAGATTAGTGTAATTTTTATTTGTTAATTTTTAACTTATTTAAGTCCAAAAATACTCCCAATAGCCAATTTGATTCTGTATTCTGTTCAGAATATTTTGATAAGATACACATAACATTTTTTGTTAAGAAATAAAATTTATTTCATTTTAGTAGGAAAGTAATTGAGATAATTATACACATATTTTAGTCCCATTCATTTGATCTTAATAAAATCCTTTATATTCAAATCCTTGATTTAGTAATTATTTGCCTCATACCATGAATATATAATATAATCTCAATCAATTATTCCTTTGATTTTGAACTCCAATATATTTACAACACTTTGTAAAATATACATTCATTATCACATATCCGTTAAAATAAAAAAAATTATTACTATAACAGTCATAAAAAGAAATTAAATTCCATGTATTTTCATAAACTCCTAAAGTTATATATTTTATAATCCAATCATACTTAGTTATTACACCTCATACCTAATAATACTAGGTCCCAATGACCTTAATTAGCATTTTGAAGAACCATTGTTGAATATTTCAACCAACGTTTCTCATTTTATTTAAAAATTTGACTTCTTTTATTATCTATATAGAAATTTAGAACCAAAAAATAATATTATATGTTTATATATATTAACAAATATTTTATAATATCGGGTAAACGTTAATTAAATTCAATCATATTTTGAGAACATTTCCACAGATTACAATATGATAAATTCCCTAACTGGAATAACACCTTTTTAGTCTCTCCTTAAATCATAGTATAGAATCAAACAAATCATTGTTATGTGTATCCATACCACATTATCCCATTTTATTAAAAAAACTAATTATAAATTTAATAAATTATAAAACACATCTTATGAAATATACAACTGAGCATGGAGTATCCAAGTCTCCAATATAGAAACACATTTTCTCTATCCCTTGGACCTTAAGTTCAAGAATGATCATTAATTTCTTTAGTTTTCTTTATATTTTATTGTCTGGTATATTTTAAAAACCTCTAAAATATATAATATGCATCACATAGGATTAAATAAATTAGTGTAGAGAATTAGTGTGCCTCATTTTGATGTTAATCATAATTATCCAAATAATTTTATTGAATAACTTTACCAATTGGTTTATAGTTAATTAGTTGTTCCAAAACAAATAATTATTCTTTATGTTTGAGAACAATTCTAAACATTCAATATAAATTGAGGAGGTTGAAGCCATTATGTTTTTCTCTTTCAAGTACTAATCACAACACTTACGACTCTTGGATAGTTTAGTAGAAAAACCTTTTTCGAAACCATTATATGGATAGAATCAACTATATTCCTCTAGTAACCTAATATCATTAGAGTATCTCGGTTACCATAACCCCAAACAGGTTCCAATAATATGCTAACAAAGGCCAATACAGGGGAACCACGCTATGGAATGAACAAATTAACGATGATTTGGTGTCACCCATCCTTTCTATCCTGACAAAAGATAATCTAGGGGGACACATATATTGAATGACCTAACCAGTTAGATGATCTAGGTCTAGACAAGTGGATCATTGTTAGGAATCCACACATAGTAGATAGAGGGAACTTAAAATAACTTTCTCATCTCATGTTATTCCATTTTATGTATGCATGATTCTATTAGACTATTTTGGAATCTTCTTCCCTCCACCTAATCAACATGTTCAAACCATATTTATGTGCAACACTTTACACAATTATTAGAGATAAAAATATGTACAGAGGGAAAGGATGTAGAGTGAAAGTTGAATCCAAAGGGCCTACCTCACGAAGATCAACCGCAGAGCCCCGTAGCACTACATCCGGTGCAAATCGGATGACCTTCGTAGCCACCGCAAAGCAAAGAGGTGGGAGGCTCTGAAATCTGCCTAACGTTTGCGAATCCACTTCAAAGCATAGAGGCGGGAGGCTCTGTGATCACCATGAAATTTGCGAGGCCACCATGTAGAAAAGAGGCAGGAGGATCCATAATCCCCATAAAGTTTGTGATTCCACTGCGAAGCAAAGAGGCAGGAGGCTCTACGATCCGCCTGATGTTTGTGAAGGAGCTGTGGTGCGAGGATGCGGGAGGCTCTTCGGTTACAAAAAAATGAAAAGTAGATTTGCGTCGAGCGATACCTGCTTCATGGTGCCTCTTTCTAATAAATATCGAGCTCCCCTCGATCCCAAAAGATATATCCTCCGACCTTTTTCCTTCTCCTCTTTTAAATCACAAATAAATTTCTTCTCTGCAAAAAATGAGCTCTTTAAGGTACTTGAGAATCACGAAGTGCCTTTCCTTTGGCTCAAATTCAACCCCTCTTCAACGAGGGATGCCCTTCGTGAATCCCACATGCCTCTGTGAAGGAAGGGGATCCCCAAGGTAACTTGGGTCTTCATAGAGCAGTCATGCTTCACGAAGTACCCTCTATGTACATGTACACGCCATGCTAAGCCAGGGTCACTGTGCTTCACGAAGCACATTGCTTTGCAGTGCTATGCTTTGCAGGGCATGCTTGCTTCGTGAAGCCCTACTTTTCAAATGCCTTTCCACTTCATGAACCACCATCTATTTTCACCTATGCTCTATGCCTAGGCTAGGAAACGTCACTTCACGAAGAATACCCCTTCACGAAGCCCCTCCACTACATGGAACACTAGATCTCCATGAGGCTATTTCCTGTGAACCCCTTTTATCCACAAACCCTTTTCCCATATGACCCTCCAGGTTCGTATGAAGTGATTTCATGGTCCCTTGGATGATGCTTCACGTTGCGTTTCATAGCCTTATGCCTCTTCACATAGGCAGGCTAACAACTATTTCTTCATCGCATAGCCACACTAATGGGGCCCCCTCAATGGATCACCCCACGACACCCCCTCACCACAACATTATCGGTGCCATCCCTTCACCAAGGGTTAAAGTGTTCAAGTTATGTAGGTCCTAGGGGTATGGAGTGAACCCTCCTTGTCTGAGATACATGACATTAAACTACCAAGAACCATCATTCTAAGAACATGACGTTAAATTGTGACCTCTCCCCATGCATCCTACATAGGGTTCCCTATCTCGTACATTCTCTATACTCACTCATCTGCATATGAGTGAGATCTTCCTCACATAGAATGAGATCCTCTTTGTTGGAGTGGTGCTTGTACATAGAGAAGGGAAACCATCTTCGTGTAGGCTGCTATAATTTATTGTAGGATGTATCATCCCTACTCCTCCCCTATTCTTTGATGTCAAAAACAAGAGGAGAGATGGGCACCATGACCTTTGTTATCTTGTCCCTCTACCATTGGCCTTTGTCCCCACCCGGGCCTCCATCCTGGAGTAAGTCTTAATATCCATATCCCTGGGCTGTGAACCACGTGTAATCCCCTGTTTCATTTTTGGGTCACTAACCACGTGTAAGCCCCACTTCACTTCCCATGGATGCATCTTTTTCGATGTGATCGTCAGGTCTTTGCTGCCACTTGTTTCTTACGCTGATAATGACCCATGTGGGCATAGAGTAAGCATTGACCGTGAAATCATCTCTGGGATTTCCTAGATATGAAGCCCCAAACTATTCTGAACCACAAGGACTTTGATCCTTGCCAAGCCAAGGTACGTAGGAACCATCCATGTGGTTCAAGACCAAAACCTCTTGGTTCCAACCCCCATCATGTCGGTTCACCAACCATTCCAAACTAGGTGCACTTTGATCCTTTCCAAGGAAATGTATATAGGAGAACTCCATGAGGTTCAAGAACAACACCTATTAGGTCCAAACCCCTTCACGTCAGTTCACCAACCTATACGAACTACGTGGACATGGATCATTTTCAAGGAAAGGTACTTATGAAACCTCCCTAATGTTCAATCCCAACACCTACTTGATCTGACCTCCCTTCACATCCGTTCAACTTTTCATCCTAAATGATATTAAACTGCATTCTCCATCCTAAACTACGTGTACTTTGATCCTTTCCGAGGAAAGGTACGTAGGAAGCCTCCTTGAGGTTCAAGCCCAACACCCACTGGTACCGACCACTCTATGTCTGTCCACCCTCATCCTGCATTATGTTAAACTATACGCCCCGTTTTTTCGTGCAGGAAATTAAATTTTACCCATTAAAACTACATGGGAATTGATCATTTTCTCCTAAGAAAGGTACGTAGGAAGCATCCCTGAGGGTCATCCCGGACAAACAGTAAGCTATTGTGTTCCCTAGCTAGTGGTAATCCCTTGTGTTCCCCGACCAGTGGTAAGTCATTGTGTTCCCCAACCAGTGGTAAGCTGTTGTGTTCCCCAACCAATGGCAAGCTGTCATTAACCCCATTCAGTGGTATGTCGTTGGAACCATATTCAGCGGTAAGTCGTTAGAACCCCAACCCGCGATATTCTGTTGTGATACTCCAATCGATGGTAATCCATTTCATTCCCCAATCGATGGTCAGCCATTGGGATCTCTATCTAGTGGTAATCCTTTGTGATCCCCATCCAGCGGTAATCTATTGTTGTTCCTTTTGTTGGGACCCCTATCTCTGGTATGTCCTAGTGGAATCAGATCGACCACGGGCTGCTAACCACGTGTAAGACACAATATATCATCAGGTCACTATCCTCTGCACACACCCAAATTCTATACCCCCATACTAAACTACATGGAATTTGATTCCCTTCCACGGGGATATGTAGGAAGCCTCTTGAGGCTCAAGCCCAATGCCCATATCTCATCCTATTCATTCCCTCGATCGTATGTGTTTCGGTAAGGTCTTTCCACAACTCAGAGGTTCCACTTCCTTCATATCTCATCCATACGGGATGCCTCCTCAGGTGTCCCATCGCCCCATGAACTACACAGACTTTGATTCCCTGCCACAGGGATATATAGTAAGTCTCTTCAAGGATCAATTCCAACATCATCGTCGCACTTGTGTTCATTCCATATCATTATATTACCACTTCATTCAACTCTCCATCATCGTTTTTGATTCTTATCCGGGTCACCACATCCTGGTGAGATCATGTCACCCACTTTGTCACTACTCTTAGAAGAAATCGGGTAACTAACCACGTGTTATCCCCAACATCAGTGATCCCTTTAGGGTTCGGACCCACCTGATACACTCTCATCAGTGTTCTAATCAATCCAATCCTTCTCCTCTAGACATTAAACTCGCGGCATACCCGGCATTAAACATGAGAAGATGATGAAAACATCAGAGACATTCATATGGTATATAATTCCCTGTATTTAACGTATAATGCCTCGGGCTTCTGCGCCCTCGAGTATCCCAATCATAAGGGAAAGAAACACAGATGCATGAGTGTTCCAGCGTCCAGGTATTCCAGTGATGTCCAACGTGACTACTCCCCCGAACGAAGGTTGTTGCCCTGACTAGACCCCTTGAAATGTCCTAACGAAATCCACGTAATTAACCGGTATTTAGAAATATTTGGAACTTGGGAGAGTTTCACAAACCATGTCTTAATCTATAAGGGAGACCCGAACTAGGTAACAAATTCCAAAGAGGAATCTGCTAAAATAAGAACCAACATTCCAACATCCAATTTTGATCAAGGATTAAATTTCCATTAATAAGCGATGGATGTTGCCCAGCTTTGGAAAGAGGGAATGTGGGGTGAAAACTGCACATCCTCCTCCGAAATAGACAGATTCAGGCCTCGGAAAATGCATCAGAAACAGAAATCGTGAAATCGACGTGAATTTATTCCCCTCAATGTGGAGATTAGTAGCATTTGAGACATTAGTGGACTAGAATTTCACCGGATCTAGTTATCTAGAACCGGGTCCTACCAAGAAAATAGTGGGCCTGACATGAAACTCACCAGAATTTGGAAAAGATGAATGTTGGACATCTTGGTTTGCAACGTTGTCATCGTGGATCCTTCTTACCAGCCATAGAAGGCATAATGGCACTGGGTCACAAGGGTACAGGATGTCAATTTCCTTTTTTCATCATTAATTGTTTAACCTACCTGCCTTCCAGGACCCAAGCACCTGTATCAAAAAATTAGTCACCACCCACCTACCGACGTAGGTGTAGGGGCAACGTCATCACGGAAATCCCAGGTGGCCCCATCACATCTGCAATAGTTTCCACACCCATGGCTCTTGGGCACCCATTCCCCATCCTCCCTTCCGAAATCATTCAAAGAAGGGTGATAAATGACCTCGTTCAGCGATATGAGGATGAGAGGATTATCCCAACCTAGGATATGGACCGTTAAGAATCAAAGGATTCTGCGCGTCATTGACACAGCCTCCCCCATAAGGGACACGCAAGGAGCCAATACTCCCCACTCTGATGCACAACAATTTCAGGAGACTCTCCCCGAAATGCTTTGACGACTCCCTCCCCTACACCGATAAGGTGAGGGATGTCTAGGCTAGCCCGGCCAGGATCCCATTCTAGGGGCTCCCAAGGAGGTCCCCCGCTAGGTCGTGCCAGTGCTGCCACCTGGCCCCATGGGCTAAAGGATAGGTAAAAAATGTTCCTGCACCATTGGCCCTGGTTCGGCTAACCCAATTCCATTGTCTGGCACATGCTGAGGAGGATGCCCGCCGAGGGGCGTTACTGTCAATGAATACTATGTCTCGTGTCACCACAGATGTATACCGTCAGTCCCCTATTTATACTAAGTAGAGGCACGCATACAACTAGCCTAGATTGAGGCCCCAACTTCCCCATGGACAGGCTGGGTCGAATCTCCTAGTGGCCGGTGCAAGTAGTGCCCACCGCGGGCCGACCTGTGACAACAACACCCAGAACGGAGGTCCTCCCCGCATCGCCACCATTATGCGCTCAGGTCCTCCCTGCTCCCAAGATCGATGTGGAGGTCTGCCCCATGCCACCTTCAATCTGAACAAGGGACCTCCCTACAACAGTGATAGTCAATATGGAATCCTCTTACGCACTGAAGACATCTTATATGGATTAATTCCTCCTTCCACAGGCCACCAGTGTAGAGTTGTTACACATTCTGTCAATCGTTAGTGGGGGGGACTCCCCATTTCCTTACCAAAGCCGGTGAAGTTCCTCCTTACCCCAAAAACCAGAGATGTAGAGGTCTGCCTCACTTCATAAACACCCATCAAGGTTGTCCAACCTGTGCTCCACTCAGCTAGTACGAGGACCCTCCTCATACCGATGTTGTTAGGGGATACGAGCATGGAGGTCCTAACCATGCTTCTACCAGCTCTGGCAGAGGACCTCTCATCTCCAACACTTCCCACAGATATTCCCTTCGCACATCAGCTAGTGGATATGGTGGTCCTTGTTGAAATAGTGTGTTCCCTAAAGCCAACTATTCTATGCTTTTGATTACCATATCATGTATACAATAATCTATTCATGATTTCATATTACCATTATAGTGCAAACTTTTCTGCATCAACTATTGAAATGGTCATGTCCAAAAATTAATTATCGCACCAAAAGGTTATAGTAGTTCCCAGGCTATAATGAGAAACCCTAGATACTATGACATTAATATTAAATATATGTTCTATGGTATAGATACATCTTACTGATTGGACACATTATATTTTTGAATCTCAGGTGCTAGTGGCTCATAAGAATTGAGACTTCTTCTCATGAAGTTCTTACTTGGTAATATATAGTAGCAAGATCATGAGGACTTACCATCCAATAGGAACGCCACATGTTTCAGGTGTCATTTGATATTTCTATCTACGATCATGTGTAATGGTCTTCTAAATTGAGATCATTAACAATGTATGTCACTTGATTATGTACTTTGATGTAAGATGAAAACCATGGTGATGAAGTTGTGGCGAGGTAGTTTGTGTCCAGTGCGTCATCGGTGGCATGGCATTGGTTGAATGGTCAAGAAAGGATTTTTCGCTTCCTGGTTATGGATTTAATATATCTCAGGCCATGTTGATATAGATGGAAGTACCTTTATAAGACCAGGTCCATGAAAGTCAATGGTAAATACATCCAGTTAAATAAAAAACTATAAATCAAGAAAAGAGCGATGATACATGAGTGCATCCTGCTTTATGAGATATTATACTAGACAGTGCGTTTTCGTAGGTTGGTTGTCGCTACTGTGACAATCCTTATTTCTTCAGGGGCTATGATGGGTTTCTAGATCTAGCTCTTGGTCTGTGAATACTATTCACATCTGTCGAAATAACGGCCTAGAGGGTCACACACAATAAAGTATTCAAGAATCTGCCCTATTTAGTTGAATAAGAGTTTTGGACATTGTAGGCCCCGCCACAGGGGTCCCGGATTTGTCCAAAGATAAACGATCACCAATGAAATAAATAAATTCATATTATTCGAGTTTAGAATAATGAGTATTGAATTTATTTGTAAAATTTATTTATGAGTTTTAAGTAAATACATGAAAAATATTAACTGCAAAATATTAAAATTTTCAAGGTTCAATTAATATTTATGGGAGCAACGAGTCGAGTTAGTGACTTAATTATTATCATGTAATATATTTTAATATATTACAATTAAGTGATAATAATATTTATGACTCAGTTTAGTAGTCATAAAATGTCATTGATAATGCGTTCAGTATTCGGGGCCGGTGAGGCGATACCAGGTATTTTTATCTATGCACTATAAATAGAAGAGGAGGAGAATTTTCCAAAGACTATTCATGGTGCTTCTCTTTCTTCTCTTCTATCCCATGATCTAGAGAGACGAGCTCTGGGTCCAAGGAACTCGATTGGAGATCTCTCTCAGGAATCACAAGTGAAGCAATGTAGTGATCGTTGGAGCGTCGAAGGCGTCGTCGCAATTCTGTGCTAGCACCCGTATTACAACGAATGGCACTCCATAGATTTCTTGAAGCACGTGTGGATGATCTAGAGGAGTTCAACTTTAGATTCATTGAGAAGCGATCACCATCGACATGCAGACATCATGCACTGCTTCAGAATTAAACTAGGTATTTTTAAGGTTTAATTTTTGTGCTTAAAAAACCTTCACGCGGGATCCTCAGCTTTGACCGGGTTTCTCTTCACCGACATCGACAAGTTTATGTTGATATTTGGTGAAAAAACTTTAAAAATCCCCACATGCTTGGGTCTTCTGTTGCACACCCAGTTCAAACAGTCCTCCCTGTGTTCCCTTTGACATCTACCCTGGTGCTCCTCACACCTCGGTTCACTCAGGTGGAAGCCCTCTCTGTCCCAGAACCAGTTCAGCCCAAGGACCTCCTTCAACCTTAAATTTACCCTGTCCAAAATATCCACCCAGGATAGGTTGTTTGGACATTTACTCTATAAGAAGAATTCGGGGAAGGTTCAGACTGATATTAAACCTATCTACTTCTCATATTCAAAGGCAGAGTTTGACCCAACAATGGAACCCTCACCTATATCCTCTGTGTCAAGGGCTGGGATAGGAATGAGGCACATCATCCTCGTACTACTAGAAAACGAGGTCCACTAGATCCCTACCTCCATCCACAGATACATCTTTGAAGATGAATATTTGGAATCTCCCCAGGTTTCGGCCATGCAATCGCCACCATCATCACTATGAGATTTCTTTAACTTGACCATATATCAGAGAGAGTTTTTCTGCGGACCGATGGTGAATGAGAAATAGAACGGGCCACCTCCAGTAGCTGTATTCCCTACCCTAGAAACTGTGGTCATTATCATGTCTTATCACGATGTGGTGGCTAAGTCACTACACTCTTCGGAAGATACCCTGAGACGTGTCGGCTTGTTAGCTCGTTCAACGTATTCTCCACCGGATAGCATACCATCTCAGTGATCTGATTCAGTACCGCTAATGATTCCCCATCCACCTCTAGTGGACAAGTGGGGAAACCAAGGGGCAAACCTTGAGTCTAGGATGAAGATCTTGTGAGACATTCTTGTGGCGAGCCATTTCCTAGAGATGTTTTGGTCAGTTGTAGTGCCAAATTTCAAGGCACTAGAAGCACTCACCCAGTAGGAGGTTGGATACTTTCGCCAGACCCTCTGGGAAACTCACTTTGGTCTTCTTCATTGATGAATGGCCTACCCCAAGATCCTGTAACACTTCGAAGACATTGTTAAACAATTCCTTTTGGTTGATTATGTTGCACTCCCTGTGGCCTAGCTCCCTAAGTCACCAGGTCCCCATTAGACCCCCAAACAACGATGTGTCCCGAGCATTAAAGTGATCTGTAGGATAATTAAGGAGGCATCCCCCATGTTTAGATCCATGGATGGAGACAGTAGGTGGCCCTCCATTTCAGTTAAATCGGGCACCAACCTGATGTTTCAGGTGATATCGAGGACATTCCTCTAGGCAGAGTCATGGATAACAAGGCCGATTTATTGGAGGAAGAGATAAAGATAGAACTCTTTAGAGAAAACCTACCCCTGGGGGAGTGCCAAAACTTGTGGACCTGTCGGGAAGGCTTACTCACCAGCATAGAAATATATTGGGTCTTCCCGTTCCCACCTAGGCGTTATTCCTCAGCCGAAATACCAACAAGGTTAAGGAGAACCTCAGAGCCTTCAACCCCTATGAACCATTTGGCTCAGTACAAAAGATGAATAATGATCCCAAAAAATCCATGTTGTGTTAATAGCTCACATATCATTAGAATATTTTCGATGACCTTCTTCTTGAGCGTGCTGCGGAGTGGCTACTAGGCTATAGCGATCCTCCTCTAGGGAAATAGGGGTAGGGACAACTACCCCCGGTGAATTGCCTCTAGGTGACCCTAACTGTCCCGCTCACACAGATAGGGTTGAGGCTGGAAAATAGAGTAAGAAAGTGCAGTATGTGTCTACAAATCCACTTGAGCGACATTATAATCCCTGAGACCTAGTTCAGGTTCCCCCAAACCCTTTGCAGGTCATCCCACCAACCGCTCCACGAGTCTCTTGGGCTTCCTATCATGTTGATGAACCTGCCAACACACCGATGGTCAGGGATCCCTATCAAGACAGAAACCCGCCCGGATGATCCCATGGAAGTGGTATTTTCTCACCTCGAGGCATTAGAAACATGACAGGTGGAAATACCACCTGGTGGAAATCCATATACGACATGGGTGGATGATATGCCAGCACCCCCAGGTTTTGTAAATCCCACATTATCCACCATTAAGGGGATGGGTGACCCCCTACAACATCTAACCCACTTTATTTCAAGATGTGGACCCATGTTGGGAACACCGACGCAGCAAGAGGTTGCCAAAATTTGATGCTTCCTACAGATATTGGAAGGAACTGTGTATTTCTGGTATAGCTAGCTACCCATTGGGTCAGTAGCATTCTGAGAATATCTTCATAGGAAATTTCTTTAACATTTCAGTTCCACCATGAAGAAGATGAGTATTGGAGACCTCTTTAAGTGCAAGCAGAGGCTTGATGGGTGCATCGCAGACTTTGTCACCCGGTGTAAAGGACACACATATTCCCTTGACATGACACAGACTCAGTATAAACTGCTGACGATGTGTATGGGGAATGTCAATACAGAACTATTCCCATCTATGATTACTAAGAATTACCCTGAAATATTATAAGTTTTTTATGACAAGGCCCAGCACCTAGAGGAAGATTTGCACCATGCCAAGTAGGCAAGTCCATTGCCTCCTGCAATTCCCGTGAGAACGGCCATCAAGGCCGAACCCGCCACGGTGGCCCAAATAGAGGCCACCTAAAAACTATAATTATTTATGATAGAGCCGCCTCTATAGCCTCACAGAGGCCTGCCACCACAGGTGTAGACTCCGGCCCAGCAGCACCCACCTCAAAATCGGCAATCGCCCCACGTAATGTGCTGCCACCACCCAGGTGAGATAACCAGACTCCACCTCCTTGATATATTCCTACAGCCCCTCATCAGGGCCAGGCTCCCAGAGCCCCCTTATTAAATAAGAGAAACTATACCTACTCATCTAATTTGGCCCAGGTTCTCAGCTATTTCTGAAGTGACTTAGAACTGAGAATTGTATATTTTCCTAAATGTAGGAGGCCAGAAGAGGCGGATCTCACTGATCAACCCAATTACTGCCCCAATCACCAGATCCTAGAGCACACCCTTAAACAGTGTTATGGGTTTAAGGACTAGCTTCAAGACCAGGTTGACAACAACATTGTCAGGTTGATCCCAACTCCAACACAAGTGGCATGTGTACTCGTGAAGGCCAACTACGACAGTGACAACGAAGGTGAGTGGAACTAGGTTTCCAACAACGGGACCAAGAAGTATGATGAATGGATGGCTTGTAAGGTGGTCTCCCATTCCAATGGTTTTATCTGTGCATGATAGAATAAATCTGAGCATTCAGAAGCTGCAACTACCACTTCTGAATCATCGTCTCAACCGTCCTCTTCCTTGAAGAGCAAGCATCGGCGGTGCAATGAAAGAATAAGTCCCCTACCAATGCCATCATCATCCTATACTCTCAGTGACTTAATTCCCCTAGGGAAAAAAATTCCCAAAGAATCCATCCAATGGTGGAGGATTCTTCATGTGACAGTCAAGGGTATGCTTCTGTTAACACCGTAGAGATGGTAAACCCCTACATGATTTCTTATGGAGAGGAGCGCCAGGAGGATCCTCCCAATGTTCCAAACCATTTCCACCATCGACGGAGCCTTGTAAATATGGTTCATTTTTTTTAAAAGGTTTTGTCCGAAGCTGCAATTTATTTTTTGCAAGCAAAGACCTCTTTAAACTAGGTAGAGGAGACCCATTACATAGCCCGAATTCCCAAGGCCAAGTGGCCTGAATATAAGGCTCGAAAGCCCAATTAAATGGCACAAAGGACCTCTCAGTGAACAATACTTCTACAGTAACTATGCTGCTATAGTACCACCCCTTCTATAGTATCTGCTACAGTCCCTCCATCGCTACAGTGATGCCGCTACTACACTACCGCCACTGCAACAGTACCTGCTACAGTACAGCTACAGTACCTCGGAAATTCGCCCTTGCCCGGATTTGATCCTGGGTCATTTGGATGCCAAGAAGGGGCCTGTACCACTAGGGTACAGGCTCTTTGGCTTGTAAATATAGTTCATCGATGTGCCTCAGTTAGTACTTCTATCCAGGCTTTGCATTCTACCAAAACCAGACAGTAGGCTCAGCGCAGATCTCATCACACCCAGCCTCCTCATCTGATGTCGTTAAGTCCGCCTTCACCTCTGTTTATGCTAGTAGATCTGGAAGAGTCATCCCAACCGCACCATGACCGGCCATTTGGCCCTTATCTGGTAGTAACTTCATAGGCTTTGACTAGTGAGCAGCAGGACATTCCCAGTACTAGTCAATTGTCGGTCCAGCCGGCAGGCCCCGCCATATCTCTTGTCACAAAGAGACCTCCTGTAAGCACAAGTTCACATATGAAATAAAAGTATGATGTCATAAAGCATATTGAGAGCATTACATCGAGGCTCTCTATCCTTGAGGCTCTCCACCTATCCTAGAATATGCGTGAATCCATCACTAAGGCTTTAAGAAGCCCCATCCTGTTCAAGACGGAGGTAGAAGCTATAGAAGCCTTCTATGATGAGGTTGTCGAGCATGCTGAATGCCATGACATTATATCTTTTTATAGGGAAGTTTAAGGATTTCCTATATAGGGTAAAATACACCCATTGTATATCACTATCTATTTTAATGGTGTGGAGGTTCGACGTTGTCTTGTCGACAGAGGCTCCAGGATCAACCTAATCCTGACTCAGATACTGTAAAGAATGGGGTTGTCTGAGGATGATCTGAGTCCCTATGACCTGAAAATTAATGGATATGATAGGAAGAAATAGACACTGGTCTGCAAGATCCTCATGAAGACCCAGTTCGGTAGCCTAGTCACCAATATCGAGTTCATGGTTGTATCCCAAGACACCGCTTACAATGCATTGATGTGCATGCCATGGATCCACCTACATGCAGCAGTACCTTCGTCTTATCATCACTAAAAATCATTTTTTTTATTTTATAAAGCCGTCTTAGGGGTGTTCGGTGCCCAACCAACCTGATCCAGCAAACCATTACAAAGAGCACAACTAAAGAGAACAAAATTAAAAGTCATAGTACCCGAAGTCTTCACCACAACCCAAGCTCGATTTCTCTTCCCCAGTTTCTAATTCCCACTCTAGGCTTCTCCAAAAGCTCGCACTATGAACGCGGTTTCTAAGATTCTCCAGAGCAGCCAAGTCTGGAGAAGCCTTCTTAATCCCACTGCATTTCTTGACTGCAATAGTCACCTGCTTATCCCTTTTTGAAGCAGACCTGGCCCGCATTGGGTGCATGAGGTATGAATAGTCCTTCCTTGATCTCCTAGTTGTATTTGCAGCCAAAATTCTTTCCCCTACAACTTCTTCCTGGGTCCCCTGTTGGAGAACCTCACTGAAGGACCGACCAGCGGGAGCACTCATGGTCTCATTACCATTACAATTTTCCTTCCACACTCTGGACTGTTCAAAGAGGCAGTCCCGCCTTTGATCTGGATTTCTATTCTCTCTCAATGGCAGACACACATACTCTAACGGAGCGTTAACCTCGTCCAAGGCGTGTGTCTCCATCCCAAAACCACCAGCCTGTGAGTTTCCCAACCTCTTGACTGCACCAACCACCACAGAGCTGCTCCTGGCCATACTGGGGGTGTCGTGGACAGCAAGAATTTATCCCAAGACCTCCTCTGATTGAACCACCTCCATCTCCTTACCATGTCTATCCATCTCAACAACCAATACATCAGACTGTTGGTTATCCAGAACCACCAACTCATCCTCCTTCCCTGCATTCTCCTCCTTCACCCTTCATCTTATCACCAGTGCCTCAAGTACTTCTTTAATGGTTGAGTGGGTGTAATTCAAGGTGACACATCTCTATTTTTTATTTTGTGAATCCCGCTACCTAGATGTCGAGTATTACAAGAGCAAGGACAAGAAGATCCAGGATAACGAGGTCGAACATACTATGACTGTGACCAACCCGTGGACAGATTTGGATGATGCCTAAATATTTCCAATCCATCGATTAGAGGATACGACCCCGGATATGGGGAAATGATTTGTTGTTTCTAGAATGATGGAGAAGCACATTCCTTAGTCTAAGAAACACCGGAAGATAACCCCAAATTCTTAAACGAATCATGTGCGTGTAATCCTAGAGCCCATGCCTCCATAAGGTATCAGGATGTCCTCCCTATGGCAATAGAAATAAATCATACATTATTATTTCACTGAGATAGGATAAAACAACTCAAGATTATTCACCATTATTGATTCGATATCATCAAACATAGCCCCTTGGGGTGAAGACTGGATGAGATCAGATCAACAGCTTTCCTTGCTATGGTTTCGGCAGCATATGAGTCCCTCGATGCAGTGTCTACTACCATTCAAGCTGGTACCTGTCTCCCATAAGAATCTATCAAATAAGAGGATACTCCTACCACCGATGACCCCTAATCCTTATGTGAAGAAGAGGACTTAGAGGATGCTCCTCCTTCGTTTTAAGAGGGTGACTTTACCACAATTTATGAACTAGTGTAGGTGAATCTTGCTGGAGAGACAGATCTGAAACCCACATTGATCAATGTCTCTATCCCTCTCGAGAAGCAATAATAGTACGTGGACTACCTAAAATTGAACTATGATGTATTTTCCTTGAGTTACAATGAGATTCAAGGGCTAGATCCTTAGTTTTCCATCCACCGCCTCAGTCTTCCAGCAAATCATCGTGGGTTTAAGCAGCCTCCCAAAAAGATGCACCTTTCTCATGGTGCCATAGTTGAGGCCGAAGTTGATAATATCATCAAATACATTTTTTAAGGAGTTCTAGTACCCCAAATGGATAGAAAACTTTGTTCCAATCAGGAATAAGAACAGAAAGATCAGAGTCTGCATCGAATTTTGAGATCTCAACCATCAATGTCTGAAAGATTATTTTCCCCTTCATGTGACAGAATTATTAATCGATGCTACAACTAGGTTCCCAACCCTCTCTTTGATGTATGGGTACTCCGGGTATAACAAAATCCAAATGGATCCTAAGGATGATGAGTATATGGCCTTCTAGGCACCACAAGGTACTTTCTATTACCATTTCATGCCCTTCAGTCTAATGAATGCAGGTTCCACCTATCAGTGGTCTACGCATCCCATATTTATGATTATCCTTAGGACAATGGTGGAATTATAAATGGAAGATCTGATGGTCAAATCTTGCTCACTTCAGGACCATCTCAATGATCTCGAGAAAGTATTTGGCTTCCTTTGTTCCCACCACCTGAAGATGAACCCAATGATGTATGCCTTCAGGGTCACCTCTATAAAGTTTCTCAACATCGTTGTTAGATATAGGGGCATCGAAATTGACTCTAAGAAGATCAAGTTCATCTTCCATATGTCTCCCCCCAGGCAAAATTCAGAAGATTCGAGGCTTCCAAGGACACTTGACCTACATAAGACGATTCATTGCGAATTTTTCCGGCATGTTTATGGCCTTTTCTCAGATCATGAAGAAATGAAATTTTTATCAGTTGGATGAAGAATGTCAGACTGCTTTCGAGGAAATCAAATAGTATTTACTCCAGCATCATTTCATAATGATACCAGTTTCTGGAAAGCCTCTGGTCCTTTTTGTGCTGATATAGAACGATATCTCAGTTCCCTTATTGCATAAATAAACAATGAGTGAATAGAGAATAGTCTTTATTATCTCAGTTGCATGCTCCTCGATACGGAGACCATATACTCTGCTATCGAGAAGAGATATCTTGTGAAAGTATTCACAATATAAAAATTTTGTCATTACTTGCAGCACCATAAGGTACAGTTAGTGTCCCAGGTGGATCCGCTGATGTAAATCCTGAACCGCCCAATGTTAACAGGCCATCCATCTCGTTAGGCGGTGATCCTCCAGTAATTGAACATCAGGTTCATCCCTTATAAGTCTATTAAGGGTAATGAATTGGTAGATTTCTTTGACACCCATCCTTCTTCTGCAGAACAGTCTATGGACCTTGTTTTTCTTGATGAGGCAATCCTCTCGGTAGACCGAGCCATTCCATGTTGGAAAATAATCTTTGATGGTTCTTTTTAAAGCCCCAACGACAGAAGGATCAATGACCCCAAACTCAACAGATTAGGCATGGGTATCGTCTTCATCACCCCATCATAATCCATTCTACCATAATCATTCCTGTTGTCAGAAGGCTGCACCAACAATGAGGCGGAGTACCAGGATCTCATTACTGGCCTCGAGATGTCCCTCAAGATTGATGTTCCCCACATGCATGTGAAAGGGGACTCAATATTAGTCATCAAGTATATCAAAGTTGACTATGTAATCAGAAACCCAAAGCTCATACAACTATTGGAATGCACCCTCCTGTTGATGGACAAATGCCCATCTCACCAGGAAGTTACTCATGTCGCACAATCCCAGAAAGGTCAGGCTAACACCTTGTCCAATATAGCTACATCACTTGCAGAGCTTTAACAAGATGATTTTATTATCTATGTGGAACACCAGAGAGTCATCACTCTTATCACTAGATATAGAAATAAAATCTAGCAGGTGAGCCACCTTATTATCGGTGCCTCCACGTCAGAACCTCTAGGTCATCTGGATGTAGTGATTGAGGTGACTCCCAAATGGGGAACCTCCTTTTTTGAGTACCTAAAAATAGTAATATCCCAACAGATCAGGACGAGCATGAGGGAATCTGATGTCGTGCGTTACAGTTTACCCTCTAGGGTGGTCTTGGTCTTGAGCATATCCTCAAAAAGAATGGGTTTGATCGGGTTCTCCTCTGTTGCATTCAAGGAGCTGAGATTTATAAAGTCATATAGGATGTTCATGCAGGTTCTTGTAGGGCTTATCATACCGGGTGAAAACTATCTCACCGGGTCCAGAGACTGGGGTATTTTAGGCTCTCCATGATCTTTGACTACATCTAGTTTTCCAAGAGGTTCCATGCATGCCAAATTCATGCCAACTTTGTGCGTCAGCTGCCAAAGCATCTCTACACTACTAAGTACTCTTGTCCATTTGTGGTCTGGGGACTTAATTTCATGGTAACATATCCGCCGATGACAGCTTTCCAGTTTCGGTTTATCCTGACCCCTATAGATTTATTTTCCAAGTGGGAAAAAGTGATTCTACTCAAGGAGGTCAAGGCCCATTCTATCATTCACTTTTTGAGCTCCAATATCATCTACTGATTCAGAGTCCCCCACACTGTCCTCACTGATAACAGCACCAAATTTTGGGTTTCCGAGTTGAATAAATTTTATGCCATGTACAACATTTGCTCTAACCAGAACTCCCACTAGCACGCGCAAGAGAATGGGCAGATTGATGTGTTCAACAAAACCCTCTCTAAAATTATGCAAAAAAATGGTTTTTCAGAACAATAAGAGTTGGCCATATAATCTCCCAAACTCCCTTTAATCCTATTGGACGATGACCCATAATTACACACAGGTTCCCCCATACTCCTTGGTGTACGGAACAGAGGTTGTCCAGTCCATCGAGATTCAGTTTCCTTCATTACACAGAGCTGTCTATGATTAGAAAGAACCAGATAAAGTAGCTGAAATTCATCTTGCTAAATTGGAAGCACTCGACGAGAACATGATTTCTTCCTTGCACAATATAGAGAGGCATCAGAACAAGATAACTAGATCATCCAATAAAATAAAATCACCTCTTCTATTTCTTTCAAGGAAACATGGTGTTGGCCATGAGAACACCAATGATACTAGGATGGAAGCCAGCAGAACTGGAGCCCACATCTAAACCACCTTACATTATTTAAAAGGATTTCCCTAATGGAGCATACTCCCTAGTTACTAGGGATGGAGAGCATATAACTCCTCCCACCAATGCCATGTTTCTCAAGAAATAATTTTCCTGAGAAAATGGGTCCTACATGACCTTAAACTGTTATGTCCTGCGTGACATTAAACTATATGTCGTCCTATAGGATGTTAAACTGTATCCAATCCTTCATAAACTTAAACTATTATGTCATGCATGACATGAAATTGTATTTCATCCTGCAAGACATTATACTACATTTCAAGAACTACATATGTCTTGATTCCCATGATCGTGGGATTAGTAGGAATGCCCAGACACCTCATCTTGAGTCCAAACCCAAATTCCTTTTTAACTATCCCCCTAGGTATAGTTCTCTTGGAGGATCCCACATGGTGTAATGTAGGCCCCTTTAGCCCCATTCATCTCATGATTAGGAAGATCTCAACATGTACCCCCTTCCTCATTCTTTTATTCTCTAACGTCCTCACTACACAATGCTAAACTGCATGGCCTTCAAGAAATATGTGTTGCATGATTCCCATCCTTATGGTATACAAAGGAATGCCCAGACATGTCATCTGTAGGCATAGCCCTGACTTCAATATCTCCCCTTGTGTTGAAAAACAAGGTGTGGTGCTTTCTATTTCCATCTTTTACTTCGGGTTCATCATAACTGCACCATACATCCCCTTCCCTGGAGATCTCCACCTCTTTCATTGTCCTCCATGATGTTAAATTACACGGGAACATTTATGCTTCACACACTCCCTTCACTTGGGAATCCATCATACTTCACATCCAAAATGGCCCCCGAATAGTATAGATACTTAGCCTAAGGTGTCTCTTATAATTTCGGGACAACGCCCTCAAGGACCTCGAACGATAAGTTGATACAAGTCCCACGTTATGAATATGGTTATCGGTGGATTATCATTTGTCGTACCCATTTCAGGTCACATGATATGGATGATGTGTTTTGAACATAGTCAAAATTATCCTTTTTTGTTGTCACCACCCCCAAATGTCCCAATTATTGGGTGTAGTGGTACATTCTATCCTACTATATCTTCAAACGTCAGTCTTCCTCTAGCAAGATTGTGAGTTCAACTATTGTACCCTTATATGTTGGGGAGAGCTTCGTCCAACTCCCTGTTTCCCACAATGAGCATTGCTCATGTAGTATTAGGATCTGTGGTAAGAAAATGACCACATAAGAAGAGGGCACTGATTCATGGTCCAATCCCTATGCCCTTAAACTAAAAGCACTATCATCCTCACTGCAAGATGTTAAAATACGAATTGGTTGGGACTTCTCATCTTAGATCCCTCAACCTTGTTGGACCCCCAGCCCATGTTCTCATCTAATATTGTGTGGTGTTGAATTGACTTATGTCCTCATTCTTGTCGGGCTATTTTTTCCATGTAACATATATCCCCTTGAGACATACCTCCTTCATTTATTATCCTTTCTCAAGCACAAACCCTTCCATGCTTTGTGCATCCAATCATTTGGGCTTCCATCATCATTCATATCCAAAAGGACCCCCAAAAAACATTGATTGTAGGACCTAGGGAACTCCTACAATTTCAGGCCAACGACCCCAAGTATTTCAAGAAACCATTTGATAAAAGTTTCGTGTTGTAAATTCGTTCAATCATCGACACTCAATTTTTTTCCCCCAAACTCTAGTTACACAAATACAGATACTGTGTTGCGAACATGGTCAATAGTTATCCGCTAACATTGTTTCTATTTTTTGGTTTTCCATAGGCATGAGTATTATCCCTCTCCAATCACGTGTCCCATTCATATGTTATTAAACTTGTCATATATGGTCTGATCCCTATGACCTTAAACCACAATTATCCTCACCGTAAGACGTTAAACTACAAACTGATTGGGACTTCCTATTTCAGGTCCCTCTACCTTTTCATCCCCTTGTCCCAAGTGATCACTCATGATTTTGTGATGTGGTATGAGCTTATGTCCTAATTCACCTTATTCTACGCATCGTTCCATACACATCCCTTGTCGGGATACCTTTCCCTTATTTGCGTCCTTGCAACATGATGTAAAACTACAAAACATCCATCTTCTGAACTAAATGTGGCTTAATTCCCATCCATATGGGATATGTATGACCACCCGGACATTTAGTCTTCAGGTTTATTCCCATCTCTTAGAAAAATCCTCATCATCTTATCCCCTTAGCCTGAGCCTTTCTAGGAGAGTGGTATAAGGTGAGGTATGGGATTATGTCCTTATTCATGATGTGTCTGTAATGGCCATGACATGTACCTCTTTCTACTGAGATCCCTTCTCTCCCCTATCCTATTATCATATTTTCGAGTCATCTACTCTTAAGTTGGGACCCTTGACCATCTTCGATGATTTATCAATGTTCCCAAGAGTACTCTGGTTCAAAACCTAGAGTGTTAGATTCTACCGAGACATGCTCTCGTCCATTTTTTCAGGATTCATGTTCCCATTCATTTGGGATTCCATCATCATCCACATCCAAAATCACCCCCAAATGGAATGGATGCTCAACCCAAGTTCTCTCCTACCATTTTATCCCAATACCCTCAAGGGTTTCGAATGAAAAAATGAAACAAGTCCATCATTGAGAAAGTGGTTAGAAATTTTTGCTCATTTTTTGTTCCAATATCAGGTCACACGATATGGATATTGTGTTTCAAACACTATCAATAGTTATCCTACATCGTCCTACCAACCCTAATAATTCCTAAATTTCGGTTGCATGATTGACATCATTTTCCATGCCATCAGGTCCCAGAGAAATTTTGACACTCTTGGTACTATCCCTGAGTGCACATTTTCACATTAGATTGTCAAATTTGTGGGAAGGCATAATTCAGGGATCCACACTTATTTCCCCTTTGCATGTATTTCGTGTGTTGAAAAACCTTCTTCGTCCCTTGTTTCCCACACCGAGTTTGACTCACTTGGGGTTAGGGATCAGATCAAGGTCTGTGCTCACGTGGATGTGTTTCGCTTTTCCATGGTCTGAGCTCTAAGTCCTTAATCTATTATCTCCTTGTATGTTCTCTCCATAAGATGTAAGATTTGCATTCTCAGAACTACGTATGGATTGATTCCCATTCTTATGGGATACCTAGGAACACCTAGACATTTCTTCTAGAGGTCCAGCCCCATATTATCTGACCTTTGTTGGCCCCTCGGCCAGAGGTTTCTTCCTAGGAATTGCATGTGGTGTGATATGGACCTCATCCTCATTCACATCATGTATGATTTATCACATCATGCGCTTTCCCCCTAAAACCTCTTCTCTCTACCGTGTCCAATCCATTTGACGTTAAACTATGTCTCCTAGCCCCACATGCCTTTAAACTATTGCGTCTTTATTTCACGACATTAAAATGTGTGGTTGGTCCCATAATACGACCCTAAACTATGATATTATCTTCCTGGCCGCACGACAAAAAATGGAACTGCATTGTGATTCCCTCACTCGAGGGGACATAATGTTTGGTATTGGTCATCCACTATACTATTTGTCAAAGACTACATGTGTCTTGATTCCAGTAGTGACACCAATATTCTCTTTCCTTGGTCAATCGCTTCACAAAAATACACACCATCCTAAAGAACAAACATGATCTATCAAATTCTACTTTTTTCGGTGCGTGGACCAGACCCACATGACTTTATTACCTCTGGAACTAGTACGTTACCATTCCATTTTTAGAAATATGTATGGGTTGATTTCCATTATCATGGGGTATGTAAGAACGCCCATGCGCTTTGCCTCAGACCTAGTCTCACTTTCATTTTTGGTCCCTCGACCTAAGACCTCCCCATGGAACACATGGTGATATGGACTCCTAGTCCCCATTCACTTCAGGTTGTTTAATTAACATACTATGTGTCTCCCTAATTCATTTGAATCTATGTTCCAAGATCTAAGACCTTAAACTTGGATCTCTGGTCCGAGCTCTAAGACCTTAAACTAAGATCTCTAGTTTGATCTCTAAGACCATAAACTAGGATCTCTCTACATCCTTTCTATAAGGCGTAAAGACGGAATTCCCAGAACTATGTATGTATTGATTTCCAACCTCATGGGATACATAGGGATGCTTGGACATTCCGTCTTCGATTCCAACCCTAGTATTATTAAATCCTACCCCCCCCCCCTTCTTTTTTATTTTCCCTCTTCTCTTTTTCTGACCTCTTGGCCTGAACTCCTTTAGAATCATGTGGTGTGGGGAGAACCTCTTGGGTTTCCATTCACATTTGGTTTTGAAACATCTTAACTATGCACCTCCCATTTATCTTCCTAGCCTGGTCCAAGTTCTACAACCCTAGACTAATATCTTCCTAAGGGAACTACGCATCAAGTTAAACAACTTTGTCACCATGTGAGTACTTTATTAAGCAGTTCCCCTCTTAATGGTCTTCTCTATGACCCTAAGATAGAAGTACTGGCCACAAGGACCCTTTTCCTTGAAAAAGTATTTGACTCCCTCTACCTGACATGTATTATTATCTCATTAAAATATATCGTGACAAAGAGACCAATGTGTGGAATTTTCACATGGGCATTTCCTCATTCCATGACCAAGATTTAGGAGACCTTTATGTGGATCCCCATAATCTTTTTTTCTGAAGGGACACCCTTTACATCTTGTTCTCATTCTACATTGGCTCACCTACCATCTTGGGTCAACACCCTTGAAGACCTTAAACAACATTTGTGAGAGGTCTAGCATTTCGAACATGGTCAGCGGCTGACCCTCTTTTGTCTGTCCCCATTATCGGGTAACGTGAAGTGGGTACTGTGTTTCTGTCATGGTAAGTAGTTATCCTCTATTTCCATGCCACCATCATTGTGATCTAGATCTTGGGTTCCATGAATTACATCTTTTGACCCCCCTTGTGTTCAAGTGAAATTCCAGCACACTCAATTCTACACCTTTACACATCTATGTGCATTAAGCAGGAAAATCAATAATTTGGGATGTCACTCACATAGAATTCCACTTCACCTGATGTGTACCATTTTATACTCAGAAAATCTCACCACTACTCCTTGTTTCCCACATCGATCATAGCTCATGTGGGCTTAGTAATTTGTGTGGGGCGTATATTGGTGCTACTACACCAAGTAGGCCCTTCATCCTCTCGAAACTATGTGTGGCTTGATTCCCATCCGGATGGGATACATAGGAACTCTCACTTTTGGTCCCCTGGCCTAAATAAATTCGTTTGGGGATACGTGATGTCGTATGAGCTTATGTCCCCATTCACGTCACGTTTATATCTACTACATCACATACTTCCTTCTTGGGATCCCCCCTTTTTTCACTGCCCATCATACAGTATGATGTTAAACTACATGATTTCACATATCCTCAACGCATGACATTATATTTATGTTTTACCCTAAACAAGTTCAGGATTCTCCATGATAAATGTGGGATGCATGAGGTCCCTCCCCAGAGATGATTTCCCATATCAGTGTTGGTCTCTGATCACGCCATGTTTAAGAACTATGTTTGGCTTGATTCCCATTTTCATGGGATACGTAGTGACACCCAAGCAATTCTTCTTGGGCCCAGCCCTAGCTTCATTATCCCTTCTGGCCCGTCAGCCCTGATTCGAGTCCAGGCAGTATGACCTAAAAATTATGTGCACGATCCCCACTGTACGAAATTAAACTACATGTCTATCATCTACAAGGCATTCTATGTCCTCACTAGAGAGGTCATGTTTGGAAGAAGGTTTGGTCTCTGGTCAGACCAATGCACCCACCAAATGTGTCTCCACCACGATGGGATAATTTAAAGAGTGTTGGACTCCATTTGAATAACCCATCACTCCAACCTCCATGTTTTACGTGCCCTTTTTTTGGACCCTCGTCCTCTTTCACGTCTAAAGGACCCCCCTAATAGTATGGGTGCTCAGCCTATGCACTGCCTACTATGATGGTATAATGTTTTAGATTACCAATGGATAAAATTTTGATTCATGCCCTGTGTTTTGAACATGGTCAATGGTCGTCCCTCATTTGTTCTCCCCATGCCCGGCTAACACAATAGGGAAGCTATGTTTCGAACATGGTCAACAATTATCCTTCATTTTTATTCCACCTTCACAGCATTCAAAATCTTGGGTATCGTGATTCAAACTTTACAATCCCCTGTGTTCGGATTGATTTTAACACCCTTGGTGTTACCCCACTCCTACAATAGAGTACATTTGTATAATGGCAGTTCGACTATCCCGAGACCTTTGTCATATAGTCCGGCCTCCCACTTTCTTCTAAAAAATATAGAATGATTTTTCAAATCCTATATGCCTGAAGCCTGGTTGACACTCTCACATTTGGCTAAAATAATAAGTTGGTTATCCCTTGTTTCTCACATCAGGCCTTACCCTTGTAAGCTTAGGGACTGATCACTGGATGTTTCATGAATGTGAAAAACATATGGTGGGATGTGAAAAATTACAGAACTCATGCATGCATCCATCATAAACAATAAAGAACAAAATTTCAATCAAATGTTTACAAGCATTAAATAAACCGAGGATCGACGCCGCCCATGGACGGGTTTACCCCTTCGAAAGAGCATTGTAGCACCACCATAATCTGGCTTTTGGTGTCTAGGATTCGTTGTTGCCTATTTAGTTCCCTCTCTTCCTTGATATAAATGGGGTTTAGTTCATCAGCTGAAATCTAGACTCACTCCTCATCACTTCGAATGACCGCAATCTGAGGCTTGCTTCATCCATCCTTTGTCCTCTGTTAGTTGGGCCTTCAGTTGTGGTATAAATTTGATTGCACATTGAAGAAAGCAGAATTCTCATCTGCCTCGACATGTATCCATTGAATATCATTTTCAGCCTCTTGTAGCCTCTTGATATTCACTTATTTTCTATGCTACCAACCCACACCAAGGCCACCTTCATATTCTTTAATCTTCTCCTCCATGAGATATCAGACGAGAATGTGAGGAAACTGGGAATCTACTCCCCCAATGCATAGTTCACGCAGCTAGGATTGAATCCTTCTAATATGGTCTATCCATAGTGCTTGAGGGGTCTCATCAATGAATCTCTTGATTAGATTCCATGACTGGAGATGGGAGATTTTGTTTTCCTCCTCATCAGAGGCCGTCTCATCCTAATCTGCGGGGTCTGTGGGTTCACATGCAGGTAACACCCCCAAGAACTCGTCAGCAGGGTCTGCATCTGGTGTCTGATGGAGTTTTTTAGGAACCGTGTTGTCCGATTGATCCTCATTGTCGGATCCCACATCAATAATCTCAGGGTCTTCCTGGCTAATGTCCCCACCAGTGATCGGGAGCACCGTAGCTTGGTAAGTTTGGGTATCCACCTCCATGACCATCGCCATCCCCCTAGGAAAGGCACCACTGGGAACTCCAGCCAGCCTTTCCAAGAAATCCCATGCTATTTGAAGAACCGTGCATGAAAGAGGCACACAATCATCAGTTAAACTGATTTATGGATGATAGTTATATATTATGTGAAGGATACTTACAAATATCAAATAGTTGGTATCTTTCTTGGGTTGTTGTCGTCGGAACCCCAAAGCGTGGCCCTACATATATTTTTGGGATGTACGAAGGTTCTGGGATGAACACCCTATGTGTCATGGAACCTCCCATTATGATGATCATCATTTCCAGGGTCATAGATCCTGAATTTCCCAAAGAAGTATCTGATGTCGAGGGGGAGATGGTTTTGTGTATGACACCCTTCTGCACAGTTCAAATGTTATTTGAGATGTCCTAAATGACGTGAATGAATACTATGAGGAATTCAATCAGGATTTTACCTCAACAGCCTATGTAAACACTTCCAACTTTGGGTCTGAATCATTGACCTCACCGTCCTCCTGAGGGATCCCTCTACCAGCCTACTCCCCCCAAGAGGACTCATCTAAGTTTTCGGGAAAAGGGAAACTCTCCCTCAGTTCTGTATATGATAACTACGGAGGGGTAGTTCGATCTAGAAACACCATTACTCGATCAGTCATTGGATGTGGGCACCCTGGGAGTGAAATAAGTCCTCCAACTTATCCAGGTATTCCTCCGCCTCCGCCTGAGAAACTTTAAAGTTGGCCTTGACAGGGCAGTTCCTGAAAAATCGATCTCGATATGGTTTAGGTGTTGGCACATCTCTTATGGGTTTAGGAATATACTGTTAACATCCTTGATGTCCCAGGCCTTCGAGAATACATCATTCTCCGGAACATCTATATGGCACAACCGCTTCCCCAGAGCCCAAGTGGATATCCTGTTGAACCCCCTGGGTAGCCTCCCCTCTGGATGAATCTGCTCATATGGGACCGTTGGGTCCACCGCTACTGCCTCCCTTTTAAAAAGTGTGGGCCTCACCGCCACTACAGACCTGCCACCATGATATTTCATCACCACCTTTCGACCCCAACCTTGAGGTTGGGGAGACACCTCATCACTGACCCGGACGGTCTTCTGCTTCATCATCTCCCCCGATTATACCGCTCTTAGCTCTTGGCATATTCCTTTTCTGACACGAAGATGACTATGGGAAGTGGAAGCTTATTTTGCATCTTCTCATCTTCCCACGTGAAAATGAGCCACATCTTCCCCATCAATCATGGGTGATCCTCATGGTGCACCCCCAAATAGACTTGAGGGGTCATTTTCTGCATGCACCGAAACTGCCTCGCAAAACGGTGTGGGGTGTATGGATAACAGAGGGACTCGCGGTCCTCCCGCGCCACCATCACTCCACCCCAAAAGGATAGGAGGAATGACCGATGATCTTTTATTCCCTATCCATCATCAGTGAACACACTTTTTCACATGGGATCAAGTGGAAATTGAACTCGTCTACCTTCCAGACCTGGTTCAGCACCGCCTGCATGGTCAGCTTGGTCGAGAAGCTCCCCATAGCGTTCAAGATGGCTAGGCAGAAATTCGATCCTGGAGGGGAAATGGTGTTCGTATATTCATAGGTACCCCTGACATGTGCTACTATCCACCTGTATAAAAGGTGGAACAACCCACATATCCTCTAAAGCTTCTTCCCCTCGCTGATGTTCCAAAACATATTATACAACTTAGCGAGTATCAGGATCACGAGGTTGACTCATTCATCTATCACCAATATAGAATCCAAGATAAATGTACTCAGTTGCACACCCACATTTGTGTCCATCAACGGTAAGATCCAAACACAGATAACCGCTGCAACGAATACAGCCAACCTAACCACAATTTTTCTACTTCATGCTGACACTGAACCTCCATGTTTTCCACTGGATGTCCTCCAAGAGTTGCTAGTATGAGTTCTCTTTTCCTCCTTGAACCCCCTTAGGGAAGGTCTGAGGCTTCACAAGTAACTGCCTATCTTTCAGGATGTTCAGAAACTTCTTGAACCAGCGCTCAAAATAGACATCTCTCACTGACTTCTTGTCCTCTTTCGACACTAGGTATATCAATGTCGTCATCCCTTCTTACTTTAGGGATAAAGACATCATCCCTAAGTCCAAAACCGTACAAAGGAAGCCTACTGTACATAGGGTAGTTCTTACATCTCTCCAAAAATAGCTCCACCAGCGAATCATGGTTTGAATGCCTTTGTATGAGTTCTACGATACCCAAGATATTCGACATTTCTTCCCTTTGAGCAGCATCCACAAGGACCCCCCTAGAAGCTTCTTGTTGATCAATTCAGTTTTTGAAATTCAGACCTTTTTGGTTCTGGTTCGCGAAGCTCTTTCATGAATCCCGTCTTCGAAGCTTGTTCACAGAGCTCGATCCTAGAAGAAAATCATGTAGCCCTTCCCCTACTCTAGAAAACACAAGCCACAGAGTGCACACTCGCGGAGTCAAAGGACTCACTGTGTTCCATAAAGTAGAAATTCCAGATTCACAGAGAGCAATCTCAAAGCGCACAGAGCATCACAAATTGAGAAAACTATCACCAAAATTCAAAGGTGAGAAAGGAAAAAAGAGTGGCCAGCTTCCCCTATTTATAGGCAACAACCCCTTGGGAATCGCGGAGCATCTATCCGTAGTGATCTTCATGGCGCTCTCAACCCGCACATTGCCTATCTGCATCGTGGCCCTCCTTCACGAGCATTCTTTGAGACGAACCAAGAGTTTTGGCAATTGACCTTCATACTTAGAACCTCATTTTCATCACAACGCCAAGTCTAAGGTGGGGATTTTTTGGCACAAAAAATATGTGCAGAGGGAAAGGATGAAGAGTGAAATCTAAATACATAGGGCTAGCCTCGCAAATACCAATTGCGGATCCCCGTAGCTCCATGGCCAGCACAAAGCGGCATGCCTTCATAGCCACCATGAAGAAAAGAGGTAGGAGGCTCTGTGATCCGCTTGACGTTTGCAAATCCACCACGAAGCATAGAGGCGGGAAGCTTCAGATCCCCCTAATGTTTGCGAAGCTGCCTCAAAGAAAATAGGTGGGAGGCTCCGTGATTTCCCTAATGTTTTCCAAGCTGCTAAGAAGAAAAGATCTATGAGGCTACACAATCCCCCTGATGTTTGTGAAGCCACCACGAAGAAAAGAGGCAGGAGGGTCCGTGATCTGCTTGATGTTTGAAAAGGCATCGCAGAGCGAGGAGGCGGAGGATCTGCATTTATGAAAAATTTCCACGTGGCATTTCACCAGGCGATCCCTACTTCACATCGCCTCTTTCCTATAAATATCCGGCTCCCATCGAGCAGAAATGATCAATCTTTCAACCTTTCACCTTATCTGCTCTCAAACCGTGAAGAAATTTCTACTATGTGAAAAATGAGCTCTTCATGGTACTTGAGTATCGTAAAGTATATTTCCTTTGGCTCAAATTCAACCCATCTTCAATGAGTGATTCCCTTCGCGTAGCCCACGAGCCTCTGCAAAGGAAGGGGATCCCCAAGGGGGCTCGAGTCTTCGAAGAGCACTCATGATTCACAAAGTACATTCAATGTGCATTTACACCCCATGCTAAGAAAGGTTTATTGTGCTTCGGGAAGCACATATTTCATAGTGCTATGCTTTGTAGGGCACCATTTCTTCTTGAATACCTACTTCGCGAATGCCTTTTCACTTCGCGAAGCACCATCCATATTCACCTATGACGTATGCCTAGGCTAGGACACCTCACTTCATGAAGCCTACCACTTCAAGAAGCCCTTCCACTACATGGAGCACCAGAGCTCAACGAGGCCTTTTCCTGTGAACCCCTTTGCTATGAAAACCCTTTTCTCATACAACTCTCCAGGTTTGTACGAAGTAATTTCAAGGTCCCTTGGATGGTGATTCACATTGTGTTACATAGCCTCATTCTTCTTCACATAGGCATGCTAAGGGATATTTCTTCATCGCATAGATACGCTAACGTGGGCCCCTCAATGGATCACTCCATGACACCCCCTCAACACGACATTCTCAGTGCCTTCCCTTCACCAAGGGTTAAAGCGTGCTGATTATGTAAGTCCTAGGGTGTAGAGTGAACTCTCCTCGTCTGAGATACAAGATGTTAAACTTCCAAAAACATCATCTTAAGAACATGACATTAAACTATGACCCCACACCATGCATCATACGTGGGGTTCCCCATCTGGGATATTCTCTATGCCTGGTTGTCTCCACGAGAGTGAGATCTTCCTCACATGGAATGAGATCCTCTTTGTTGGAGAGATTCTTGTACACAGGGAAGGGCCACCATCTTGCGGTAATCCCTTATCCATTCTTATAGGAGGTGGAATCCATGATCTTCCTCTCTTCTTTAGTTCCAATGACCAGAGGATAGATGGGCACCAGGACCTTCGTTATCCCATCCCTCTCCCTTTGGGATTTTTTTCCACCCGGGCCTCCATCCAGGAATAAGTCCCAATCTCAATATTCCTAGGCTACGAACCACACATAATCCTATAGTTTCTTTTGGGCCACTAACCACATGTAATCCCCACTTCAATTCTCATAGATGCACCATTCGTAACGTGATCTTCAGGTCCTTGCTTCCTTTTTTCTCACTCCGAGCATGACTCATGTGGTCTTAGAGTTATCATTGACCATGAAATCCTCTTCGGGCTGCCCTAGAGAGTAAGCCCCAAACCATTCTGAACTATATGGACTTTGATCCTTTCCATGGAAAAGTGCATAGGAAACCTACATAAGGTTAAAGCCCAACAACTATTGGTTCAAACCGCCTTCATGTCGGTTCACCAACCATTCCAAACTACATGGACTCTGATCCTTTCCATGGAAAGGTATGTAGGAAACCTCCCTTAGGATCAAGGCAAACACCAATTGGTCCCAACCCCCTCTTCATCGGTTCACTAACCATTATGAACTATGTGGACTTTGATACCTACAAAAGAAAGATACATAAGAAACCTCCATGAGGTTCAATCCCAACACTTACTTAATCTAACCCCCTTCACATCGGTTCACCTTTTCGTCATGCATGATGTTAAATTGCATTCACCATCCTAAACTATGTGGATTTTGATCCTTACCAAGGCAAGGTACATAGAAATAACCCTATGAGGTTCAAGTCAAACACTCACTGGTCCCGACCACTCTACATCGGTCCACCCTCGTCCCACATGACGTTAAACTGTACACCCATTTTTGTCCCGCAAGACATTAAACTATACCCATTCTATCTACGTGGGCTTTGATCCTTGTCTCCTAGGAAAGGTACGCAGAACGCCTCTCTGAGTTACAACCCTAACTAGAGGTAAGCCATTGAGTTCTCTGACCAATGGTAAGCTATTGTGTTCCTCGACCAATGGTAAGCTGTTGTGTTCCCTAACTAGTGGTAAGCCATTATGTTCTCCAACCAATGGTAAGTCGTCGTCAACCCCATTCAGTGGTAATCCAATAGAACCTCATTCATCGGTAAACTATTGGAACCCCAACCAGCGGTAAGCCATTGTGATACTCTAATTGACAGTAAGCCTTTGCATTCCCCAATCGATGGTAAGTCATTGTGATCTCCATCCAACAGTAAGCCCTTGAGATTCCCATCTAGTGGTAATCCATTGTCACCCCTTTCATTGGGACCCATATCTCTGATCCGTCCCAATGGCGTTAGACTGACCTCGGGTTTCTAGACACACATAAGCCCCAGTATATCATCTGTTCAATGTACTTTGCGCACACCCTGATTCTATACCCCCATCCTGAGCTAGATGGACTTTGATTCCCTTCAATGGGGATATGTTTGAAGCCTCTCTGAGGCTTAATCCCATCACCCATGTCTCATCCTGGTCTTTCCCTCTAGCCTACGTGTTTTTAGAAGGTTATGACCCAACTTGGATGTTCCACTTCCTCCGAGTCTCATCCATACAGGCTTCCTCTTCGAGTGTCCCATCGCCCCATGAACTACGCGGAGTTTGATTCCCTACCATGAGGATACGTTGGAAGTCTCTTCGAGGCTCATACCCAGCATCACCGTCACCCTCACGTTGGTTCCATCTCATTCCCCCGCCACTTCATTTTTCTCTCCATCATCCATCTTGATTCTTACCCGAGTCTCCACACCCTATTGAGATCATGTCACCCACTTTCTCACTGCTCCTAGCAGTAATCAGGTAACTAACCACACGTTTGACCCAACATCGGTGATCCCTTTAGGAGTCATACCCACCTGATCCACTCTCGTCAATGTTTTGATTAGTCCAATCCATCTTTTCTAGACATTAAAATCAAGGAATACCCTGTGTTAAACAATGGAAGCTGAGAAAACCTCATAGACATGCCTATGGCATATAATTCCCCGCATTCAATGTGGGATACCTCAGGCATCCGCACCATCGAGGAGCCCTATCATAAGGGGAAGAAACTCAGATGCTCCAGTGTTCCAGCATCTAGACATGCCAGTGATGTCAAATGTGACTACTCTTCCAACCAAAGGTTGCTGCCCTGACCAGACCCCTTGGAATGTCCTGAAAGAAGCAGTGTAATTAACCAGCGTCCAAAAATTTATGTTACTAGGAAGAGTTTCATGAACAAAATCTTAATCTATAAGGGAAAACTGGGCTAGGTAACGAGTTCCAAAGAGGAATCCACAGAAGGAAGAACCAACATCCCATCATCCCATTTCGATCATAGAGCAAACTTCCCTGAATAAGTGATGGATGTCGCTTGCCTTTGGAAAGCGGGAATGTTGGGCGACAGTTGTGCATCCTACTCCAAAACAGATGGATGTGCGCCCTGATGAAAGCGTCAGAAAGAACAACCCATGAGTTTTTTTTACATTCCCAAAATGAGAATTATAGTTATAGTCACACATATCTGAATATATCATATGCATAAGGTAAAGGAACACTTGACGTAATGGATTTAAATTATATTAGATTCAAAATATCTGTATGATTAATCGTAGGAAACCTAATTCACTTGCTTAGACAAGGAATAAGCCTCCAGGTAGGTGGGAAGTCTGACCCCAAGTCTCTATACCCAGAGATATTACTGAATAGATAATTCAATTCATCATAACTAAAAATCCTAAAATGAAAAACTATATACAAAAACTAAATTCAAGCTAATGACTTTAACTATGACCTAAGGTAAATATAGATGAAAGTATAAATTATTATGGAATCAATCATACCATGTAATTTTAGAATATAAGAAGTTTTTCATTTTCAACTACATCACACACATAATTCATATTTTCTAAACAATTAAATAAATGTAAATATAAAAGGTAATGACTTTAAAATTTATGAACAATTGAGTTATTTAGGAATGAGATAAAAATTTATCAATAATTCATAAATAAAATATAATCATTAACGTTTTATAATTTAAACTTTATAATGTGGAAATTCTATAATTATGAAAATAAGAATTTTATATTCATTCTAATATGAAGTCACTGATATTAATCATTATATGAAATTTCCATTTTAAATATATGATATTACATAAATTATAAATTAATCATAATAAAATTTTATTATGTAAACATTTTATATAATATAAATATTATATACATAATTATTAGTTAATCCTTGATCATATCAATAATAAAACAATAATGTGTCTTATGTAAAATCCAAATAAGGCCCCGTTTTATTTTGATAAATTAAAAATAATTAAATATGAGCATTTCATAACTTAAATAAAAATATTATATATAATAACATTATTTCATAATGTATAACCCATTATAAGTTATTTCATATAATTTGTAAATAATTTTTTCTAAGATCATAGGTCATGCCATAAATGTTTTTAAAAGCTATTAAAATTTAATATTTGGGAAAAATAAAATTTTCATAAACATTTGTTTGTTTAACTAAATATAATACATAATTTATCTACTTATTTATTAATAATTTATCAATTAAATATTCCCAAAAAACCAATTATGATGATTTATAAACATTTTATTTAAATAATTTAAGAATTTTGAAACAATTTTTAAAATTATTTATGTTTACCCTTATATAGGAACCTAATCATTTATTAGGTAATCCTACAATAACCCATATATAGAAACACTATTTGTAACACCCCAAGCTTCTACGGTACGTTTCCCTTCGAATAATGCGATAGCGTGTGTTGTACGCAACCTCGAGTTCTAACACACACCACAACTAATTAAACTAGCCGTTGTGAATAGTAATACCTACTTTTTGAAATCATATATATTCTATATTTCAAAATGGAATTCATTTTTGGATTCGGAATATCAAAATTAGCCTAGGGTGAAATTTTGGTACATTTCGGATAACTTTCATATTTTGATGAATAGTGAAAATTTCTAAATTTTAATTAAAAACAAATTTTTTAATCAAAATAATTAATAGTGATAAATTATGAATTTGAGTGGTTTTAAAGTATATTTAGAATATATTTTTACCATTCAATTTAATGTTTATCATTGGACATAATTTTACAATTAAACCGAACATAAACAAGTGTCAATCTTTTGATAGTTATTATCTCTTAAAAACACGCTTTTTGTTTTGACAGCGGGAATTAATTTTAAATTAATTTCTGCCACTTCTGTGTTTTGAATTTAGGAAAATGGATTCCATATTTGGAATCAGGATGTTCAAATTGTGTAAATATGTAACTTCTATTTTTACACATTTTGAATAATTACTGCGGTAAATATTTTATTTACCATGGTTAAAGGGTAAATCCGGTAAATAAGGGTTAAAAAATAATATTATAATAATACTAAATTACCCTAAAACGTGTCTTAACCCTATTGGTTGATACATGGTCGACCATGGGCATCTTTGGGTCTATTTTGGGACCCCATGGATCCACTTGTAAGTGATAATGACACATTATATTAATAAAGTTGAAATAAAAATAAAAATGGCATAAGTTTACATCTTTTAGAAGAACAATTTTTACATAGGGTTATACATGTTGGATTTTCGATTATAAATATTCATTAGAAGGATAAAAAGATTTCCTACATAATGATATTTTATTTATAATTTTTAGACATTAAATAATGTATTTTATTTATGACACAACGATGATGCAGTAATTACTATAATAGTGAAAAAATAAAATAATTGATATTATAAATACCCAAATAAATATAATATGAAACTTTTAATGAATTAAACTAATTTTCTAGGATAATATGATATATTAGGATTGATTTAATTGACTTTGTTCGAAGTAATCAATCTGTTATGAGTTTCACAAAAATCAACTAATGAATAGTTTCAAAATTGACATAAAAGAGTTCTTAAAACAAATATTATATTATTAATTGATATTAAATTCCTAAAAATCTAAGGTTCGGCCAAGAGACTTATATTATGATAGGTTAATCATTAATGGACCACTTGGGGGTCGCTTGGATCTATATAGTAAGTTTATTAACCATATTATATAAAAATACAAAGAGACATTGTAAAAGTGAAACTAATTAACTTAGAGTTAATACTTAAAGATAAGGTTAATATAAGTACCCACACCTGTCTAAATTCTATTGGATGATTTGTTTTCGACCTATCCCCACCTCATACTTTGAATAGTCAACTTTTGAGCCTTTGGAAACCGAATATGAATTTATTATAAATTAATATTTCTAGCTTTTCCAAAAGTGCCCCTCACCCCTCTTATAAAAGGGCACTCCTCCTTCTCATTTCCTCACACCTCTCAAGCCACTTGGCTCGTCCAAACTCTGCCCAACTAAGCTCCCCACATCCCTCTCCTCCTCCTTGAAGCTTCCCCTTAGGCAGAAAGCATTTCAAGAAGTCCTTTGGTTCCAACCAAAGTGAGTTACCTAAATTAAAGGTAACGATTTCTCTTAAATTATTTTCATTTATTTTGCTTCTTCAACCCCCAAAATATTTTTATTTCCTTTCTTTTGTAACAACACCAGTATCATCAATATACTAGGATGTTTTTATAAGAAGGATTCAAACTACACATACACACAACTCCATCTAATGGATGATGAACATAATGTTTCTGTGGATGGAAAACTAACGCCTCACGAAACGATGATTGTTCAAAAACATCTTACCGCCTCTCATGGTTGCCATTATGATGGCACTGTAATTAAATATGATATTAATAATATATATTTTATATATAAGCTTCTGTAATTCCATTTTATTTCATACCATTATTCGTTTCATGTTGTATATACATATGATAATTTCATTTGAGGAAGTGCGGACTACCGCCCCCTTAAAATGATATGACTCGTTCATACCACACATGGAACGTATAAAGGATGGTGTTAATGAACTTAAGTAACATATATAAAATATTATATTATACTGGAATAGTAATATACCTATGTATCATTTGGATTCAATTCTTTTAAAATAAAAATTAAATGGAAGTAGCGTCCGTGCGTACGTACGGACTACCGTCTCCACGAACGCGATGAGATTCATTCTCCATCGTATCCATTCAAGTATAATTATCATTTAATGATTTAGAAATGTTGTTTAAGGACTTGATATCATTCTGGATATGAATAAGATACAACAAACATGACTTATGTAACAAAACATATAAAGAAAATGAGTAAGTTAACACCCGAAACGACGATAATACTAAGATATTATTAATAAAGAAATGTTAAAAGATCATATATGATATCATATTAATGTATATGATTCTTGTATAATTTAATAACAATTATTTCACCATTATACAGGAGGTTAACCTACCCCAACAAAGGAAAAAGTACAAATTAAGGGTTATTTCACAATCTCTTCATTATCCGAGGTTGTATTATACGTAATAATCTACTGGGATCTCTTTATCATCCACATCCATGTTTCTTCGAAATGTATTTCAAAACATTTTTACTATTTACAAGAATATGGGTTAAAGTCATTTATACCCTTGTTTGACTTTTTATAAGAGGTTTATCAAAGAATCTTTCCGTCGTTTTCAAAACAAGGTCCTTTTTAACCTTTTCGACAGAATTGAGGTAAGAATGTTTTTTTTAACTTATACGGAGGGTGCGGTTATTTTCCGCCGTTATAAAATCGTCGAAGCTTCCCTTACAAGCTTATAAGAATATTTTCAAAGAAAATGTTTTATTTTATATGGATCTTAAATTACTTCAAAATAAAAGGAGATATTTCTTTAAAAAGAATTTTGATTTCATCTATGTCAACATCCTTTGATGGATTTTAAGATTATTTGAAGTTGATTTATTATGATACAAAACTTCTATATTGTATTGAAGGTTTTGTGATATGTTTGACTGTGGATGTGCTATTTTTATACCATTCATAGTTTATGGTGAAAGTATTGACATTTTGTATGCTAGTTTTAATACGAATGTTTATGTTATGTTTAAACCTTTTCATATGGGAATGCATTGGACTTAATATGTGACGGGTGGAGCCCGCTATAGCTCCTCGATGCATCGGTAGGTCTCATGAGACAAACTAGTGTCTTGGCACAAGGCCTTGACAAAATCTTATTTGTAGTCTTGGCACGAGGCCTTGGCTATGTGGTTATGATAGTCTGGCATTATGCATTCCAACATTATGAAAGTGGTTATTGATATTGCATGTGATTATTCGATTAGTAGAATATCCATGTGAATAAGTAAATGGCATTATTTCATTTTTATTTTTTCCATACTATGTTGAAGTTCAATTTTAAAAGGCTTTTGTTTTAGTAATTCATTGCCTTAAATGTTTATGCTTATTATGAATGTTCCGCTATATTGTTATCCTTACTGGGCATTTGAGCTCACCCCTTTTCTATGTTTTATTTTTCCCAGGTAGTGAAGAAGTAAATTATGAATGAATTGCAGGGATATTATGAGGGGTTAATAGTGTGGATATGAAGACTTTGTTGTTGTAGTAGTTTTTCACTTTGAAATGTAATGTAAAACTTTATGATTATATCTAGTGTTTCCAAGGCTACTAAACCAATCGGTCTTTCAAGATTTGATCTTTCTTGTGGTCATGCCAATGTTATGTAATTAATGCACCGACTCTGGGCAACTGGGGTCGGGGCGTTACAGTTGGTATCAGAGGAAGTTTAGTACAAACCTTGGAACCTAGATTTAGATAAACTCTGATTAGAGCACGTAGACCTAAGATGAACTTTGAGGATTAGTATAGAAGAACTTCCTAGAATTTTGGTATTGTAGAGATTTTGTGAGTTTTTCGAGCAATACATCCCTGTCTGGATACGAGCAGGTAGAGGCGGCTCTGGCACAGATGTACCTAGCGGTAAAACCCGAAAACACCGCTTTGAGCTAGACTCGAACGGGAACTGGTGCACGACAACGGGCCTTGCTGCACTCTTGGTTACGACACTCCCGGGGGATATGCTTAGGATAACTCTCACTTTCTTTACAAATCATTATGAAGGGTTTATGAGTATATACTTCCTCAAAGAAAACATATTTATGATTATGGATTATATCCATAGATAGTTCAATTTATGTTTAGTGTTTTATAAGTATGGGATTATGTATTTTGATGCATAAACTGATCTAGTTTATGCCATTTTTTAGAAATGGCGCCTAGTGGAAGAAATGGAAACCGTATCAATGCACGCACTCCATGTAGGGATTGCCCTCCTGCTCATGATAATTATAGTGGGGCTGGTGATGCAACTAGTGCTGATCAGCTAATCACCATACTGGGACAACTTACTCAGGTTATGAATAATAACCTTACCCGTATGGAGCACCCTGATCCGCAGCGTGGAGGATCAATGTTAGATCGATTCATGAGGCAACAACCACCAACGTTCAATGGGAGTACAAATACCTTAGTAGCTGAGCAATGGATAAATTCCCTAGAGAAAATATTTCAGGCTTTGGGGAGCAGTGAAAGGGAGAAAGGTATCATGGCAGTTTACCGCCTCACTGGAGATGCTGATCAATGGTGGTCATTGATTCAAAACATGAAGGAAGATGATGAAGTATCAAATATGGAATGGGGGGAGTTCAAAGATCTGTTTTTAGAAAAATACTTCCCTTGCGACCATCGAGCAGATATGGAAAGGCAATTTCTAAGTCTGAGACAGAAGGAGGATGAGAATGTCGCAAAGTATGAGGCTAACTTTACAAGGTTAGCAAGGTATGCCGGAGATTATATTCGCAACCTAGGAAGTAAGATTGATCGTTTCTTTGATGGGTTAAAACCATTTCTCCGTCGAGCTTTGGTATCACAATCCTTCTCATCATACGAAGATATTGTCTCGTGTGCTATCAAGACCGAAAAGGAATTCTCTAAGTCTTATGACTTTAAAGCAAAGCAAGAGAAGAAGAGACCTGCTGATCAATCTGGGAATGGAAATAAGGGGAAGAAGGGAAAGGTTGAATATCCATCTTGTGGTAAGTGCGGGAAGAAACACCCCGGTGCTTGCCTGAAGGGAATGGGAGTCTGTTACAAGTGTGGTGAAAAAGGCCACCAAGCTCATGATTGCAAGGGGAAGAAGGAAACTACCAACGTTCAGTGCTACAATTGCAGGGAGATGGGGCATTATGCAAATGCATGCCCTAAGCGTCAGGAGAACTTACCTCAGAAAAGGCCAAGGGATCAAGGCCAGGCTTATGCTATCACTACTGCAGAGGTAGAAGCTCCAAAAGACGTGGTGGCAGGTAATTTAATGGTTTCCTCAAGTTTAGCAAATGCATTATTTGATTCTGGATCATCGCATTGTTTCATATCTTCCCAGTTTGCTAAGAAAATTAGATATTTCCAATTTGATTTAATAAGGGAGTTGTCAGTTAAAACTCCTAAGGGAAGTATCGTTGCAACAAAGTTTTGTGAATCAGTCCCCATTAGAGCACATAAATTTTCTTTATCTGCTGATTTCATCGTCATACCTATGATTGAGTTTGATATAATCCTCGGTATGGACTGGATTTCGGACTATGATGCGAAGATTTATTGTAAGAAGAAAGAGGTTACGATTCTTGATGATAATGATAAGGAGCACCTTATTTTTAGAGCAGAATCGTCACCACCTAATTCTTATTTAGATCCACCCCCTGTAGCTCAACTTAATTCAATTATTGGGGAGGAAGAGAATGAAATAACTGCGGGTGAGGAAAAGAATGTTCAAATAGAGGATGTACCTGTTGTGAAAGAATTTGTAGATGTATTTCCAGAAGATTTACCTGGACATCCTCCAGAACGAGAAGTAGAGTTTTCTATTGATTTGATTCCTGGATCAAGGCCTATATCGAAGACCCCTTATAGAATGGCCACTGTAGAGTTAGTCGAACTAAAGAAACAACTAGAGGAATTGAGTAATAAGGGATTTATTCGCCCTAGTGTTTCTCCATGGGGAGCCCCTGTTCTTTTTGTTAAAAAGAAAGATGGATCTATGAGGTTATGTATCGACTACAGGGAGATCAATGCTATAACGATAAAGAACAAGTATCCCCTACCTCGTATTGATGATTTATTTGATCAACTGCATGGAGCTCAATACTTTTCAAAGATTGACCTTCGATCTGGATACCATCAGTTGTGTGTAAAGAAGGAAGACATTCCGAAGACAGCATTTCGAACCAGGTACGGGCATTACGAGTTTACTGTAATGCCGTTTGGATTGACTAATGCACCCTCTGTATTCATGGATCTGATGAATAGAGTTTTCAAGGAGTATCTCGATGAATTTGTGGTGGTATTTATTGATGATATCTTGGTATACTCCAAAACCTACGAAGATCATGAAAATCACTTGCGCATTATCTTGAAGACTCTGAGGAGGCATGAATTATATGGGAAGTTTAGCAAGTGTGAATTCTGGCTTCAGGAGATTTCTTTTCTTGGCCATATTGTCTCTAAAGATGGAATCTCTGTTGATCCTTCTAAGACCAAGGCAATCCAAGAATGGCCAGCACCTACGAGTATAACTGAGGTACGTAGTTTTATTGGTTTGGCAGGTTATTATCGACGTTTCGTCCAGAATTTTGCCCGATTGGCTAACCCATTAACGAAGCTCACACGTAAAGGGGTTAAATTTGTTTGGACAAAAGAGTGTGAAGAATGTTTTGAAGAACTGAAGAGAAGATTAGTCAATGCTCCTATATTGACTCTACCATCGGGGAATGATGGGTTTGTTATTTATAGTGATGCATCAAAGAAAGGACTTGGCTGTGTCCTTATGCAGAATGATAGAGTTATTGCCTATGCATCACGACAGTTGAAAATTCATGAACAAAACTATCCTACTCATGATCTCGAGTTAGCAGCAGTGATCTTTGCTTTGAAAATATGGAGGCACTACCTCTATGGTGAAAAATGTGAGATTTATACTGATCACAAGAGTTTGAAGTATATTTTCTCACAAAAAGAACTCAACATGAGGCAAAGGAGATGGCTTGAATTACTCAAGGATTATGATTGTACGATACACTACCACCCAGGAAAGGCAAACAAGGTGGCAGATGCTTTGAGTAGAAAAGACCATGGAGTTTTGAACAATATGAGAATTGAAAGGGATCCAATTTTCATGGAGCTAGTGAAGATGGACATGGGAATAACCAGGGAAGGTGAAACATCAATGATTTTTCAAATGGTTGCCAAACCATCTTTACTAGAAAGGATTAAGAGTTCTCAGACTGATGATGAAGAATTCCAAAAGAAGATTAAAGCTGTGAATGATGGGAGATTGAGAGACTTTGCGTATGAAGGTGGAATTTTGAAATTTGGGAAGAGACTTTGTGTTCCCAATATACCTGATCTAAAAAGGGAATTGCTGGATGATGCTCATAGTTCCAATTTCTCTATACACCCTGGGAGCACCAAAATGTATAGAGATTTGAAGGAACATTTTTGGTGGGACAACATGAAGAGGGAGATTGCTGATTTTGTGTCAAGGTGTATGGTTTTTCAACAAGTGAAAGCTGGAAGGCAACAGCCTGGAGGAGTCATGCAACCTCTTCCCATACCGGAGTGGAAATGGGACAATATTACAATGGACTTTTTCATGGGGCTACCAAAGACTCCTAGAAGGAACGATGAAATATGGGTTATTGTTGATCGTCTTACCAAGTCAGCACATTTTCTTGCTATAAGAGAAGATCTACCCCTGGAACGTCTAGCAAGACTATACATTAATGAAGTTGTGAGACTTCATGGAGTACCCCTATCGATTGTTTCTGATCGTGATCCCCGTTTTACTTCAAGATTTTGGAAAAGTCTTCAGAAATCCCTGGATACTGAACTTCATTTGAGCACTGCTTACCACCCTCAGACAGACGGACAATCAGAACAGACTATTCAGACCTTAGAAGACATGTTGAGATCTTGCTCACTTGATTTTCAGGGTATATGGGATCAATATTTACCACTAGTAGAATTTTCCTATAACAATAGCTTCCATTCGAGTATTCAGATGGCACCATATGAAGCGTTATACGGAAAGAGATGTCGTACACCAACCTGTTGGGATGACGTTGGTGAAAGAAAACTTGTAGGCCCAGAACTGGTGGAGGAAACGGTGGAAAAGGTGAAGGTAATCCAAAATCACATCAAAGCAGCTCAAAGTAGGCAGAAGAGCTATGCCGATAATCGAAGGAAGGATTTGGAATTTCAAGTCGGTGATCATGTTTTTCTGAAGGTATCTCCGTGGAAGGGAGTCATACGTTTTGGTAAGAAAGGTAAATTGAGTCCCAGGTACATCGGACCTTTCGAAATTCTAGAACGAATTGGGGTTGTAGCTTACCGATTGGCAATGCCGCCAAGTCTCTCCAAAGTTCACGATGTGTTCCACGTATCTCTATTGAGGAAATACATGCCTGATCCGACGCATGTACTCACCTATGAGGAATTAGAACTGGAACCCGATCTGTCTTATTGCGAAGAGCCCGTCAGGATTCTTGATACAAGAGAACAAGTACTGAGAAACCGGACGACGCGTCTGGTAAAAGTTTTGTGGAGAAATCATAAGATGGAAGAGGCAACGTGGGAACCCGAGAAACTTATGATGAAGAACCACCCGAGTCTTTTTATGCAGTAATACCCTAGAAATTGCGAGGACGCAATTATTTGAAGGAGGGGAGAATGTAACACCCCAAGCTTCTACGGTACGTTTCCCTTCGAATAATGCGATAGCGTGTGTTGTACGCAACCTCGAGTTCTAACACACACCACAACTAATTAAACTAGCCGTTGTGAATAGTAATACCTACTTTTTGAAATCATATATATTCTATATTTCAAAATGGACTTCATTTTTGGATTCGGAATATCAAAATTAGCCTAGGGTGAAATTTTGGTACATTTCGGATAACTTTCATATTTTGATGAATAGTGAAAATTTCTAAATTTTAATTAAAAACAAATTTTTTAATCAAAATAATTAATAGTGATAAATTATGAATTTGAGTGGTTTTAAAGTATATTTAGAATATATTTTTACCATTCAATTTAATGTTTATCATTGGACATAATTTTACAATTAAACCGAACATAAACAAGTGTCAATCTTTTGATAGTTATTATCTCTTAAAAACACGCTTTTTGTTTTGACAGCGGGAATTAATTTTAAATTAATTTCTGCCACTTCTGTGTTTTGAATTTAGGAAAATGGATTCCATATTTGGAATCAGGATGTTCAAATTGTGTAAATAGGTAAATTTTATTTTTACACATTTTGAATAATTACTGCGATAAATATTTTATTTACCATGGTTAAAGGGTAAATCCGGTAAATAAGGGTTAAAAAATAATATTATAATAATACTAAATTACCCTAAAACGTGTCTTAACCCTATTGGTTGATACATGGTCGACCATGGGCATCTTTGGGTCTATTTTGGGACCCCATGGATCCACTTGTAAGTGATAATGACACATTATATTAATAAAGTTAAAATAAAAATAAAAATGGCATAAGCTTACATCTTTTAGAAGAACAATTTTTACATAGGGTTATACATGTTGGATTTTCGATTATAAATATTCATTAGAAAGATAAAAAGATTTCCTACATAATGATATTTTATTTATAATTTTTAGACATTAAATAATTTATTTTATTTATGACACAACGATGCTGCAGTAATTAATATAATAGTGAAAAAATAAAATAATTGATATTATAAATACCCAAATAAATATAATATGAAACTTTTAATGAATTAAACTAATTTTATAGGATAATATGATATATTAGGATTGATTTAATTGACTTTGTTCGAAGTAATCAATCTGTTATGAGTTTCACAAAAATCAACTAATGAATAGTTTCAAAATTGACATAAAAGAGTTCTTAAAACAAATATTATATTATTAATTGATATTAAATTCCTAAAAATCTAAGGTTCGGCCAAGAGACTTATATTATGATAGGTTAATCATTAATGGACCACTTGGGGGTCGCTTGGATCTATATAGTAAGTTTATTAACCATATTATATAAAAATACAAAGAGACATTGTAAAAGTGAAACTAATTAACTTAGAGTTAATACTTAAAGATAAGGTTAATATAAGTACCCAAACCTGTCTAAATTCTATTGGATGAGTTGTTTTCGACCTATCCCCACCTCATACTTTGAATAGTCAACTTTGGAGCCTTTGGAAACCGAATATGAATTTATTATAAATTAATATTTCTAGCTTTTCCAAAAGTGTCCCTCACTCCTCTTATAAAAGGGCACTCCTCCTTCTCATTTCCTCACACCTCTCAAGCCACTTGGATCGTCCAAACTCTGCCCAACTAAGCTCCCCACATCCCTCTCCTCCTCCTTGAAGCTTCCCCTTAGGCAGAAAGCATTTCAAGAAGTCCTTTGGTTCCAACCAAAGTGAGTTACCTAAATTAAAGGTAACGATTTCTCTTAAATTATTTTCATTTATTTTGCTTCTTCAACCCCCAAAATATTTTTATTTCCTTTCTTTTGTAACAACACCAGTATCCTCAATATACTAGGATGTTTTTATAAGAAGGATTCAAACTACACATACACACAACTCCATCTAATGGATGATGAACATAATGTTTCTGTGGATGGCAAACTAACGCCTCACGAAACGATGATTGTTCAAAAACATCTTACCGCCTCTCATGGTTGCCATTATGATGGAACTGTAATTAAATATGATATTAATAATATATATTTTATATATAAGCTTCTGTAATTCCATTTTATTTCATACCATTATTCGTTTCATGTTGTATATACATATGATAATTTCATTTGAGGAAGTGCGGACTACCGCCCCCTTAAAATGATATGACTCGTTCATACCACACATGGAATGTATAAAGGATGGTGTTAATGAACTTAAGTAACATATATAAAATATTATATTATACTGGAATAGTAATATACCTATGTATCATTTGGATTCAATTCTTTTAAAATAAAAATTAAATGGAAGTAGCGTTCGTGCGTACGTACGGACTACCGTCTCCACGAACGCGATGACATTCATTCTCCATCGTATCCATTCAAGTATAATTATCATTTAATGATTTAAAAATGTTGTTTAAGGACTTGATATCATTCTGGATATGAATAAGATACAACAAACATGACTTATGTAACAAAACATATAAAGAAAATGAGTAAGTTAACACCCGAAACGACGATAATACTAAGATATTATTAATAAAGAAATGTTAAAAGATCATATATGATATCATATTAATGTATATGATTCTTGTATAATTTAATAACAATTATTTCACCATTATACAGGAGGTTAACCTACCCCAACAAAGGAAAAAGTACAAGGTAAGGGTTATTTCACAATCTCTTCATTATCCGAGGTTGTATTATACGTAATAATCTACTGGGATCTCTTTATCATCCACATCCATGTTTCTTCGAAATGTATTTCAAAACATTTTTACTATTTACAAGAATATGGGTTAAAGTCATTTATACCCTTGTTTGACTTTTTATAAGAGGTTTATAAAAGAATCTTTCCGTCGTTTTCAAAACAAGGTCCTTTTTAACCTTTTCGACAGAATTGAGGTAAGAATGTTTTTTTTAACTTATACGGCGGGTGCGGTTATTTTCCGCCGTTATAAAATCGTCGAAGCTTCCCTTACAAGCTTATAAGAATATTTTCAAAGAAAATGTTTTATTTTATATGGATCTTAAATTACTTCAAAATAAAAGGAGATATTTCTTTAAAAATAATTTTGATTTCATCTATGTCAACATCCTTTGATGGATTTTAAGATTATTTGAAGTTGATTTATTATGATACAAAACTTCTATATTGTATTGAAGGTTTTGTGATATGTTTGACTGTGGATGTGCTATTTTTATACCATTCATAGTTTATGGTGAAAGTATTGACATTTCGTATGCTAGTTTTAATACGAATGTTTATGTTATGTTTAAACCTTTTCATATGGGAATGCATTGGACTTAATATGTGACGGGTGGAGCCCGCTATAGCTCCTCGATGCATCGGTAGGTCTCATGAGACAAACTACTGTCTTGGCACAAGGCCTTGACAAAATCTTATTTGTAGTCTTGGCACGAGGCCTTGGCTATGTGGTTATGATAGTCTGGCATTATGCATTCCAACATTATGAAAGTGGTTATTGATATTGCATGTGATTATTCGATTAGTAGAATATCCATGTGAATAAGTAAATGGCATTATTTCATTTTTATTTTTTCCATACTATGTTGAAGTTCAATTTTAAAAGGCTTTTGTTTTAGTAATTCATTGCCTTAAATGTTTATGCTTATTATGAATGTTCCGCTATATTGTTATCCTTACTGGGCATTTGAGCTCACCCCTTTTCTATGTTTTATTTTTCCCAGGTAGTGAAGAAGTAAATTATGAATGAATTGCAGGGATATTATGAGGGGTTAATAGTGTGGATATGAAGACTTTGTTGTTGTAGTAGTTTTTCACTATGAAATGTAATGTAAAACTTTATGATTATATCTAGTGTTTCCAAGGCTACTAAACCAATCGGTCTTTCGAGATTTGATCTTTCTTGTGGTCATGCCAATGTTATGTAATTAATGCACCGACTCTGGGCAACTGGGGTCGGGGCATTACACTATTTTTGGGAAATCCAGTTCTGGAGCCCTCTCTTAAGGGTATATGTCATTGAACCTTACGTTGAATAAACCACATAATGGTACAAAATGACTTTCCTTTGCTTTAAATCTTCACGTAATGTTAATTAAAAAAATAACTTTACATAAATATTTTAAAATACCACATTACCTTATTTCAACCACTCTACATAATGGTAAGAATAACATAAACCTTGCATAAATGTGTTGACCAATGGGATAACCCATACACATGCTGCACTGCGTAATTTTAACAGTGTGAAACCTTTACATAAATCTTATTTCTATAAACGTATTTGGTAGATACCTATAAATTTAAGGGTAATATGTGGTGACCCTTTCTTAGAACGATCTATATAAGGTTAAGGAAATATGACCCTTACATGAAACCCTTCATGTAAAGATATTTCCATGTTTCCGTTATGAAATTGATTCATGTAAGGTTAATGAACTGATTACCTTTATATATCCCATGAATTTAAAACTACTACATAGATTACCATTATGTATCATATCTACATTAGTGTAATCCATTTTAAAATTGAGTTTCTAGAAAATAAAAATGTTCGTCTGTTTTTCCTGTTTTCTTCTTCATTTTATCACATGTTTTGTAAAAAATAATCCTAGAACCCCTTCAATATCACTTTTAGTTTTTTGTGAATCTAATAACAATTATTAGAAAAAATGGAATAAATTAGAAATGAATCTCGAGGATATCCATGATGGATAATAAGGAATATTTTAAAATATTAAATTAAAAAAATAGTGCAAATCTAGAATACCTTGAATCAATGATCCACTCAATCAATCTTGACCACTATCCGATGAGTTTGAGAGATATCAAAAACAGGAAAACAAAATCATCCCAACTCTATTGGTATCCACAAGATACACCTGAATCACTTGATGTTCGAGTGGTATTCATCAACATCCATGATTTTCTAGTGTCTTATAGTTCAAATGAGGAAGATGGTGGATGATTTTTGGGTACAACGAGGTTTATCCAAGACTACAAGAAATCATTATCATCACTCCCATTATATGAAATTAGTTTATATAATAAAATCAAGGATTATCCTTATTTTTTTGTATTATTTATTCATGTATTTAAATACATGAATAAATGTAATGGGCAGCTCATGAATGCAAGAATTTATAATATGAATTTACTCCCTCATTAATTTTATCTTATGTAATGGATTATTGAATGATAGAATAGGTAAGAGGAAAAAAATGATAACCGTTATAAATTTTCTTAAATCTCTTATTTCATAAAATAATATACCCTTATGTGCATGAAAATCACAATTTTCATGCAATACAACATTGAAAATATATTTATCACATATATCACATATATATATATTTACATGGATTTATGGTATATCTCCATTAGATAAGGACATATATAGGTGATGGAAATCATGGTGGATAGGATCCCCTTATTTTGAACTTGGTTGGTTTCCATGAAATAGTGGTTTTCCTCCTCAATCTCCTATATATTAGGAAATTGTGGGTTTCAACACTCTAGGTATACAATCCCTAAGTATATAGATGATCCATTATGGTCTACTAGGATCTATATGAACTTGTGTCAGTAATATGAACTATAGAGAATCATTATCTTGAGAGTTTCATGAACTTCCACAAGTGTTGATATTGATACTTTTTTATGATACTCTCTCACAAGTAAATTCGCTTACGGGAATTGGAGGTGTTAGGACAGTGGAAATGTACATTAGGACCTCAGGGCCATGGTTTTTATGAAATTCAAAGCATATGGTTGGCATGTCAACTAGTTCTGTGCAGTAGCCTAAAATGTTCTGGATATACTACTAGCTAGTCCAATGAGATTATAATTCATTAGTGCATTTATTAATTCCATTTTAATAATAGGTACACATGAATGTCCTATAAGAAGTAAAAATAAAAAATAAACATATCAAATAAGCATCATAAGTAATACTTCATGTACCATAGATCAATTTCGATGTTAAATAATAGAAAATTAGTCTTATTTTCATCTATGTATTATTTTCATAGTTTAAGTATTCACATATTGTTCACTATTTTTTATGTAAAATATAATGTAAAGTGAATTATATTCCCAATGGTTAATTAATAATATTATATATGTGATAGTCTTATCATAGTTGAAAGATTCATTATACGGTTACCATTTTGTTTGAACATAATACATGAAAAAAATTGATATTTTTTTGATGTAACCTTTTTTCATTTTTTTTATTGGAAGATTCACATTGGTTTATACATTTTTTTGATGGAATATTTTCCAAATCCCTCATATATGATGGTTTTATGATGATTTTGTAGAATATTATATTTCCAATGGCATGTGGTTACTGGGATTTCTCAGAAATACTGCTTCAAATGCATGTTTTTTGAGAAGATGGGTGGTTGATCTCACAACACACTTTTGATGGGGATTGTTCCCTACTCCTAGAAACTCTTACATATATAAGACATTTCATTGAATACTTACCAAATCCTAGGGAGGTAATGGTTACCCCCATTCCAATAACCTAATAGAAACCATGTATATTATGTTAACAATCACATGTGTCGTGGGTTCTCTATTTTTCTCTTATTCGTTTATGATGCCAAGTTTAGAAGATGAATAGTTGTGAACTATTAATTATAATATGGTTCAAAGAGGTTGGTGGTGTTATAGAGTTATTAATGGGATAATGATATGGTTTTTATGTATCCTTTTGAAGGGAATTATAACTCATGTATTTTGGTGCCACTTAATAAGACATGTCATACCCTTAAAGGTCATGTGATAAGGACTAACCCATTAATTTTAAGATCATATAGTAAGGATGACTAGGATAGAGGTTCCTAAAAAATTTTGATTGGGATTTATGCATGAGATACCCTTATGGTACTATTTTCATGAAAGGTGTGATAATAGAAGACCATGTGCGGCTTACGCATGAGCTTCCCTAATATCTATGACCTAGTAAGTGATTCAGGTGATTCTAGGAATGAGTGGGGCTTACACCTAAGAGGAGGCCAAAGATATATATTTTTGATGTTTTTTAACCTCAAAGAGAGATACTATGTATCTTAATGATCAATAATCAATTCTTACACAGTTTTAATGACATATTTTAGTGACACATGTGAGGGAAAATCCATATAATTTAAGTTCATGCGTTAAGGTAATTCTCTATATTGTTCAGATTCATGTATCTAGGACATAAAGGCAATTCATGTGATGTAAATCATATATGATCAAATAAAAAATAAACTGAACCACTAAGGCCATATGAGTTTTTCTCAACATGATAAACAAATGGTATTAGAGTAGTAATTTTGTATCAAAGTAGAAAATAAAGGGTTATATTGTTTTTATGCATGAGTGGACCTGAAAGAATTCATACAACATGAAAGGGGTGACAAAAAGAGACTGAGTGCGGATTATTAATGAGATACCCTTTGAGATATCTTTGTTAATTACACCTACTATAAGGCCCTTATATGATAGATATGATTAATGTATCACCTAAAATTGATTATATACGGATTATTCATGTATGATTCCATAAGATTTATAAAATGATAAATGACTCAGTTGAAGGTAGGATTAATTGGTAATTATACCTAGTAAGATACCCATATGAAAGTAGTTGGGGCTTAAACCTAAGTAGGATTCCCATATATGGTTCACCGATGCATGTGGGATAGGAGGAGGTGTGTTTTTGGTTCTTATAAGAGTATCCCAACGTTAGTAAATTTAGGTAACCAAGAAGAGTATCTGGATTCTCAATTTATATGGTATTGATGGGTTATTAGCTCTAAGACCTTTGTTAATTGGTTCTTATCTATGGATATGGATACCATCTATGATTATTCCTAGTGATGACAATTGAAGGTGCTTAGCCTTAGTGAGTAATAACCTGAGGCTTAGCCCTAGTGAGGGATTAGATAAGTCTTTTAAAACTTATTTACGGTTATAGAGGGTGTTTAGAACTAGTTATGGATAGTGTAAGAGTGTATCCCTAGTAACGGATATTGAGTGAGATTTTTTACCTTACTAGTGGATGAGGAAAAATGGGGGGGGGGGGGGTTCACCCGGGTTCTCCATTATAGAGGAACAAGTGAAATATCAAATCAAAAAGAGACTATGTTTTATAATGTTTCACCCTAGTAGGGGCCCTGGGTGAGGGATCACCAATGTATGGAGCCTTGGTTGAGTAATTTCTTTATTGAGGAGGAACCCAATTGAACATCCCAAGAAGGTCGGCCAAATGGGTTTCTCAATTGGGTCTTTTGAGTGGGTTGTTGATGTGGGCCTCCCATATTGGAATCACAAGTGGAGGATCACCATAATGGAGGGTGTCCCTAGTGGAGGGAATCCTTAGTGGATGTTCACCCGAGTAGAGGGTCTCCCTAGTGGTGGGATTCCCTATAGGAGGTTCACCTTAGTGGATGACCTAATTATATGATCACCCATGCTGTTGATTTTATTAATGGTTGGATATCCCATGTGGGTGGCTCCCCCTAGCAGAATATCACCGATGTGGGTTGTTCAACTAGGCCACTCAACGGGGTGCTCATGCATGTGTGTTTTCCAGGTAGAGGCCCTAGAATAGGTGGAGAAAATAAGCGATTGATCCACTATTGTTCATTCACCCACATGATTGTGTGTGTGTGTGTTGAAAAATAAAGGAAAAAGGGTTATTTTATATAAAAATCTATGGGTCTTGGAAAACTATCCTTGGGTGAGTGAGGAAATTCATTCTAGTTATATGGGAGGATAACCTGGGTGAATGGTTTGAGCAAATGGACCTCGGATAATGAGACCTAATCTATTTCCAACATAGAACATCCATAAAGTTTGATATGTATGTCCATTTTGGTTCTAAAACCAGTTGATCAAAAGGCATAAAACAAAACTATTGCCCATTCTATTTTCTATACCCTCAATAAGGACATTTTTTCAATAGTAATCAGAATTCCCTCAAAAATGGAATTTTTAACTTCAACATAATTTTCATCAGCACCATGTGAAATGTATGGTCTACTCATAGAAGGAGGTTCTCAACACCACCTCACAAAATAAGAATTTTTTTGAGGAATCTCCATCCCTCAGTGTTTGGATATTTTGTGGCACATGCCTGAGGTTACTTTTATACACAAACTCAACATGTGTTTATCAAGGTAAGGATCACATCACGAATTTTGTGACAAAGTGTGTGGAATATATTTATCAATTTTAACGATGTGTTTTTTGACACTGGGTTTATATATTAAGTACAATTATCTCCATTTTGAAAGGGTCATAGGGGGTCATGCACTGATTGTATCTAAAATGTCATTAAATTCAATTGAATTTAGATATATGAAAAATTTTATTAACCATCTTGTAGAATCATATTTATTATAGTAAATATTTCTCTTCGAAATAAATTTATGATATTTTTAGTTTTGAACATGTGATTTGAATTTTTATTTTTGTTTAATTACAATAGGGTAATAAATAAATATCTATTTATTCACTAGTCTAGTGAATACATTAAGATAAATATTTATTTAATTATGTCAATTTTAAAATAAATATTTTATTAAAAAGTATTGATGAATATAATATTTTTGGGGAGAATGTAGGTCAAGTTTAATGATCCAATGGAAATGATATATTTTATTTATTATAATTTAAATATATTTTTACGTATTTATGGAATTATATTGTAGACACATTTAATGGGATATAATAATAATAATAACAAGAATAATAAATTTTTTAGAGGAATAAATACAAATAAATAATTTGATAAATGAAATTGTTTAATTATCATTAATTATACCTAATTATATATTTAAAAATATATCATTTTTATGGTTTATAATTATTGAAAAAATAAGGAATCGTCATCTAGAATTCTCTCAATACCTATAAAACAATCATTTATTCATCCCTTCCATAAATCTAGGGAGTGAACAAGATAAAAATATTATGATTAATGGAAAAGGTTATGAATCACTAGATTCTTATACTCTAGAAACTCAAATATCAAGAACATTCATAAAAACTTCTATGGAGAACATGTAGATACATATAGAGGAATCGTCAATTGGATTCTTCGCCATAAAGAAAATGCAACAAGAGTGAAAACAATGTTTGGATCAAGAATCTTATCAAAGATGAGGTGTTTTGGTTAATTTTAATTAATTATAAATTAAATATGTATTATATGACTATGATATTATAGGGATAATTCATATTATTATTTATATGTATCCATTAATTCTAATGAAAAAAATTCGGCTCTCACCCAATTCTTATACTCCACCCTAGAACCTTTACATTATTCATAACAAAAACAAACTAATCCCTTTAAATCCTTAACAAATTCACCTCATATGTTGCAAAAAATTCATTGTTATTTTTCTTACGTTACAAATTATCAATTCATATTTGTGTAAATTTTTAAATAAAAATACATGTTAGAATATAATTTCTGAAACTCATATGACACTATACCATATATACAATCCTTTGGATTTATATATTTTTTATTAATGTCAACTATTAATCAGATTCTCTTTTTAAAGGGTAGGTGGCTATAGTAGTTATCACTTTCTTGAAACAATAATGCATGGAAAATATCTTTTCCATGGATTTGATCCATTTTTTACAACAAGTTGATAAAAAGATGAACTAAATGAAGGTGATCCTTTTCACAATAAGGATTTAATGGTTAATTTCACTCACTTGGGTAAATGAGGGTATTCTAAATGTACCATGTTATTTTTTATAACATGGTAGAACAGGGTATGTAACATGATGAGGTTTTTTACACCACCTTCCATTTTCATAGAAATTGTTTTCAAAAAATCATTGTATTACCCATTACATGGGGTTTTTGGGATGATTTATATTAATTCCCACCTTTTTCTAAAATATAAATTATTAGAACAAAACATAAGTAAAATATTTATGGGAAAATAATTTACTCGCATGCATAAATCAATTATAAATTATTGTTTTGTAAAGTCTCCATGTTTAACCAAGGTTATATTTTACGAACCTAAGTACCAAATTAACTAAACCTTTATTTTATTAAAAATATAGTGACCCACAACTATTATATATGATTATTACAACATTTTTAAGAAAAACATAAAAAAATTTATAATTCAAAAAATAAATAGGTTTAATTTATTGGTAAAATTAGGATCATAAAACATGAATACATATAAAAGATTAACTGTTATTTAAATCATTTTCTATATTCCTCCTATTTTATTTTTCGATCTCCATATTACATTTAATCACCTTGGAATATAAATAAAATAAATATTCATATATAAGAATAATAATGGTAGGTATAATTGAGAAGGATCATGATACGTGTATTAATATAATAAATGGGTGATCATAATCATCATTATCATATCTTAATAATATAATAATCACCATTAGCATAAGGAAATAACTTTGAGACATGGAATGTGGCACATGTATAATAATGAGACAAAAAACATTTTTGGAAACTCATCACCCATATAATGTGTAAAAATATAGTATCATGTAATAATTTTTTTAGAAAATTAACAGTAGATTATTTCAAAAATCATTATTCATGTTCATAGATAATAATTTAATGAGATATAAAACATTACCGGTAACACCTCAAGATTTTGTGAAATATATATTTTTCAAATAAATTTAATATTTTCAATAAGTTTGTGTTATACAAAGAACTAAGTTTATATTGACTTACAAAATACATTGATTTTATCTTTCATTAAATATAAAATGGATTTTATCTCAGATTACATTCAATACCGAGTTTAATTGAAATGTTACATATTATTAAAATATTATTATTTAATATGATATTTATCACCTAGCCATTGGAATGGAGGGTATGAATAAGAAAAACTATATTACGAAACTATATGGTATACACATTTATATAAAATTAATTATTTTGTTCACAATTAATTATAAATGAAAATAAAAAATATTTAAAAATACAAGAAAACTTTTTCTGAAAAATAATTTTTATGTAGAAAAATTAATTTTAACTTAATAAACAAAAAAAATAACTCTTTATGAAATATTTTAACTAAATTTCTATATTATATAATACATCAAATTTTTGACACTCATCTTATGTGTTTTCTAGACAAAATATAAGAATAAATCCAATTTTACACTTAAAATTCATTATAGTCTAAAGAACAGTATTGTCTCCATTTGCACGATTATTTAAAAAATAAAAAAAATCACTTTTATAAATTTTATTTGAAATAATAACTTTATTTTTTAAATGTACAATTAAAAATTATATTGGATGGAATTTTTGAGAATTTTCTGAGAAGATAATTTTTTCGATGAATAATGAAAAATGTTTATTCTTATTTCAAATTCCCATTTCTATTAAAACATTTAAGAAATTTAAAATTGTTTTAATATGGTTTTAAAATTAAAATTTTCATAATTATTAAAATATTAATAAAATTAATGTCATTTTAATCAATTTTATATTGAATTTTTATATTAAAACATGTTTTAGATATGAAACATTTACCTTTGAAAACCTGATTTCTCATCACATATAGGAGTATAATTTAAATAAAATTCAAACAATTATAGGAGTTTAATTTGAAAAAATGGATTATCTAATTATAATCGGGATAATTTAGATTTTCTAAAAAGTTCAAATTAAAATTTTAACAGAATTAGTTGTAAAAAATTGTAAAAATTTCAAAACAAATTAATTTTTTTAAAGAATAAAAGGAATATTTATTCTATTTTTTAAACAATTATCATTTTTATTTTATATAAAATTTGAAATTAATCTTTGTTTTAATGTGTATGAAATTAAATAAATTTCTACCATCAATAATACACAATGTTTTAAATATTCCTTTAAATTTTTCAAAGTTTATTTTTAAAGAAACATATTTATAAAATATTTTATTTTTATTTAGTTATTTTCAAAATGGAAAGAATATATTTCTCAAAAAATGTTTTAAATTAATTTTAATTCAACCTTAACAAATTTTCATCATTATTTTAAAATAAAATGATAATGAAAATTTTTTATGTCTTCAAAAGTGTATTTTCATGTGGAAAGGATATTTTATTCAAGAAATATTCCAATTTAATTTTCAAAAACATTTTCCATCTATGAATAAAATATTTTATGTTATATAATTTTTACTGTGGATAGGATCTAATGATAGAATTTTTATTCTATCTTTGAATGGTTTTTTGATTATGATGAAAATATGTTTAAGAATCCATTTTATTTCCACAAATTATGTTGTAATGAATGTTTTATTAAACCAAACCCCTTTTCATGGGTTATAATATGATTAATTCTTTATTATATTTTGGAACATATTTGTATGAAATATGTGATGGGTATGACCATTATCTCCCTATAGTGCATCGGGTAAAGATTAATAACTCCTAAGAAACTATGATATTTGGGTACCTGATTTCATGTTAAAAATATTACGCATGAACCTAATGAAATGTTTAAAATATAATATGTAAACTATATAACAAGTTAAAAATGTTATGTGTGGACCTAGATATCATTTATATATGTTTATGCATGGACCTGGTTGCATGTCTATGCATTTATGTGAGGGCCTGATTTCTTATCCTTAAAATAATAAGTGACCATGTTTCTGACTATAAATGTTTACAATGTTATAAGAGTATGTGTATTCCACAAATATATGTATTATTTCAATATTATTATCTAATGTTTCATGTTTTTTGATACCCTAATTATTCATGTCTTATGAACTTTAAAGTTGTATGTCGTGACTCATGTTTTTAATATATGGTATGTAGGGAATGGTTTTCAAATGATATTCTCATGTTCACATACCCTTAGGCTCATGATATGTTTATATCTCTCTGGTTTACCCTTACTGAGCATCTGATATCACCCTTTATTATTTTTCCTTTACCCATCATATAATAAATGGTATAACGTGTGATATGGATTCTCGTTATGAAAAATATTATGGGAGATGTTGTAGAACTATTGTGGAATAATTGATTTTGTTTTCATGTTTCCAAAGTATCTATACCTTTATGATCCTCATGTGTGTGTCTATGTAATTTAATTAATATTCATCTAAAATGATGTAATATCTATTTATGAGAAGTTGGGGTCTTTATAGTTAGTATAAAATTAAATGTTTGGTTAACCTTTAGAAACTAGGATGAAAAAACAATAGTGAGATCCTTATGGTTATTTATAATGATTTGTCTAAGTATGGGACTAAGGATAATTCTATGAATGATTCAATGTATAGTAAAATTTCATGGAATTTTTATAAATTATATATTGAGTGGTTCTTAATCAATTACATCCCTATCACCATACTAAAAGTGGATGTGGATCTAGGGGAGAGGAACATAGGGGTAATAAATTCGATAAGGGTGAATTGTGTTGGACTTGATCGACAATGAGTGCATGATAAAATGACTTGAAGCACACATAGTTTGATACCCTCTAGTGATTTTTTTTGTAAATTCAAAAACTCTTTATAGACCATCATAAAGGGTTTTAATAATGACCATGAATGACTTAGGTTAAGACTAATGTGTTATATATTGAATAGAAGGTGTCATCATTTAGACATCTTGTGAATTATTTTTCATGATTATGTGGTTTTCTACTATTATTATTGTTTCCAAAACTTTGATTTAAATTTTATTCAATTGATGGAACCTGAAGGAACCATGTTAATTCTGAATTCAATCAACAATTCAATGATTATCCTCCTAAGTAACCAAATGTTAGAGGATCTAGAATAAAAAACATTATTGTTATGCTCAGACAACTCTCTCATGATGCGAATCATGATGAAATTATAAATGATAAAATGAGTGAAAAATGTTCTATTGGGTTGTTATGAAGAAACAACTACCCTCTTTTAGTGGGTCCACTAATACACTAGTCCTTGAGAAATGGATTAGTTCCACTGAAAAGATATTTTTTATTCTCCATTTTTAGTGAATGAAAAATTCATTCGGGATATTAATAATTTTAAAGGTCATGAATATTAATTCTGGAAACTAATTTATAATATGGGTCAAGAAGAGTTAATTCACTCAATTTAATGGGATGAGTTTAAGAGGACATTTTTTAGTAATTGCTTCCCTCGTATACTTTGTACGAATATGGAGAAGGAATTTCTCAATCCCAAATAGAATGATTTTGAATCTATTTGTACATATGAAGCTAATATTAAAATAATTTCTTATTACACTTCTAGTTAAATCATTTCTATAGAAAGAAAAAATGATCAAGTCTTTGGTGGATTAAGACCAATTTTTTTGAATTCATTTTTTATAAGGTATTTTAGTGGGTGGGAAAAAGTAATTTAATGAGGACTAAAAGTAGAAATTGATAATGGAGACTCTGACCAATCCCATGGTTTTGATGAGAATATGAAGACCAAGTCTCCTAGAAACTAAAATAAATAAAAAGGTGGGAAAAAAATTAGTCACGTACATGCTAAGAATGTGTGAAGAATAAATCAAATTAATTCCTTAAAGTAATAAGAGGGTTTTACTAGTGTGTGAAGCCTTTTCATCAAGAAAAATAAAGTATATGTGGTGTGAAGAGGCAAGTAAGTGAAATGAATAGAGATATAGAGTTCAGCAGAATACACCACCCACACTCTAGTGTTTCAAATAGAAAGAGTTTGGAAATTATAGGAATAAATACCCTAATACAAGGTATAATTTGGATAATAAGCTATAAAAACTGCTTAAGAAAAAAGAAAAATGGAAATATTATTTAATCACAATAGATAAAGTGAATCATGAAAATTCGGGTACACTTATTCTCCCCTACCTAGCTGGGTATTTCATGTTTAATTTTGTATGAATGAGCCCTGTGAAAATATTATTGTTCATCATTTATTGAAATTTTATGTTATCATCTCCCTCTATATGGATTCTAGAATAATAAAATCACATTTTATTTTCTATTGATACAATGATAAAACCAATATTTCAATGACAATGTATCTATATAGGATAAGGGATTATATAAGTAACAAAGGGTGAACTAACATTTGGAATGGTATATGTATCATTGAAAGATTAGCTTAATAGTTATGGTTAACATAATGGTTTTATGAGTTTAAGGTTGATCATAAATTTAATGTTATTGAAACCCCTTTTGAGGTTTTATATTATCAAATTTAATCAAGATTATAGTTATTTTAAGAGAACTTTATTGTAATACAACTCTTTGGTTTTATATTTATTTTAGTTAATATTTTGTTTTAGGATCAATTCCTTTACACTTTCGGGACATATGATTAAAGTTATTGGTAACCTTTATATTTATTCTTATATTTGATGTTGTAGTAATTATGGTTTATAGTTGATCACCTTATACATTCAGTGCACTTGATTGCTATCATAGAACATTTTTCATTATAATAAAAAATGAAAAACATTTCCTAGGTATATAGGTCCCTTTTAAATTTGTGATCATATCGGTACCATAATTTATTTCATGGTGCTTCCATCAAACCTGTCTTGGGTTTATGATGTGTTCAACGTATCTCTATTAAGAAAGTACATACCCTATTGATCAAATGTATTCAACTCAGAGGTCATACCACTAGATCAAGATCTTTATTTTAAGGAGCAACCCAAGGAGATTTTATATCATACATAGAATGTTCTATGAAACAAGACCACTTATGTGGTCAATGTTTTAAGGTGAAACCACTATATTGAGGAAGTTACATGGGAACCTAAGGATGTAATGATGTATAAGTATTCTCATTTTTTAGTCTCAATGTGACAAATGTTTAGGTAAAATCATTCAAATTGGAGTAAAATGTAGCATGCTAATGTTTTATTAAATTTATTTTTTCAAATAAATTTAATATTCTTTTAAATATTTATCATTACACACAGCACTGAGTTTATTTTGTGTTACATGAAACACAGAGTTTATTAATCATTCCAAAATACACAGAGTTTAGATTGAATTACATAAAACACAATGTTTAGACAAAATATTACATACTATTAAAATATCAATATTTAATAGGAGAGTTATCGCCTAACCATTTAAATGATGGGTATAAAAAATATTAACTATATTATGAAATTATATGTTTTATATAAGAACATAGATCTTTCATAAGGTATGGATCCATTAATTTATTTTAAATTTTATATTTAAATGATTAATTACAATATAAGGTGAATTATTGTTTATTTCATAGTGGTATTAGGGGTGTTTGGGGATTGTTCAAAGTCTGGAACCCAACCATTGAGCTGAAAAGGCCAGTCACATAGTTAGAAGAAATTATGTGGAGTAGTCACATGGTTAGATAAAACTGTGCAAGGTTGGATAGTGGGAAGCTATTGGATGAATGATTTTATAAAACATTCAATTTGGGGTACACTCCCTTGAAATAATGTCTACAATTTTGATAGAGAATTTTATTAGGGTTTTTAAATGGTTAGTCAAACCGTGTGTACAAACTGTGTGTGGTGCCCCTTTTAACAGCAAAGGGTGCATATCTGGTGCATGGTTTGGCCAATCATGAATCCAAATAAGGTGACCTATGTATTTTGGTGTATTTACCAATTTTACCTTAATTAAATATAATTTTAACTCAAATTTATTCATTATTCACATTAGAAAGTCGAGGAAATTTTGGGAGATCCATTGAATATTTAAAGTAGGATTTCTCGTCAATTATCCATTCGAGCATAGAATCAAGAACCATTTGTGTCATTGAATATATATCTTTATTATATGTATTAATTTTGTTTTAGGTACTCATTTTTTTTGGTATCATATTTTTTATTTAGGTGCAAGATAATATTCCCTATTTAAAGTTTCTTTTTTTGTTCTTCGATTTTCTCCCGATATGAGATGAATCAGGAACTAATACTAAAAGATATATTCACTAAAAACAAATGGAAGGTGGACTCATTCATTTCTTTCAAAGTATATGGGTTTATATATATGATTTTTTGTCGTGTAAAAAATTATTAGAGATGTTCCCTTGAAATGGAATTTTACCCTTGAGATAAATTGATAGGTATGACCTATATAATTGAATAAACTAATTTATAATTTTATAGATATAAAGAACCTTTAATTTTAACCACCCCTTTTGTTGTGTTTTTAAATTAAAATGGCTTCCATGGATGTCATAAGTTTTGAATACCTTTTAGGTGCTCCTTTTACCCATTTTCATTTGATGTTTAATAATGAAATGTCAAATGATGAATTGAATCGTAAATGGAATTGTAAATGGAATTGTAACTGGAATTGTAACTGGAATTGTGAATTGATATATAAGTTGAATTTTAATATCAACTAAAATTTGAATTTAAAAATTAATGGGAATGGAATCCATTTCCCAATAAACATTCCATTTATTTGATGATTAGTCATGAGATTATTATTATACTGAATTTCCCATGTCAATTAAATTAATGGTTAATCCATTTGATCTTATCCATTCATTTAGCCACCATCTATGGTGAGATTGAATTTAATTGATCATTTTGATGAAATTAACTTGTTTAAATCGAATTTAATGAATGATTATATATATATTCATTGGGTGACACCTGGGTTATCATAGGAATTCCATCGATGGACTCATTTGTCTTAGAACTTTATTATTCTTGAGTGCTACTTGGACTCCTTATATGGATTGATGAGGAAGGACTCATAGGGACTAACTATTATATGTCGAGTGATACTTGGAATCCTTATGGATTTACAAGGATAGAATTAGAGGGATGTTGATCATATCTTCAATCGGTAACACTTGGGCTCCCTCAGTGGACTAACAAGGACGAACATGAGTGGAAATGTTGTCATTCCACAACTAGAGTGATTTTAGGATCTTAATGAGAAATGGAGAGGATGGGCTTGTAAGGTGCTTGGTTAATTTTATATTTAGAGCGATACCTTGATTAAAAATAAAAAATGACAAGGATGGGATTAGGTTTTAAATTTATTAATGAATGAAATGAAATAAATGGAGTATCTTCCATGACAAAGCATAAGATAGGATTTAGTCAATGTCTTAAACCTTATAGATGGATCGTTCAGGCATCTTTGTTCACATATTATACAAGGTTTTCTGGGATACAAGCTAGGTGTCGAGTATTATTAATTGAATGAAATTTATTAATTAAATGACCATGATTATGAATTGAGATGGCACCGACTATTTAATCATACATTTCTGGATAGGATGGAGAAGTTAGTAGAGGATGGGTGTCTATGGGATCCTAGTCGATTATGGTTATTTAATTTCAGTTCTTGTTTTACATGTTCTATTTATGCCTTCGAATTATTGTTGTACTATATATTCACTAACTTGATGGAACTAGACCTTGTGTGGTAGCCTACTAAGATTATATCTCACACAATGTTCTTTCCACTGATGGTACCTGAATTAGACATATGATTTACAGTATATATTAGGGAAATAACCCCACTATAGTTTCATGATTCAAACTTAGAATAAGGGAATCATGGAGCCAAGGTTAGATAATATAAATTCCTAGGGTCCCATGAACAATCACTTTAGATTAAGACTTCTGATTAACATCTTGGTTTTTTAAAGGGATGGAGAGTGTGTTGAGTACACCAGTGCTTCTGAGATAATATAAATTCCTAGGGTCCCATGAACTATCAATTTAGATATCGGCTCCTAATTTACATCTTGGTTTTTTAAAGTGATGGAGAGTGTGTTGGGTACACCAATGCTTCTGAACATAGTGTACCACCCTCAGACTAATCGATAGTCAGAGTTTCTGATACATGTTCTTGTGTACATGTTACGAGCATGGGTCCTGTATTTTGGGGTCTCTTTTGGGAGGCACATAACCTTGTTTTAATTAGACTATAACAATATCTTTCAGGATACTATTTAGATAGAACCCTATGAGTATTTATATGATAGGTCATTCCAATCAACCTTATGTTGGTTAGAGGAAGGACATGAAGTTATGTTTGGACCTCCTCTCATTCAGGAGACTACAGAGCAGGTTCAGTTGATTTAGAATTGGATGGATACTACAAAGTCTCAACATAAATATTACACTGATAATTGCATATTAGATTTTGAGTTTGAGGTCAGGGATTGGGTCATTTAACATGTTTCACTAAGGATGGAACACAAGAGGATCAGGAGAAAGGGTAATCTTTCACCGTGATATTTCGGGTCGTTTAAGATTTTTGAGAGAGCATGGATGGTATCCTATCAGTTTTAGTTACCTTAGATGTACTAATTAGTTAATAAATAATTATATGTCTCTCATCATTCCCCTTATTATTTATACCCATATCATGTTTCTCATCCTGGTGATGTTGAGTTACATGTATATACATCCTTTGTGTAGAATTTGATTATATTGTAGATCATAGTGTGAAGGATCTCTAAGGCTGTCTAGTTCCTCTAGTACTATTAGTAGGAACCATGAATATGTATAGGATAAGACTGGGGAGTGGGAGGTTTATGTATGACCATATTCTATAGAGTTATTCTCATACAATCATGACCACATGTGAGAAATAAATTCAAAGATGATTTTCTTTATGGGGGAGTTTGTAAGAACCCAATTCTATCTTATGGCACTAATAACTTAATTTTCATTTTATTTTATTTTAAATACATAATTATGACCTAATTTAAAATCCCATTGAGTTCATAGAGGTATAGTTGGTGTTTGGGGGGTTTTCAGAGCCTGTTGCCCAACTTTTGAGGTGAAAAAGGTCTGTCACATGGTTTGTAGAAACTATGTGGGGCAGGCCCCACAGTTAGATAAATTTGTATGAGGATGAAAATTGGAATGATATATGATTCATTTTTTGATATGTATTGAATTATGGGGTACACTCACATTCATGAACTTCTAGAATTTTGACATAGAATTTTTTCATGGTTTGCGCAGGATTAGTCAAACTGTGCGGGTTTCACCTTCGTACAACAAAGTGTGCGTGGTTTGTACAATCATTTGGAAAAACCATAAGACCCAATGATTTTGGGGAATTTATCAATTTTACCTTAATTAAATATTATTTCAACCCTAATTTATTCATTATTCACATTGGACAACCATGGGAATTTTGAGAGCTCCTTTAAAGCTCTAGAGTAGGATTTTCCACTTACTCTCTATTTGAGCTCGGAATCCAGAACTTTTTGTCTCCTTAGATCCTTATCAGTAAGATATCCATTCCTTTTGTGTCATTACTCATTTGGTTTGGTATTATATATTCTATTTTTTTCCATGATAATATTCCATGTATATAGGTTCTTCGTCAGTTTTTCAATTTTCACCCGATCTGAGATGAATCAGAAGATGGTACTGGATGAGTTATCCACAACGAACCTATGGTACATTGTCTTGAGATTTTACTTCAAATTAAATTTTTTTCTATATATAATATTATGATGTGGGAACAATTGTCATAGATACTACCTTTAAATGGAATTTACCATTGAGTTGAATTGATAGGTCTGACCAACATAATTAAAGGAACTTGTAGATAAACGTATAGAGGTTAAGAACCTTGACGTAGAGCCACCCCTTTGGGTGTGTTTTTTAATTATATGGACCACCATGGGTGGAATATGGTTCAACTTCATTTAGGTGTGCCTTTTAACCATTTTTATGGGATTTTAAATATTGAAATGTGAAATGATGAATTGAATTATCAATGGAACTGTAACTTGAATTATGAATTAATATCTAAGATGAATTGTAATATCAATAACAAAGTTAATTAAAAAAAGGAAACGGAATAGAATCATTTTCCCAAGACACTCTACAAGTATTGGTTTATTTAGAATGAAATTCATCTCACAATTAATTTCCATTTTGATTTAAATTAAATACTGAGCCTTCTAAGCTTAACCATTCCATGATCCTCCTTCTGGGAAAAGATTGATTGAATTTTTCATGGTGATGACCTTGAAATTTTTAAATAAAATTTAATGAATATTTATATTTATATATATATGCATTTGGCGACAGGTGGGTTCTTATTCAATCACCATGGACAAACTCATTTAGCTTTGAACATTCTTATGCATGAGTGATACTAACCTCAATTTAAATTTTTTTTATGAAATCAATTCTAAGGGAAAGTGATAAACCCAAAAATATTACATGTAATTCCAAATTCAAACATAATAAGAAATTAACAAAATATTCCAGAAAAAACATTAAAACTTTTGAATTAATCATCCTATGTAAGATCCAAGAGATAGATGTTACCTTTGTACCTAGAGAATATTTGATAAGATCCTTGAAGTGGTATAACAAACATTAATAGGTATAAATGTATTATTATGAATTTATTTTCCCCTCAATGATTCCACGAGCCAAAATCTGGTCTTTCTTGTCGATATAATCATCTTTCTCTTCATTAAGATCAATTTGAATTGATCTCTTGTACATTCTATATGCTTCCACCTTTGAAATGTTAATATAAAAATTTCCATCTGATATCTTTTCCTCAGAGTGTAGGAGAAGATTTAGGTTTTCATTATCCTTCCTTGCCTCCTTCTAGGCACCATCAGTTCACACCAGATCAACCAACTGGTTAGGATCCTTAAGCATGTCACCTTTTTACTCCACAGCCTTGTCACAACCTCCAACTCATAGGGGTGACTATTATATATCGTGTGATACTTGGACTATTTATGGATTTCAAAGGATTGACTTAGAGTTCAGTTGATAATATACTACATGGGTGACACTGAAGCTCCCTTAGAGGACCTCCAAGAATATACTCGAGCGGCAGTGTTTTCATACCACACGTAGATCGATACAAAGATTCCAATGAGGAATGTCTATGATGGGATTATAAGGTTATCAGTTCATGTTACACCTAGAGTGACATAAAGTTTCCAAATATGAAATTCCAAGGATGGGATTTGGTTCTAAATTTAAAAATAACTAAAATGATATAAATGACGTGTCTTCCAACCCAAATCTCAAGCTTGGATTCAGTTAGTTTCTTACACCTTATTGATGGATAGTTTAGGAATATTTGATCATATTTTATATAGGGGACACTGCGCTACGAGACACGACATTAGTCTTATTAATTAAATGAAATTGATTGATTGCATGAAATTGATTATGAATTGAGATAAGATTGATTTTTTATTCATAAATTTCTAGATATCCTAAAGTAGGTAGTAGAATATTAGTGACCAAGGGATCTTGATCCTTTATTGTTGTTTAATTTTAGTGCTTCCTTTAATTATTATATTACTTCATGTACAAAGTTTTTGTTATATATATTCACTCAGTGGATGGAACTAGACCTTGGGTGGTTGTATAATGGGATTATATCTTACACCCTGTTAGGGTCGCCAATGGTACCCGAACATTCTATATGATTGCACGTATGAATAAGGGAAATCGCACTGCTATAAGTTCTTGATTCTTGCTTATGAGAAGGGGAGTATCAGACTGGGATAAGTCTTGGGATTATAGCTTTGATACTTTTGTCCTTTTTTACTTTTTTTGAAATATATTGTACACCAAACATGTATATATGTTTTGGATTTTTTCATTAGACATATGACATGTTTCATCATATTCTATATATGACATTCCTTATGCTATGACTTTTATATTCCTTTATTGTTCATTTGATATCTATATAATTGATTCACAACATCATATACTCATCTGATATTTTATTTATGCTATATTAAAATCTTGTGATGAGGGCATAATCTCCTCACTAACACACTTATTCCCTCACTACTAATCGGTAGCGACTAATGTTTGGGGGGATGCGCTTGAGGCCTTGTGAGAAACCCGGATTGGGGAACCATTAGTGGAATCTAGGTCTGGGATGTTATAATTTTCACATTTATATAAAAATAAATATTTTGTGATGAAATAATTAGGAATGAAAATAAAAACTATTTTAACATAACGGGAATCTTTTTCTGAAAAACATTTTTTATGCAAAAAAATTAATTTAAACTCAATAAATTAAAAAATAACTTTTTGATAATGATTTTAATTATATATATATATATATTATATTTTATAAAATTATTAAAACTCATATTATGTTTTTATAGAAAATAGATTATAATGAATCAAATTTGATGCGTAAAAAGTATATTTTCCTAAAAAACAGTTTTGTCGCCATTTGCACACTTATTTTAAAATTAATTTTTTAAAAATTTATAAAATTTATTTGAAATAGTATTCGTCATTTTTTAAATATATATCTCAAAATTATCTTAGACTTAATTTTTTGTAATTTTCTAAACAGTTAAATTATTTGATGAATAGTGAAAACACTAGTTTTTATTAAGAATTTTCATTTATATTGAAGCATTTAAAAACGTCCAAATTATTTTAAGATGGTTTTAAAAGAAATTTATTTCATTTATTTATGTATTTATTCAATTTAGTTTATTTCAATCAATTAAATCTTAAAATAAGATAGTATAAACTTCTCTACTTATGAAAATTTTCTATTTAAAAATGCAATTTCTCGTCGCATCTACGATTATAATTTAAATTAAAATTTTCCACTTATGTTATTTGACTTTGAAAAAATGGATTCCATATTTATAATAATAATAATATATTTTATTAAATAATTTCAATGTAATTTTTTTACCCCAATTAATAGTAAAAAGATAAAAAATTATTTATCTGGGTTAAGGTAAAAATTGATTTACCAGGGTCCAAATTAAAATGATATTGGTGAAAAATAACACAAAACATTTAAAATACCCATTTTCTCAATATATTTAGACCTTATAACTTTTATTTTATATAATAACACATTTTGGCGTCATCTGTATTTTCAATAATTTTGGTAAACCATTTTCTTTTTAAAAATTACATGTGTGCCACTCACCTCACTTATAAAAGTCCACTTCCTCTCCACTCATATTTACACTTTAAAACCCCTTTATTCCAAACAATACCTACCTAAATACCTTTCTAAATTCCATACTATCATCCAATAATATTTATTTTGTTCATAAATCCATCCTAGGAAGGCTTTTGGTGAAATTCAAAAGATGTTGTCTAAAGAAGAGGTAACGTCCCTAACCAAAAAAAATTTTATTTCCTATTCCACCTCCTTAAATTATTATTAAAACATTATAAAATAATAACATTAGTATAATACATATAATTATTTGTTTTTTGTTAAGTTCATGACCTATATCCATCTATGTTTTCTTCAAATGGGTTACGAAATCATTATTTGTGTGTACGGAGGACTACCACCACACGAACTGATGTTATTCATTTTCCATAACTACCTCTTACGGATGGATATAATGATGGATATAATGTTTACATAAAATATTTATGATATAATTGTACCAATTTAATTATAATAACACTCCTAACTTCTTACCTCTAATCCCGTTGAGAAATAATAATGTCGCTCGTATGTACGGCAAACTACCACCTCATGAATCTATATGATGTGTTTTTTAATTTCCATTATACATTTATGGTAATAAAAACATATTAAATTAATATATATTTTATTTATAACAAAATGATACCTATTTAATAAATATATCACATATACCTTCTTACTTTCCATTCTTTTGGGGATACGATAATGTTGTTTATGTGTACAAAAGACTACCACTTCATGAACTGACATGATTTATTTTTCACTAATACTTTACATGGAAGGTAATGAGGATTATAATGACCCAGTATTAACATGAATAGAAATTAAATAACATTTTATGAATACTTAAAACATTATTCAAATAGACACCCAAAGACTGTATTACTATATTTCCTTTGGAGACATGGGATACATTCATCTAATTTGGTGAAAGATCTTCAAAATTTCCCATAAATATAATACCCTTTTAGTAAACATAACTAAAAACATTCTTTATAACCTAAGGAAAAGAAGACATCAGAAAGGGTTGAGGTTGAATTATTAGTATTGATAATCCAAAGAGATACATAAGCATAATATGATTATAATGGTATGATAAGATGATCACGACAATATAAGATCATACACTACATATCAAAGATCATAAAAATTATTCATGTCATAAATATTGGTAGTTCATAATAAATTAATAATAATGAAATAGTGAGAATAAGCAACGAAATCATAACATTGAACAAAAAAATGGAATTGTGGCAGGAAAATAAGCATATAATATGATTTCCATAGTATCCAAGGCATCTTTTCCAAGACCATCTTAGTAGTATGGGTTCACTCCCTATACCATTTTGGCATTAGTGGTTTACTTACATGGCCATATTAGTATCATGAGTCCAGTCCTCATGCCATATTCATAGTCATGGTTCAATCACATGGTCGTCTTATTAGTCATAGTTTACTCCCAAGACCATATTAGTCTATATCATGAGATATAAATCATTACCCAATGCATTGGAGGGAGATATATATCCCACCAATCTCATAATGAAATCATATATTTAGATTCCAAAAAATGTAAACAATCATATCTTAACCCGTGATATTAAATAGGTTTCATAAACATGTAATCATATCATAACCTGTGGAAAAAAGAATGAAAATTTCATAATCATTTCATCAAAATCATAACCCATTAAAGAAAGATTTATTTTATAAACATATAACGCATGAAATATAAATTGGTTTTAAAAAGATTATTATATCAAGCATAAACCATTCAGTGAAACAATATGAATTGAACCTTTAGATCATTTCTAAGGAAGGCATGAGTAACATAAACGGATGTCATCATAGATGGAAAATAATTTTGAAATATCTATCAAAAACATTTAACGAGTTAAATATCCTTTATTTTTTGAAATATTATTTTTAAAAATATAAAACCTTTTGAAAACCATTTTCTTGGGAATAATACTTATAAAGAAAGATTGAAAATTTTTGACAACCATTTTACCTAAAAACATATAAAAGAAACTTGAAATTATTTAGAAAACAGTTTTCTATCATGACCCATCCCAGAGGGGCCCAGACCATGACTACCCCAAGACCACCTCCAATAGGCCAGCGGCTAGTGACTAGCACCGAGTAAGCATATCCCACAAATGGGAGGCATTTTTCCTAAGTACATGTACCCATGAACACATCTCCAATCCCCAAATGCAGAAATGTAAAAATTTTATATAAACAAGCATGCATACCACTAAGATACCAATAACAAAGTATTATGGTAGAAAACTAGAAAGTAAAAAGGGCCAGAATACAATCCAACAAAAAAGTATTTTGAAAACATGAATGAACATGTTATTGGAACTCATCCACAGAAAACCCTACATTAAGATTAGGTGTGGTACATCTGTCTGATGCTGTAGAAGAACACCTTGTCTATTTGATCACTCAAAGAACTTCCTAGTCTTGTTCCACCTAAAACTCTATCAAAGCATCAATAATTTTCAAAAGACACAACATGTGCAGGAAAATTCTATGTAGAGGTGAGTAAAACAAAACTTAGTAGGACACCCTGAAACCACAAATGAAATATACTATATAAGAAATTACAAAGGAATACAATGAAGGAAGACCTCAAAGCAATACCTGTAAAGGACACCATAAAGGAACACCATGAAGGAACACCACTAAGGAACAACATGAAGGAACACCAAGAAAGAACACCATGAAGGAACACCATGAAGAAACACCATGAAGGAACACCACAAAGAAACCCCATGAAGGAACACCACGAAGGAAGACCTTGAAGGAACCTCATGGTGGAACTACACTAAAGAAATACATGAATTATACCACATTGAAATACATGAAGTATAAAACACAAAAATACATACAGTATACCCCACATAAATATATGAAGTATACCACATAGAAATACACGAAGTATACCACACAAAAAACATAATGTATAGAACACAGAAATACACAAAGCATACCACATAGAAATACATGAATTTTAAGATAGAGAAATAGTAAAGTCATCTCTACACAGGTATATTTATGTAACACATACACCAAGTATATCTATATATACTCATAACCTTCCACAAAGTAAAGAGTTAAGTCAAAACCAATCACCGACATAGGATTCTTCTCGACGTGATCTTGTTCCAAGAGAACTCGCTCCAAATTCGATGCTATCACTAGAGACTATCACGAAGAGGTCCCACTAATTTGGGGCCTAACCTAAGAAAAATACACTATTCAAAGATCATAATATAAACATAGGATATCCTTCCAATATAATACAAAAACCTAATATTTATTAGCCCAAAACTTAGGGGATCCTTCTTTGACAATAACAAACAACCCTACTAATGTGGCTCATAACGTAGAAAGTCCTTTTCAAAGAATACCAACAAAACTATTGATACAACCCACTTGATGGAGGACAAATTCCAAATGCTCTAAGGTAAAATCAATTCCAACAAAACACCATCAGGGGTGATAAAGTATCTCTACAGTTCCAATGAAGGATACCATAACTTTATTTGGGGACTCGACCTCTAGAGAGGACTATTATTTAGTGACGTGAATGTAATATCGTACTAAACCCACGAGGGAAGAATCAAGGGAAACAATCCACCTATACTGGTTGAAGCTAAAAATTCCACAGAGTTATCTCAAAAGGACTCCCTCATCGCAAGTATCAAAATGCTCTACACTTCTTGTCAAATGTACTTTCTGTTTGAATGTTACAACCATTTTAGTAAAAATAGGCTGACTCGGGTCTATTCTAGGTCTGACATGAACTGAACCAACTAGGGCTAATGGGCTGCTGGGCCAGGGAACCGCTGGACCGATGGACCGAGTGTAACAACCCAAAAACTCATTAATGAAAATTCCTCTTGGTCTATTTAAATGTCATATTATGGTTATGTAAAACATATGCACTTATTTGGTTATATGTTTTGGATTTTAAAATACCATAAATAATTGTGACCATTGTTCATATATCCATTGAACAATTATCACATTATTAGTATAATTATAGGGCTTTAACCAATCCAATTTACTCCGAAAAGGAATTGATGACCTCATCCAGTAGACTTTCCCCATACAAAGCCCATTTTTAGGAGCTCGGAAAGAAGCTAGCATCATTGAGATTCGCTCTTGACCAAGCCCAAGCAAAGCATGAATACGTTAAGCTTGAGAAGAACCACCTACAAGAGAAGTGGATGTTGATAGATATTACCACTCGAGCATTATTATCTGAGCCACCCCAAGATTCTGTCACCATTACATACCTTACCCTAAGGTCTTTTGTAGGTGAATTAAGTTGTTATGTTACAAAACCCTAGTACTACGATTATGTAAATTATTCTTGTATAGAGAATATACATTATTTTTATTATTGTTACTTTGTAAATAGTTTTTAAAGCATAAAAAGTATTTTTAGTTAATTTTCAACTAACGAATCTATTTTGATAAATTAATGGATTTTTGAATTAAATAATAATTTAATAAAATATTATTATTATTAAATTAGTTTTATTAAGTATAAATGAACATATAATTTTTATGAATGAAATTGTAATTTTTTATTAATGTTTGAAAGCTGTCTTTGTCAATACCCATGGATTTTTTATAAATATCGGTTTTTATTTTAAAAGTAAAAAATTCGCATTTTTAGAAAATTATTTAGATAAAATGCATACTCTTTTTGGAATAAAGATGTTGTAATTATCCAATGGTGAATTTTAAATAATTTTCTGAGACAGTCGAATTTTTGGGTAAAAATTAAATACCATTTTAATATATAATGTGTTTTATGACATCATAATGACCCAATGGTGATGTAATAAAATAATATAAACATTATGTTTGGCCAATATATGTTTTACCATTAAAATAATCTGATTTTTGTTTTGTTTGATTTTTTTACAAATCTTTAGTGGACCGTTCAAGGCTTATAAAACATTTTGTCTTTTAAAATTGTTTTCCTCGACAGTGTGAATCACCTCCATATAAGAAACCCTATTATTTTAAGAAGTTCAGCCATTGGCTTTATAAAATATTTTTTTCCACTCCCCTTTGGAAAAAACCATGGGCCGGTTTGTGTTTTTGATTAGTTTAATGTGTGGTGTCCAAAACCTAAATAATAAAGAATTCCCTCTCATTTCTTATATAAACCCACCCAACCTCCCACTTCCTCTTAATTCAAAGTCTTTTTTATAACAACCCATGATTTCATGGTATGTTATCTCTTCAATGTAATTCAATAACTTTCACTATACGCAACACTGAGTTTGAGTGCACCACGACTTACCAAACTAGCTATTCAAAAAGTCTTTATGAATAGTATTAACTGAATTTTGAATTTTAAATACTCTATAAAATTTTAGAATCCATATTATGTATTTATTAAACATAATATAAGAAAAAATTCATATTTTTCAAATAATAGAAGTATTTTTTAAAAACTGAAATTTTACCACATTTTAATGGTGAACCCTTTTTAAATCCAATATTTGACACTTTTATATATTCAATTTGACAAAATAAAATTCTTCATTAGAATTGGTACATTAAAATTTACTTTGGATGAAATTTTGGTATTTCTTTGATAATGTTTATTTTTTAATGAATAGTGAGAAATATTGTATTTTAATTCAAAACTACCTTTTAATAAAATATATTTATATGGTTAGATTATCTTTTTAATTGTTTTTAAAGTGTAACTAGATTATTTTTTACCATTTCATCCAATTTTGGTCCTTAGAAGTAATTTCACTTTGAAATTGAACACAAACAACTGTCATCCTTTTGTGGTTATTATTTCTTAAAGACACACTTTTTTATTTTGACAATAATAATTACTTTTAAATTAATTAATTCAACATATATGTTTTGAATTTGGTAAAATAGAAATCATTTTTTAATTTTTAATATCAAATATATCTTAGGCCGTATTTTGTGTATTTTCTGAAAAACATCATTTTTCTATAAATAGTGAAAACACTGAGTAGTAGTTAAAAATTGACTTCTTCATTTAAATGAAATTTTACCACTTCTATGAATTTATTTTCTAAAATTCGACATAAATGGTTTTTATTAGTAAGTAAAACATGGTTCAATAATATTAAAATAATTTTTCTTGAATAGTAACTTTTGACATTTATTTACCGCGATTAAAGATAAATAGGGTAATTCGAGGTAAAAAGAATATTATAATAACACCAAATTACCTAAAAACATGTCCTAACCTTATTCTATGAGTTATGGACAACCATGGGAATATTTGGTTCGATTTTGGGACCCCATGGATCCACTTAAGAGTGATATTGACACTTTATTTTAATTAACTTAAAGTAAAGACAAAAATGACATTAACAGATATCTTTTAGTAAATTATTTTTAACATCGGGTTATATAAGATATCCTTTATGTAATAAATATTCATTTGAAAGAAAAATATATTTCCTAAATCATGGTATTTTTTTTATAATTTTCAGATATAAAATAAATAAAATTATTTATGACACAATAATGATGTAGTGTTTACCTCATTAATAAACGATTTAAATAAATAAGATTATACAGATTAAAACAACATCAAAGACCTGTCAAATTAATATTGGATGATTCTATTTTGACCAAGAGTCATATTATCTTCAACTTTAATTCGTTTTGGATCTTTAGAAACTGAAAATCATTATATAATAAAATAATTTTTTCACACATTCCTAAAGAGCCCCACCTCCCCCTAATAAAACGACCTCACTTATAACCCATTACTCACACCTCTCATGCCCCTTTTATTGTCCAAACCCTACCCAAATAAGCTCTAATGATCCCTATACTCCTATTATAAGACATATTTTAGGAAAAAGGCACTTCAAGAAGTCCTTTTGGTTCAAACTAAAGGGAGTTACTTGAATTAAAGGTAACAGTTTCTCTTAAATTATTTTCTTTTATTTTACTTCTCCAACCCCTAAACTATTTTTATATCTTTATTTTATAACAACCCCAGTAACATCAATATACTAGGATCTATTATGAAAATTATTCAAACTAAACTTACACACACCTATATCTATTGGGTAAATAACATACTGTTTTTGTGGATGGAAAACTAACGCCTTGTGAAATGATGATTGTTCAATTATCTCCTATCGCCTCTCATGGTGTCCCTTAAAATGGAACTGTATTTATATATGATATATTCAATGTTTATTTTTTCTGTATGATTCTGTATTTTTCATTTATTTCATACCTTTATGGTTTCCATAATGGGTAAATGTGAAAATTTCATTTGAGGAAGTGCAGACTATCACCCCCTCAAAGTGATATTACTCGTTAATGCCATACGTGGAACCTATAAAATTTGGAGTTACTGAAATTATATATTATATTATAATAGAATTATAATATACCTATGTATCATTAATTATTAATTCTATTAAAAAACTAAATAGAAATGAAAGTAGCATTCATGTGTACGTACTGCTTACCGTCTCCATGAACAGTGCATTTCATTTCTTATCCTCGAATGTTATGTATTGTTATATATGCATATATATTGGATATATAGGATATATATGATATTTAAATAATGAATATCATTCTTCAGATAGTGTACTTTTTACCACATAGACAACATGTAATTATTAGAATTTTACTTTTGACTCAAGTACAAAATATCAACAAAACGAACGTTATTAACATAAATGAGAATGCAATGGTTATAACGTAAAAATAAGTGATATAAAAGAAATAATAAATTTTAAAAAGTATTTGAGGCAAGTATAAATTTAGTTTAGTTTGTTATTCATGATTTTAAAGAATGAACGTGTCATGTCGGACACGAGGTAAGAGGTTTCTTATCTCACTCTAAATTTCGTGAGATTTCCATTGTCCGCCACTTATTTATTGCATGTGGTGTATCATGTACTTCCATTTGATATAAATTATCATGATTTATTTTATATTCATGGTATTATGTGAATTATTTGGTGGGTATTATCTTTTTTTCATACAAATCGATTGATTACAACGTGGTAAGGGAATTTTATCTCACATCTTATTCCCATGAGATTCATATTGTATTGCCACTATTTACTTTTGTGTGGTGTATGTACTGGTCATGATTGTATTACTTGTGTATTATAAATTAATATAGGTGTATTTAAAACTTCATTGTATTATCCATCTTTTATGGGGTGTATGTTTTGTGGGTTACTAAATCGGTAATAAATTTTCAAATTTCAATTTCCTCTCATTTGGCTTTACAAATACTTCATTGATTATTTTACTCCAAGATTTTGTGTGGAATCACTATTAATTATTTATATTGTAATTTACACTTCCCTTTGTGTCTATTTACTTTTCATACATATAATCACTCCATTGATAAATTCACATGCCATTGATATGAACTTTTAAGGGTAATATTGACTCAATTTCCATTCATTGAGTTAAACATCCAATTCATTGGTATTGTTTTTACAATAATATGTGTGAATGTAATCTTATTGATTTACACATAATATCCAATTATATTTAGTGTATTTATATTTTTTATACATAATTATTTCATTGATTTATCCTTAATATAAGGAAAGAGTCTTTATAAGGGATTTCATCACAATTTAAATCCCATTGAGACCTCTTTGTCGTTATGCACCAATTCACTTTTATATGGTTTATATACAATCATTTGGAATATTATATCATGAATCCCTTTATTCTCATGATATTATAAAGTTTTGATTAATTTTATTCCTCAATTACTTGTATTCAAGCGTCTCTCATTTGGTTAGGAACTCTTTAACTAAAATATCGTTTTAAATGTTTTAAAGATTTATTCTTATAACTCTTTCTCATTAATGTCCATGTTTTAAAAATGGTTTTAAGTATTTATTTATATGTACATGAGTGTTTTGAAATTAAAATTATTTTCAACTGTTTCTAAGTGGTAGGGACACATTGATTCAAAATCTCTTTTAAAATACTTCTTTGATAAATAGTGTGACTTTAAAATGTTTTACGAAAAAAGGGGATATTTCTCTTAAATAGTTTTACTGACTTTTTTCATGTATTTAAATATCCTTCAATGTATTTTATTATTTATTGAGGTTGAATTATTATAATAAAATCTTCCATATTGTATTTAATGAGTTATGTTTGACTTTGGATGCGATATTCTTATGTCATTTATGGTTTGTGGTTAATGTATTGACATTTCATGTGATAGTTTTAATAAAAATGTTTTGATTGTGTCTCACCCATTTAATTTGAGGAAATGCATTGGACTTATTAAGTGATGGGTGGAGCCCACTATATCTCCTTGATGCGTCGGTAGGTCTCATGAGACAAACTAGTGTTTTGGGAATAGGCTTTGACAAAATCTTTACTTTTAGTCTTGCCACAAGGCCTTGACTATGTGGTTATGAAGTTTGGAATTATGCATTCAATCATTATGAAATTATATATTAATATTATATGTGATTATTCAACTAGTATAATATCCATATTAATTAGTAAATGGAATTATTTGATTTATCTTTGTCATATTATGCTAAAGTTTAATTTGAAAAGGCTTTTGTTTAAGTTTTATACATTACCTTAAATGTTTATGATTATTTATGAAAGTTTCTACTATATTGTTATCCTTATTGTGCATCTGTGATCACCCCTTTCTATGTTTTAATTTTCCAAGGATGTGAAGAAGTAAAGTATGATTAACCCACAGGGATATGCCAAGGATATCAGTGTGTTCAAGGGGAACACAATGTCATTTTTATTTATTTCATAATGTAATGTAAAACTTATGTATGTATCTAATATTTCCAAGGCTACTAAACAAATCGGTCTTTAGGGACATGATTCCTTGTATCATTACAAAGTTATGTAATAATGTAATGACTCTAGGAAACTGGGTTAGGGGTGTTACAGTTAGTATCAGAGGAAGTTAAGTACAAAAATTGTAATCAAGATTTAGAAAAACTCTTATTATAAAACACTACCCTAAGATAGTCTTTGAGGATTAATATAGAAAAGCATAAAAAATTTGGTAATGTAAATATTATGTGGGTTTTCCAAGAAATACATCCCTATCTAGATATGATCAGGTAGAGGCGCCTCTCGCATAGATGTACCTAGGAGTGAAAAATGTTGGAAGGGAGTTTCGGGCTTGACCCGGGGTATCCTGGTACATTACAATGGGCCTTGATTCACTCTTTTTTATGAGACTCCTGGGGGATATTCTTAGGATAATTCATGTTTTATTTAAAAAATATTAAATTATTTTTATATATGATGAGAATAAATGACCTTGGTTAATAAAAATGTGTTTTTATTGAAAATAAGGTGTCATGATATTCTCTAAATGATTTTATGACTATTGTTACTCACAAAATGATTTCCGGTTTTAGTCAATGGATGGATTCCAAAGAAATCATAGTACCATTGAACATGATGTACAAGGTCAGAACAGTGGTGGAAATGAGAAACGAAGTGGAATGCTGCCATGTGTAAAAGATATCAAATTCATTCCGAATATGTTTTCCAAAAATATGATCAACAACATATATATTAAGAAACTCCCAGACACAACAAATAATAGAAAGGTGGTGAATGATAAGAGCTCCAATACTGGAGACCATGGAGAAAATAATACTCATTTTCCATCATGTATAAAATGTGCGAGGAGACACCCAAGAAAGTGAATCAATGGAACAAAGAAATGATTTATGTGTGGGAAAGAAGGACATAAAGTAAATAATTTTCGAGAAAAAATGAAGAGTACTATGGAATAAAATAAAACTGAACCCAAGAGTACATTTACAGTCATTATCCAAAAATATAGGAAACCATGGAATTACCTGAGTCTATGCCCTATTATATAGGATAACATCTTGTTTAAGGAAGAACTTATGTGGAAATAAAGAGATGGGGAAATGTTTAAAAGAATTAGTGTAATTTGTTGATGGGATTACATTAGAATACATTTATCTTGTATGTGTAACACAACAGTTTGTTATGTGAAAATACTATTCAAGGAAGAATTATGTTTTCTTTTGTGGATATAGTTATAAATAACCATTTGGGTTTATATGATCCTTGAATTTGAGGAAATTACAAGTTATTAATTTTTAGGATGAAAATGGGAGGTATGAGGTAACATTTGTGGTTCAATTATGTTATGGTTCTATTGATGAATTTATCTCATTTTGAGAATGTTATAAAATATTTTTTTTTTGAAAAAAAAGACAATACACAAACTGTGTGGCCACTCGTCGCATCGAAAAAAGCTATGGGAATCGAACTGACAACCAAAGTGCGACAGAGATTTATCACCTACCACTAGACTATGTAATGTCCCTAGTTAGTGTGACTAATTATTTTTAGTTAAATGATTTTATTGATCAATAGTTAGTTGACTTGGAATCTTATGTATTATCAAATAGATATCCTTAGTGTAGGAAAATGATTTGGTGATTAAGTGATAAATGTTATTTTGGAAAACTTTGCTATGTTGGGAACAGAATATGCCTAAGGAAAATTTGATACTCTGGGATTTCATTTGAGGAATAATGCTGTATTTTTATCTATTTTTTATTGTGGATTTATATAGATTTAGGTTATTTATGGAAATTATTAACCTATCATAGAGAATATGTGATTTGGTTAATTACTTTTAAGTATGTGACTTTAAGAGTAGTCAATGTTATTTGGAGACACAATTCAATGTGGAAGACTATGTAAGAATGTTCTTGTGAGTTTTGGGCTTCAAATTCAGTTTGGATTATATTGAAAGATTTTATGGACAATTTTTTATTGAATGGTATTTATTGAACTTTGGGTATTGTTTGTTAAATTTTAGTAATTAAGATTGGTATTTCTTTCTCTAAAGGATTATCCTTTTTGGGGAGCATCTGATCTTGTACTAACCATTTTGGTTTTGGTTATTCTCTAAATAAAAGATAAATGTATAGTTTATCCTTTGTAGATTATTTGATTTTATATAAGTTGATTCTAGTGCTTTAGGAGTGAAAAAATCATCATGAATACTCATCGTTTGGAGTGAAAGATGATTTTGTGGTAGGAATTAGTTGAAGGATGAAACTCTACTTGTCAATTATATTTTTTCCCTTATTCTATGAATAAATTAATTATTAAACTTTTGGTAAGGGATCTTAAAACCAAAAATGTTTCATCCTAATGATTTATGTTTTGTTGAACTGATGATATTTTAAATCATCATAGATTGAAGACTTTAGGCACTCAAGTTTACACTTGTTTGTGATTGATAACCTCAATCACTCCGTGTAAATATTTATGTTTTCCCTCCAAATATGTGTCTCTAATTTCCACCAATGTTCTCCTAATTGAGATCATAATTTTGTGGTGACTTTTTCATTTCCCTTTCCCTCTTATTAATACTATATTTTAATAATGCAATTTCTGATGTGGGTTTTCCACAAAGGTATTTTTCTATTTTTAACCTTTTATTTTCGAAGAAAATTTTCAAATTGAGATGATGCAAATTTTTTTAGAAGGGGATAATTTAACACCCTAATATTTCATGGTATGTTATCTCTTCAATGTAATACAATAACTTGTGCTATACAGAATACTAAGTTTGAGTGCACCACGAATTACCAAATTAGCTATTCAAAAAGTGGTTATTAATATTATTAACTGAATTTTGAATTTTATATACTCCATATAATTTTAGAATACATATTATGTATTTCTTAGACATAATATAAGAATAAATTCTTTTTTTTCAAATAATTGAAGTGTTTTTCAAAAAATGCAATTTTATAGAATTTTAATGAAGAACCCTTTGTAAATCCAATATTTGACAATTTTATATATTCAATATGACAATATAAAATTCTAATTTAGAATTTAGAAATTAAAATTTACTTTGGATGAAATTTTTGTATTTCTCTTATAATGTTCATTTTTTAATGAATAGTGAGAAATATTGTATTTTAATTGAAAACCACCTTGTAATATAATTTATTTATATGGTTATATTATCTTTTTAATTGTTTTTAAGTTTAATTAGATTATATTTTACCATTTAATTCAATTTTGGTTATTATAAGTAATTTAATTTTGAAATTGAACATAAACATGTGTCAATCTTTTGATAGTTATTATTTCTTAAAAACACGATTTTTTGTTATGACAACATGAATTAATTTTAAATTAATTAATTCAACTTATATGTTTTGAATTTGTTAAAATAGACACAATTTTTTATATTTGTAGTATTAAATATATATGAGGCTGAATCTTTCATATTTTTATGAAAAACATCAATTTTTGATGAATAGTGAAAACACTAAGTAGTAGTTAAAAACAAACTTCTTCATTTAAATGAAATTTTAAATCTTCTTTGAATTTAATTTCAAAAATAAAACATAAATTGATGTTATTAGTAAGTAAAATATGGCTCAATAATATGAAAATAAGTTTTGGTGATTAGTAACTTTTGACTTTTATTTATAGCGATTAAAGGTAAATAAGGTAATTAAAGGTAAAAAGAATATTATAATTTTAAACAATTACCTTAACACTTGTCATAAACTTATTTTATGAGTCATGTCCGACCATGGAAATCATTGGGTCGATTTTGGGACCCCATGGAGCCACTTGAGAGTGATAATGACACTTTATTTTAATTAACTTAAAGTAAAGACAAAAATGACATTAACAAATATCTTTTAGTAAATAAATATTTACATGGGGTTATATAAGTTATCTTTTAAACTATAAATATTCATTTGAAAGCTAAAAATATTTAATACATCATGGTATTTTTTTTATAATTTTTATACATCAAATAAGAAAAATTATATATGACACAATAATGATGTAGTGCTTACCTCATTAATAAACGATTTAAATAAATAAGATCATAAAGATTACAATAACATCAAAAACCTATAAAATTATCATTTTATGATTTTATTTATACCATGGGTCATCTTATATTCTATATTAATTATTTTTGGACCTTTTGAAACAGAAAAATAATTATATAATAAAATAATATTTTCACACATTCCTAAAGAGCCCCTCCTCCCCCTTTTAAAATGACCTCACTTATAACCCATTCCTCACACCTATCAAGCCTCTTATATCTTCAAAAACTAGAAAAAATAATATATAATGATCCCTCTCCTCATCCTGGAATCCTGAACTTAGGAAGAAGGCACTTAAAGAAGTCCTTTTGTTTCAAACCAAAGAGAGTTATCTGAATTAAAGGTAACAATTTCACTTAAATTCTTTTTTTATTTTACTTCTCCAACCACTAAACTATTTTTATTCCTTAATTTTATACAACAACAGTATCATAAATATTCTAGTATGTTTTATGATATGTATTTAAACTAAAATTACACACACCTCTATCTAATGGATAAAGAACATACTGTTTCTGTGGATGGAAAACTAACATCTCACGAAACGATGATTGTTCAATTATCTCCTACAGCCTCTCTTGGTAACCATTAATATAGAACTATATTTATATATGATATAGTATATGTTAATTTTTTATTTATGCTTATTTATTTTTCATTTATAGAAAACCTTTATGGTTTCCATAATGGGTACGTGCGATAATTTCATTTGAGGAAGTGCAAACTACTGCCCCTCAAAGTGATATGAATCGTTAATGCCATATGTGGAACATATATTGGATGGAGTTACTGAAATTATATGTTATATTATAATTTAATTATAATATACATATTTATCCTTAATTATTAATTCTATTAAAATATTAAATAGAAATTAATGTAGCGTTCATGCGTACGTACGACGTATCGTCTCCCTAAACGGTGCATTTCTTTCCTTATCTCCAATTGTTATGTACTGTTATAGATACATATATATAATATATATATAGGATATATATGATATCTAAATCATGAATATAATTTTGGAGATAAAGTAATTTTTAACACATGGACAACATGTAATTATAAGGAGTTTACTTTTGAATCAAGTACCAAATAACAACATAATGACTATTATTAACATAAATGAGAATGTAATAGTTATAACGTACTAATAATTGATATAAAAGAAATAATAAATTTTAAAAAGGTTATTAAGGAAGTAAAAATTATCTTATGTTTGTTATTCAGTTGATTAAATAATGAATGAGTGAAGTCAGACATGAAGTAAGGGGTTTCTTATCCCACTCTTAATTTCGTGAGATTTCCATTGTTCACCACTTATTTATTGAATGTGGTTTATTGTGTGCTGACATTTGATATAAATTATCATGATTATCTTTATATTCATGGTATTCTATGAATTATTTGGTGGTCATTAACTTTTTGTCATGTGATTCGATTGATTACAACGTGGTAAAGGGATTTCATCTCACTTCTTATTCCGGTGAGATTCATATTGTATGTCCACTATTTCCTTTTGTGTGGTGTATGTACTGGCCATGATTTTATTCCTTGTATAATATAATTTTAATATATGGGTATTTACAACTTCATTGTATTATCCTTATTTCATGGGTTGTATGTTTCTTGAGTTACCAAATTGGTAAGGAAATTTCAAATTTCAACTTCCACTCATTGGGCTTTACACATACTCCATTGATTATTTTAATCAATGATTATTTGTGGAATCACTATTAATTATTTATCTATTAATTTCCACTTCTCTTTGTATGTATTTACTTTTGATACACATAATCACTCCATTGATAAATTACCATGCCATTGATATGAACTTGTTAAGGGTAATTGTAACTCAATTTCCATTCATTGAGTTAAACATTCAGGTCATTGATATTGTTTTTACCATAATATGTGTGAATTTACGCTGATTTAATGAAAATTAATATCCAATTATATTGAGTGTATTTATATTTTTTCACACATAATTATTTCATTGACTCATCCTTAACATAAGGATATGGTTTTTATAAGTGATTTCATCTCAATTTACATCCCATTAAGACCTATTTTTCATTATGCAGCAATTGACATTTATATGGTGTATATAGTTTCCTTTGACATGTTATATCCTAAATACCATTATTATCATGATATTATAAAGATTTTATTAATTTTATTCCTCAATTACTTGTATTCAAGCGTCTCTCATTTGGTTAGGAACTTTTTAACTAAAATATATTTTTAAATGTTTTAAAGATTTATTTTTATAAATCTTTCTCATTAATGTCCATGTTTTAAAAATGGTTTTAAGTATTTCTTTATATGGACATGAATGTTTTGAAATTAAAATTCTTTTCAAATGTTTCAAAGTGGTATGATACACTTTGATTCAAAAATCTCTTTTAAATGACTTATTCGATAAATAGTATGACTTTAATTTGTTTTAAGAAAAAGGGGATATTTCTCTTAAATAGTTTTACTAACTATTTTCATCTATGTAAATATCCTTCATTGTATTTTATTCATTATTGAGTTTGATTTATTATAATACAATAATCCATATTGTATTTAATGAGTAATGTTTGAATGTGGATGTGCTATGTTTATGCCATTCATAGTTTGTAGTTAATGTATTGACATTTCGTATGCTAGTTTTAATACAAATGTTTAGAATCACTTTCACCCATTTCATTTGAGGAATACATTGGACTTAGTAAGTGATGGGTGGAGACTAATATAGCTATTTGATGCATTGGTAGGTCTCATGAGAGAAACTAGTGTATTGTCATAATCCCTTGACAAAATACTTTTTTTAGTCTTGACACGAGGCCTTTACTATGTGATTATGAAGTCTAGAATTATGTATTCCATCATAATGAAATTAGATATTGATATTACATGTGATTATTAAACTAGTTGGATATCCATGTGAATAAGTAAATTAAGTTATTTGATTTATCTTTTCCATATTATTATGATGTTTAATTTTAAAAGGATTTTGTTTTAGTCTTATACATTTCCTTATATGTTTATGCTTATTTATGAACATTTCTGCAGTATTGTTATCCTTACCGAGCATTTGAGCTCACCCCTTTCTATGTTAAATTTTTCCCAGGATGTGAAGAAGTAAATTATGATTAACCCACAGGGATAGTCCAAGGATATGAGTGTGTTCAAGGGGGGCACAATGTCGTTTTATCTATTTCACGATGTAATTTAAAACTTATGTATGTATCTAGTATTTCCAAGGCTAATAAACATATCAGTCTTTCATGACATGATTCCTTGTATCATTCTAATGTTCTGTAATAATTCAACGACTATTGGTAATAGGGGTAGGGGCGTTACATTTGTAGTTCATCAAAACACTTCCCTAATCATTATATAATCCTTCCAAGGCTCCCTAAGCTACTAATAAGCCTCTCTCAAGCCTTTCCCAAGCCTTCGGGATCACACTTCCATGTAATGGATTCATACCTTTATTTTTTTATCCATGTTTCTTAATATTGTTATGACCTTTTATTATCAATTATAAATGTCAGGGTATGATTTTTCACCTCCCCCATACTGCTCTCTTTATGTTTGAATGATGAGAGACTCATTTCTATCTCATTAATTCCTCCCATGTACACATGTTACCATGTCAAAATTCTGTAAGGAATTTCTCTCTCCTCATTTACATTAAATTAATTATTTTATATTAGGCTTCTAAATTCAATTCCATATGTTGGTATATTATATCCCATGATCCCCTTATATTCCATTTAATGTATAAATAATGTGGGACCCCTTTCACTATCATCATGCCGTTTTATGAATTTCTATTTGACGTTGTTATGCTAACGAAATTACACCAATATTTCCATGCCAAAATCATTGTGTAGTGAATACCATACCCACTCCTCTATCAAGGGTATTCACCTTTATGCACTTGTACATGTTGATTTAGGACTTACATTTATGTATTCCATATCTCTTATTTGTGGAATGAATTATGATGTTAATGAATCCATGTTGTATGATCTGGGTGGCTCACTTATGAATGAAATGAAATGATTATGAAGGGTGTTCCCTGAGAGCAGTCCAATGCATTGGGTAAAGTATAGTATCATGATACGTCATGTGAAATGAGTGTTTAATCATGATAATTCAAGTGTAATGAGGGTTTACTCGTTCTTAATGTTTAATGAGGTATTACTCATGCTCCATGTGCAATGATCCTTTCCTCTTGCTAATTGTTTTTTAAGTGTTGTTTCCACATTTCCATGTTATGATTATCATGATTTATCATGACTTTATGTTCATGTTTCTCTTGTGATCCATTGATATGCATGTTGTCTAACATGTATTTTATTCCTCATGTTATTCCATGTTTATTCCCTTACTGGGATTTATTGCTCACCATTTTTTATGCATATCCTTAGGTTATCCTAACAAATGAAAAGTATGGGGGAATGTAGTGGTCATGTAAAGGAAGTTTTCAATAAGATGTTGTGTTCTATGCTTTATGTTGTTATGTAATGTTCATAATCCCCAAAAAACTAGACCTCTATATATTCCTAATTGTATCAAGTTAAATTTCATGTAATAAATCATGTTTAAGTGTGAAATAAAAAAAAAGGTTGTTGTAGTTGGTATCAGAGGATAGGTTTAGTTATTTTTGGGATTATGATTAAAAAACCCTAGTGAATCCTTAGAGACTAGAAAAAGTATAATAAAAAACCTCCCTCTGTTTTGGTGACTATTGATTGAGTTGTTTATCAAGAAAATACATCCCTGTCTGGATATGAGTATGTAGAGTCTCTCGCACAGATGTACCTAGGAGTGAAAACTCTGACAAGGAGTTTCGGGCTTGACCCGGGGTATCATAGTACACAACAACGGGCGTTGCTGCACTCTTGGTTACAACACTCCTAGGGGATATACTTAGGTAAATTCCTAATCTTAGTGTGCACCATTATTAAGAGAATAAAAAATCCCATAAAAATATATGTTCAGAAGTAGATCTTGGATAACATAGATTGAAGCCTATATATTATTATGTTAAGGAAATTAAAGTTATTTATAAGTACTCGATTTTTTTATTTGGTTTCCCATTTATGTGTTTAGCTATTGAAGATACTCATCCCTAAGTATATAATAGATAGAGTATAACAAGAATCAAAAATTCAAAGGTAGGTTCATCGCCCATATTTTTACGCATTCTTTTATATCTGCAAAGTTTAGTAGAACAATCCCAACACCACCAAAAATCATGAAAGTAAAGATGTCAGTGAGTATGAAAAATGGGAAAATCATTTCATACCATGAATATAATTCATCCCCTATCATAATCAGTGAATTGACATTCCGGTGAACTTCATCATACTCCCTCTGCTAAAATTTGATGTAATTCTTGGCATGGATTGGTTTTACCTATATAGAGAAAACATAAATTGCCGTAAGAGGGAAATCACTCTCCATGTGGAGAATTGACCCCCAATTCTATACAAGTGAAAGGAGAAATATAATGTAACACCCCAGGTGAATAAAGAGTATGAAATTTTCACATTTATCCATATTTGTGAATAAAATATTAATATAACTTTAAAGTGGATGCTATGCTCGATGGCGTACCCAACACGCAACAACGAGTTTCTTGGGAATCTTACGTAGCACTCTAATAATAAAATAATATTATCTTAAATGGTAGTTAACACCTAGCTGTTGTGATGGCAGGAATGAATAGAACTAACTAAAAAATGATTATATATGTTTGTCAAATATTTTTACTTTTTACAATAAATGTTACAGGATTAAAAATGCGAATGAATCCAATTTTAAGTGTAAACATTCTAATATTCTTTAAAAGGTCGATTAACCGCCTTTTGATGGCGAACCTCTTTTATATCCACTTTTTGACAATTTTATGTGTTATATTTGACAAAATAAAATTCTTCTTCAGAATCAGGACATCAAAATTTACTTTGTGTAAATTTATGGTATTTTTCCGAAAGAGTTCAATGAATAGTGAAAAATGTTGTATTTTAATTCAAAACCTCTTTTTAATCTAATTTATTTATATGATTAGATTATCTTTTGAATTTGTTTTAAAGTGAAATTAGAATATATTTTTTCCATTTAATCCAATAGTGGTCGTTGGAATTAATTTCACTTTGAAATCGGTCTTAAACTAGTGTCAATCTTTTGATACATTTTGTTTCATAAAAACATGCTATTTGTTTTGACAGCAGGAATTAGTTATTAAATTAATTAATGAAAATTATATGTTTTTAATTTTTTAAAATAGACATCATTTTTGAATTCGGAATAAAAAAATATAGCTTAGGGTGAATTTCTGGTAATTTTCTGAAAAACATCAATTTTTGATGAATAGTGAAACCACTAAGTGGTACTTATAAAAACTGATTTTCCGTTTAAATGAAATTTTTCAATCTTTGTGTTTTGAATTTCAAAAATCCAACATATATGGTTTTCATTAAGAATTAAAATTTAGTTCAATGGGATTAAAATAATTTTTTGGTGAATAGTAACTTATTATGTTTTTAATCGCAATTAGATGTAATTAGTATAGTTTAAGGTAAGAATAATGTTTTAATAAAATGAAATGACCTAGAAACATGTCCTACCGTCATTGGATGTGTCATGGCCGACCAAGAAAATCCATAAGTAAACTTGGGGACCCCATGGAGCCACTTTGGTTGAAAAATGACATAAATATCTTTTTATTTAATGTTAAAGTAAAAATTACACAAACATGAAATTTTTTACTAAACCAATTTTTACATGGGGTTATACAAGTAAGATTTTTGACTATAAATATTCATTGGAAAGACAAAAATATTTCCTACATCATAGAAGTTTTTTTATAATTTTTAGACATTAAATAAATTAAATTATTTATGACATCATGATGATGCAGCGATGACCTCATCATTTAATGATTTAAATAAAATGGAAAGATAATGTAATATCTAAGACCTACACATGTCCAAAACCTATTGTATGGGTATATTTAGAACCCTTATCACCTTATCCTCAAAACACATAAATTTGGGACCATTAAAATCCGAAACGCATTCTAAACTAAAGTAACATTTATTTACTTTCCAAGATTGCCCCTCCTCTCCTCTTATAAAAGGCCCCCACCTCTACCTCCTTACCCACACTTAAAAAGCCTTTGGCTCGGCCAAAACCTGTCCATTTCTCTCTCCACATCCCTCTCTAACTCCTTGAAGCCTCACTTTGGGCATAAGTCTTCCCAATGAAGCCTTTGAGCTCAAACCGAAGGGTGTTACCCGATTTTAAGGTAATGTCTTCACTTGAGTCCTTTTGTTTTATTTTGCTTCTCCAACCCCCTAAACTCTTTTTATTCATTTATTTTGTAAAAACACCAGTATATTCAATATATTAGTATGTTTGTATAATAAGGATTCGAGATACACTTACACACACATTCTTCTAATGGTTAAAGAACATATTGTTTCTGTGATTGGCGATTTTCTGCCTCACGAAACGATGATTATTCCATATTCTTTTAACACCTTCAAAGGTAGCCATTAAGATGTCACTATATTTATATATTATATATAATATGTTTATTTTTTAATTAATCTTATGTATTTTTCTTTTATGGCATATCCTTTATGGTTACCATTATGAGTAAACGCGATATCTTCATTTTAGGAAGTGCGGACTATCGCCCCCTCAAAGTGATTTGATTCGTTAATGCCATGTGTGGGACGTATAAAGGATGTAATTAATGGTATTATATATGATATTATACTGGAATTATAACATACCTTTATATCATTATGATTCCATTCTATAAAATATGAAATAGAAATGAAAGTAGTGTTCATGCATACGTACGACTTACCGTCTCCATGAACGGTGCATTTCATTTCTTACCCCTGAATGATTATGTAATATTATAAATACGTGTATATTCTGGATATATATGATATATATGATACCCAAATCATGAATATCATTCTGGATATAATGAACCTTTGACCACATGAACAACATGTAATTGTAAGAAGTCCACTTTCGACTTAAGAACCAAATGTCGACAAAACAAAAATTATTAACATAAATGGTTACATAATGTTTATAACATGGTAATAAGTGGTATAAAAGTAATGATGAACTTGAAAAAGGTTCTTAAGCAAGTATAAATTAACTCAAGTTTATTATTCAGGACTTTAAAGAACGATCGAGTCAAGTCGGACCCGAGGTAAGGGATCCAACCTCTCTATTTCTTTTTAAGTACTCTCATTTATGTCATTTATTTTAAGCTCATCTTTATTATGTTTGGGGATGTTATTTTATATTCCTCATACTTTAATTTTTATGTTCATATTATGGGAGACCCTATTTGATCTCATAAATCCATTTTTGGAAGTTTTAAGTGGCGCCATTAGGCTGCCGAGTTTTTGTAAGGGATTTTTCATCTCACTTTTATTCCCGTGACATTTATGCTATGTTTTCCACTATTTCCTTTGAGTGGTGTATGTACTTCCCATTATTTTATAGTTTGTGTAGTATAATTTCATTTATGGTTATTTACATCTTCATTGTATGACCCTTCTTCCATGGGGTGTACTTTTCGAAAGTTACCCAACTCGGTAAGGGGACCTTTCACCCTCCTTTTTTTAAAGACTTCTTTTGTTATGTCTTTTAATTCACATACTATTATGTTGGGATATGTTCTTATATATCCTTATTTATTTAAATTTTATGTCCAAGTGATGAGATCCCCTTTATCTCTCTCATCAACCCTTTTGGTAAAATTTTATGTGACGCCATTAGGCTGTCGAATTTTACCAAGGGAACTTCTTAACCCAATTCCAATTTCTTTGGGTTAAACATGTAATTATTGAATATGTCATCCTTTGAATATGTGTGAATAACATTTGATTGTTTTACACTTAATATCCACTTATATTGGGTGTATTTATATTTTTCACACATAATTATGAGATTGATTTATCCTTAATTTAAGGATACCTTCTTTATAATGGATTTCATCTCATTTTACATTTCTTTTGAGACTTCATTGTTGTTATGCACCAATTCACTCTTATATGGTGTGTATAATGTCATTTGACATATTATATCATGAATCCCTTTATTCTCATGATATAATAAAGTTCGGATTAAATGTTATTCCGCTACTATTTTTATTCAAGAGTCTCTCATTTTGTTAAAAACTATTTAACAAAAATATCATTTTAAATGTTTTAACGATTTATTATTCTAAATCATTATCTTTAATGTCCATGTTTTCAAAATGGTTTCAGTATTTATTTATATGGACATTAATGTTTTAAAATTATAATTCCATTAAAATATTCAAAGTGGTATGAGACACTTTGATTCAAAAATCTCTTTTAAATAGTTTTTGGAAATGGATTGATTAATTCAATATCTGGGAATTTCTTATTGTGATTGCAAATTAAATGTTGTTATTGAAATGTTTATATTTTCAATATTTTATTTGTAATGATGGTACTTGGACATTTTATGGGTGTTTATGTGATAAACCATATGTCGAGTGGTGCCGTGAATACCAGGACGGGTGGTTATGTTATAACCTCCAATGCATTGGGTATGGAAGTCGTCTGTATGGCTTTTCCATTAAGTATGTGTGGAAGTCGACCATATGGTTATTTCATTTAAGTATGTTTATGTCCCAAGTTACCTTTATATGTTATGTGTTCTTTATATGGGTTTTATGGTAATATTTTGGTTACAAAATGGTAAGTAATGATCTTTTATCCAGTGAAGAGTTTTTACTACTTCATAAAGGTGAAAAGTATTACTTTAGTAATGTACTCATGGTTTACTTATTTTTTTTAAAAAAACTAACAGTTTTCCTTCTTTGTGTATCCTTTACTGAGTTTTTTATGCTCATCCCAAGTTTTTTTGAAATGTTTATCAGAGGTCAAGGGAAAGGTACATGATATGATGATAGTGTCAAGGAAGTGTCAAGAAAGAATCCATGTTTTATTTTAAATATGTTTCTGTTGATGGGAAAAACATGAATACTATCTCTATGTAACCACTTTGTTTAAGTGTGGAATGTAATGCAAGTTTTGTGATCTAATTCTCTAAAACACTAAACCTGAAAAGATCCTTAATGTGTAATCTTGTATTAAATCAAGATTAAGTAATGTTTAAGTATGGGGCCTTATAGTTGGTATCAGAGGTCGGTTTAGATAACTTTAGAGGTTAGGGTATTCTTTAAGAATAAGTGACATTACCATAATGGTTAGGAATTCAGAAAGAGTCATAGTTTTAGATAAATTGAATGACTAAGTATATCTTTGTGTTTATCTTCCTCATTAGTACATGATGGTTTTGTTGATATACTCACATTGACCTTTTTGGTTTTAGTAAATGGTTGGATCTAGCAGGCACCAAAGTAACAGTGGATGTGAAGGAAACTGTGACAGTTTTTTGAGCAAGCAACTGAATGATATGTGAGATGCAATGAGAACTCTTGTGTTTATCCTCAAGCAACTATCTGGAGTCCTGAATGACCACCTAAACCTTGTTGATTTCTATAAGGCATCATATATGCGAGAAACAAATCCTTACGGAACTACGGGTAATAATCATAAAGGTAAGTATGTTCAAAAACCTGTGTGTCAAAGATGTGGAAAGAAACACCTAGGAAAATGTTTCAAAGGTATAGAAATATGCTATAGATGTGGAAATGAAGGTCATAAAGCAATAACCTGCCATGGAAAAAGGAAGCATCCAGTTGACATGAGGAAAGGGAAAGAAGTTCTTTATGAGGGATCAATTGAATGTTTTAAATGTGGTGTGCATGGTCATTATGAAAACACATGTCCTATGAAGAAGATTCGTGAATGGGATCACCAAGATCGTACAAATATTCATTTACCAATACCTAATGCCATTCTGATTGAGGATGAAGAAACTGACAATGACCAATCAAAGGTATTTATTATTTCATAACTTTTGTTTTCCTATTTTGGAATCTTAGGATATGATTCATGATTTTGTTTGTAGGAAAGAAGTATTTCAGAATAAGTTGGAAAGGAATGGTTAATGGATCATGAAGAATGTTGAATGAGTAAGAAGTCAACATATAAGGGCTTCAAGAGTTATGGTGAAATTCATAAGAGTATTAAGTCTCTTTTGATGATAGGGTTACATTAGAAGACTTTTTATAGTATGTGTAACCCTGATGTTTAATATATGAAAATTGTATTCAAGGAATAGTTATCTGTTCTTTTGTGGACATAGTTATAAAGAACCATTTGGGTTTATATGATCCTTACTTTTGAGGTAATTATGGGTTGCTATATGTTATGATGGAAGTGAAAGGAATGAGATTAAATTGAGGTTAAATTATGTTATGGTTATTTTTGATGATTTTATCTCTTTCTTGGAAATGATTTGAGAATTATATAGTTTTGGAAGGACAACACACAGACCGTGTGACAACTCGTCGCGTCGGAAAAAGCTGTGGGAATCGAACCCACAACCAAAGTGTGACTGGTATTTATCGCCTACCACTGGACTACGTGAAGTCCCTGGTTAGTTTGACTGATTCTTTTTAGTTAGATGATTTTATGAATTAAAAGTAAGTTGATGTTGGGTTATCTATGGAAATTTATTAACCTATCATGGAGGATATGTGATTAGGTTAATTACTTTTCAATACGAGACATTAAGAGCAACTGATGTTGTTTAGAGATAAATGTTACAATTTAACTTGGAAGACTATGTGACTAAATCCTTCAAATATTTGGGTTTCAATCTTAGTTTGGTTTACATTGAAGAATTTTTATGGACAAATTGTTTATCAAATGGTCCTCGTTGAACTTTGGGTTTTGTTTGAAAAATTTTGGTGATTAAGAATAGATTTTCTTTTTATAAAGGGTTATCCTTTTCTAGATTATCTGATCGTGTACTAACCTTTTTGGTTTTGGTTTTGGTTAGAGTCTAAAGGCATGGGAGGTATATAGTTCTCTATTGTGGATTAGGTGATTCTCTAGAAATTGATTACAGTACTCTTAATGCAAACAAGTCTTCCTAAATACTCGTCTTTTAGAGAAAATATGAGTTTGATTAATGAATCTAGTAAAAGTTGAAAGTCAACATGATAAGTGATTATGTTTCCTTATGAACAAATTCATCAATAAAAAGTAACTTAAAACAAAAATGTTGTCTATTAACTTTTCCTACTGGGTAATCGAATACCATTTAACCCATAACAAGTTTGTGATTTTCTTATGGTTAACTTTCTCCTAGACATGTTTACTATCACTCTCCATCAGAGCATGACCCTTTGTTTTTTTCTTCCATGTCCATATTTTCATACTTGGAATATTATTATGGGTTAACTCGGGTGACCTTTATACTTATCTTTCTTTATTTTTTTAAAGTGATTGTTTTACTAACTCTTGTTCCGATGTGGGATTTCCAATGATGTTTCCAAGCCCAATTTTAAAATTGCGAGGATGCAATTCCCAAAAGGGGGGAAGGATGTAACACCCCAGGTGAATAAAGAATATGACATTTTTACATTTATCCATATTTGTGAATAAAATATTAATATAACTTTAAAGAGGACACTATGCTCGATGGCGTACCCAACATGCAACAACGAGTTTCTTGGGAATCTTACGTTGCACTCTAATAATAAAATAATATTATTTTAAATGGTAGTTAACGCCGAGCTGTCATGATGGCGTGAATGAATAGAACTAACTAAAAAATGATTATATATGTTTTTCAAATATTTTTATTTTTTACAATAAATGTTAGAGGATTAAAAATGCGAATGAATCCAATTTTAAGCGTAAACATTCTAATATTCTTTAAAAGGTCGATTAACCGCCTTTTGATGGAGAACCTCTTTTAAATCCACTTTGTGACAATTTTATGTGTTATATTTGACAAAATAAAATTCTTCTTTAGAATCGGGACATCAAAATTTACTTTGTGTAAATTTTTGGTATTTTTTCAAAAAAGTTCAATGAATAGTGAAAAATGTTGTATTTTAATTCAAAACCTCTTTTTAATCTAATTTATTTATATATTTAAATTATATTTTGAATTGGTTTTAAAGTGAAATTAGAATATATTTTTACCATTTAATGCAATATTGGTCGTTGGAATTAATTTCACTTTGAAATCAGTCTTAAACTAGTGTCAATCTTTTGATACATTTTGTTTCATAAAAACACGCTATTTGTTTTGACAGCGGGAATTAATTATTAAATAAATTAATGAAACTTATATGTTTTAAAATTTGTAAAATAGACATCATTTTTGAATTCGGAATAAAAAATATAGCTTAGGGTGAATTTTTAGTAATTTTCTGAAAAACTTCAATTTTTGATGAATAGTGAAACCACTAAGTGGTACTTATAAAAAATGATTTTCCGTTTAAATGAAATTTTTCCATCTTTGTGTTTGGAATTTCAAAAATACGACATACATGGTTGTCATTAAGAATTAAAATGTGGTTCAATGGGATTAAAATAAATTTTCGGTGAATAGTAACTTATTATGTTTTTAATCGCGATTAGAGGTAATTAGTTTAGTTTAAGGTAAGAATAATGTTTTAATAAAACGAAATGACCTAGACACATGTCCTACCCTCATTTTATGTGTCATGGACGACCAATACAATCTATGGGTCAACTTGGGGACCTCATGGAGCCACTTTGGTTGGAAAATGACATAAATAACTTTTTATTTAATGTTAAAGTAAAGATGACACAAACATGAGATGTTTTACTAAAGCAATTTTTACATAGATTTATACAAGTCAGATTTTTGACTATAAATATTCATTGTAAAGACAAAAATATTTCCTAAATCATAGTATTTTGTTATAATTTTTATAAATTAAATTAATTAAATTATTTATGACATCATGATTATGCAGCGATGACCTCATTATTTAACGATTTAAATAAAATGGAAAGATAATGTAAACTATAAGACCTAAACATGTCCAAAACCTATTGGATGGGTGGATTTAGAACCCTTATCACCTTATCCTCTAAACACATCAATTTGGGACCATTAAAATCAGAACCTCATTCTAAAATAAAGTAACATTTATTTACTTTCCAAGAGTGCCCCTCCTCTCCTCTTATAAAAGGGCCTCACCTCTACCTCCTTACCCACACTTCCAAAGCATTTGGCTCGGCCAACCCCTGCCAATTTTGTCTCTCCACATATCTCCCTAACTCCTTGAAGCCTCACTTTGGGCATAAGTCTTCCCAAGGAAGCCTTTGAGCTCAAACCAAAGGGTGTTATCCGATTTTAAGATAATGTCTTCACTTGAGTCCTTTTGTTTTATTAAGCTTCTCCAACCCCCTAAACTCTATTTATTCATTTATTTTGTAACAAATACAGTATCTTAAATATACTAGGATGTTTTTATAATAAGTATTCGAGCTACACTTACACACACCTTCGTCTAATGGTTAAAGAACATAATGTTTCTGTGATTGGTGATTTTCTGCCTCACGAAACGATGATTGTTCCATATTCTTTTAACACCTTCAAAGGTGGCCATTAAGATGTCACTATATTTATATATTATATATAACATGTTTATGTTTTACTTAATCTTCTGTATTTTTCATTTATGGAATATCCTTTATGGTTACCATTATGAGTAAAAACGATATCTTCATTTTAGGAAGTGCGGACTACCGCCCCCTCAAAGTGATTTGATTCGTTAATTCGATATGTGGGACGTATAAAGGATTTAATTAATGATATTATATATGATATTATACTGGAATTATAATATACCTTTATATCATTATGATTCCATTCTATAAAATACAAAATAGAAATGAAAGTAGCGTTCATGCGTACGTACGGCTTACCGTCTCCATGAACAGTGCATTTCATTTCTTACCCCTAAATGATTATGTAATATTATAAATACGTGTATATTATGGATATATATGATATATATGATACCAAAATCATGAATATAATTCTGGATATAATGAACCTTTGACCACATGAACAACATGTAATTGTAAGAAGTCCACTTTCGACTTAAGAAACAAATGTCGACAAAAAAAACATTATTAACATAAATGGTTACATAATGTTTATAACATGGTAATAAGTGATATAAAAGTAATAATGAACTTGAAAAAGGTTCTTAAGCAAGTATAAATTAACTCATTTTTATTATTCAGGACGTTAAAGAACGATCGAGTCAAGTCGGACTCGATATAAGGGATCCAACCTCTGTATTTCTCTTTAAGTACTCTCATTTATGTCATCTCTTTTAACCCCATCTTTATTATGTTTGGGGATGTTATTTTATATTCCTCATAATTTACTTTTTATGTTCATATTATGGGAGACCCTATTTGATCTCATAAATCCATTTTTTGAAGTTTTATGTGGCGCTGTTAGGCTGCTGAGTTTTCGTAAGGGATTTTTCATCTCACTTTTATTCCCGTGACATTTATGCTATGTTTGACACTATTTCCTTTGAGTGGTGTATGTACTGCCCATTATTATACACTTTTTGTAGTATAATTTTATTTATGTTTATTTACATCTTCATTGTATGACCCTTCTTCCATGGTGTTTACTTTTCAAATGTTACCCAACTCGGTAAGGGGACCTTTCACCCTCCTTTTTTTAAGACTTCTTTTGTTATGTATTTTAATTAACATACTATTATGTTGGGATATGTTCTTCTATATCCTTATTTAAGTAAATTTTATGTCCAATTGATGAGATCCCCTTTATCTCTCTCATCAACCCTTTTTGTAAAATTTTATGTGACGCCATTAGGCTGTCGAATTTTACCAAGGGAACTTCTTAACACAATTTCGATTTCTTTGGGTTCAACATATAGTTATTGAATATGTCATCCTTTGAATATGTATGAATAACCTTTGATTGTTTTACACTTAATATCCACTTATATTGGGTATATTTATATTTTTCACACATAATTATGAGATTGATTTATCCTTAATTTAAGGATACCTTCTTTATAATGGATTTCATCTCATTTTACATTTCTTTTGAGACTTAATTGTTGTTATGCACCAATTCACTCTTATATGGTGTGTATACTGTCCTTTGACATATTATATCACGAATCCCTTTATTCTCATGATATAATAAAGTTCGGATTAAATGTTATTCCGCTATTAGTTGTATTCAAGAGTCTCTCATTTTGTTAAAAACTATATAACAAAAATATCGTTTTAAATGTTTTAAAAATTTATTATTCTAAATATTTATCTTTAATGTCCATGTTTTCAAAATGGTTTTCAGTATTTATTTATATAGACATTAATGTTTTAAAATTATAATTCCATTAAAAGCTTCAAAGTGGTATGGGACACTTTGATTCAAAAATCTCTTTTAAATAGTTTTTGGAAATGGATTGATTAATTCAATATCTAGGAATTACTTATTGTGATTGAAAATGAAATGTTGTTATTGAAATGTTTATATTTTCAATATTTTATGTGTAATGATGGTACTTGGACATTTTACGGGTGGTTATGTGATAAACCATATGACGGGTGGTGCCGTGAATACCAGGACGGGTGGTTACGTTATAACCTCCAATGCATTGGGTATGGATGTCGGCCGTATGGCTATACCATTAAGTATGTGTGGAAGTCGACCGTATGGTTATTGAATTTAAGTATGTTTATGTCCCAAGTTACCTTTATATGTTATGTGTTCTTTATATGGGTTTTATGGTAATATTTTGGTTACAAAAGGGTAAGTAATGATCTTTTATTCAGTGAAGATTTTTTACTACTTCATAAACGTGAAAGGTATTACTTTGGTAAACTACTCATGGTTTACTTGTTGTTTTTGAAAAACTAACAGTTTTCCTTCTTTGTGTATCCTTTACTGAGCTTTTTATCCTCATCCCATGTTTTTTTGAAATGTTTTTCACAGGTCAAGGGAAAGGTACATGATATGATGATAGTGTCAAGGAAGTGTCAAGAAAAAATCGATGTTTTATTTTAAATATGTTTCCGTTGATGGGGAAAAATGAATACTATCTTTATGTAACCACTTTGTTTAAGTGTGGAATGTAATGCTCGTCTTATGATCTAATTCTATAAAATCTAAACCTAAAAAGATTGTCAATGTGTAATCTTGTATTAACTCAAGATTAAGTAAGGTTTAAGGCTGGGGCCTTATAGATAATCTTTTTTATCTCCATCATCTCAAGCGTGGATATTATTTCTCTATGATCACACATAACTGGCATAGATGATTGAGTCTAAGGAGGAAACAATACTTGAACACATTTATACTGTGAGGGAATTCTCTGAAGTGTTTCCCAAGTAATTTTCTGGTCTTCCCCGTAGAAGATATTTGGAATTATCAATTGATCTAATACCTAGGGCATTTCCAATATCCATGAATCCTTAAAGAATGACTATTGTAGAGTATGAAGAGATGAAGAAACAACTACAGGAGAATCTGGATGAAGGGTTTATACACCCAAGTGCTTCCCCCTGGGGTGCACCAGTCCTCTTCGTCAAGAAGAAGGATGGTTCAATGCGCCTTTGCATCGATTATCGTCAGATTAACAAAATCATGATAAATAACATGTATCCTCTCCCATGAATTGATGACTTGTTCGATCAGCTTCATGAAGCACAATACTTCTCCAAGGTAGATTTTCCGTTGGGATATTATCAATTATGTTTGAAGAAGTAAGATATCTCCAATCATGCTTTTCGTATAAGATACATGCAATATGAATTCATATTAATTCCTTTAAGACTCACTAATGCTATAGAAAAATTCATGTAATTGATTAATAGAGTCTTTAGAGATTACCTTGATAAATTTGTGGTAGTCTTTATAGATGATATTCTAATATACTCATAAAACAAGGAGGATCACGAGAAGAAACTAAGAACTATACTAGAGACCTTGCTAAAGTAGAAGATCTACGCAAAGTAAAGAAAGAGTGAGTTCTGGTGCAAGGAGGTCTCATTCTTGGGCCATATCATCATAAGCAATGGGATATCTATGGATCCCTCGAAGATGGTTGCAATGGAGGGATAGTTGAGGCCAATGTAGGTAATTGATATCTGTAGCTTCTTGGGTTTAGCTGGACATTATCGACGATTTGTGAGAAATTTATCATGATTGTACAACCCTATTACAATGAAAACTCGGAAGGGAGTAAAGTTTTCTTGGAGTGATGATTGCGAAGAAATCTTCAAGGAGTTGAAAAAGAGGCTTTTAATGGTGCCTGTTCTCACATTACACACAATTGGAGAAATTTTTGTGGTATTCAATGATGCTTTGAAGAAGGGTATGGGTTGTGTATTGATGCAAAATAAAAAATTCATTGCCTATTCTTCAAGGCAATTGAATGTTCATGAGAAAAATTATCCAGAACATGATCTGGAGTTGGTTATGGTGATCTTCTCTTTAAAACATTGGCGGCATTATCTTTTTTGGGAGAAGTGTGAAATATATATGGACCAAAAAACCCTCAAGTATATATTCACACAGAATGAGTTGAAGATGTGTCAACGAATATGGTTAGAGATGATCAAAGACTATTACTGCTCAATCCATTACCACCCTGGGAAAGCGAACAAAGTGTAAGATGGTCTACGAAAAACGGACCCAATGATTATTTAATTTATGAGAATTGAGAAGGATCCAATCTTCTTAGATTTTATGAAGATGGACATGGGAATCATAAATAAGGGAACATCATCAATCCTTTCACAAATGATTGGTCAGTTGTCTATTTTCGAAAGGTTAAAGGATGCTCAAAAGGATGATGTCGGAATTCAGAAGAATGTGGAAGATACCATAAAAGGGAAATCCTTAGAGTTCAATGTTAAAGAATAAAGAGTTGTGTGATTTGGGAAAAGACTATGTGTTTCATCAAGTCTAGATCTGAAGATGGAACTTTTGGATGATGGCCATAGTTTAAATTTATCGATTCACCTAGAAAATACAAAGATGCATCGAGATCTCCAAGAGCATTATTGGTGGGGTAATATGAAGAAGAATAAGGTCTTTGAGTATACATCAAAGTTCCTGGTGTGTTAGAAACTAAAGGCAGAGAGGCATAATTCCAAGGGGAAGATGCATCCATTTCCCATACCAGCACGAAAATGGGAGAAAATCACCATGGACTTTGTCACTAGACTTATGAAGACATCTAGAGGAAAAAATGAAATCTAGGTTGTTGTGGACTGTCTTACCAATTCTACACACATTATTTCAATTCGGGAGTATTTCTCATTGGATCCATTGGCCCAGATATATATCAGGAAAGTGGTAAGACTGCATGGAGTACCACTATCTATTGTATCCGATCGAGATCCAAGATTCAACTCTATTTTTTGGAAGATTCTTCAACATGCTCTGGATAATGAACTGAAATTTTGTACAACCTATCATCCTCAAAATGATGGTCAATCTGAGAAAACTATTTATACACTAGAAGATATTCTAAGATCATTTTCAATGGAATTTAAAGGAGGATAGGATCAAAATATCCCTCTGGTTGAATTACCCTATAATAACAGTTTCCAATCAAGCATCTGAATGGTACTTTATGAAACCATATATGGGAATAGGTTCATAACATCGACATGTTGGAATGAAGTTGGTGAGCGTAAGCTTCTAGGACTATAAATGGTCAAAGAAATGGTGGATAAGGTGAAGACCATTCAGTAGCATATCAAGGAAGCCCAGATTTGACATAAGAGTTATGTATATAATCGTCAATGAGACCTAGAGATTAAAGTTCAAGACCTGGTATTACTACACATATGTGCATAGAAGAAGTTCATGAGGTTTGTAAAGAAAGGAAAGATAAGTCCTAGGTACATCGTCCCCTACGAGATTCTTGATCATGTAGGGGCTCTGACCTATCGACTAGCACTTCCACCTAGCATGTCCAAAGTACATGATATCTTTCATGTATCGCTCTTAAGAAAGTGCATACCATACCATTCACATGTACTCTATTTAACTTTAATACAACTAGAAAATGATCTCTCTTACAAGGAGAAACTAGTGAAGATCTTAGATCATAGAGATAATGTTCTACGAAATAATACAATGCCCCTCATCATGGTGCTGTAGAAAAACCAAAAGTTTGAAGAAGCGACATGGGAATCTGAGTAAGTGATGAAGTGGAGTTACCCACATCTATTTTATTGTGGGAAAAGGAAATTGTTAGGGAGAAATTTCTTAAGGGGGGAATATTATAACGACCCAAAAATTCATTAATGAAAATTCCTCGTGGTCTATTTAAATTTATTCTTATGGTTATGTAAAATGTATTCACTTATTTGGTTCTATGTTTTGTATTTTAAAATAGAATTAATAATTGTGACCATTTTTAATATATCCGTTGAACAGTGATCACATGACTAGTAGAAATATAGGGCTTTAACAAATCCCATTTACTCAGAAAAAAGAAGAGATGGACTCATTCATTAGAATTTCCCCATATGAATCCCATTTGTTAGAGCTTGGAAAGGTGGTGGAATCATTGAGATTCCATCTTGACCAATCCCAATCTAATATTGAATACGTTAAGCTTGAGCAGAACCGCCTATGAGAGAAGTGGAAGTTGATAGTGATTACCACTCGAGCAATGTTATCTGAGGCACCCCAAGAGTCTGTCACCATTGCGATCCTTACCCTAATGTCTTATGTGAGTGTTTTAAGGGGTTATGTAACAAGACCCCAATACTATGATTATGTACATTATTATTTTATAGAGAATAAACATTCTTCTTATTATTTTTACTTTGTAAATTGTTTTTAAAGCACAAATATTATTTTTAGTTAATTTTCAACTAAAGAATCTATTTTGATAAATTAATGGATTTTTTAATTAAAAAATATTTTCATAAAATATTATTATTATTAAATTAATTTTTTTATGTATAAGTGATCATATAATTTATATGAATGCAATTATAATTTTTTATTAATGTTTGAAAGCTGTCTTTGTCAAAACCCATGAATTTTCGATTAATGTCGGTTTTTCTTTTAAAAGTGAAAATTCACATATTTAGAAAATTATTTAGATAAAATGAATACTATTTTTGGAATCAGGATGTCGAAATTATCCAATAGTGAATTTTTCATAATTTTCTGAGATAGTCGAATTTTTGGGTAAAAATTAAATATCGTTTAAATATAATATGTGTTTTATGACATCATAACAACCAAATAGTGATGTAATAAAATAATATAAAAAATATTTTTTCCAATAAATGGTTTACTATTAAAATAAGGTGATTTTGGGTTTGTTTGATTTATTTTACAAATCCTTAGTGGACCTTTTAAGGCTTATAAAACATTTTGTCTTTTTAAATAGTTTTCCTTCAGAGTGTGACTCACCTCCACATAAGAAACCCTATTATTTTAAGATGTTCGGCCATTGGACTTACAAAATATTTTTTTCTACTCCCCTTTGGAAAAAACCATTGGCAAAAACCATCGGCTGGTTTGTGGTTTTGATTAATTTAATGTGTGGTGTCCAAACCAAAATAATAATGAATTCCCTCTCATTTCCTATATAATCCCACCAAGCCTCCAACATCCTTTTCACTAAAAGCCTTTGTATTTCGTTCAACCCATTTAATAATCCCTCTATATTCCTCCCAGGGTGCCCCATTCTCCCAATAATCCACTCTCAAGCCTCTCCCAATCCTTTGAGATCACACTTCCAATTAAGGGATTCCTACGATTCTCGTTTAATCCATGTTTTTTAATATTGTTATACCCTTTTATTTCCAATTATAAATGTTGGGGTATGATTTAAAACCTCCCAATTCAGATATTTTTATGTTTTAATTATGAGATGCCCCTTTCTCTCTCATTAATGTCTCCCACGTACACCCGTTACCATGCTGAAATTTCGTAAGGAATTTCTATCTCCTCATTTATATTCAAGAAATTATTTTATATTATGCATATAAATTCCATTACATATGTTGGTATATTATGTACCATTATCCCCTTACTTTACATTTAATGTTTAAATTATGAGATACCCTTTTCACTCTCATCAACCCATTTTACAAATTTCTATTTGACGTTGTTATGCTACCGAAATTACACCAAAATTTCCATGCCAAAATCATTATGTAGTGAATACCATACCCACTCCTCTATCAAGGGAATTCACCTTTACGTACATGAACTTGTTTATTGAGGAAATAAATTTATTTATTCCACATCTCTTATTCATGGAATGAATTATTATGTTAATGAATCCATGTCGTATGATCTATGTGGCACACTTATGCATGAAATGAATAGATTATGAAGGGTGCACCCTGATAGCACTCCAATGCATTAGGTAAAGTATAGTATAATGATACATCATGTGAAATGAGTGTTGAATCATTCTAATTCAAGTGAAATTAGGGTTTACTCGTGCTTTATGTGCAATGAGTTATTACTCAGGCTCCATGTGTAATGAGCCTTAGAGCATGAAAATTCTATTATAAGTGTTGTTACCACATTTCCCTGTTATGATTGTCATGCTTTATCATAACTTCATGTTCATGTTTATCTTACAATTCATTGATATTCTTATTTTCAAACATATATTTTATTCCTCATGTTTTTTCATGTTTATTTCCTTACTGGGCTTTATAGCTCACCCTTTTTTATGCGTGTCCCCGGGTTATCCTATGCAATGTTAAGTAAGAGGAAATGTAGTGGTCATGTAAGGGAATTTTCCAATAAGATGTTGTGTTCCATGTATTAAGTTGTTATGTAATGTTACTAAGCCCAAAATACACTGGACCTCTCAATTTTCCATGTCTTATTAAGTGAAATTTCAGGTAAAAAATGTTTTTTTAGTGTGAAATAGAAACTAGGGTTGTTATACACACCACACTGGAGCGGCCCTATTTTTGCAGCCTGTCTTGCATGCACGAGCCTAATTATATCACCCACACCTGACTGACCCAACAGCATGCTCCTTGTCAATGCAATTCCACTGTGTTCAATGTGTAAGTACACTAAATCTTCCAGCTCCCCTATAGATAGCACCGTCGCGACACCATACAGACCGCCATCCATGTACACGGACGTCGTTCACCACATCTTCAGTCATTGACCACTGGACCACTCTAGTTGTAGGTTCCAACATAGTCCAACCTGGACCGCATTCTCCCTCCACTGCTTACTGCCCTGCCGGTGGCCCACCATCATCCTCGTGCTCTGCCTGGACTGGCCCTGCTGGGCTGTTTCCTGCCTTTATCGGTAGCCCGCCAAGGCCGACCAGTGTTGCTGCTCCTAGCGCCAATGTGTACCACCACCATAAGCCATTTCCTCAGCCAAATTATGTCGCACCTTCGTTGTCGCATCTTCATGGTGTCATTGTGGTGTCAGATATTCTGTCTCGAGTTGTTGCACCATGAATCAATGGCGGAACAATATTCATCTCATAAAAATCATAAAGAATGCGAATAATATCAAGGAGAAAATGGGATAAGCACAAATATATCCAAATGATAAATCTTAGCCTTTTTGTGTTGTCCTCAATTCATCCTTGATTGAAGAACCGCAAATAACAATGGAATCACACAGATCTATCTCCCATTTAAAATCATGCAAGCATAACTCCCATACCGCAATTGATTGAACCATGGATCAATCTATTCGTGCGTTTCTCCACATTTATTTTCAAATTTAAGAATAGGAAATGAATCACAAAGAAAAAAAATCCTACCTCATTGGGTTCAAACGCCAAGGAAAAATGAAGTTGTACAGTGATCCTTGGAGAGATACTTTAATTTCTCCATGCATTGAGAATCGATCCACTATCCAGTCATCATTCTCGAAGGTAAAATACTCTAATATATCCCTCTCAATTTTTAGGTATTCCTAGGGTTATGCGGCTAACCATGGGATTTTTGCATAAGGATTCTTTTAAAGGAAATCGTAACTATGTCAAAAAAATAATTTACAATTAAATTATTTATTGACAATTATGTTTTTTGGGGGTTTTCCATAGTAGACATGCACTAACTCAAGTTAAGTTATGGAAAGGGAAAAAATCTCATTACAAACTCTACAGTGGTCTCATATTTCAAATCAGAGTCTCTATTCATGAGTTATTAGGATCTGAAAATAAAATAATTTTTATTTAATTATTTTATTTACAGTTATATCAAAAAACTATGTTTCATAGCTGACATGTGTTGAACGACCTTAAGCCTCACATGACATAAATCCATTTCACAGAACAAAACAGTGCCCTCAGATTTCTGATCTGGGAACCCGTTTAAGAGCTATACCACTTATTCAGGAAAACCACACACACATGCAATTAGAATCATATCATTTTTCTATGAACTGTTCTAGGCACACCGAACCGTAGAATAAATTTCCATCATAGCACCTAGTATCTGAATTTTTTTAAATAATTTATAAATATAAATTCATGAAAATCATAGTCATTACATATTCCTTGAAAACATATAAAATAGCTTGAAAGTATTTTGAAAACCATTTTTATTGGAAATATTTTGAAAATTTTAATTTCAAAAATATTAGGAAAATTTTTTTCTAAATAAAATAACATTTTAATATTTTAATAGAAGCTTAAAGGGAATTTTTCATGACATCACATAAACCCAAATATGATGAACATTCATTTTACACTGTAAATGGTTTAGAAAAGTGCCTCGACCTGAAAATGACAAGAAGATTCCTTATCAATAACCCTTTTTTTTTAAATGTAAAACATGGGTACTTTTTTTTAAATATCATAAGAGAATAATATAATGTTTTTGGGAACCTTTTAGAATACATGGTTTTGATAAAACACAGATTTTTTGACTGAAGAGAGAGGTAAAGTTGGACTTTATTAAAAATGGTTTCCTAAAAATATTATGTATCAAAGAGTGTAAAATGGTACCAATAAACGAATATATCATGAATAAGCAGAGGATAATAAAATTCATGATTTTTATTAATATATAGATCATAATATTTAATCAAATAAATCATGATCATAAGTAATGTAAAAAAACAATGATATTATTTCAATAAACCCTTATAACTTGGTAACTTTGAACCATACTCTCCATGTAATAAAATGAAATTACGTGAAGTTTAAATTATAATGAAATGAATTATATTCATGATATAAAATTTAAAATGAATTATATACACCTCATATAAAAATATAGGTTCAAAACATGGAAAGTGTCTCCAATAAGGAAAATTGAGACAAAAATTACATTTCTGATTTATTATCTTTTGAAACTTTAAACCCATGATTGAAAGATCATAAAATGGTTATTTAAATACAAATATATTTCAGTATAAGAGAAATAAAATACATTAATGGATAGTATATACCCCATATAGAAACAGTGATCACTGAATATGACATACACTACTGCAAATATGGAATTTATCAGTGCTAGAAAAGAGAATTAATAGTGCTTGGAAATCACTGTTAATCGAGGTGAAGATAGGGGTCCTTTTTAACAGCACTCAGAAAAGCACTGACAAAGGCCCCTTTTATCAGTGCTAAAAAATAGATGATAAAAGGTGTCTTTTATTTGTGCTAAAAAGGCACTGATGAAAAGGTCATATATCAGCGCTTTTTTAGCACTGATAAAAGACCCGTTTTATCAGCACTTTTTTAAGAACTGATAAAATTCAAAAAAAAATTAAAGAATATATTACTATATGGAGCTTTTAACAGCACTTGACCCTCCTTTTTATCAGCACTTAGTGGAGCCCCCTCCCTTTCACCCTGTACGCTGCACTTGCCCATGCAACCACCTCCCACTTCCTTGTGTTCCCCTGTTTCCACCAGAACTCGAATCCAAGACCTCCCCCTTGTGCACTTTCACCTTTACCACTAAGCCATTTACATTTTTCTCTATTTAAAGATATATTTTTTTATTTATATATATATAGTTATATTTATTTGTATATTAATATCAATTCATAATAATATATATAGTTATATTAATACATATATATTTATTCATATATTAATATATATATATATATTTGTATATTAATATATATATTTATTTGTATATTAATATATATTTATATATATATATTGTTATAATTTTTTATTTTCATATTTATTTGTATATTAATATGTATTTATAAAAGAAGTTTTAAATACATTTATAAAATATGTTTTTAATGTGGGTTTATAAACAAATAAATATATACATACATACATATATATATATACAACACAAACACACACAGGCACACACACACACACATATACGAATAAATACATATATATGTGTATCGGAAAATCCATAGATTGTTAAAACGAGCATAAATTCTAATCTAGAAGTTTGTTTCAACTCCATAACCAATAAAATTAAATAAAATGATACAATATTTGATATGATATGTGGTAGAGGCCCTTAAGACATCCTGATCAAATGTTATAGCTGTTTGAATGTAAAGAAATTAGGGCATCCTGACAAAAAACTCAGTTTTGGAGGACTTCTAGGCCTTTTTTTGTCTCGAAAAATGTGACAGAAGGTTCACTTCAATCACATACGCATAGATGTCATCGTAGGATTTGATTTGATATTCTATAGAGCTCAAATAGACACATGGATCAATATATGGCCGTTTGACGTTTGAGTTACATTTTCAACATATTTTAGATCTTTTATTATTATTATTTTTATTTTTAGTGTCTTTAAATTGTTATTAAATGATTATGAGTCTATGATAATTAGAAAATTATTAATTAATAATATTTTTTAAAATATGTTAAAGCCATTTTCATTAAATTTCTTATATATTAAATGTAAAAGACTATTTATACGTATCTAAATCATATTAAAAATGTATATATTATATTTATATCAATATAAATATACTTATATATCAATATATTATTTTTCATGAAAAAGTATTTTTTTTATATAACATTTATCAGCACTAGGAAAAAGTGCTGATAAATCCCCCTTTATCAGTGCTACTAAAAAAGATCTGGTTAAGGGGTCCGCTTTCAAAGTGCTAAAAAAGAGATGATAATGGGATTTCCTTTATCAGCACTAAAAAAAGTGCTGATAAATGGAGTGTCTTTATCAGTGATAAAAAAAGTGCTCAAAATGGGTCACTTTTAACAGCGTTTTGTAGCGCTGTTAAAAGTTCCCTTTATCAGCACTTCTTTTAGAACTGATGAGGGAACCCACCATTATTAGTGCTTTTTTTAGCGCTGTAAAAGGGTGGCACTAAGGAAACCTAGTTTTGTGAAAGTGACATATCTCACAGAAATAAAAAGTGAGATAAAATTCTCTTAACCTATGTCTTGACTCTCATCGTACACATACAAACCTCCTATATAATAAATATAAATTTATTTTAAATAAATTGCAAAACCATATTTTTATATCTAATACCATATACGGTTTGATATTTTCTCTATATTAACCGCTAGTTAACAATTATATGTTAAGATTTCACTCTGGGTAATAACCTCTTTGTTTTTCGAATGCATCTTCATTTGTTATATCTTTGGTACTTATACTTATATAATGATTTCCATAATGTAAACCATGATATAAATATCAATTATATTCTTTATAATTTTATTATAATAATCTATATAATATAGAAGTATGAAATAGAATACACCATTCACGGAGACGGTAAGTCGTACGTACACATGAATTCTATTTCTGTTTACCTGTCATGTTGAAAGAATGAAAGTAAAAAAAAATATGTAGATATAAGTAAATATGTATTTAATTATTAAAGTTACTTTATTATATAATATATATTATATATATTCACTAAGTCCATCCTTAACACATTCCATGTAGTGTATGAACGAATCACGTCACTTTGAGCGAGTGGTAGTCCAAACTTCCTCAAACGAAATTATAGTATTAAAAAAATGTAAATTATAAAGATATATTTGGTAAAATAATTAAATAATCTTAAAGACATAATAAATATTATAAATAACATAAAAAACATAGTTTGAATCATAATTTCCAGCATGATAGGTGGTAAATAAAAAAACTGAACAATCATCGTTTAGTAAGGCAGTAGTCTGCCATAAACATAAACAGTATGTTCGTTACCTATTAAATGGAAGTGTGTGTAAGTGTAGGTATAATACTTAAAATAAAACATAATATTATATTTTTGGTAATTTTATTGTAATAATATCATTGAATAATCATATTTTAGGTAGTTTATAAAAAAATTAAATAATGGAGTTTGAGGGAGGATGTTACCTCTTAATCGATTAACTCCTTTTTGGTTTGGACAAAAGGGATTCTGTTTAATACTTTATGTAAATAAAAGGCTTAAAGGAGGAATATAGAGATATTATGGATCTATTTTGGAAGATTTGGGTTGAGCTAATGTAGCTTTAGAGGTGTGAGGAAGTGGGAGGAGAGGAGGCCTTTTATAATGGAGGAGGAATGACACGTGTACTATTTTAAAAGAAAGGAACCCTGCCAACATTTCATTTCATGTGGATAAATAATGGAACAAATTAAATACAAGGGATTATAGAGTACAAATATGACCATCCAATGGATTTTGGACAATTATATAGGCCGTTTTGGGCATTAAGGTTATGGTTTAGTCCCTTATTAAGTTTAATTTAACCTTAATCGATGTAGTTAATATTAATTAATTCTCCAATAATTTTGGTAAAAAACTATGTTGACCTTATTAGAAATTATAAACTATGATTATTCTAAATAATAAATCCAATTTTCAAAATTATAAACATATTAATGGTATAAATAAATTTAAATTTAATCCCACAGTCAAGTCGACAATGTGGGTTTTAGAGTAAAAATGTCCCAAAGCATTCTGTGTTTTTATATTCAATTTCTTAGTAAAATTGATTACAATGACATCAATTGGATTAATTGATTACAATATTATATAATTAAACTTTGAAACCAATTTTAAATATTATTTATCCTTATAAATAAATTAGAACAAAAAGAAGTTTTGGATTAAAATCTAGTATTTTTAATCATTCATTAAAAAATGAAACCCTATAGAAAAAATACCAAAAAATCAACCTAACCTAAATTTTATTATTCTATTTAAAATATGAATTTTATTCTGCCATATAATATTTATAAAAGTTACAAAATTTATATTTAAAATATGTTTTCCATTAAAATGAAGTAAAATTTTCTTAATAAAAAATATTGGGTTTTATTAGACAAGTTGGTTTTATTCTTAACTTATGCTTATAAAATAAATTGTATGAATAAAAATAATTCTTGGATATAAAAAACTATATTAAATTAAAATTATATAATAATTTTAATTAGTTTAATTTATTTTTATTAAAACAACTTTGTGAGCATAATAATAGTTTTCTATAAAAATACTCCCTTTATATTCAATTAGTTATTTTATTAATTAATAAATAATTTAAAACTAATTAATTCATATTATATTTTTTTAAAACCATATATTTACATAATATAGTTAATAATATTCATAAAATCTAATTTAACAGCTCGGTTTTATATTATAATATACAATCATTTGGTAACACTCAGTCATACATGTTATGCAAGAGATCGAGGAAAGTCAATCTTGCATGAAATGAAAGCTTGCTTTAGTGTTCCATATAGGGAATGATAACCTTTATATTGCTTGTACTGCATGATTAACTTGTCATTGTGTATAACTCAAGAAAAACGTAATTCTTTAATATATATATATATATAATAATTATTTTTAGAGTTGTGTGAAATGAAAAAAAATCAAAAACAATAAATTAGCATGAAAAAAATATTTCGTAAAATCTTTGGGTGTTACATTCAACCCCCCCCCCCCCCCTAAAATGTATTTTACTCTCAAAATTCATCTGGGTTATCAAAGGTTTTATACTTGAAAGTTTCATTTATAGAAACCCACATTGTAGAAATAAATATTAAAAATTCACTTAAAAAGGAAAATTTAGAATCATAACGGTTACTAAAAGTAACATAAACTACTACAAAAATGGGCAATATCAGCGCTAAAATCGGGCTTTAACAGCGCTAAAAAAGCGTTGTTAAATTTAACCATTAACAGCACTAAAAAATCGTTGTTAAAGGTCTCCTTTAACAGTGCTAAAAAAGCACTGTTAAATCCATGACTTTAACAGCGCTTTTTTAGCGTTGTTAAATCCCTACCCTGCTGCAAATAAAAAATCTGCATCAGTACAGCCAGCCGAACAGACCTGCAGAAAAACCATTATATCAACCACAAACATGTCATCAACCGATCACAACCCAACCATTAAATACTTACATTGCCCCAAACACCCATAACACAACCCAACCGCAACCAAACCTTCATCTCAATGTACTCAACCGATCTAAACACTTAAGATGGATTTTACCCAAGACAATCTAGTTCAAAATGTCGATCATGTCATCAACCGACCACTTAATTTCTATGGTGCTCCCCACTATACTCTTTAGCTTAAAAACACCACCATCTGATGTTTAACACCTCCATCATCGGGAAAGAACCACTAAAACCCCACATGATATAAGGCTATTGCATGATGTTCAAACATAGTGAGAGGAGAAGAGAAGGTGAATGTCCCGTAGACGAACAAAATCAACAATGAACATCCACCACCCATTCACTATATACATCAAAATCATATCTTTATGAATGTCCATGTGAATTTCAATCTTACTTCCATCGATGATGATGCATGTTGGTCAACTTGTTTTGGAAATTGTTTATCTTCATCCATGCCTTGTACTTGCACCCATGAATTTGAAGCTAAGTATGTGTACATGATAGTTGAGGTGGGATTGACTCTTACACATCACATATGCCTCATGAATCGTTGTCCTAAAGTGTCAAAAAAATCTGAAGGCGTTTGGTCGGTTTTCCTGTATGTCAGTTGTTGATTTCACTTAAAAATAAGTCCATTTTGAACAAAACAGAGGCACTTTGAGTGGTGTCGGCTACACCGGGCCTCAGATTGAGTTGGGGTTGACTCGTACACATCAAATATGACCCATGGATAGTTTTCCTTAAGTTTCAATAGAATCCCAATGCGTTTGGTCAGTTTCCTGTATGTCATTTGTTGATTTCTCACTTAAAAATAAGTCCATTTTGAACAAAATAGAGGCACTTTGAGTGGTGTCGGCCACACCGGGCCTCAGATTGAGGCGGGTTTGACTCATGAATGTCACATTTGACTCATGGATCATTGTCCTTAAGTTTCAATAGAAACCGAATGTGGTTGGTCGGTTTGGCATATGTGTGTAAAATATTGTCCATTTTAAACAAAATATATACATTTGGAGTGATACCGGTCACACCGTGCCTCGGATTGAGGCAGGGTTGACTCTTAAATGTCACATATGACCCATGGATCATTGTCCTAAAGATTAAATAGAATCCGAAGGCGTTTGGTCGGTTTCTCGTATGTCAGTTGTCGATTTCTCACTTAAAAATATATCCATTTTGAACAAAAGAGAGGCACTTGGAGTGGTTTCAGCCACACCAGGCCTCAGATTGAGGCGGGGTTGACTCGTGCACATCAAATTTGACTAATGGATCGTTTTCCTTAAGTTTCAATAGAATCCAAATGCGTTTGGTCGGTTTCTGGTATGTCAGTTGCTGATTTCACTTAAAAATAAGTCCATTTTGAACAAAATAGAGGCACTTTGAGTGGTGTCGGCCACACCGGGCCTCAAATTGAGGCGGGTTGACTCGTACACGTCACATTTGATCCATGAATAGTTGTTCTAAAGTTTCAACAGAATCTGAATGCGTTTGGTCGGTTTTCCGTATGTCAGTTGTTGATTTCACTTAAAATTAAGTCCATTTTTAACAAAAACATAGGCACTTTCAGTGGTGTTGGACACACCGGGCCTTATATTGAGGAGAAGTTGACTCATACACGTCACATTTGACTCATGGATCATTTTCCTTAGGTTTTAACAGAAACCGAATGTGTTTGGTCGGTTTGGCGTATGTATGTAAAATATTGTCCATTTTAAACAAAATACATACACTTGGAGTGATACCGGCCACACCGCACCTCATATTGAGGAAAGGTTGACTAGTACACGTCACATATGACCTATGAATCGTTTTCCTAAAGTGTCAACACAATCTGAAGGCGTTTGGTGGGTTTCCCGTATGTCAGTTGTTGATTTCACTTAAAAATACATCCATTTTGAACAAAATAGAGGCACTTTGAGTGGTGTCGGCCACACCGGGCCTCGGATTGAGTCGGGGTTGAAACTTAAACATCAAATTTGACCCATGTATCATTGTCCTTAAGTTTCAACAGAATCTGAATGTGTTTGGTCAGTTTTCCGTATGTCAGTTGTTGATTTCACATAAAATTAAGTCCATTTTTAACAAAACAGAGACACTGTGAGTGGTGTCGGCCACACCGAGCATTGGATTGATGTGGGGTTGACTCTTACATGTCACACATGAGTCATGGATCGTTGTGAAAATGTATCAACACAATCAGAAGCCGTTAGATTGGTTTGGCGTATGTACGTAAAATATTGTCCATTTTGAACAAAATACATACACATGGAGTGATACTGGTCACACTGCGCCTCAGATTGAGGCAAGGTTGACTAGTACATGTCACAATTGACCCATGGATCGTTTTCCTTAAGTTTCAATAGAATACAAATGCGTTTGTTCTGTTTTCCGTATGTCAGTTGTTGATTTCACTTAAATTAAGTCCATTTTTAACAAAACAGTGACACTGTGAGTGGTGTCGGCCACACCGGCCCTCGGATTGATGCGCAGTTGACTCGTACACATCAAACATGAGTCATGGATCATTTTTCAAAAGTATCAACAAAATCAGAATTCGTTAGATTGGTTTGGTGTATGTACGTAAAATATTGTCCATTTTAAACAAAATACATACACTTGGAGTGATAATGGTCACACCGCGCCTCAGATTGAGGTGGGGTTGACTCGTACACATCACATATGACCCATGAATCGTTGTCCCAAAGTTTCAACAAAATCTGAAGGCGTTTGGTGTAATGCACGGGGCCAACACGTTAACGCCAACAAGGCAATGTTTAGCAGTTACATTGGAATTGTCACTCGGCAACGCATGCCGATTGACATAGCTTCATGGCACCATGTTGCATCCGGCCTGACGGCTGTGATGTGGGATGAAATTACCGTAACATTTTGATTTCATTTCTTTAATTTACTATAAAATAAAATAATGAAACAGTGTCTTACTCTTCACAATCCATTGTAGAGTGCATTTATAGTAGATGATTCACACAAGACTTATGTACTAAGGCTTGCGGGAAGGTGTCATCGAGGTTTTCGCACTCTTTTTACAAAATATCATCTGAAAGATTCCAAGGGTAAAATAAATCTGCACCCACCCATTTTCTACACTCACTTGATATCCCAAGAATCATGGGATTTATTTGTTGGTCATCGTGGGGATCAAAAGTTTTAGGTACATTGTGACTGGTAATATGTTGTTTGAGGATATACACGTATTCATCACTTTGATTTTCAATATTTCATTTATAAAATAGCAACTCAGTACTGAAAACAAGGAATGTGCATCAAAACCGACGTACCCCTATCATAAAGCAAGGATGGGGTACACCTCACTAGGAAAGAAAATTGTGCGTATTTTAAATTTACAGTGATATTGTTATGTGTCAAGAAACAACTTTATAAAAATATTTCTCTATTTATATGTAGATTGATGCCTCTGAAACCAAATACACATCCATCCCTCATCATGTGCTATGGGAGTAGGCACGTGTGGATAAGGAGGGGAATCTAGTTGATGAAAACACACAAAAAGTGTGGGAAATATGTTTAAGTATGACACGATAAATTTTTTTGTTTTAAATTGCTATTATATAATAATATTTACTTATTTTATTATATCCGATAGTCACAGGAGTCAGGTACACCTGCAGTTGGTGCAGAAATATTAGCGATAGCTTTGAAGCGACCAGAACAATACAGTCACGTCAGAGCTGGGGTGTTTGGGGTGACACCGCGAGTATATTATGAGAAAAAAACAAGAGGATGAAAAAAATGAACAAATGACAGAAATGAAAAATATACTAGAAACTCTTGAAGAACAGTTTCAACGGTATACAGAGTTTCTAGAAACTTTAATGGGTGAGAATCCAAGAGAAGAGACAACTCAGGAACAACCAGCGCATGAAGATCCTGCCCCACACCCCCACCAGCTTTGAGGCGAGCCATTCCCCTCAAAGAGCTGTCTTAGCCGTGTTAATAAATATTCTATTAATTGTTCTGATGCAATGTGAATCAGGAAAACACTGATTTCTTCCTATACTGATCTTCCGTAGGGTGATAATTATTGTGATTTACATCTTTCAACACCCACCTATCACCTTGTAGTGAGGGCTACAGTATTCAACATCTCAGAAGACACACTGCACAACAGACCACTTCCAAAAGATCATCTGAAAGTGACGATTACGGTAGCTCATGAGCCAATAGCACAACAACCTGTTCCACATGATGATGATGATATTTGTACAGTCGAACAGGCTATTGGGACATTCATTTCATGGCCATCACAACTTGTGAGACTACATTCCGAAAAAAAAGGTATTTATTTACAGTTTTTTAAGCCACACCTTTATCAAAAAAAAGGTCTGAACCAATGAATTTTATTGTAGACGAAGAAAGGGGATGAGGTGAAAGGAATCTTGGGAGCATCGAAAGGATCGACCAGCCGATCCAAAAGATCTACTGAAAGCGGAATTACGCCGCCTATTCTCTATCCACATTTAATTTCATTGAAGACTCATGTGGATACGAAGTTGAGAAATGGTAGTATCCATGTAGTTGTTTTTGAAGAGAATATGTATGGAGAGGAAATACATGATTTTTTTGCTGCTGAGAATGTAAATGAGATCCTTGAGTATGGGTGGCTCGGCGTTACAAGTGTAAATGTGTATATGAGGTATGTTTTCAACCCCGTCGCTTTTCCAAAAGCTGATATATTGTGCTAATTATGATTAAATACATTTTATATTATTGGTGGACGTATATATGAAAAGTAGTTGAAGGGTTTTCCTCATGACCAAAAATTCGGACTCGTCAGTCCTCATATCACATCAACACACAAAATACAATTATCAGAATAAAAAATTAAGGAACGTGCGACTTCTTTGCTGAAATCATTTGACAGCAAGATAACGGATGACAGACTCTTCCTCATACCAACCATGCAGGGGTAAAACTCTACGATTAAAGCATATCAATCATATTTTCATTTCTTTCATTACTTATTCCTTTTTGTGTATTTAGGCAACATTGGCTGCTAATTGCGGTGAATTTGGATACTCCCAAGATTTATTTTCTTGATTCAAAGCACGGATATCCAACAAACCGACTGCATGTGATGCAGTTTGTCAATATATAAGACACTGCATCCTACGTTTTAGGTCTAAACATCAAGTTATATAATATATATTATCTTTCACTGAGGATTCTGTTATGATAGGGCGGTGTACCAATATCATTTAAATCATGGTATGAGGAAAGGGGCTAAGCATAAGGAGCCGAGGAAGTACTATGTCTCGACAAATATCAGGGTATATATAATAAAATTGCACTATCCAAACATATATCAAAACAAGTTACTTACTCACCTCATGATCAATGTTTCTGTAGTGTCTAAAACAAACAAACGACAAAATTGTAGTTATTATGTTTGTGGATTCATGAGAGAGATTGTTGTCAATGGACAAACTAGCATCCCTAACGAGGTATTTTCGAAAACAAGTACTATTTAATTTAAATTATTTATTAATTCTTTATTTATATATTTTTCAGTACTAGTATGAATGCCAAAAAGCATCATATTCACAAGACGATGTAGATAAGTTCAGAAACGAGTGGGCCGCATACATGATGCAAGATTGTCCAGAAATAGCATGAAGATCTAACTTTTATTGCAAGAGGTGCAGACGCATATAATTGGTGGAAATTTTTGAGAGGGGTTCATGTGGATAAAAAGATGAAACATTCTTGTATGTAAATGTTTGTAGAAAAATTGTAATTATTATTAAATGAAACATTCTTTCTCTAATGGTTCATTTGTCAATTTTAATAGATGAAATGCACCAGCAACATGCAAGAATGATGAACCACAATTCTTTTCCCTTTGGACAAGAAAACCAGTAAAATCTCCAAAATACCTTCATATCATGCATGAACCAGTAAAATCTCCAATCATTAATTGCATGTATGCAGCAACTTCCATGATAGATTGGATGTTCACCAATCCATTTGATGAACAAGATGGGATGTTAAATCTGGAATTTAGAAAATCCGATGTAGGAAATTGTTCCAATTATTTGGCAATTAACGCTACATTTAAATATCATTCCTCTGTTTCATCAAGCGAGTGAAAATTCTCTTGGAGAACTGAAATGGCAACTCACTCTTGTGGTTTTGCGTCTCTACTTGTCTCTTTATGTGTGTAGCTATTGCCATTCCAGTTCGCCCAGAGAATTTTCAAGTAAAAACATAATGTTGTCATGGTTTGGGCTTCAGATCATTCTCGAAGGTGGGCAGTCAATTTCTCTATGTATCATGAGCATTCTAATTCATATCTTGGTTTTCCTTAAGTTTCAACAGAATCCGAATGTGTTTGGTCGGTTTTTCATATGTCAGTTGTTGATTTCACTTAAAATTAAGTCCATTTTTAACAAAATAGAGACACTGTGAGTGGTGTTGGCCACACCGGCCTCGGAATTATGCGGGTTGACTTGTACACGTCACACATGAGTCATGGATCGTTGTGAAAAAGTATCAACAAAATCAGAAGCTGTTAGATCGATTTGGCGTATGTATGTAAAATATTGTCCATTTTAAACAATATACATACACTTGGAGTGATACCGGTCACACCACGCCTCGGATTGAGGCGGGGTTGACTCATACATGTCACATATGACCCATGGATCATTGTCCTAAAGTTTCAACACAATCTGAAGGTGTTTGGAATGGAAATAGCTGGACACATGAAGAGACAAGTAGAGATGCAAAATCACAAGGGTGAGTTGCCATTCCATTTCGCCAAGAGAATTTTCCAGGAAAAACATAATTTTGTCATGGTTTGGGCTTCAGATCATTCTCAAATGTGGGAAGTGAATTTCTCTATGTATCATGAGCATTCTAATTAATATTTTGGTTGGAAGATCATTGTAGTAGACAACGATATAAAAGTGGGGGATGTGTGCATATTTAAGCATGTATTTAGTAGTGTCCCTCAAAATGTCTTTAAAATGACCATATTGAGATGTATCTAAACTTGCAACTTTCTTTTAAATAGTGAATCTTTTCATAACTGTGTGAGTTAACATTTCTCCAACATATTCACTCACAAAATCACCCTTCGACATATCCTCCAATGTCTGCAGACCCCACCCTTTCCCCTCGGCTGTCAAAAAACCTAAAAGACAATGGCTAGCAATGATAATTCCAAAATGCATTTAAACTAAAACCCTCTAGAAAAAAATAAAGTACAATACCTGCAAGTTGTAACTTAAGCCGCCTTACCCAAGCCGATTGCCACATTGTTTGTAGCAACCACATTTGCTCCAACACTTTAATGATTTTCATTGCTTCATGTCTCTTATACTATTCCAGAAACTCTTCTATAAGAAGGTAAAATATCATGTATTCATACTCACCTTCAAATGTGACGTGTACGAGTCAACCCTGCCTCAATCTGAGGCCTGGTGTGGCTGACACTACTCCAAGTGCCTCTGTTTTGTTCAAAATGGACTTATTTTTAAGTGAGAAATCAACAACTGGCATACGGGAAACCGACCAAACTCCTTCTTATTGTGTTGACACTTTAGGACAACGATTCATGGGTCATATGTGACGTGTACGAGTCAACCCCGCCTCAATCTGAGGCAGGGTGTGACCGGTATCACTCCAAGTGTATGTATTTTTTTTAAAATGGACAATATTTTACGTACATATGCCAAACCGATCTAACGACTTCTGATTGTGTTGATACTTTTGCACAACGATCTATGACTCATGTGTGACGTGTACGAGTCAACCCCGCATCAATCTGAGGCCCGGTGTGGCCGACCGCACTCACAGTGTCACTGTTTTGTTAAAAATAGACTTAATTTTATGTGAAATCAACAACTGACATACGGAAAACCGACCAAACGCATTTGGATTCTATTGATACTTAAGGAAAACGATCCATGGGTAAAATGTGACGTGTACGAGTCAACCTCACCCCAATCTGAGGCGTGGTGTGACCGGTATCACACCATGTGTATGTATTTTGTTCAAAATGGACAATATTTTACGTACACACACCAAAATGATCTAATGGCTTCTGATTTTGTTGATACTTTTTCAAAATGATCCATGACTCATGTGTGACGTGTAAGAGTCAATCCCGCATCAATCTGAGGCCCGGTGTGGCCGACACCACTCACAGTGTCTCTGTTTTGTTAAAAATGGACTTAATTTTAAGTGAAATCAACAACTGACATACAGAAAACTGACCAAACGCATTCGGATTCTAATGAAACTTAAGGAAAATGATACATGGGTCACATTTGACGTGTAAGAGTCAACCCCGACTCAAAATGAGGCCCGGTGTGGCCGACACCACTCAAAGTGCCTCTATTTTGTTCAAAATGGATTTATTTTTAAGTGAAATCAACAACTGACATACGGGAAACCCATCAAATGCCTTTGGATTGTGTTGCCACTTTAGAAAAACAATTCATGGGTCATATGTGATGTGTACAAGTCAACCATGTCTCAATCTAAGGCGCGGTGTGGCCGGTATCACTCTAAGTGTATGTATTTTGTTTAAAATGTACAATATTTTACATGCATACGCCAAACTGACCAAACACAATTGGTTTCTATTGAAACTTAAGGAAAATGATCCATGAGTCAAATGTGACGTGTACGAGTAAACCCTGCCTCAATCCGAGGCTCGGTGTGGCTGACACCACTCAAAGTGCCTCTGTTTTTGTTAAAAATGGACTTAATTTTAAGTGAAATCAACAACTGACATACGGCAAACTAACCAAACGCATTCGGATTCTATTGAAACTTTAGAGAAATGATGCATGGGTCAAATGTGACGTGTACGAGTCAATAATGCCTCAATCCGAGGCTCGGTGTGTCCGACACTACTCAAAGTGCCTCTATTTTGTTCAAAATGGACTTATTTTTAAGTGAAATCAACAACTGACATACCGGAAACCGCCCAAACGCATTTGGATTCTATTGAAACTTAAGGAAAAAGATCCACTAGTCAAATTTGACATGTACGAGTCAACCCCGGCTCAATCTAAGGCCTGGTGTAGCTGACACCACACCAAGTTCCTCTCTTTTGTTCAAAATGGATTTATTTTTAAGTGAGAAATCAACAACTGACATATGGGAAACCGACCAAACGCCTCCGAATTGTGTTGACACATTAGGACAATGATCCATGGGTAATATGTGACATGTACGAGTAAACCCTTCCTCAATCAAAGGCGCGGTGTGGCTGGTATCACTCCAAGTGTATGTATTTTGTTTAAAATGGACAATTTTTTACATACATACGCCAAACCGGCCAAACACATTTGGTTTCTATTGAAACTTAAGGACAATGATACATGAGTCAAATGTGACGTGTACGAGTCAACCCCGCCTCAATATGAGTCCCAGTGTGGCCGACACTGTAACACCCCAAGCTTCCATGGTACGATCCTCTTTGAATAATAGAGCAGCGTGTGTTGTATGCAACCTCGAGTTCTAACACACCGCGACCAATAAAAGTAGCAGTTATAAATAGTAATAACCACTTTTTGAAATTATATATATTTTACATTTCAAAATGGACTTCATTTTTGGATTTGTAATATCGAAATTATCCTATGTTGAATTTTTGGTATTTTTCTGACAACTTCCAATTTTTTATGAATAGTGAAAAATACTTAAAAACAACTTTTTTAATAAAAATAATTTATAGTGATAACTTATACTATTTAGTGGTTTTAGAGTATAATTAGAATATATTTTTACTATTTTATCCAATGGTGGTCATTAGAATTAATTTAACATTGAAATTGGACATAAACAATTGTCAATCTTTTGATATATATTGTTTCTTAAAAACATGCTATTTGTTGTGACAGCGGGAATTAATTATAAAATTATTTAATGAAACTTATATGTTTGGAATTTTGTAAAATATACATCAGTTTTGGATTTGGAATATCAATTATAGCTTAGGGTGAAAGTTTGGCATTGTTCTGAGAAACATCAATTTTTGATGAATAGTGAAACCACTAAGTGGTTGTTAAAAAACTGATTTTTCGTTTAAATGAAACATTACCACTTCTGTGATTTGATTTTCAAAAATCTGACATACAAGGTTGTCATTAAGAAGTAAAATTTGGTTCAATGAGATTAAAATAATTTTTTGGTGAATAGTAACTTTTAAGTTTAATTAATCGCGATTAATGGTAATTAGTGAAATTTAAGGTAAAAATAGTATTATAAAAATATGGAATGACCTTTACACTTGTCCTAACACTATTGGATGTGTCATGGCCGACCACAAAAATCCATGGGTCAACTTTGGGACTCCATGGAGCCACTTTGGTAGGAAAATGACATAAATAACTTTTTATTTAATGTTAAAATAAAAATGTCACAAACAAGAGTTGTTTTACTAAAACAATTTTTAAATGGGGTTATACAAGTAATATTTTTGATTATAAATATTCAATAGAAAGAAAAAAATATTTCCTACATCATGATAATTGTTTTATAATTTTTAGACAATAAATAAATTAAATTATTTATGACACCATGATGAGGCAGTGATTACCTCATTAATTAACGATTTTAATAAAATGGAAGGATAATGTAAAATCTATGAATTACACTTGTCCAAAGACTATTGGATGAGTCGATTTAGAAACCTTATCACCTTAGCCTAGAAATATATAAGTGTGGGACCTTTAAAATCCGAAAAACATTTTATAGTAAAGTAACATTTCATTACTTTCCAAGAGTGCCCCTCCTCTCCACTTATAGAAGGCCCCCACCACTACCACCTTACTCACACTATCAAAGCCATTTGGCTCGGTCAACCTCTGCCCAAATACTCTCCAAACTTCCCTTCCTTACTCCTAGAAGCCTCACTTTGGGCAGAAGTCTTCCAAAGGAAGCCTTTGGCTCAAATCAAAAAGAGTTACCCGATTTAAAGGTAATGTCTTCTCTAATGTTGTTTTGTTTTATTTAGCTTCTCCAACCCCTTAAACTATTTTTATTTCTTTCTTTTGTTAAAACAGAAGTATCTAAAATATACTAGGATGTTTTTATGATAAGTATTTGGTTCACACTTACACACACCTTCGTCTAATGGTTAAAGAACATTCTGTTTCTATGGGTGGCGAAATACTGCCTCACAGAACGATGATTGTTCAATATTCTATTAACACCTCTAATGGTGGCCATTTTGATGACACTATTTTCATATATAATATATATATTATGTTTATTTTTTCATTATGCTTCTGTATTTCTCATTTATGTCATACTTTATGATTTCCATTAGGGGTAAACGCGATAATCTCATTTTAGGAATCGCGGACTACCGCCCCCTCAAAGTGATTTGAATCGTTAATTCCATATGTGGGATGTATAAAGGATGGAGTAAATGGTATTATACATTATATTATACTGGAATTATATTATACCTATATATAATTATAACTTCATTCCATTAAATACGAAATATAAATGAAAGTATCGTTCATGCGTATGTACGGCTTACCGTCTTCATGAACGGTGCATTTCATTTCTAACCTCTAAATGTTATGTAATATTATAAATGAATGTATATACTGGATATATTTGATTTATATGATATCTACATCATGAATATAATTCTGGATATAATGTATATTTCACCACATGAACAATTTGTAATTATAAGAAAATTATTTTTGACTCAAGTACCTAAGATCGACAAAACGACCGTTATAAACATAAATAATTACATAATGTTCATGAAATGGTAGTAAGTGATATAAAAGAAATAATGAACATGAAAAGGTTCTTATGTAAATAGAAATTAACTCTAGTTTATTATTCAGGAGGTTAAAAAACGATCAAGTCAAGTCAGACATGAGGTAAGGGAACTTCTTAACCCAATTTCCAATCTTTGGGTTAATCTCCTAATTTCAAATTATGTCATGATATTATTATGTCCTATCTTGTATTTGTACTTTCTTTATCTATACTTATAGTAAATAATGATAATATATCTATTTTATTTTAAAAATGATCTTTGTAAGGACTTCGTCTCAATCTCCTTTCATTGAGGCATATTTGGTTTTATACACAACTTTCTTTTATACGGTGTATAAACCCCTTTGAATTTTTACGTTTATTCAAAAGACGTCTTTTTTATACTAAGCGTTTTACTAAATAAAAAAAAGGAATGTTTTTCTTTCCGTACTTATGCGGAGACAAAGAATTCTCCGCCGCTGTGACCATTATTTGAGTTTCGGTTTACTCTACAAGCCATAACTTTTTTAAAAAAATAAAAATAAATACCATGTTTTACTTTTATTTTATTTTGGTTTTGAAAATGGTTTTGAAAGTGTTTTTATTATATCAATGTGTTGTATTTTTATCTTGTGATTGAAATTTAGAAATGTTATGTTTCATTTATGCGTGTTTTATGTGATACGTTTATGTTATGGTTTATGATATGTTTAAACCTGTTCATATGAGGAATGCATTGGACTTAATAAGGGACGGGTGGAGCCCGCTATAGCTCCTCGATGCATCGGTAGGTCTCATGAGACAAACTAGTGTCTTGGCACGAGGCCTTGACAAAATCTTATTTGTGGTCTTGGCACGAGGCCTTGGCTACGTGGTTATGATAGTCTGGCATTATGCATTCCATCATTATGAAAGTGGTTATTGATATTGCATGAGATTATTCGACTAGTAGAATATCCATGTGAGTAAGTAAATGGAATTATTTAATTTAATTTTTTTCCATATTATGCTGATGTTCAAGTTTAAAAAGGCTTTTTTTTTAGTTATACATTGCCTTAAATGTTAATTTTTATTTATGAAATCTTCTGCAATATTGTTATCCTTACTGAGCATCTGAGCTCACCCCTTTCAATGTTTTAATTTTTCCAGGATGTGAAGAAGTATTTTAGGAATGACCTGCAGGGATAGTCTGAAGGGGATATGAGTGTGGAAAATGGATACTATGTTATTTTAGTTTTTCACTTTATGATGTAATGTAACATTTATGAATGTATCTAGTGTTTCCAAGGCTACTAAACTAATCGGTCTTTCGAGAATTGATCTTTTGTGATCATGCCAATGTAACGAAGTAATGCACCGACTCTGGGTAGCTGGGGTCAGGGCGTTACAGTTGGTATCAGAGGCATTTTAGTACTAACCTTGGAAGCTAGATTTAGATAAACTCTGATTAGAGCACATAGCCCAAAGATATACTTTGAGGATTAGTATAGAAGAACTTCCTAGAATTTTGGTATTATAGAGATGTTGTGAGTTTTCTGAGCAATACATCCATGTCTGGATACGAGTAGGTAGAGGCGGCTCTGGCACAGACATACCTAGGGGTAAAACCTGAAAACACCGCTTTGAGCTAGACTCGAACGGGAACTGGTGCACGACAACGGGCCTTGCTGCACTCTTCGTTACGACACTCCCGGGGGATATGCTTAGGATAATTCCATTTTCTTTACAAACCACTATGAAGGTTTATGAGTATATACTTTCTCAAAGAAAACATTTTTATGGATTATATCCATAAATAGTTCAATTTATGTAAAGTATTTTACAAGTATGGAATTATGTATTTTGATTCATAAACTAATCTAGTTTATGAAATTGTTTAGAAATGGCGCCTAGTGGAAGGAATGGAAACCGTATCAATGCACACACTCCGTGTAGGGATTGCCCTCCTGCTCAAGATAATTATTGTGGAGCTGGAAATACAACTGGTGCTGATCAACTTATTACCATACTGGGACAAATCACTCAGGTTATGAATAATAACCTTACTCGTATGGAGAACCCTGATTCGCAACGTGGAGGATCAATGTTAGACCGCTTCATGAGGCAACAACCACCAACAATTAATGGGGGTACAAATCCATTAGTAGCTGAGAAATGGATAAACTCCTTAGAAAAAATATTCCATGCCTTGAGGAGTAGCGAAAGCGACAAAGTTGTCATGGCGGTCTACCGACTCACTGGAGATGCCGATCAATGGTGGTCGCTGATTTAAAACACAAAGGAAGATGAAAAAGTATCAAGTATGGAATGGAGGGTGTTTAAGGAAATTTTCTTAGAAAAATACTTTCAACATGACCATCGAGCAGATATGGAAAGGAAATTTCTTAGTCTGAGACAAAAGGAGGATGAGAATGTCGCAAAGTATGAGGAAAACTTTACAAGGTTAGCGAGGCATGCTCTAGATTATATACGTAACCCAAGAAGTAAGATTGATCATTTCTTTGATGGGTTAAAACCATTTCTCCATCGAGCATTAGTATCACAATCCTTCTCATCGTACGAAGATATTGTCTCGTGTGCTATCAAGATAGCAAATGAATTCTCTATGTCTTATGACAACAAAGTAAAGCAAGAGAAGAAGAGAATAATGGAAGAAGAGACAGATAAAGGGAAAAAGGGAAAGAAGGATTTTCCATTATGTGATCATTGTGGGAAGAATCACCCTGGTGCTTGCCTAAAAGGAATGAGAGTTTGTTATAAATGTGTAGAAAAAGGTCACCAAGCTCGTGATTGCAAGGTAAAGAAAGAGGCTATCAATGTTGAATGCTACAATTCTAGGGAAATAGGGAATTATTCAATGTTTTTGGACTCAAGAACTATATTATGGTTATAAGAATAATGTGATATATATAAGGATTGTACTGCAGTACTTGTTTTTTTCATTAAGGTTTTAATATGATGAAGGTAATAATATTTTTAGTATGTGACAATAAGAGAAACTTTACTTTGTTTGGGGAATATGATGTTACAATTGATTTTGGAATTTAGAGACCTTTTAGAGAAAGTCTGGACAGAGGTATTTTGGATAACTATATAGGTTGGAATGGATTAAGTTGATCCTTGGATAGTATTTTTTAAGGTTAAAACATTTCCGAAGATTATTTTTGGAATATTATAATACTATAGTTTTAGGAAAAGGACAACCTGCAGGTTGGGGGATAACCCGTCGTGTCGGACAAAGCTGTAGGAATCGAACCCACAACCATAGTGCGACAGGCCTTTATTACCTACCACTAGCCTACATGAAGTCCCTGGTTATTACAAAATAGTTTTACTAATCTAAATGGTATGTGTTAATATTTGGAACCTTATACAATTAGGATAAATAGAATATTTTTGAGTTCTTTTACCTTTTAGAGTGAAAGATGGGTTTGTGGTAAAAATTTATTAAAGAATGAAATTCTACATAACAAGTATGTATATTACCTTACGTTATTAGTAAATCTCCTAAATAAATTCCTCAACTTTATAAAAGGTAACTTAAAACAAAAATGTTGCCGGTTAACTTTTCCAACTGGGGATTCAATGACCATTTAACCAATCACAAGTTTGTGATTTTCTTATGGTTAACTTTCTCCTAATCTAGTTTTCTACAACTCTCCATCAGACCTTGATGGTTTGTTTTTCTTCCATATCCATATTTTCATATAATCATAGTATGGGCTATCTCGGGTGACCTTTTTACTTAACTTTCTTTCTTTTAAAGTTATATTTTTATTAACCTTATTTCCGATGTGGGTTTTCCACAAAGGTATTTTCTATTTTCAACCTTTTATTTTCAAAGAAAAATTTCAAATTGTGAGGACACAATTTATTGAAGGAGGGGAGAATGTAACACCCCAAGCTTCCATGGTACGCTCCTCTTTGAATAATAGAGCAGTGTGTGTTGTACGCAACCTCGAGTTCTAACACACCGCGGCCAATAAAAGTAGCAGTTATGAATAGGAATGAAATTTTTTTGAAATTATATATATTTTACAATTCAAAATGGACTTCATTTTTGGATTCGTAATATCAAAATTAGCCTATGTTGAATTTTTGGTATTTTTATGAGAACTTCCAATTTTTTATGAATAGTGAAAAATACTTAAAAACAACTTTTTTATTAAAAATAATTTATAGTGATAACTTATACTATTGAGTGGTTTTAAAGTATAATTAGAATATATTTTTACTATTTTATCCAATGGTGGTCATTAGAATTAATTTAACATTGAAATTGGACATAAACAATTGTCAATCTTTTGATATATATTGTTTCTTAAAAACTCGCTATTTGTTGTGACATCGTGAATTAATTATAAAATTAATTAATGAAACTTATATGTTTGTAATTTTGTAAAATAGACATAATTTTTGGATTCGGAATATCAATTATATCTTAGGGTGAAATTTTTGGCATTCTTCTGAAAAACATCAATTTTTGATGAATAGTGAAACCACTAAGTGGTAGTTAAAAAACTGATTTTTCGTTTAAATGAAACATTACCACTTCTGTGCTTTGATTTTAAAAAATCTGACAAACATGGTTGTCATAATGAAGTAAAATGTGGTTCTATGGGATTAAAATAATGTTTTGGTGAATAGTAACTTTTAAGTTTAATTAATCGCGATTAAAGGTAATTAGTGAAATTTAAGGTAAAAATAGTATTATAAAAATATAGAATGACCTTTAAACTTGTCCTAACACTATTGTATGTGTCATGTCCGACCCATACAATCGATGGGTCAACATTGGGACCCCATGGAGGCACTTTGGAAGGAAAATGACATAAATAACTTTTTATTTAATGTTAAAATAAAAATGTCACAAACAAGAGTTGTTTTACTAAAACAATTTTTAAATGGGGTTATACAAGTAATATTTTTGACTATAAATTTTCATTAGAAAGATAAAAATATTTCCTACATCATGATAATTTGTTTATAATTTTTAGACGTTAAATAAATTAAATTATTTATGACACCATGATGAGGCAGCGATTACCTCATTAATTAACGATTTTAATAAAATGGAAGGATAATGTAAAATATAAGAATTAAACTTGTCCAAAGCCTATTGGATGAGTATATTTAGAACCCTTATCACCTTAGTCTAGAAATATATAAGTGTGGGACCTTTAAAATCCGAAAATCATTGTATAATAATGTAACATTTCATTACTTTCCAAGAGTGCCCCTCCTCTCCACTTATAAAAGGCCCCCACCACTACCACTTTACTCACACTATCAAAGCCATTTGGCTCGGTCAACCTCTGCCCAAATACTCTCCAAACTTCTATTCCTTACTCCTAGAATCCTCACTTTGGGCAGAAGTCTTCCAATGGAAGCCTTTGGCTGAAATCAAAAAGAGTTACCCGATTTAAAGGCAATGTCTTCTCTAATGTTGTTTTGTTTTATTTAGCTTCTCCAACCCCTTAAAATCTTTTTATTTCTTTCTTTTGTAACAACACCAGTATCTAAAATATACTAGGATGTTTTTATGATAAGGATTTTCTTCACACTTACCCACACCTTTGTCTAATGGTTAAAGAACATACTGTTTCTGTGGGTGGCGAAATACTGCCTCACGAAACGATGATTGTTCAATATTCTATTAACACCTCTAATGGAGGAAATTTTGATGACACTATTTTCATATATGATATATATATAATGTTTATGTTTTCATTATTCATCTTTATTTCTCATTTATGGCATACTTTATGATTTCCATTTTGGGTAAACGCGATAATCTCATTTTAGGAAGTGCGGACTACCGCCCCCTCAAAGTGATTTGAATCATTAATGCAACATGTGGGATGTATAAAGGATGGAGTAAATGGTATTATAAATTATATTATACTGTAATTATATTATACCTTTATATTATTATATCCTCATTCCATTAAATACGAAATATAAATGAAAGTAGCGTTCATGCGTACGTACGGCTTACCATCTCGATGAACGGTGCATTTCATTTCTTACCTCTAAATGTTATGTAATATTATAAATGAATTTATATACTGGATATATATGATTTATATGATATCTACATCATGAATATAATTATGGATATAATGTATATTTTATTACATGAACAAATTGTAATTAGAAGACGTTTATTTTTTACTCAAGTACCTAAGATCGACAAAACGCCCGTTATAAACTTAAATAATAACATAATGTTCATGACATGGTAATAAGTGATATAAAAGGAATAATGAACATGAAAAAGGTTCTTAAGTAAATATAAATTAACTCTAGTTTATTATTCAGGAGGTTAAATAACGATCAAGTCAAGTCGGACACGAGGTAAGGTAACTTCTTAACCCAATTTCCAATCATTGGGTTAATCTCCTACTTTAAAATTATGTCATGATATTATTATGTCCTATCTTGTATTTGTACTTTCTTTATGTGTAATTATAGTAAATACTCATAATATATCTATTTTATTTTAAAAATTATCTTTGTAAGGTCTTCGTCTCAATCTCCTTTCATTGAGGCATATTTGGTTTTATACACAACTTTCTTTTTATACGGTGTATAAACCCCTTTGACTTTTTATGTTTATTCAAAAGGAATATTTTTTATACGAAGCGTTTTACTAAATGACAAAAAGGAATGTTTTTCATTCCGTACATATGCGGCGGCAATGACTTCTCCGCCGTTGTGACCATTATTTGAGTTTTGGCTTCCTCTACAAGCCATAACTTTTTTTAAAAAAGAAAAATAAATACCATGTTTAACTTTTATTTTATTTTGGTATTGAAAATTGTTTTGAATGTTTTTTTATTATATCAATGTGTTGTATTGTTATCTTGTGATTGAAGTTTGGAAATGTTATGTTTCCTTTATGAATTTTTTATGTGATACGTTTATGTTATGGTTTATGATATGTTTAAACATGTTCATATGAGGAATCCATTGGACTTAATAAGTGACAGGTGGAGCCCGCTATAGCTCCTCGATGCATCGGTAGGTCTCATGAGACAAACTAGTGTCTTGGCACGAGGCCTTGAAAAAATATTATTTGTGGTCTTGGCACGAGGCCTTGGCTACGTGGTTATGATAGTCTGGCATTATGCATTCCATCATTATGAAAGTGGTTATTGATATTGCATGATATTATTCGACTAGTAGAATATCCATGTGAGTAAGTAAATGGAATTATTTAATTTTATTTTTTCCATATTATGATGAAGTTCAAGTTTAAAAAGGCTTTTGTTTTAGTTATACATTGCCTTAAATGTTAATTTTTATTTATGAAAGCTTCTACAATATTGTTATCCTTACTGAGCATCTCAGCTCACCCCTTTCAATGTTTTAATTTTTCCAGGATGTGAAGAAGTATTTTAGGAATGACCTACAGGGATAGTATGAAGGGGATATGAGTGTGGAAAATGGATACTATGTTATTGTAGTTTTTCACTTTATGATGTAATGTAACATTTATGAATGTATCTAGTGTTTCCAAGGCTACTAATCTAATCGGTCTTTCGAGACTTGATCTTTTGTGATCACGCCAATGTAATGATGTAATGCACCGACTCTGGGTAGCTGGGGTCGGGGCGTTACAGACACCACTCAAAGTACCTCTATTTTTTTCAAAATGGACTTATTTTTAAGTGACAAATCAACAACTAACATACGGGAAACTGACCAAACGCATTCGGATTTTATTGAAACTTAAGGACAATGATCCATGGGTCATATTTGATGTGTACGAGTCAACCCGGACCCAATCTGAGGCCCGGTGTGGCTGACACCACTCAAAGTACCTCTTTGTTTTTCAAAATGGACTTATTTTTAAGTGAAATCAACAACTGACATACGGGAAACTGACCAAATGCCTTCATATTGTGTTGACACATTATGAAAATGATTCATGGGTTATATGTGACGTGTACGAGTCAACCCCGCCTCAAATATCATGTACGCATACTCAGCTTCAAATTCATGGGTGCAAGTACAAGGAACGGATGAAGATAAACAATTTCCAAAACAAGTTGACCAACATGCATCATCCTCGATGGAAGTAAGATAAAAATTCACATGGACGTTCTTAAAGATATGATTTTGATGTATATAGTTAAAGGGTGGTGGATGTTCATTGTTGATGTTGTTCATCTACGGGACTTTCACCTTCTCTTCTCCTCTCGTTATGTTTGAACATCATGCAATAGCCTTATATCATGTGGGGTTCTAGTGGTTCTTTCCCGATGATGGAGGTGTTACACATCAGATGGTGGTGTTTATGAGCTAAAGTGTATAGTGGGGAGCACCATAGAAATTAAGTGGTCAGTTGATGACATGATCGGTGTTTTGAATTAGATAGTCTTGGGTAAAATCCATCTTAAGTGTTTAGATCGGTTGATTACATTGAGATGAAGGTTGTGGTTGTGGTTGGGTTGTGTTATGGGTGTTTGGGGCAATTTAAGTATTTAATGGTTGGGTTGTGATCGGTTGATGACATGTTTGTGGTTGATATACTGGTTTTTCTGCAGGTTTGTTAGGATGGTTGTACTGATGCAGATTTTTTATTTGCAGCAGGCAGGGATTTAACAGTGCTTTTTTAGTGTTGTTAAAGGCCCCCCCTTTATCAGCACTGAGCTTTACAGTGCTTTTCTAGCGCTGTTAATGCCCGATTTTATCACTAATATTTCCCATTTTTGTAGTAGTGTATGTTTATTCATTGGAGAACAATGGTGGAAAGTTAAAATATAGACTTAAAGGGAAAACATAAATATTTGGAGGGAGTGATTGAGTTCATTAATAAAAAACTAGTGAATGATCAATGGAATTTTAGGGCTACAAAGTCATAAATCTGTGATTATTTAAAAGGCCATCATCTCAACAAAAAGTAAGGTATTAGGAAAACATTTTTTTGATCATTTCCCAAACATTGAGTAATAATTTTATTGACCAAGAATATAAGGAAAAATAAATACTTGGTATATTTATATAAACAAATTTACATTCTTTGGTTGTTCTTCTATCAATTAATAATTAATCCATTACTTCATGTAATAGATTCCCATAAAGTAACTTTGATGACGAAAGAACCAAAATACATTTTTAGTGGGACATAAGGCCCATTAAAATTGAAATGTCTAACTATTTATCTCTAAATATTAATAAAAATAAAAATTCATAAAAAATTAATACCTAAACATAAAAAGTAACAATTATAGTTATTCATTAATATTTATTCATCAGAAATAATTATGCATTAACTAAGACATCATATAGGCAAGTTGTAAGTTTGAAACCCTTATCGTCCTTCGGTCATGTGTTCAACACAGGCAGCCTTGTCGGACATGATTGGTTGTCACCCAACATATATGATGCCATTTTATGAAACCAAAATTATATAATTCCCAAAATAAATAAAATGGGCATCCTTGAAATAAGGTTAATCACTAAATATCATTTTAACTAGGGTTATTCATATAACCTTAATACATAAATAGTTCATATGAAGATTAACTTAAACTTTTCATGAATGGTTAACCTTATAACCCTTAGGAAAGATTAAAATTAAAAACAATATAAATAAGGCCATGAAATCATATTATCATTTATCCCCCTTATATCACAAAATAGATCTTGGTTTTCATATTCCTAACATGTGAATAACCTCATCCTATATTCTCTCGAAACATGGTAACAACCTGAATTTCTATAATTACTTTTGTAAAACATGCATGCTTCTTTATTCCAATGTTTGGTGTATATATCCCTTAAATACAAGAAATGTAAAACTTAATCCCTGATTAAATAAACAACTTTTTCAACTAATCAATAATCAGATCCAGGGTAATCAGTACCATTCAATTCACTTATTTATATACAACACATGTCTTATCCAAAAAACATTTTCTTATCTTTATGAAGACATTAAGGTTTATATTTCATTTAATCTTGTTCTTACATGGAATATTACCTATTCATTAAATCAATTTTCTTATCCATTATAACTATTCATCATATTCTTGAATATCCTTAGTGAAAAACATAAACTGAATAATCCTTATATAATTCACCATTCATAATTCTTAGATCCAAATACATAAATACTTCAATCCTTCCACTTTAATAGTCGGCATAGAATAGTTACTTCCTTGGTTTAGAATTTGATTCTTATGTCTGGTAATTGAGTTGGCTAATTCCAATGTTTTATATAGATGAGAAATTGAACTCCATGATAATTCATCACTCTATGACCCTTTTTACTATTTAGATAACATCTTCCTCTGTATTTGAGGTATTCCTAATGGTTCTTCTTAACTTATTCTAGAAATATAGGAATAAAAATATTCTTTACTCTAAACTCCTTATAATTTTAAAATTTATAAAAGTCCATATTTCTATTATGCGATGTGTTAGGAATATTACCAAAGTTCACATTATTAATCATATATCGTGAAAGAGAATTCAATATAATAGTAAAATCTTTATCTCTAGAAATTATCCAATTTCATTGCTCATAATCACCAGATTGTCTATTAGACTAAATGTTAACCCATTTTCTTTTGGGATTCCTTCATTAATTAAAACCATAAATCATGGGGTGAGAAACACATATTATAGAAGAAAACCACATAATCATGATAAATTACATATTGGATTTATAAACCATAACACCTAAATTTTAATTGATGACATATTAGGTTTATAATATGATATTAAGAGTCATATTCTATTCAAATAATTCATAATGGATTGTGAATAGTTTTTAAATTTCCAATGAATATCCCTCAAGATATTCAAACATGGTTTATAGTAAGGATTGACGTCGTGTACAAGATTACATCGAGTTGGGATAAGAACATCTAGTCAGAGTTGTTACTCCTAGGTATAAATATGCCTGAATCATATCCACTTATAGTATCCATACAGGGTTTCATTTCTAGGAAACCACTCAATCTATCCTTTACCAAAATTCTGGGACATTTTCTTATTCTTTTCCTTATCCTTAGACTTATCCTCAAAGTTTTCCTCAGCGTTCTCACTACTGTTTTCTCATCCTAGTTTTCAAATATTAACTACACCTTTACTCTGATACAAACTATAATGAACCAATTTTTACATACATAGATATTATATAACAATTTCATAATACTTAAAACATTATACAAAATGATACCCAAAGATAGTATCAGTCTAGTGCCTTTGGAAACTTGGAACACAAAATTCTAATTAGGTGAAATACTGTCAAAATTTACCAAAAATATATACCACTTTTAGTACCACTAATAAAATATTATTTATAACGTAGGGAAAAGAATACATAAGAAAGGTGTGAGATTTAATGCTCAGTAATGGCAAATAAAAGATATATATAAGCATAACCTGTGTATAATGGTATATCAAGACAATCAAAACAATATAAGATCATTCCCTACATATCAAAGATCATAAACATGAATCATGAAATAAATATTGGATATTCATAAGACATAAATTATAAGGAATTAAATAACATTATCATTGAAATAATAATATGGGAATAAAACATGGAACTGTGGTTGACACATAAGAAAATAATATTATCTGTATAGTATCTAAGCCATTGTGGCCAAGACTATCTTAGTATTATGGGTTTACTCACCATACCATCTTGGTTGACATGTTTTATTCCCACATCCATTTTATTATCATTATTTCGCTCCTCATACCATTATAAATGTCGTGGTTCACTCCCATGGCCATCTTAGTTGTCAAAGTTCTCTCTTAATACCATCTTAGTCTACCTCATGAGATATAAATATTTACCCAATGCATTGGTGGGAGATAAAGATCCCGCACATATCATAATCAAATCATACATATATGTTACAAAAAATAATAGAAAATATATCTTAACCATTAAAACCAAATGGGTGTCATAAACTTGTAACCATATCCTAACCTATGAAAAACAATACAAGTTTCAAACTCATTTCATCAACAGCATAACACGTGAAATAAAAATAGATTTTATAAACATATAACCTGTGAAATAGAAATAGGTTTCATACAGACCATTAAATAAATCATACACCATTTAGAGAATGAATATGAATGAAACATTTGTACCATTTCAAAAAAAGGAATTAGTAACATCACTAGATGTCATCCGAGATGGTGAATAACTTGGAAATATATGTCAAAAACATTTCTCGAGGAAAATTTCCTTTCCTATTTAAAGAAAGATTTTTAAAAACATAAAACCATTTGAAAACAATTTTATTTGGAATAATAATTATGAAGAAATATTCAAAATAAATTTACAACCATTTTACTTAAAAATTTATAAAAAACATGAAATTATTTTGAAAAGCATTTTCTATGAAAACTTATAAAATAGCTAGAAAATTTATTGAAACCATTTTTATTTGAAAATAATTTGAAACAATAATTTTAAATAATATTAGGAAAATAGTTTTTAATATAAAAAAACTTTTTAATATTATAAAGGAAGCTTCAAGGTAATTTTAGTCATGAGGGAAGATAAACCCGGAGATATAGAACATTCATTTTACACCGTACAAAGTTTAAAAAGGTGCATCGATCGGAAAGTGATAAGAAGATTCCTTATTAAAAACCCATTACTTTTAAAAGGTAAAACATGGGTAAAAACTTCTTTTAAATATCATATTAGAATAATAGAATATTTTTGGAAACCTTTTAGAAGGCATGTTTTGAAGGAACACAAAATTTCGACCGAAGAGAGAGGTACAGTTAAACTTTATTAAAAACACTTTATTAATTATACTATGTTCCAAAGAGTGGTAAATGGTACCAATACATGAATATAACATGAATAAAATGTGGAGAATAAAATTTATCAGTTTTCTTATGATATGGATCATAATACTTCATCAAAGAAATCATGATCATAAACAGTATCGAAAAGAGATGAGATTATTTTAATAAACTATTATAACTTGGTAACTTTGACCCATACTCCCCATGTAAGAAAATAAATCAATATTAATCTTAAAATATAATTAATGGAATGATATTCATGATATAAATTTTCAATGGAACTACATAAACCTCATATAATAATACATTTGCATAACATGACATGTGCCTCAAAGAACGCAAATTGAGACAAAAATTACATTACCGATTTGGTATCTTTTGAAACATAAACCCCATAATAGAAAAAATCATAAAATGGTTCTGTAAATATTCATATATTTCAATATAATATACCTATAATACATTAAGTGGCATTATATACACCACACAGAATAATTGAGCGGTGAATAAGGTATGTATCTCACGAAAATAAGGGGTGAGATAATATTACCTTACCTTATGTCCTGAGTCTCATCGTACTTGTACAACCCACATGTATAATAAATATAAATTTATTATAAATATATCACAGAATTATGTTATTATATCTAATACCATATATGGTTTGTTTATGGATTTATATTACCTGTTTCTTAATAATTCTATGTTAAGGTTTCACTTCATGTAATATTCGCTTTGTTTTCACCATGTGTCCTAATTTGTTATATCTTTTGTACTTAGACATATATAATTATTTAAATGATGTATACCATGATATAAATTTCAATTATATTCATTATAAATTTATTATAATAATTCATAGAATATATCATTATGAAACAAAATACACCAATCACGGAGGCTGTAAGTCGTACGTACCGTGAACGTTATTTCTGTTTAATTGTCGTGTTTAAAGAAAGAAAGTAAAATTCATATATATATATATACATATATTTATTTATTTATTAAGGTATTGTTATTATATAATATATTTCATATATATTCACTAAATCCTTCATTAACATGTTCTATGTAGTGTATGAACGAATCACACCGCTTTGAGGTGGTGATAGTCCACACTTCCTCAAACGAATTCATCATATGAACACAAAATAGAATATAAAAAGATATGTGTTGTAAAATAATTAAATAATATTAAAGAAAAAATAAATTTTATATATAATATAAATAAATATATTTTACATCATAATGTTCATCATGAGAGGTGGTAAAGGAAAAAAATGAACAATCATCATTTATTGAGGCGGTAGTATTCCATACACGTAAACAATATGTTTGTTACACATTAGATGGAAGTTTTTGTATGTGTAGGTATAATACTTATCATAAAAACATACTATTATATTTAGGATAATTTGTTTGTTATACAATCATGAAATAAGAATATTTTAGGGAGTGGAGAAAGAAAATAGAATAAAATAGTTTGAGGGAGGGTATTTCCTATTAATCGTGTAACTCTTTTTGGTTTGGAACAGAGGGATTACTTGGAATGATTACATACCAAAGGAGGATTAATGGATAGATTTTTGGGATATATTTGGGCATATTAGTTTCAATTAAAAAAATGGATTTATAGGTTTCAGTAAGTTCGAGGAGAGGAGACCTTTTATAATGGAGGAGGAGTGGCACTCTTATAATATTTTAAAATAAAAGAACCTCATCTATGTTTGTTTATTTATAGTGGATCAAAAAGATTGGACAGGGTTTAAATATTTCAAAAAAATGGATTTTGGAAACTTTTATAGGTCTATTGGGCCTTAATGTTATGATTTAATCCTTTATTAAGCTTAATTTAACATTAATTGTTATAATTAATTCGAACTACGTCACTAATATTTTGGGCCAAAAAGTAAGTTGAACATACTAAAATATATAAATTATTTTTATTCCAAATATAAAATCAATTTTTTTAAATTACAAACATATAATTTGCATAAATTAGTTTAAATTTAATTTTGTAGTTGAGTCGACAATGCGGTTTTTTAGGTAAAAACATTTAAAAGTTCGCTATGTTTTTATATTCAATTTCAAATTGAAATTGATTGTAATGACATATATTGGATTGGTTTATAAAAATATTATCTAATTAAACTTTTAAACCAATCCAAAATATAATTTAACCTTATAAATATGTTAGATGAAAAAGAAGTTTTGAATTAAAATACAGTATTTTTTAACTGTTTATTAAAATAATGAAACCTTACTAAAAATTACCAGAAATTCACCCGAACATAATTGTTATTATCAAATTTCAAATTTGAAATTTATTTTTAAATATAATATTTAAAATATTATCAAAATTTATATTTAAAATATGGTTTTCATTAAAAGAATGTAAAATTGTCATAATAAAAATAATGGGCATTACGAGTTAAATTGGTTTTATTCTTATCTTATACTTATAAAACATATTGGATGAATATAAAAAATATTTACATTTATATATAAAAAATTTATTACATTATAATTACTTAATAATTTTAATTATATTATTTTTTAGGATTAAAGTAACTTTGTGATCATAATAATAGTTTTCTGTAAAAATAATCCTTTTATATTCAATTGGTTCTTATATTCATTAAAAAATAAATTTTTACATATTAATTAATTTTATATTTTTCATAAAACTATATATTGACTTAATAATGTTAATAATATTCATAAAATAAAATTCAACAGCTAATGTATATATTAAAATATATTATTTTTTGGTAACACTCAGTCTTTCATGTTACACAAGCCATCGATGAAAGTTAGTATTGCATGAAATGTATGCTTACCATAATGTTCCTTATAAATAAATATAACCATTAAATTAATGTAATGAAAAATTAACTTGTAATTTTTTATAACTCAATCCAAACTTAATGCTTTTATATATATATATATATATTAACTATTTTCAGTATTGCATGATATGAAAAAGTATCAAAAAGTTTAAATTAATTCAAAAAAAATATTTCCTAAAATACTAAGGTGTTACAAGGGTAGATTTTATTAATATATTTTATATATATAAAAAATATGTCTTTAAAGGTGATAGATTATTTTTCTTCCTTTCTTTCAATCCTTTAATAAAATTAAAACAATGTTCTTCTGTATGTATGACATACCGTCTCCATGAATGATGTATTTCATTATCTATATCTAAACTTTTATAGATTACTATAAATACATATATAATAAGTAAATATAATATTTATATTATGTTTAAAATTTTGGTGATGATAGAACAATGATCAAATTAAGAGTACCAAAAATACAAAATCAAAACATACACAAAAAACAAAGAAGTTATTACCCTAAACATTACTTTAACATTGAATTATTAATAAAAGAGATAATAAAATATCATAATTAAATAATATATGCTATGAAATATATAATTATGGTTTTTAAATATATTTATAATAAAATTACACTTATTATACATGATTTTCTAACATGTAAGTAGGAATTCCAGACATATGGTAAGGGATATCTCTATCACTTTTTTCTTATGGGAGAAAAATTCCATATTCACCACTTATATCTTTTATTTGCTGTATATAATACCTATGAATGTATTTTATGATTATTATCCTTAATTTTTTTATTTATATATCCATATTAGGATATCTATTTCATGGGGATTATGGTTCAAATTTTATAATACCAGTATGGGATTTTTGTATCAATTTTCCTTCTTTGATACATATGTTGTGTTATTATCCAATATTCTTTTATGATTTTTATATACAACCTCTTTGAACTTTAACATAATTAATTTATTTATTCTCATGATATTTTAAGTTTCATTTAATTTTATTTTTTCATGGGGCTTTCAATTCGAGGTTACCAAAGTGGTAAGCGCTTTATGATACAATCCCATTATTTATCAGGATTTTTTATGTTTATGATTACAATGATAAAATATTATAATAAAAATCTAAATAAACATGGGAATTTTATTCTAAACTAGTTATTTCATGAAAATAAATATTTTCCCTTCATTTTCTTTTCTTTTTGTACTCAATATTTAAAAATAATGTTTTTAAAGGAAACTGAATTTATTTCTCTCATCATTAAAAAATTAATTTTCATCTAAAATCATGTTTTCTAAAAATGATTTAATTTTTTTAAAAGTATCCAAATGATATGGTAAAGATATTTACCCACTTTTTACTTTATAAAAATTGCTTCCAATGTAATAATATTTTAGTTTTCCAAATAATACTCATTTGGCTTTTATCGAAAATGGGAAAGGAATATTTGTTTTAACTTGTAGAAGATGAAGATAATTTCTACCATTGTGGATAATCAATATTTTTATGCTTAATTTATATGTTTAATATATTATTTTGAAGTAAAAGTATTTCCAAAATATTTAATAAAGTTTTAGTGATATTCAACATGGAAATGATATTATAATAAAGAAATGTTTTAAATGGGTTTTAAATAATCCTTTTTATTTTTTTAAAGTTATTATAAAAAACTGTTTTTGAAAAGGTTTTACGTTTTTAAAGAAATAAAATCAGAAATGATACTTTCTTCAAGTAATGTTACAAGTGATTTTTTAAAATAAATTTCATATTATTTTATATAATTTGATTTTACTTATGTTTTACTGTGGATATAGTCCAATTATGCTCTCTTTATTCTATATCTAAATAGTTTATGATTATAATGACAAGATTTTGATGAAACCCATTTCAGTCCATGGGTTATACTATAATGAAATGTTTATTAATCGATACTATTTTCAAGGGTCATGATGTGATTAATGTTTTATGATCATTTGGTAAACAGATGTGTAGATTATGTGATTGTTGGGATCTATATCTCCCTCCATAGCATTGGATAAAGATTAATAAATCATGAGTAAATATGATAGGTGTGACATTGATTACATGTTGGTAATGTTATGCATGAACCTGATGACATGATCACAATGTTATGTGTTAACCTGATTACATGTTCACAGTGTTATTCATGGACCTATATTTCATGTTCATAAGGTTATGCTTGTACCCTATTTTCCATGAGTTTATTTGAGGGCCTAATTTCATGTCATTAAATTAATGAGCGAATTTTATTCTGACTATAAATGTTCACAATGTTATAAGATTATGTGTATGCTACAAATCTATTTATTATTCCAATATTATGCTCTCATGGTTTATGTTATTTGATTTCATTATGATTAATGTCCTATAAACTACCATGGTTTATTCCATGACTTAATTTTTTGATCTATTATATACAAGGTATTGTTTGAAAATTTTATTATAATGTTCTCAAAACCTTATTCCCATGATTTGTTAAAATCTCCGTGTGTTACCATTGTCGATCATATGATATCACCCTTTCTTATGTTTCGTTTCCCTAGGTTTTGATGAAAGTTATTATATATGATTTTAGGAAGATTTTTATTTAGTAAGAACATAGTGGGAGATGATGTAGAACTCTTATGGGCTAGTTTCTTTTGTTTCTAAGTTTCTAAAGGCACCATAACTTTATGATACATAGGCATGTGTTTGTGTAATATAATGAATCTTTATCTAAAAATATGTAATATCAATTTCTGAGTTGTTTGGGTCTCCACATTACCAAATGTATTTCACTTAAATATATTTTCCCACCCACCCTTAACATCATAATATGATCATAATCATACTTCTATATTGGAATGAATCATATATAAATCATAAACATAAAATAACCCCCTGATAAAATAACTGGTTTCACAATAATGTCATAAATATTATAATTTTGAGTAAATTGGGATGTTCTAAAATAAATATTGTAATTCAATATCATGGATTAACAAATAAAAGAATATATTTCATGGAATGGATAATAATAATTATAAGAAGAGTCAATATGATATTTTGAGAAAAAAAATTGATAAAAATCTATATGGATAAGAATGAATCCCAACATAATAAATACATAAATATACCATGGATGATAAAATATAAAGTTAAATAAAATAAATTTACACTATGTTTTATAGGAACCCTAGTAAAAAAGAAATGGAATGTTAAATTATACACAAAAGGAAGGGTTGGGTTCAACTGTCTCCTTACCTTAGGTAGTGTTTTGATTCATAAACATTACAACTCATAAATAATAAAATTATATATATTTTTCAAAATGAATCATAGAGTCTATGAAATTCATTTATATTTTTATTGAATAACTATAATCATTATAATTTATTTAGAAACTCTTTCTTTAAAGTTAAAATGATTGATGACATGTTTCTTCAAATTATTTGGATTTGTTTTGATTTCATGGTTTACAAAATTCATCAGTGGAATTGCCACTATAAGTTTTAAAATATGTTAAATAAAGTATTTATAAATTATAAATAATGTACACTACCTATATATGAAGTTGATTAAAAGTAAATAATTGACATCATTTTCATGGGTAGATAAAACCAACCATTAACAAGAGTATATTAAGAGTATATATATATTAAAAGAATTAAAACACTTATACCATATTATAATTAAATTAATATAATTTTTATTTAAAATTTTTATGAGTCTTGGAAAAAAAATAAATAAGGATAATATAATGAAAAAGTGGAAAAAATAGGATAATGGGGCTACCTCTTTATTAACACTTACTCATTTTTTTTGGAAGTGAGGCCTTGATGAATTGGAGTTTAAGGATTCCAAAATGTCCCTTAGGATCCTATGGGGCTTAAGATAAGGTAATTGGGTAGATATTGGGTAATATGAAGTTATTGGGATGTGATTTTCCAAGGGATTATATGGGGTATATATACTTTAATAGAGGGGTAGTTTTTTAAAAAATATTGAATGAAATATTATTTCAAGACCATATGTAATAATAAGAGTATTTTTATGAAAATAAATTATATTTTATTAAAATTAAAATTATTTAAACCATATTAAAAATGAATTTATTATTTTATACAAGTTAATTAAAGGAAAAAATTGAAAATATATTTTTAAGGGAATAATTTATATTTTTAGACTTTGGAAATTACTTTTAGGAATTAAAATTATATTTAACTATTAAAATGAAAAAATAATATTATTAAACCAATTTTTTCCAGAAAATTACTGTGAATTTTTTAGATCAATATTACCTCATGAGACATGTGATATTTGAAAATTTATATTTTTAATATTCACTATAAAATTTATGTTTTTAGAAAATTACCAAAAAATTAGTCATAGAAAATTTCATCGTTCTGATTCCAAAATGAAATTCATTTTTTCCAAATAAATTTATAACAAATATATTTTGAATTATTAACATTAAAATTGAGGTTTTTATAAAAGTAATCAATATATACTTTATTAATAATATACACTTATACTTTCTTTGAGATTCTTAATTTATGTACTTGTATTATAGAACTATATTATTTATATTTACCTATTTTATTCTTATTTAATATTTTTTAAAAAAAATTAAATCCTATTTTTCATGATCCATCTCAGATACCCTGGTATACTAATACCCAAGATGGTCCTCGCATGGACTGAATGTAATTCCCGGTCCTTATAGGTTGGAGACAAGAAGCTGGAATCAAACAAGAATCAAAAGGGAAAGAATGTTTCTAAAAAATAGTGGTAGATAAAAAATACAAGTTGGTATTCCAACACTCCTCAAGTATAAAGTACAATAAAAATAGGTAAAACAATACCCAAACTATAAATCATTATAATTCCCAACATCTATGAAATAAAAGATAAAAAAACCCATGAAAAGGGTGGATCGCATCTCCAACAGTCCCCTACATCACTCCAGGTCCCATAAATCAAGTACACATTCCACCTCCAAGTGGAGCATTCCTTTTTTTGGACCAGGTATAATAAATTATACAAACTCATGAATGAAAAGGTAGGGTGTGAGATAAATATAATAGTAGGGTTTCACCAAGTTTTCCATAATTAATTCAATAAAAATAAACCATTTATGAATTTAATTTAAAAAAACATGGCGTGAAATTTCATTTTCATATTTCCAAAAAAACATTACTTCAATAAAAAAGATGGTTGGTATATCAAAAAATGGTTAAATGAATATTTTAAGAAAACATTCATATAAAAGAGTTTTTATTATTTAATAAATGTTATTTACAATCAATTTATACCAAAAAAAGCATCATGATCATAATCCATAAGTTGCATTCGTTTCTAGAAATTAGATCCTCAACTTCTCAATCATCATCACAGATCAAGAAAGGTGTTCAGACTCAGATAAATAACCCAATAGGGGACCTATTATATGAAATCATGCTGAACATTGTTTATTTAGTGTTTTCATCATCAATTAATTTCTAGAGTGTTAGAGTACTATATTTCTAATCCTAATCACTTAATAACTACCTAGGCCCACATGCTCTTCAAAAAATCATTCAATCATGGGAAAATCAATAAATTCATGATTAATAGCTTGATTACCTAACTTCAATTTCAACATACCATTTAATTTCTAAAAAAAGTCATATTTTTTCATCAAATTAATTTCCTTCCAAATCGTCATTCATTTTAATCCAATTTTCTCATCATTCAACATAAAATCATTTCAAAAAATACACTTTCCATTCAAGCCATATTTTTTCCCAAAATTCAACCAATAATTTCAATTCCCTTGAAATTGGGGGTTTTCCACAATTTAATGTCCCTTGTAAATTAATCATCAGAATCATTTCAATCTAGGGTTTCAAAACCAATTGAAAACAGTTTTCAAAAGAAGTAAGAAATAAAGGAATCATTATTTTGGAAAATCATTATGAAACCACCTACCTTTAATAATGTGAGAAATAATCAAACACCTATAATGGGAATACCAATAGATATTCAATGTTGCGGAAGATCAAAAAAAATTCACTATAAACACACCCGCTTAAAATAGGGTTCAATCCATCAATAACATGAAGATTTAATGCACTCAAATTAGAGAAAAGAATAAAATGGGATTCTATACAATAATAATTTTCTCTTACTGAAGAGGGATCAAACAAATCCACATGTGCTTCAATCTGAGAAGAAAAGATGTTGGAGGAGTTAAAAATCATCTTTGGATAATTTAAAATCCAAAACAATAAAATGATATTTGAATAGGAGAATTTGGTATTAAAATTTTAAATGCTAATTTTAAGTATTTAAATGTATAAACCATGGAATATCCCATATTTAGAGGGTGTAGAAATGCTTAAAACAACCATATTATGGTTCAACCACTCTAGACCATGACATGAAACCTCCAGGTCAACTAACCTCTAAAAAATATGGCTTAGACCTCACTCAGATCCTATTAAAATGGGGTAAGACCATGGTGTAGCCAAATCACCATGCCATATCTATTCCCATATATGTAGTATCATCAAACCACCTCACTCAATCCTCCATGTCATAGAAATCCATCCACACCGTAAGGCTAAACCACTAGAAGAGGTTTACAATATAGCCAAGCCTCCAGGGCATAGCTATGTTGAAATTGTAAGTAGTTTTAAAAAATGGTCTTTGTGGTTCCATAATATAGATAGACACTTATATCATATCCCCCCAACCTCAAACTTCCCTATGCTGCAGCCTAACGGACCACGATGCAACCCCTCCAACTATACAACATAGCACTACCCCCATGTCACATGACCCTATAGAAAGCCCATATTTTTTTCAATACTGATGAAAAACATGAATCTATAACCAAAATAATAAAAATACCATGGGGTTAATAAGTTACTAAACCAAGGTAGTGGTATGTTACAACATCTCTAATATAAACACTTTATGTTCTAATAAACACTTTCAATTAGATTCCATATCAAAGAGATTAGGCCACTGCTCCCCTATTAGGGCCTCACACTCCCAAGTCTCAAGAGAAGCAGAACTATGATACCATATTATAGGGAACAAATATATCATCTTCCCAGGAAGAACCTTTGTCTCAAAATCAATAATCCTGAAAGGATGATCAGTCACAGGAAAATTAGGTTCAACATCAAGATCTTTCCATCTCAGGATATGAGAATGACCAAAAATATATATCCTCATATGTGATAAATGGAACAAATTGTGGATCAATGATAACATATATGGTAGTTATAAATGATAATACACTTTCCCAACCTACGAACAAATATAAAAATTAACCACCGTCCTTAGTAAAAGCTTTACCATCCTCAAATCCAACCATGACCCAACCAAGGAAAAACTATAAAAAACACCTGGTCACCAACTAAAAACTCCAATGGTCAATGATAAAAATCTTCATAGTATTTATACTAGTTCAATTCCGTCACCAGTTTATGATTAATCAACTAAATATTCATCATTCTCTTTTGGACCAAACTCAGTACAACCAATAAAGCCCCAACAATCTTTATCCAATGGACACGATATCTACAAATCCTAACATATAATGCCTCAAAAGGATCCATTCAGATAGAATATATATAATAATAATTATTGAAAACTCATCCATTCCCAAATTGTCATTCCAATCTCCACCTAAGTCGATAACACATGCACATAACATTTACTCAATAATATTTATACCTTGTTTTGTAAATACATATATCTGTCAATGATAGGTTGTGATTAAATGTACCCAGAATCTCATTGAATCCTAAAGGACTCGCAAATAATTATTATTAAAATAGTTATCCCTATTAGATACTATATCATAAATAACTCCATATAAATGGACAATCTCTTGAACATAATGAAATCTAAAGTCCTCAAATTTTTTTATATCTCAAATGGGTATAAATTGATCTGATTTGGTCATCCAATCAATCAAAACCTATATCACATTCTTCCCCTAATTGGTATGTTCCAACCCAACCATCAAATAAATAGATCTCTCTTCCAACTTCCATTTTGGTATAAGAAGGGTCTGATGGAATCATACAGGTTTATACCACTCATCCATGAAATGTCGGAAGGTATAACAATAATAAATAAATCATGTGATAACTCTCCTCATACCTATCACTACTACAAAAACGGGCAATAACAGCGCTAAAATCGGGCTTTAACAGCGCTAGAAAAGCGCTGTAAATCTCAGCGCTGATAAAGGGGGGGTCCTTTAACAGCGCTTTTTTAGCGATGTTAAATGTCACCTTTAACAGCGCTAAAAAAGCGCTGTTAAATGTCACCTTTAAAGGTGCTAAAAAAGCGCTGTTTTATGTTGCCTTTAACAGCGCTTTTTTAGCGCTGTTAAATATCTCCTTTAACAGCGCTTTTTTAGCGCTGTTAAATGTCGCCTTTAACAGCGCTAAAAAAGAGCTGTTAAATCCCTGCCTGCTGCTAATAAAAAACCTGCACTAGTACAGCCAGCCGAGCAGACCTGCACAGAAACCAGTATATCAACCACAGACCTGCACAAAAACCAGTATATCAACCACAAGCATGTCATCAACCGATCACAACCCAACCAAACAGTGTTCTTAACATGAGTTAGATACCATCTACCCAGAAACCAAAACTACCTCATTACATAGTATCACAAAATATTCCTACACAACTCAGAAGATAAATACTAGAACATTCCACTATGAATTGTTTCTCCTTGGATTTCCACTTGGTTTTGACAAATCGTGCAGAGCCCGTGCTCCTTGAATCATTCTGCAATACATAAAAAGGATATCCTAACTCTCCCAACCATCACCCTTAGTAATTATGTATATTAATACAAAAAAGGTAACATATCATAAATTGGGGGACTTTAATGAGACATCAAGATTAACATTCTATATATAGGATCGATGTCTGGTAGGATTGGTTGCGTTGATACATGACTCTACCTGGACCTCAAAAATAGATATATGATCTCACTCCAGGACTTTCAGAGAGACTCCAACTATGTCTAGGACGTCCTGCTGAAGCGATCGTACTACCGTAAGTTGGAAAAGATACCAAAACCATCCTTGGAAGTATCATGGGAGCCAACCCTAATGAAATATGTCCTTGATATAGTGTTCAAAGAGATCAATCATGGTACATAAAATTATGTGTCATTTAAAGGGTCACATGCCTTGTCGCTTTACCCTGGGTAACTCCAATGTTCATCTGCTTGTGTGAATATACATGTCATATCAATAGGAAATTACATGTCATGTTAAAAAACATATACGTGTTACCCTTTGATCTTGTGTCCTCTTATGCACCCTTGCCCTATGTTAGTACATGACGTCGATCTCGTGTGATTCTTCCTGTGTATCTGTACAAGGGATAAACTGCGTAGCTGGCTCATTAAAGACGTGTAGTGGGATATATTCCATGTAGGAAAGCCATGTAATCCACCCCAGGTTTGACTCGTACACGTCACATATGACCCATGGATCATTGTACTAAAGTGTTAACACAATCCTAAGGCGTTTGGTCGGTTTCCCGTATGTCAGTTGTTGATTTCACTAAAAAATAAATCCATTTTGAACAAAATAGAGGCACTTTGAGTGGTGTCGGCCACACCGGGCCTCGGATTGAGTCGGGGTTGACTCTTACACGTCAAATTTGACCCATGGATCATTGCCCTTAAGTTTCAACAGAATCCAAATGCGTTTGGTCGGTTTGCTGCATGTCAGTTGTTGATTTCACTTAAAAATAAGTCCATTTTGAACAAAAGAGAGGCACTGTGAGTGGTGTCGGCCACACCGGGCCTCGGATTGATGCGGTGTTACGTCCCACATGAGTCATTGATCATTGTGAAAACGTATCAACGCAATCAGAAGCCATTAGATCGATTTGGCATATGTACGTAAAATATTGTCCATTTTAAACTAAATACATACACTTGGAGTGATACCGGTCACACCGCGCCTCTGATTGAGGCGGGGTTGACTCGTACACGTCACATTTGACCCATGGATCATTGTCCTTAAGTTTCAATAGAATCCCAATGCGTTTGGTCGGTTTTTCGTATGTCAGTTGTTGATTTCACTTAAAATTAAGTCCATTTTTAACAAAACAGTGACACTGTGAGTGGTGTCGGCCACACCGGGCCTCAGATTGATGCGGTGTTGAATCATACACGTCACACATGAGTCATTGATTGTTGTGAAAAAGTATCAACGCAATCAGAAGCCGTTAGATCAGTTTGGCGTATGTACGTAAAATATTGTCCATTTTAAACTAAATACATACACTTGGAGTGATACCGGTCACACCGCGCCTCTGATTGAGGCGGGGTTGAATCTTACACGTCACATTTGACCCATGGATAGTTTTCCTTAAGTTTCAATAGAATCCCAATGTGTTTGGTCGGTTTGCCGTATGTCAGTTGTTGATTTCACTTAAAATTAAGTCCATTTTTAACAAAACAGTGACACTGTGAGTGGTGTCGGCCACACCGGGCCTCGGATTGATGCGGTGTTGAATCGTACACGTCACACATGAGTCATTGATCATTGTGAAAAAGTATCAATGCAATCAGAAGCCGTTAGATTAGTTTGGCGTATGTACGTAAAATATTGTCCATTTTAAACTAAATACATACACTTGGAGTGATACCGGTCACACCGCGTCTCGGATTGAGGCGGGGTTGAGTCGTACACATCACATATAACCCATGAATCGTTTTACTAAAGTGTCAACACAATCCGAAGGCGTTTGGTCGGTTTCCCGTATGTCAGTTGTTGATTTCTCACTTAAAAATAAGTCCATTTTGAACAAAACAGAGGCACTTGGAGTTGTGTCAGCCACAACAGGCCTCAGATTGAGGCGAGGTTGACTCGTACACGTCACATTTGAAGGTGAGTATTCATACACGATAGTTGACCTTCTTAGAGAAGGGTTTCTGGAAGAGTATAAAATACATGAAGCAATGAAGATCATTAGAGTGTTGGAGCAAATGTGGTTGCTACAAACAATGTGGAAATCGGCTTGTGCAAAGCGACCTAAGTTACAACTTGCAGGTATTGTACTCTATTTTTTTCTGGAAGGTTTCAGTTTAAATGCATTTTGGAATGATCATTGCTAGCCATTGTCTTTTAGGTTTTTTTGACAGCCGAGGGGAAAGGGTGGGGTCTGAAGACATTGTAGGATATGTCGAAGGGTGATTTTGTGTGTGAATATGTTGGAGAAATGTTAACTCCCGCAGTTCTGAAAAGAGTCACTATTTGAAATAAAGTCAAAAGTTTAGATACATCTCAAGATGGTCAGTTTAAAGACATTTTTAGGGACACTACTAAAGACATGCTCAGATATGCACACATCCCCCACTTTTAGATCGTTGTCTACTACAATGATCTTCCAAACAAGATATGCATTAGAACGCTCATGATAGATAGAGAAATTCACTGGCCACCTTCGAGAATGATCTGAAGCACAAACCATGACAGCATTATGTTTTTAACTTCAGCACCTCAATTGAGAATGTGACACCTTTCAGGACTTGGCGCCATTGTATGTCGTTTCGTCCACTGAATGGGTCTATCCATTTATTTAATTTTTTTAACTTCAGTCAAATATTCTAGAAAGATGTCGTGGCAGATGCTTCACCATTTTGTTTTTCTGAACATCTCATTACATTGTTAAAAAAATCAGGGTGTCTTACATGGGCAATACGTTCCTGTATTGAAGATGATGCACTCCCATTTTAATGGACTAGGTTTACTCCCTAATCTCATACATAACATCTCATGAGACAATAGATTTAACCAATTAATTGGAGTCCTATCTGGGTACAACCATCATACGATTTTCATGATTATGTGTTCCACAATAATTAAATCAATCATTAGGCTTAAACAAAATAATTAACCATGTGGGTTCGAATAAATGGGAGTGCATCATCTTCAATACAAGAACGTATTGCCGATGCAAGACACCTTGATTTTTTTTAACAATGTAATGAGATGTTCAGCAAAACAAAATGGTGAAGGATCTGCCGCGACATCTTTCTATAATATTTGACTGAAGTTAAAAAAATTAAATAAAAGGACAGACCCATTCAGTGGACGAAACGACATACAATGGCGCCAAGTCCTGAAAGGTGTCACATTCTCAATTGAGGTGCTGAAGTTAAAAACATAATGCTGTCATGGTTTGTGCTTCAGATCATTCTCGAAGGTGGCCAGTGAATTTCTCTATGTATCATGAGTCATTTATCGTTGTGAAAAAGTATCAACGCAATCAGAAGCCGTTAGATCGGTTTGGCGTATGTACGTAAAATATTGTCCATTTTAAACTAAATACATACACTTGGAGTGATACCGGTCACACCGCGCCTCTGATTGAGGTGGGGTTGACTTGTACACATCACATTTGACCCATGGATCATTGTCCTTAAGTTTCAATAGAATCCCAATGCGTTTGGTCGGTTTGTCGTATGTCAGTTGTTGATTTCACTTAAAATTAAGTCCACTTTTAACAAAACAGTGACACTGTGAGTGGTGTCGGCCACACCGGGCCTCATATTGTTGCGGTGTTGAATCATACACGTCACACATGAGTCATTGATTGTTGTGAAAAAGTATCAACGCAATCAGAAGCCGTTAGATCGGTTTGGCGTATGTACGTAAAATATTGTCCATTTTAAACTAAATACATACACTTGGAGTGATACCGGTCACACCGCGCCTCTGATTGAGGCGGGGTTGAATCTTACACGTCACATTTGACCCATGGATAGTTGTCCTTAAGTTTCAATAGAATACCAATGTGTTTGGTCGGTTTTACGTATGTCATTTGTTGATTTCACTTAAAATTAAGTCCATTTTTAACAAAACAGTGACACTGTGAGTGGTGTCGGCCACACCGGGCCTCAGATTGATGCAGTGTTGAATCGTACACGTCACACATGAGTCATTGATCATTGTGAAAAAGTATCAATGCAATCAGAAGCCGTTAGATCAGTTTGGCGTATGTACGTAAAATATTGTCCATTTTAAACTAAATACATACACTTGGAGTGATAGCGGTCACACACAAAATCACCCTTCGACATATCCTACAATGTCTTCAGACCCCACCCTTTCCCCTCGGCTGTCAAAATCACCCTTCGACTATCTGGTTATGATTTTTGACAGCCGAGGGGAAAGGGTGGGGTCTCAATCCGAGGCGCGGTGTGACCGGTATCACTCCAAGTGTATGTATTTAGTTTAAAATGGACAATATTTTACGTACATACGCCAAATCGATCTAACGGATTCTGATTGCGTTGATACTTTTTCACAATGATCAATGACTCATGTGTGACGTGTACGATTCAACACCGCATCAATCCGAGGCCCGGTGTGGCCGACACCACTCACAGTGTCACTGTTTTGTTAAAAATGGACTTATTTTTAAGTGAAATCAACAACTGACCATCTCGAGATGTATCTAAATTTGTGACTTTCTTTTAAATAGTGACTCTTTTCAGAACTGCGTGATATGAAGGTATTTTGGAGATTTTACTGGTTCATGCATGATATGAAGGTATTTTGGAGATTTTACTGGTTTTTTGTCCAAAGGCCAAAGAAATGTGGTCCATCATTCTTGCATGTTACTCGTACACGTCACCAAGGACCCGTGGATCCTTCTCCTAAAGGATGAAGGCAATCCGGATGCGTCTGGTCAGATTTACGTAGGTCAGTTGTTGTTTCCAATTAAAGTGGTGTCCATTTTAAACAAGAGAGCGACCCTTTGGGTGGTAGCGGTCACACCGTGCCTCGGATTGAGGCGGGGTTGACTCGTACACGTCACCAAGGACCCGTGGATCCTTCTCCTAAAGGATGAAGGTAATCCGGATGCGTCTGGTCCGATTTACGTAGGTCAGTTGTTGTTTCCAATTAAAGTGGTGTCCATTTTAAACAAGAGAGCGACTCTTTGGGTGGTAGCGGTCACACCGTGCCTCGGATTGAGGCAAGGTTGACTCGTACACGTCACCAAGGACCTGTGGATCATTCTCCTAAAGAATGAGGGCAATCCGGATGCGTCCGGTCGGATTTCCGTAGGTCAGTTGTTGTTTCCAATTAAAGTGGTGTCCATTTTAAACAAGAGAGCGACCCTTTGGGTGGTAGCGGTCACACCGTGCCTCGGATTGAGGCGGAGTTGACTCGTACACGTCACCAAGGACCCGTGGATCGTTCTCCTAAAGGATGAAGGCAATCCAGATGCGTCTGGTCGGATTTCCGTAGGTCAGTTGTTGTTTTCAATTAAAGTGGTGTCCATTTTAAACAAGAGAGCGACCATTTTATTGGTTCAACATTCTTGCATGTTGCTGGTGCATATCATCTGTTAAAATTGAAAAATGACTCATTGGAGAAAGAATGTTTTATTTAATAACAATTACAATTTTTCTACGAACATTTACATACAAAAATATTTCATCTTTTGATCCCCTTAACCCCTCTCAAAAATGACCACCAATTGTACATGTCCCCAAGTCAGATCATCATTGTATTTGTGTACAATCTGTCATCAGGTATGCGGCCCACTCGTTTCTGAACACATCTATATCGTCTTGTGAGTATGAGGCTTTTCGGCAGTCATAGTAGTACTGCAAAATAAAAAAATAAAGAATTAATAAATAACTTAAACGAACTAGTAATTGTTTTTGAAAATACCTCTTTAGGGATGCTAGTTTGCTGATGAAAAACGATCTCTTTCATAAATTTACAAACATAATAACCGCAATCATTATCGTTTGTTTGTTTTGGACACTGCAAAAAAATTGATCATTAGGAGAATAAATAACTTGTGTTGAGGTGTGTTTGGATAGTGAAATTTTATTATATATACCCTGATATTTGTCCAGACGTAGTACTTGCTCGGCTCCTTATGCTTAGCCCCTGTCCTCATACCATGATTTAGACGATATTGGTACACCACCCTATCATAACAGAATCCTCAGTAAAAGATAATATATATTATATAAATTGATGTTTAGACCTAAAACGTAAGATGTAGTGTCTTACAGATTCACAAACTCCATCATGTATGGTCAGTTTGATGGATATCCTAGCTTTGAATCCAGAAAATAAATCTTCGGAGTATCCAAGTTCACCGCAATTAGCAACCAATGTTGCCTAAAAACACAAAAAGGAATAAGTAATAAAAAAAGTGAAAATATAATTGATATGCTTTAATCGTAGAGTATTACCCCTGTATGGTTGGTATTAGGAAAAGTCTGTCATCTGTAATCTTGCGTTCAAATGTTTTCAGCAAGTCCTTCACTATTGCATCCCTTTTTGATGACTCTATTTTTGTTTGGTGTGTTGATGTGATATGAGGACTAACCAGTCCAAATCTTGGCTCATGGGAAAATCCCTTCAAATGTTTTTCATAAATGCGTCTGTCAACAATATAAAATGCATTTAGTCATAATTTGCACATTAGATCAGCTTTTAGAAAATCAATTCATGGAAACATACCTCATATATACATTTACAACAGTGACGCCTAACCAACCGTTTTCAAGGATTTCATTTACATTTTCAGCAGCAACGAAATCTTGACTTTCCTCTCCGTATATATTATCTTCGAAAATCACTATATGACTATTACCATCTTTTAGCTTCGTATCCACATGAGTCTTCAATGCTAGTAAATGTGGAAAGAGAACAGGTGGTGTTATTGTGCTTTCAGTAGCTCCTTGGGATCGATTGGTCGATCCTTTAGATGGTTTCGAGCTGATGTTAGTCACCCCCTTTCCTTTCTCCGTCTATAACAACAATCATTGATTCAGACACTCTTTTCATTAATTGTTAAGGGTTTAGCTTGAAAATAAAAGGAAATAAATACCTCTTTGTCTGCATGTACTCTTACAAGTTGTGCCGTCCATGCAATGAATGTCCCAATAGCCTTTTCAACCGTATGAATATCATCGTCATCAAGTGGAATAGGTAGCATTGCATTTGGATCATGAGCTACAGTAATCGTCACTCTCAGATGATCTTTTGAAAGTGGCCTATTATGCAGTGTGGCATCTGGGATATTGAACACTGTAGCCCTCGCTACAAGGTGATAGGTGGGTGTTGACAGATATAAATCACAATCATTATCACCCTGTAGAAGATCAGTACAGATAAATTATCAGTGTTTGTCTGATTCATATTTCATGGGAACCGTTATTAGAATATTGATTACCACGGCTAAGACATTTTTTTAGGTGAATGGCTCGCCTCAAAGAGGGTGGGGGTGGGGCAGGATGTTCATGCGGTGGTTGTTCCTGAGTTGTGTCCTCCCTTTGCTTCCCACCCATAAAAGTTGCTAGTAACTCTCCCTGCCATTGCAATTGTTCTTCAAGGGTTGCTATTTTTTCGCCCATTTGTTCCAATTTTTTCTCTGTATCATCTATTTTTTTCTTCTTCTCAAAATATACTCGGGGTGTCACCCCAAACCCTGCACCTCTGACACGACCGTATTTTTCTGGCTGCTTCAAAGCCGTCGATAATAGGTCTGTATCAGCTACAGGAGTAGCTGATTCCTATGACTGTCAGATATAAGAAAAAAACTAATTATTTTTATGTAATAGCAATTTTAAACAAATCTTTTTATCATCGTGTCATACTTACACATATTTCCCACACTTTTTGTGTGTTCTCATCTATTAACTTCCCTTCTTTGTTCACACGTGCCTCCTTCCATAGCACATGACGTGGGATAGAAGTGCATTTGGTTTTAGATTCATCAATCTACATATAAACAAAGAAAGATAATTATGATGTTGTTTATTGGCACCTAACAATATTACTGTAAATTTACAATACGTACCATTTTCTTTTCTAATGAAGCGTACCCCATCCTTGCTTTACGATAGGGGTATGTTGGATTTGATGCACGTTCCTTATTTTCAGTACAGAGTTTCTGTTTCATAAATGAAATATTGACAATCAAAGTGATGAATACAGGTATCCTCAAACAACGTATTATCACTCACAATGTACCTGAAACTTTTCATCCCCACGACGGCCAATAAATGCATCCCATGCTTCTTGGGATATCTGGTGTGCATAGACAATGGGTGGGTGCGGGTTTATTTTACCTTTAGAATCTTTTAGGTGACATCTTGTTAAAATAGTACGAAAACCTCGATGAATCTTTCCTGCAAGCCTTAGTACATAATCCTTGTGTGAGTTGTCTACTATAAATGTACTCTGCAAGAGATTGAGAAGAGTAAGACACTGTTTCATCATTTTATTTTCTAGTTAATTAAAGAAATAAATTCATAATGTTACCGTAATTTCTTCCCAGATCACAGCCTTCAACCCGGACACAACATGGTGCCATGAATCTATGTCAATCGGCACGCGTTGCCGAGTGACAACTCCAATGTAACTGCTAAACATAGCCTTGTTGGGATTCACATGTTGGCCTCGTGCATTCCATCCAACTTCAAATTTGATGCCTTTGCTTTTCGCCTTAAGAATTTTGGCTAACACTATCAAACTATGATGCACCTGTGATTTCTGCGACGTCGGTCCTTCATTCCCGACCATTTCATCGATATCAACATCATCTATATGTTCATCTACTATGATATCAACGGCATGTGCTGATGGTTGTTGGACCACAACACTAAGAGAAGGAGCCGCAACAGCAAGAGCAGCAGCAGGAGCAGTAGGAGCACCAGGAGTCGCAGCAGTAAGAGCAGCAGCAGGAGCAGTAGGAGCACCAGGAGCCACAGCAGGAGCAGTAGGAGCACCAGGAGCCACAGCAGGAGGAGCAGTAGGAGCACCAGGAGCCGCAGCAGTAAGAGCAGCAGCAGGAGCAGTAGGAGCACCAGGAGCCACAGCAGGAGGAGGAGTAGGAGCCACAACAGTAGGAGCAGTAGGAGCCGCATCAGGAGCAACAGTAGCAGCAGAATGAGCTGCAGGAGCAGCAGGAGCAGCAGCAGCCGCAGCAGCAGCTGCTTGAGAGACTTGTTCAGTCTCAAGGTTAGGAGCACCAGAATGTGCAGAAGTCATTATCTGCAAAAGTGGTTGAACAGTTCATTCAAATTACATAAATTCTGTAATGATAAGATAATAACATGAGATAACAAGATCTATATTACAAACAAAATATAACCTGTTTACTGAACTCTCTTTCTTTTTTTCAAAGGTTGAAGAGATTTGACACCTCTATCAACAATCCAAATCCCTTCATTGTGGTCTCCTCTAACATACAAAACATCATCTGCATTGGGACCGCTCCGAATTGATTGTGACGTACCACTAAAAGGATCGTCCTCAACTGAATTTTCATCGGAACCCTCAATAGTTTTGGACGATAACAGAACAATCGACCACTTTCGGTTTGCGGGATCTGGAACATAAAAAACTTGTACCGCTTGTGATGCCATTATAAATTGTTCGTCTTTGTACCCTTCTTTACTAAAATCAACTTTCACAAATCCCCATTCATCTATTTTAACACCACTATTGTTATCAATCCATTTGCATTGAAAAATCGGCAATTGAAATGTCGTATAATCCAACTCCCATATTAGTTTGATAATGCCAAAGTATGACATATTTGCATAAATTGTATTTCTATCCTTACTACCAGAAACATGCATCGCTTCAGCCACTAGTGTAACTCCGCTATTTTGCATGGTACTCTCTTCATCATGTTCATCCGTATAGAATGTATAACCATTAATTACATACCCACTGTAAGATAATACATACACACTTGGTCCAGCGGCTAGCCATCGAAGTCGTTCTGAAATTGAATTCGGATTTTCATCCAACTGCTTAAAAATATGGTCCTGAAACCATCCTATAAACTGGTGATTATGTGTATCTGCTAACCATTTTTCAGCCCTCGATGGATTCAACTGCCTAAGAATTTCTTTGTGAGTTTCAATATATGGAGCAACCTCCCAACTGTTATGCAAAACATAAAGATGAGCCTGCTCCCAATCTGTAATACTGATTGTTACAACTTATCTTCCAGAAATTCCCTCACCCTCAATGCGTCCAGTGTGACGAGATTTCGGGAGACCAATGCTTTCCACATCAGATAGGTATTCAATAAAAAATTCAATGGCTTCCTCAACAATATATCACTCCACTATACAACCCTCTGGCCAACTTCGATTTTTGACATATCCTTTCAAAATCTTCATATACCGTTCAACAGGATACATCCATCTATAGTGCACAGGACCACAAAGTCGAATATCTCTCACCAAGTGAATCATCAAATGAACCATCATATCAAAGAATGTTGGCGGGAAGAACATTTCTAATTCACATAATATGATGACAATTTCTTTTTCCATAGCTGGAAATTTCCCCGGGTCTAAAACTTTGCTACATATAGCTTTGAAAAAGAAACAATGTTTGGTTAACGTATGACGAACATTCTTGGGTAAAATGCAACGTAAAGCTATAGGAATTAGATCTTGCATCAAAACATGGCAATCATGTGATTTCAAACCTTTTAACTTCAAATCATTCATTGACACAATGTTCTTTATATTTGATGAGTACCCCTCTGGAACCTTTACATCATTAAAGATGTTGCAAAAATGATATCTCTCTGCCCTGGAAAGAGTATAAGCTGCAGGAGGAAGAAACATTCGATTTTCACCTTTCACGAGAGCCAACTCTTCTCGTATTCCCATGTCAACCATGTCCAACCTTGCCTTAATTCCATCTTTTGTTTTTCCAGGGGCATTTAGCAACATTCCAATAACACTATCACATACATTTTTTTCCACATGCATCACATCAAGAAAATGTCTGACGTACAAACAATTCCAGTATGGTAATTCAAAAAAAACTTATCTCTTTTTCCAACCGATTTTCGTAAGGTTTTTCGAAAATGGTTTACCAAAAACAGTGTTCATATCTTTTACTTTCTCAAAAAGCTGATCACCTGTTAGTGGAGATGGTGTTGTGCATTTTTCTGAACTTCCATTGAATTATGTCGTCCACGATCGGTACTTATGCCGACGAGGTAGAAATCTACGATGTCCTAGAAACACAGATTTCGATGAATGTTTCAACCTAATTGATTCTGTATCTTCTTCGCACACGGGAAACCCTTGAGTTCCTTTAATGCTATAGCCTGACAAATTTCCATAAGCAGAGAAATCATTTATTGTCCCATACAACATCGCTCTCAACGTGAAGTATTCACTTTTATAAGCATCATACAACATTACACCTGAGTCCCACAATAACTTCAAATCCTCGATCAAAGGAGTCAGATAAACATCAATATCATTACCTGGTTGTTTTGGTCCTGATATAAGCATAGATAACATGATGAATTTTCGCTTCATGCATAACCAGGGTGGCAAGTTATAATTTAGCAACATAACAGGCCATGTAATATGAGTGCTGGTTTGAAAACCAAAAGGATTCACTCCATCTGTAGATAACGCAAGACGAAGGTTTCTCGGCTCTTTTCCAAATTCAGGATACTCATGATCAATTTTCTTCCATTGAGGAGAGTTGGCCGGATGACGTAATAACCCATCTATATTTCTTTTATCTGCATGCCACGACAATTGTCTTGCAGTTTCTTTACTTCCATATAAACGCCTAAACCTTGGAATGATTGGAAAGTACCATACAACTTTCGTAGGATTGGATTTATCTTTCTTGTATCGAGAAGCACCACACTTTGGGCATTCTGTAAGTGATTTGTTCTCCTTTAGAAACAATATACAGTCTTTCGGGCAGGCATGTATTCTTTCAGAAATCATTCCCATCGAGCGTAGCATTCGTCTAGCTTCATATGTCCGTCTTGGGAGCTCATTATCTTCCGGGAGCATGTAATTCAAGAGAGCAAGTAGTTCCGTAAAACTGACATCACTCCATCCATTGCCTTCTTTCAATTTATACAACTTCAGTATAGCTGACAATGTTGTATACTTAGTGCAAGCAGCATACAATGGCGTCTTCGCACAACTCTTTAACTTCTCAAACAATTTTGGGCAATCACGGGGTTCATCTTGAATTGTCTTTGTCATTTCCTCAATACGATCTTCATCATCATTGACATCTGTAATCACATCCTCCATACGGTCTTCTTCATTATCTATATTTGTATTCATATCTGACGATCCATAAAACGCAGTTTTATCCCAGCCAGTAGCTACATTCGCTTTTTCTCCGTGTTTATTCCAACATTTATAACTCCGATCTATTCCGTGACATATCAAATGTTCTTCCAACTCCTCTGGAGTAAGTAGTCTAGAATAACAACAACGTAAACACGAACAAAGGATTTGAGAAGGATCCTTTGTGTGATCCTTTGCAAACTTGATGAACTCTTTCACTCCGTTCTCGTACTCTATTGTTAAACGATTAGAATCCATCCAATCTTTATTCATCTTCATCCTATTTGAATCTCAAATATTAGTATTTATGGTTCAAGTACACAAAAGAAGACTTCCAAATACAGTAGAAGGGAACCACTTCCTTGGAAGGAGATCATGTAGTCTAACCTATAATCAAGATTCATAAAAAAGAATATTAGATTCACTAAAAAGATGATTATATATCACTCTATAAGGAGGATATAACAGGAGATAGAGGATTTCCAATCAATGAGAGATACCTTTATCAGAGAGAAACCAAACGCATCCACTAGAGCTTCTATCTGATTTGTATAGGCACTCAGGATACAAAAACTATATTTAAAATGCATGTGAGATAAAGAACGAATAATTAAAATAAATAATCCATTATACAATTTAAAATTCATTATCATCTCTATTATGATTTGTATAGGCACTCAGGATTCATTCTAGTAGTGGTATAGGTTCCCCCATTAATCATGAGTGATAGAGGGAATAGTAGTTTTTGGATTACCTTTCTTGTTTTATACAATTTATGAAGAAATGACAAGGGTTGGAAGTGCCGAGTGTGTTTGACTTGAAAATAGAGGTTCAGTTGCAACACCCTCTGATGTTTTCTGGAGAGGGTGGACCCAAGGTAGATAAGTTCTAAATTTAGTTCATCTAGAATATTCTAGATAACTTTTCTACTCCTTAGTAGAATAGGGTAGAGTTGGTAGCGTATATGTTATGGGGGCCAACAATGATCTACTGTGATATTTAGTCTTGGGATGAGCATATGGAGGGAATGACTTGCAAGAAAATCTAGAATATGTTCATGGAGCACTTTTAACCTACGACATTGAGGAAATGAAAATATGAATATTTAATATGTTTGACATAATTATGTTTGATAATGATAGATTATGTTAGATTCTTCACATACCAGTAATGTTTTTATCTAATGTTGACAGGAGATAAGGTATCTATGAAAAAAAAATTAGGATGGACTTAGATGTGAGATTAAGTCCCAGGTAAATATATTTTTTTTGAGGTTTGTTGAGGTGGTGGATCAGGTTCTCATTTCCAAGGGGAACCTAAAGGAGACTTGTAGTGATGGTAGGGCGGTTTCAATTGAATGATCTAGTGGTACATATTATGATAGTAGTATTCACCATTATGATATCTTCCACTAGGGTGGTGGTGGATAGAGTATCTATGTGAGAGGAGTTTTCTCTTAGAGAGGTTTTTAGTCATCTTCAATCAATGAGGTAGGTCTGGTCACATGTTAGGCCTATGACTTTGACCACTAGTGAAGTGTCAATCATGTATCATGATGGTTCATATATATAGGTTCTACATGAACACTTGTAATATGGGTAGTGATGGATGATCTATATTGGTACATAGCACCGAATAGGGGAACCTAAAGGAGACTTGTAATAGGGGATCCTCTCATTATTTTATATCTTATCTCTTGGTAAATGGTTTCTGTTTTGTGTTAGAGTACTTTTGTGGGATCATGTTGGTCAACACACCATTGGGGGTGTGATTAGAAGGCATTTGTCTTCGTAAGGGATGTTCCCTCATGGTTTGTGAGTATTGTTTCATTTTGGATTTATACATGCTTGATATGATATGTATTGAATAGATAGTGATGATGTAATTTTTGGTATTTAATCAATATCACATTGATTGTTACCGTAGATGAGTGACCGTCATGCCTCATAAGGGTAGAGCCCATGTCTTTTATGGAGAATGGGATATCATGGTAGACCATGTAGGACCAGTTCTTCCACAACTAGGTGAGAACATAGACCAGTTTACGAATATTTTTCTTGATGATAATGGATTGAAACAAGAAATATTTCCCCCAGAAGTAGACTGGTTCTTGGATGTGTTTCATGAGAATTGATCAGGGCTACCACCTAAAAGAGACTTTGAGTTCATGATTGAGCTGATGCGTGGAGTTGAGCCATTTTATATAACGCCTTTCAGAATGAAACAAGAATAGATTCAGGAACATAAAACTCAATGAGAGGAGTTAGATTATGAAGGGTGCATCTGCTCGAGTATGTCACCTTGGGGATCTCATGTTTTATTTTCGAAGAAGGATGACAGAACATTACATATGTGTTTCTATTAATAGAATATGAATCAGATGAAAATTAAGAACAGATATCCACTTCTTTGTATTTTTGATCTATTTGACCAGCTGAGGGGTTCCATATTGTTCTCTAAGATTGATCTAAGGTTTGTTTATCATCATTTGAGGTTGAGAAATTCTGATATACTATAAACTAATTTTGAAATCATGTATAGTTTTTATGAATTCTTCATAATAAAATTTGTGTTGACGAATTCCCCATAGCATTTATTCTCTTGATGAGTTTAATATTTCACTTGTACCTAGACCAGATTGTAGTTGTTTTATGGATGACATATTGGTGTAATACCAAAATAATGATGATCATTCCAAACATCTGGACATCATCATGAGTACACTTAGAGAGAATCAGCTATACACAATCTATCTATATGAAAACATATACATCTTGTTCATAGATTGTTACCTTAAGGCGGCGGCCGAGGGCGTTGCGGGTTGCGGAAGGCGCCGCGGAGGGCGACCGAGGGCGGCTGAGTGAGGCGGAGGGCGACGGAGGCGGCGGAGAGCGGCCGAGGGAGGCGGAGGGCGGCCGAGGGTGGCAGAGAATGGCGGCTGAGGGCGTTGCGGGCAGCCGAGGGCGGCAGGCGGTGGAGGTCGGCCGAGGGTGTTGCGGGCGGCGGAGGACGGCGAGTGTACCGAGGGCGGCAAGCTCTGGCGAAGCGAACACAGCAGCGGTATTCGGGAGAAGAGTATCAGGGTTACGGTTCCGCGAGGGCTTTAGCTGCGATAAAACGAGGGCACTGTGCGACCGACTTTATAAAAAAGTCGACTAAGGTTTTATCAGCGCTAAAAAGGCGCTGATAAAGGCTACCTTTATCAGCGCTAAAATTATAGCGCTGATAAAATCTAGCTTTATCAGCGCGTTTCTAGCGCTGATAATATTATGATTTATCAGCGCTAGAAAAGCGCTGATAAAGATAATTTTTATCAGCGCTTTTTGAGCGCTGATAAAGGATACCCTATATCAGCGCTGAAATTTGAGCGCTGATAGAGGTGTTCTATATCAGCGCTTTTTTAGCGCTTATATAGGCGAACCTTTATCAGTGCTCAAAAAGCGCTGATAAAGACCAACTATATCAGCGCTAAAATTTTAGCGCTGATACAGATCATATTTATCAGCGCTTTTCTAGCGCTGATAAATATTACTATTATCAGCGCTAAGAAAGCGCTGATAAACATTAGCTTTTTCAGCGCTGTAATGTTAGCGCTGATATAGGGTATCCTTTATCAGCGGTTTTGCTTAGCGCTGTTATAAGGGCGCGCTTCCCTTGCCCGTTTTTGTAGTAGTGTATCCAACAAAAGTTTTATCACATATCATAGAGAATATTTGTGGTTTTAAGTGTAATATCCATTGATAATTATGTAAGTCCCCCATCATAGTTATTCTAATAGGAAAAATAAAAAACTACTTTCAAAAACATTAGATACCCTTAGAAAAGCACCTCCACTAGATAACGGTATCCCTACCTTAAGGAGAGGCCCTAAAGACCTGGAAATCATCATCAAGATCCTACTCATAAATATTAATCTTGATAATAGTGGAGTTAAACTATATATTTTTTATAACAAACTCAATCACATCCTCTTAGACTTCTAAATGAAACTGATCAAAACAAAACATCATATTCAAATATTTTGGTGATTCATTCACATCCTGGGTAAAAATATTCATGCTCAAAGTATTATAATTTACATTCCCTAGGTTTGGTGTATAGGAAATTTAATAATTAAAAGATTTTAGGTACTCAACACACTGTCTCTATCGAAGGATTAAATTTTTTTTAAGAAGATATAACTCAAGATTGTTTAGTCAGAATAAATGTTAATTCATTCTCTAAAAAGGTAACGATGACCACTCCTTAGAGTATGAATCACAACTATGATTTCATGTTCATTGTATGGACAATTCATCTTATGGGTCTTAATATGTATGAAACTACCAGATAACATGTGATCACCCTGTATAAGGACACATTTGAAACCTGAATCTGATGCCTTAAAAAATAACACAAATCCCTACACATCCTTTAAAATAGTCAACACTAGCACAAAAGTCAAAATATGTTACAAATAATAAAAAAACCCAACATTTTAAATCCCATAACATCTTAAATTCGTTCATATTGAGTGGTTTTTTGGAGAAGATCACTTTGATAAATCCTAAACAAACCTATGGAAATATCCTTCTATGAAAATGAATCTCAATATCATGAAAACATTACATTATTTCTCTCATGTTATAAAAACATTAAAATAATTAGGATGGCCTGAAATAAAATGTTATAAGACCATGTATCCTAGGAACTTCACATCTCAAAATCATAAATTACATTTCAAAATCATCGTGAAAAGTGAATGATCTCACCAAATTTTAAAAAATAATCTCAAATAATGCACATGGTTCTCTTCAGTTTTAGTGTAAACCAAAATGTAATTCAAAAATACTTTGATGAATGAGTCTAGGTTCTCATGGAATATCCTATCCATTAACACTATAAAAACTATAGGAGACTATGTTAGATTAAAAGGAATAATAGGGTTCTCATAATGTCCAAACATAATTCTAAATACGACCTTCTAAATGTTGTATTATTTAACTCACAAATGGTGACAACTAGATCAAATACCAAAATTCATGACCCACTTATCTCATTAAACAGATCAAATAATCACAAATTTCTGGAAACAAATACATGTTCTTCATAATAGATCAGTTGAGTTTCAAATAATCAATAAAACAGTGAAGAGTTCCATCAAATTTTCTAGAAAAAAAATCACAGGCCCCACCAAAGGTGACACACTCATGAATATAAATCATTTTTCTAAAAAATAATAAAATAGAACCTTAAAATATTTCATTTCATTTATTTCAATAGTGCAAGAGGGAATCCTTACCAGATGAGTACCATGTACTAAATCAATGAATAACTCAACCTCTCTTATTAGAGGAAGGCAATATAAATTAAATGGAAACATATCTGGAAACATGATGATTACTAGAGGTAGATCATCACTAAACGATTCTAACTCCATGTAAGAAATAGAATATTGAGATTACCTTTCAGAAGTATAGAAAATATGGTATATCTATGATTTACATTAGCTCTGATTCTCCCTAAGAAACACAACATACCTAATTAGTTCTAGAAAAGAATAATTACTGAAGATAATAGTTGATTCAAGCCTTATAATAAATCAGTAGAACTATCTTGATATTGACATCAAGAGGTTTCATGTCAAGAAATGGAAAATTTCATGTAATATCATTCTCTAATAGAGATAAAACATAAGGGATACTTCAGAGAAACTACTCTCTCTTGGTTCCAAGGCATGTAGTGATATCCATAACATAAGAAAAAAGATTCAAAAAATGAATTATTTGGTTTAAAATAGAATTTGATATAAAAAATTTAGATTAACTAGTATAAAATAGAGTAGACACTAAATATGAAGCTATAATTCTGGTACATATGACGTTCATGGAACGCACACCATCATCCTCTGGAGACTCTTACACTACATAAAGAAGCTTTATTCTAGATAACTATAGTTGCAACCTCTTAGTTCGTAAATAATCTGATTGTAAAATAGTACTTTTTGGATATGATGAGATTGTTCCACTTTTTAGAGAAGAAAAGAAATTATATATCTTTTTAAGTTTTCCTGAACAACCAAAAGAACTTCAAATCGTTGATGCCTCAATACAAACCCACCTTGAATGACCAACATTTCCATGATTGAAGCAAGTCAAAAGGCCTCTTCTAAACATCGTAAGAGTCCCAGATGAAGTCTTATATAAAAAACCACCATGATTATCATCATCCATCTTATTTCCCTTAAATAGATCAATTGAACTCCCATTGGGAATATGAGTAAATCCCTACCACCATGACATACCATCCAGGTCAAGATCATCCTTGAACGTTCTATCTAGTATGTCATCACAATAAGTGAGATTCAACTAAAATACTTGAGATTTAATAATTAATTGAATAATCATCACTAATATTTTAGACTTTAGTTCATCATTTTTCACTACCTTAGGAGAAAATAGAATGAGAACAGAAAAATGGGTCTCATATTGATTCATTTTCTTATCACCTTACTGGAGACTGATAAAATCTATGGTTTTCACCAAGACCATTGATTTTGGATAAAAATGATCAATGAAAATAAATATATGTAATTACTCTCCAAGACCTCATGTTTCTTCATGTAACCGTCAAATACAACCATCTCCTGCTAGGACTTCCAAACATAAAGATAGAAAATTTTAGCATTATAGATTCAAGAGTTTTCAAGAACTCAAAAATTAAAGTCAATATTTTTCTACCAATCCTCGTCCTATTAAGGATCATTAGATCCTTGTAAAGTTGGTGGAATCTAGATTAGAAACTCTTGATCATGATTCCATGATTCATCCATTTTAGGTTCCATTATGGGATCCTGAACGGGAATGGTTTTAGTTACCTGTACTGGAGCATGGAAAGTATGCAACATTGTCTCAACAAGATTCTAGTCCATGTGAGGATTCACCTACTGTGGTTCTTATCTATCTTCCTCCTATGGCCTATTCAAACAAATTATTAGAGGAATGATGATATAAAATTTCAAAAACCAACTCAGAAACCTCATCAAGGATACACAGATCATAAACTCAACCAAAAAATATAAGAATATCAATTCCTTCGATTGAATTAAGGATTCGGATTTTAACAAAACCAAATCAAAGGAATGGAAAATTCAAGAATTTTATAAAATTATTCCTTACATCAATTTTCACGAAACACCCAAGATTATTTAAGGATCATTATAGTGTGAACTAGACAAAAACTCACACATAAATACCTCATATGTCCCAATAATACTACCTATTTTCTACTAGTACAACCCAAACTACATACCATCATGAATGAAATATGCACAACCTACACCTTTGAAATCTCATTTTCAAGAACCATCCTAGATACCATAGTGCACTGATACGCAAGCCAGTCTTGACATGTTCTGAAAGGAATTCCTGATCCCTATGGGTTAGAAACTAGCACATGGTATCAGACAAGAATAAAAAGGGAATTATTTTTCCATAAAACAGTGAAAGATAAATGATAAAAGTCCTAATTACATGATTTCTCAAGGATAAAGAACCATAATCAAATAGGTAAAACAATACCCAAATAGTAAATCATCAAAATACCACACATTTTTCAATGTAAGGCTCATAAAAAAACCCATGTATCAAGTGGATCACATCTCTATCAGTTACCTCCATCACTCAAGGTCCCACGAATCAAGTTGACATACCACCTACAAGTGGTGCTTTCCCTTCTATTGGACCTAGTATCTGAAAATCTAAAAGAACATGAATTGAAAGGTAGGTTGTGAGCTACACATCCCAATGGGGTATCACCAAGTGTTCCATAAGTACTTATATAACAACGACTTATTTATTCATTCAATTTAAATAAAGTATGTCATGAAAATTCATTTGTATAATTTCAAAAAACATGATTTTAATCAAAAATTTGGAAGGTATGTTGAAACATGATTAAATGAGAATTTTATATAAATCATTTATATAAAATAGTTGGCTCGAATAAAAAAAATTATATAGTTAATAGAATGAATAATCAAGTCAAATAAAAAAAATAACCATGCTCATAAGACCTATGGTACTTTAGTTTACAGAAATAGGATTCTCACACATCTCAATCATCATCAATGATCCTGATAGGCCACCACAATAAAATTGACACACTAAAAGGGAACCCATTATGTAAAATCATATTCAACTTGGTTTAGAAAGTATTTGACAATCAATTTGTTGCTTATGAGTCAGATTCCTATTATGCTTGTCCTTATCACCTGCTAACTATTCAGGATCACAAGTGATTCAAACAATAAATTAACTAATAAAGTTAAATTAATTCATTCAAAACTATTTCATCATTCATAGTTTGATTTCCCAATTTCAGTTTCAACATGCCTTCTCATTTCAAAACCAAATCATAGGTTTTCATCAAATTTTTTCTTTTTAAAATCTTTTTTAATTATATCCAAGCTTCTCAATATTAAATATCAAATCATTTCCTCAAATAAACATTCAATTAAAGAAATCATATTTTTTAAAATCCACAAAAAAATTTAAATGCATTGAAATTGAGGATTTTAAAAAATTCTATTTTCTTTATAATCAATCATCAAAATAATTGTAATATAAGGTTTAAAACCCAATTGAAACACTTTTAAAAAAAGTAATAAATCAAAGAAAAATAAGTATATAATATCATTATATAACCACCTAACATTAATCATATGATCAGTAATAGAACACCAAGAATGGGAATTCTAATGGAGAGTTAAAGGTGTATAAGATCATGAAAGAATCCATAGAAAAAACCCCATTAGAAAATGGTTCCAATCCACAAAAAACAAGTTTATTTATCACTCTCATTGGATAGATGATAAAAAGGTAATTATAGACAAGAATAAGTTTCTCTTACTAGAGAGGGATTGAACATACCCATTGATGCTTTGATATCAGAAGAACATGTGTTGATAGAGTCAAGAAAATCTCCAATGAGCCTTTAAAATCCAAATAGATCAAATGAGATTTGAGTGGGATAACTTGAGATTTAAATAGGTCATGGGAATTTTATGTCTAGAAAAATATAGACCACATTGAAACACCTATAACCATGACTTGGGAATGCAGAAAATAGCTAGACCACTGTGCAGCCACCCCATACCACACTGAAGTTCCTCTTAATCACAGAACCTCTAGAAAAACACCACATACCTCACCTAGATCCTATTAACCTATGTAAATACAAAGTCTCAACCTAAGTATCACGTTGTAACTATGCCCATATAGGCAGTAACACATAGCCTTCTTATTTGAGCCTCCATGTCATAGTTGACCCAGCACAGCATAAGGGAAAACCCTCTAAAAGAGTGCTATAGAGCAGCCCATTCTCGATGGTGTAGTCATGAAAAAATTGGAAGTAACTATAAAAAATATTCTCCAAGGATCCACAGTGTATCCAACTGAATAAATTTCAGCCTTGCCCAACCTCAAAATCCCTAACACCATGACCTGATGGTTCACAACATAGCCCCTCTAACTCTACACCATAGCACAACCCCACATAGTGCAGGACACTATAAAAAGCCTATATTTTTAAAAACCACAAAAACATTAAATTATACCCAAAAAATAGAAACAAAATCATGGGATAAGAAATACCTGAAAGAAGGTAACATGATGTTAAACTATTAATTAATTCATTATTATAACAATCATATTTCTTTTCTAATGGTAAAATTATTATTCTAACAAGAAGGTTTATATTCCAATAAACATAATTTTTTTTATAATTTATATAAACAACAATATTTTATTTTATTCATCGTTCTCATAGTTTTCTATCCAGTTTTTCTATACCCTTTACAAAATTGCAACCATATTCCAACTATTTTTCTTACTTTTTATAGTGTTATTCATGACTGTGATAATTATTGGTGAATTTGATGTTCCAGAATTTCAAATTATGATTATATTTATTTTTGTTTATTAACTGATTGTAATATTTCTAATTTTATAGTGTTTCTATATATATTCATAAATATTAATAAAATAAATTATTGTTTATTTTAATAATGTTATATATTGTTTTTATTCTATATCACATACCTAAATATAGCACACATATATATTCAAATGAAATATAGTATAGAGTACATTTTTGTTCATTACAGTTTTGAATTCATCTTCATAGTTCAATGATATTTCTATGGTTTTAAAAAATAATTTTAATTTCATCCATCTACTGTAGTTTGGAAAACTATTGAAAAACATATGTGGAAATAGACTCTAATTAATGTAGTGTATAGAAATAAATTTCCAAAATATAACTTAATCGAGCAAGTAGATATTACACTTTTTATGTAGCAGGAAAACAACCTTCTTATTTAAACTCAACTAATGACATGATCTAAAACAAACTTAACCATGATAAAATTGTCTCTACCTCAATATAATTGTCCATATGGTATCAAATTATATTGGTTAATTTTCTATTTATCTTTTCAACCTTGGGTAGTTGGGATTCATATGAATCACACACCCCTAAGTATATTAATTAGCATGTGACATTCCATTATATATAAATTAGCATTATATTTTGGATAACTATACTTCATATATTAACTCATGATTCTAATCTATATCATATACAACATTCTACTCAAAATTATATTAACATATCTTAGAAACCAATATTAATCCTTCATTATCATTGATTAGGTGTGACTTCAAGTTATATATTGAGTTGATTTTATCATTCCATTATTCTTATAATTTACATTATACATGTGAATGAGTAATAAATGGATATTTCATTAATTATAAAATCATGATACATTTTCATTACAAATATCCATTACATACAATATCATGTCTATTTAATACATTGAGACTTTACATTTCAAGCATACTTTTACTGTATTAATGTTTTTTCTAATGGATCCACAACATTATCCAACATATCCATCCAATAATTCATTTAATTGACCCTCTTAATGATTCATGAAATGAGATTTAATTTTTAGTGGATGTGTTTAGTCCTATGTTCAGACTGGGGTTCCCTTGCTTCAAAATCAACTTCATTATTGTCATAGTAAATCCCAATTACTCTTCAAATTATAGGAATCATCATAAGATTTGTGGTGAATTTATTGACCCAAATACATTCTTTAGCATCATATAATGTAGTGATAGAATGTACCTCTATTGTAAATCCCATTGTTATGGATTGTTTTGACCTCTTTAACTAGATATCTCTACCATTGATGCAAAACAAAAAACTATATGGAGATCTCAAACCAAACATTATCATTTTGGGAAGTAGAATAAGAGTAACCCCTTATAAAAATTTCATCCTAAACTCTAAAAACTAGTGTATATCTATACTTATTCTTAATTATATATATTCTTTATAGAAATCCAAAAAAATCTCACCATGATGGGATTGGTATCTACTAAATATGATTAAATCATAACAAAAATCGGTCTTAATTCAAATTTTGGAATATATGATAAAACTTATGGTAGGTTCATAATAAATATTATACATGTTTCTTATTTTTAACTCATTAGAAAGATATTGGGTATTTTTAAGAGACATAACATGAAAAAATAATAAAGACACTTACTTGGAGTTCTCCATGGTAAATTATTTAATTATTTAAAAATATATATGTTCTAACTTAGTCTACAATAAGAAATTATTCTATATCTATGGATATTCGTATCCAGTATGTAGGTTTTTCACCCATGTTTTTAATTGAGAATCATTTTCATAACAAAACCATTATAGGAGGAAAAATAACAAAAAAAAAATTGATAAGAAATATATCATTTGCATACCACACAAGAAGTAACAGAGAACTCCCAATAACTAACTTTTATAAAAAATAATCATTTTATTTTTTATTAAAACTAAATATTTATTTAAAATATCAACTTAGAAGTTTTAACATCATAAAGAAATATTCAATCCAAAAATAGACTGTTCCAAAATCCACACATTAGCAACAACATCTGGAACATAAAAACTTCAAGTTGTATCATATAAGCATATTTAAATAAATCCATGTTATGAAAAGTGGTTTTGATATCAAATTAAGATATCTCATAATAATAATGATCCAATTTAACTGTGAGTATTATAATGAAATTTTGTATCATAAATTTCAAAAAATCTTTTTATACTCAACACCATGATTTTTTATGACCCTTTTCTTCCAAATGATATTTCATAATGGCCAATAATTTACTATAATATATTATCCATCTAAATATATGTGTGTTTCAGATTTAGGTATCAGATGTAGAAAAAAACTATTTCACCGTATAAAATGAACCAACACTATTATTTCATAAACAAAAGAAAAATTTTATACCAATGATATATTTACTCTACAAAATTAAAAATAATATAATTGGAAAACTAATAAAAATAACAATTCCACTAGAATAGAGAAATTTGGATCATTTAGATCTCCAAAAATTATCATACTGAAAGAAACACTGTAAAAACAAACAGAAAATACATAATGTAATCAAAATTTTGATAATGATGAATATAGAAACCTGAGAGGAATTGAATTTAATGATGAATTAAAGAATTCAAATGAGTTTATAGGATATATAAAACCTATAAGACCTTTGGAATTTTAAAATCTATTATTATGAATAGTAATATGACTATTATTATAATAACCTAACAATTACATTATTAAAATTATATTAAACTAATATTTACCAATAAAATTAATTATATTTAAATATTATAATACATTAAAATAAATATTCAAATTATAAATAAACCATAATTGTATTTTTGATAAGGTGTATTTTGAAGTATTTTGAAAAAACCCTAAATATTATGTCAATAGTTAAAATAACCTATGTTTGAAATATTATTTTATAATATGAATTTAATTTTTGGAATTAATACATCATAATTATCTAATGGTAATTTTTTAATAAATTTCTAAAACAATTGATGTTTTAAGAGAGTAGTAAAAATATAGTTTTTCAAATACCACATGTTTCATGATGTTATAATGATGTTATAAGGACTTTAGAAATCCTAAAATTATTATATCATCCAAATTGATATTCAATAAGACAAATGATTTATTTAAAATAAATAAACATAATTTCCAAATCTAAAATGTAAAGTACTACATTTAAAAACAATGCTTCATTTTTTGTCTTTTATTTTGTTTAAAATTATTAATTCAATTAATAAATGGATCTAAATTCCTAAATAAATATTTTTTTATAAAATATATTTTATAATTTCAATAATGCAACTATTGAATGTTTTAACTTGGAAATAACAATTTTCTCAATATTTTAAACCCAAAATACCCCTCTCATCAAGTATAAATACTTCACCTCCCTTACCTTATAAAATTCCTTCCCATTCACTTCTCAAAGAACATGGTATACCATATCATCTCCAACTATGTCTATTTATAACATTAGGGGTGCCTTATTTTAATCTAACTTTAATCTTGTAATGATTTTGTTTCATAGAAATGATTAAATATTCAATGAAGTGTTAATCACATGACCCTCTATTTTCGTTTTTTTGTCTTCTTCTTCTTTCTACTCTTAAAATATGTTTTTTATACCACTATAAACTATTGAAATTATATGTATATTAAATATTATTGTTATTATTATATATTTTAACTATATTAATTTATTTAATGTATATAAAATCATTCTATACTCTAATTTTCCATGTCCCATTAATAGTTAGTTTCATCCACCAAAGATTATGTTGAAAATGATATACTTATTACCACCCCCATGACTAGTTAGTATAGGCTATGTATTGTGTTTATAAATTTATTGAAATTTTTCTATGATTATTAATGTAATTTTTCAAAAATATAATTTAAAATAAATAAAAATAATATAATCAAAATTAAAATTTGATAATTTAATGAAAAAATTCCATCTTACCAATATATATTTAACCAGAAAATATTAATAAATAAATTATTTTTTTTATAATAGATCAATAAAAACATAACTTAATGGAATAATCTTATTTATTATATTTTTAATAACTATAATATTATTACACCACATGAATAATCATGATGAAACAAAATGGGACCTAAGGTAAGGGGATTGTCTCTCAAACTTTATTTTTGGGAATCTTTATCTATTTATAACCCTCTTTCAAAATAATTTGCATTCATTTTATTTTGTCAACACCTTATTTGTTTTATTGTTATCCTTTTTGGAAATTTAAATAACCCTTTAATTATGATCTCAAATATAAATAATTAATTCATACCTTACAAACTACATAATGGGATTCTCTCTTTATCCTTATCTTTGGATTCAGCCTCTTTAAAACAGCATGTTTCATATAGTTTGAATTTATTTTGTATTCAAAATATATTATATATTTTATTATTGAAATTTTCAAGTGATTTACATATCCATTTATATTTAACTTGAAGATAAATACTAAATAGAAAACTTATAATTTTTTAGGGGACTCTCAAAGAGTAATCTTTTTTAGGGTTCATCTTCTTTTATTCCATACATTAACTGTGATTCTTCAAAAAAATCTTCTAAATGTATTTCAATTTTAATTCCCTTTTTTCATCGAGAGATTTTTATGTTTCTAATTTATTAAAATTAATTCATAGATACTTTCAAGATTTTTAATAAATATCATTTTTTGAAATATATTATTGATGATTATAATCTTTACTCTTATTATCTCCAAGAAATATGATATTTTATTTCCTAATTCTACCCTTTATAACAAAAATGTTTCCCATTTTTTGGTAACCTATATATATATATATATATTAACTGATATATTCTTTAGTAAATCACTATATAATCCATTTTTTCTCATTGTTTCATAACATATTTATGACTTCTGTACATGTTCCCTTCCATTATCATACATAATTATGATAATTTTTTGATGAGATAGGTGGGACCTAAATTATGTATCCCTATAATTATTTGGTCTATGTAATATATTGTAACATCCTAGATAATTTTAGAATAATAATTTTCCATGTTTATTTATATTTATAAATAATATATTAATTTTACTTTAAAGGGGATCCTATGTCTAAGAGCATACATGATATGCAACAATGGGTTTCTCTGAAATTATACGTTTTCCACAAGACTGCGTTATACTGAAAAATAATTTATTATTCATATTATTGTTCTAAATGGTAGTAATAATCTAACCATTATATTGGTGGAAATGAATAGAACTAACTATGTTATGTTTGAACATTTTAATTAAATATTTTAACTTTCTTCAAATAATTTCTAGACTCTTGAAATGATAATAAATCAAATTTTTAGCATAAAATACTTTCATATTTTTAAAACATAGTTTTACCACATTTTGATGGAGAACCCTTTTTAAATAGAGATTTTATCACACTTATATGTTATATTTTACAAAATAAACATCTTCTATGTAATAAGTACATCAAAATTTACTTTTGATGAATCTTTGGTATTTTTTTGATTAAATTCATATTTTAATGATTAGTGAAAAATACTGCATTTTAATTCAAAACTGTCTTTTCATCTAATTTATTTATATTGTTATATTATCCTTTTATATAATTTTAAGTTATAATTAGATTAATTTTTTATCAGTTAATACAATTTAGTTCATTGGATTCTTCTAAAATTAAAATTAACTAGAAAAACTATGATAAATTTTCAATGTTTTACTTAAAAATCTTGTTTTCTAGATCCGTCAATGGGATTAGTGTTAAACCTAATTTAACCACTTATCTAAATTGAATTTTCAAAAATAGGCATACATTTTTATACTAAATATGAAAAAATGGTTCAATATGATCAAAATAATTTTAAGTAAATATTAACTTTATTATTTTTCACCATGGTTAAAGGTAAATAGGGTATTTAAAGGTAAAATTAATATTATAATATAATAAAACTAATCTAAAAACTTTACTAATCTTATTTTATGAGTTCTTATCGAACATTAACATCTATGGGCCGAAATTGTGACCTTTGGAAGCTACTTGGGAGTGATTATGACATTTATAACATTTAATTTAAATTAAAGGCAAATATGTCATAATCATGTCTCTTATTACTAAAAGTTTTTAATATGGGGTTATATAAGTGATATATTCTACTATAAATAGTATTTATAAATCTAAGAATATTACCAACATCATGGTAATTTATTTATAATTTTTAGGAATTAAATAATTAAATTTAGATTTTTTTGAAGGAAAAGATAACTTAATTATCAATGAAGCCAGGATTACAAAGCCAATCAGGGAATGAGTTCACCCAACAATGATCACCCCAATGTTTCCCAAAATTATCCAAATGATGGGCCATTGAATCACCATCACTTTTGATGAAAGAAAATTTTCATGCATCGAATCCATCGGTCAGGGACCAGATCTTCCTCAAGATGAGGCCATAAGGCAGGGAATCCTCATCTTTTGTTGAGAGAGAATTCACAACTTCGAGGCAGTTGGATTCCACCAGAATCTTAGGCCAAAATTTTGAATGGGCAAAAAGGAAGCCCATGGAGGATGGCCGAGGCCTCTTCCACTATAGGGATCCATGAGTTAGGCAATGCCCAACACTGAGCTTCCAAAATCTGGCCCAAACTGTTATGAGCTATGAGCCCAATACCGACACTTGAATTAGTAGAGGCGACAGCATCAGTATTAATCTTGAAGAAACCCTCAGGGGGGAGACCAAAAAGGATCCTCTCGTCGAGTGTGGCTCAATGAATACCCTGTATCGCTCTTCTTCCAACCATTCATCCACTCCAATGCTCAATCCACCCAAAGGTGATCATGGGTCACCTTCATCTCGAAAATTCATTCATTCCGTCGAGTCCAAACCAACTAAGAAATTGTGCATATCATCCCTACCACTCTTGGTTCCAGAGAAGACACCCATTTAGTAAGGTTTGGGACCAACCCAATTGAAGGATCAAAGAATGTACCAAAATCCAGCCTCCAAACCTTCCACACCCCTTCCACCCCCTTACAGAAAAGAATTGCTTGCAGAGGGGATTCCACATCATGGAGGCACAAAGGAAAAGTGTCGTCCTTCTTCAAATGTCACTGCACCAGAAAGTCACGGGTTGGAAGAACCCTAGCATAGACCTACCACTAAAAATATTTCACCTTAGGGGGAGCGGTGAGGGACCAAAGGCACTTCCACCAATAATCAGTAGAGACTGAGGAAATACCCATTCCTAGTGTGAGAGGGATACCCAGGATGAGCTGACGATCCACCTCGTTAAACTAGAAACAATGATTCTCCTGATCTCACTCCTCATGTGAGTCATCAAGAATTTCATGTGCCCTTGCATCTTTGAATCCCAGAACAACCGTTGAGGAAACCTTATGATTGGCGCCCTCATCTAGCCAGGGATCATTCCAAATGTTAATATTATGCCCATCTACAATTCTCCACACGCATCCAAAATCGAAGAGATATTTTTCTCTCTAAATTCTCCTCTACATAAAACTCGGTCGTGGCCCCAGCTGGGCATGCAAGAAGTAAAAATGAGGGAAGTACTTAGCTCGCATCACCTTTGAAAATAGAGCATTTGGGTGGGAAATAAGGTTCTATCCTTACTTCTCCAGAAGATCATCGTTAAACCATTTAAGATTTCGGAAGCCAAGGCCACCACGAAATTTTGAAACACACAAATTCTCCCAAGACATCCAATAGGAATTATATTTGCCCTCATGGGAGCCCCACCAAAAATTGGCCAACCGAGAGTGGAATTGATCAAAGAGAGTTTCTGGGAATTTAAACAGTGACATATCATAAGAAGGGATATCTTGGGACACTGACTTCACGAGAACATCCTTTCCCTCCTTATAAATCTTCCTACTAGACCACAGACAAATTATATTATCCACCCTATCCACAATCATGCAAAAAATTTGCTTCTTCGATCTACCAACCAGGGTCGGGAGGCCCAGGTACATAGGATGCTTATCAACCAGCAGAAACCCACACATTCACTGCAACTCCTCTCTCCTAGCTTTTGGGACGCCTTTACTGAAAGATAACTCTGATTTCGAAGAATTAAGACATTTCCCATAGTCCTTTTCGTATAGATTGATGATATTTAGCACTGCACTGCATTCTTGAGGGGTAGCATGTGCGAAGAGGATTATATCATCAGCAAAGAAGATATGAGAGATAGGGGGCCATTTCTACATACCATAGCACCATGGATAACTCCTTGATCTACTGCGATTAGGATGAGATGAGAAAATACATATACCACCAGAATGAAGAGGTAAGGTGGAAGGGGGTCCCCTTGTCTCAAGCCTCTTGACGGTTTAAAGCTCACTAAAGGAACCCCATTAATGTTGATTCTGTAGGAGATAGACGTAACAAAATTCATGACATTAGAGATCCATTTTGTCCCAATGCCCAGCCCGTATAGATCAAGTTCAATAAAAGGCCATTCAACTCTGTCATAATATTTTATCATATCAAGTTTCATTACCATGGTGCCACGCTTGAATGAGGAGTGAGTTTTCATAGAGTGGAATAATTCGGAGGCAATGGCCGCATTGTCCATAATAGATCTTTTTGGAATGAAAGCACGTTGGTTATCAGATATAAGCAGTGGGAGAAAATTCCTATGTCTGGCCACCATGATTTTGTAGTAAATTTTTTAAATCACATTACACAGGCTGATTGGTCAAAACTTCGAGATTTTTTTAGGGAACTGGGATTTGGGGATAAGAGTAATAAGAGTTTCATCTAGGGATTCAAGAGAAGCTCTTCCAGCACACACCTCCTTCATTAGGGCCACCACATCGGCCCCCACTATATACCAAAATCATTTAAAGAACAGAGCATGAAACCCATCAGGCCCTGGTGCCTTGGTAGAGTGAATAAGATGCAGGGCCCCAAGCACTTCATCCTCAGACAAACCTCTTTCCATGTACCAATTCATGTCTTCTGTAACCAACTTTGGGATGCATCCAATTAGGTATGTGGGAGTGGTAATACTTACTGCTGAATAGAGGTTGCTAAAAATGTTAAGGATAATGGAGTGAATTTCATTTGTGTCATGCACAACTCTTCCAGTGGGGTCCTCCATATGAGCAATATGATTCTTCCTTCTCCATAAAGATGCTCGTTGGTGAAAAAAGTTGATGTTCTGATCACAATCTATGATGTGGGGCTCTCATGGCCGAATGAACCAAAAACTCTTTTTCTCTCTCAGAGCTGCATTAAGATTATTTTCTACCACAGAGATGTTCCAAAGGACAGAGTCACAACAACGAGATGAGAGGAGTCACTTTAATTGATTCTTCACCTCCTTGATATGTCGGTTAAATTTACCAAACCTAGCTGAGATCCACTTCTAAAGGCGAGACACAATAGTGCAGAAGTTGGTCATGATGCACCGATTTGTTCCTTCCCAAGCCGCTTGAACCGCCTTTTCACAATCAATATCTTGGAGCCACAAACTTTCAAAGCGGAAGGTTCGCTCAGGTTCCCTCTGTTTCCCTTGTGAGACTGTTGGCATCATGATTGGGTAGTGGTCAGAGGATATGGGAGGCAGGTCGATGATAGAGAAGGCATGGAAAAGAGAGGTCCACTCATCATTACCAATAAATCTGTCTAACCTTTCCGCCAGGTGGTTCTCCGTTGACCTACCACGATGCTAGGTAAATGGTGAGCCAGAAAACCTGGGGTCATGAAGAGAGTTTCAAACAAGAGATATCCTGAAATTGTTCATCGCGGTACCACTCCTCACACATCCCCCTGCTTTTTCATGGGGAGATATGATCTCGTTAAAATCCCCCCCCCCCATCAGGAGAGGGCCAGAGAGGGAGTCCCGCAGTCGCTTCAAAAGGGCCCATGATCTATGTTTATCCTGTCGACCCGGCCACCCATAGATTCCAACAAATGACCAAGGAGGAGCCCCTAGGCCAGCAACCATCATAGCAATGTGGTTACTTGATTAATTAGAGAGCTTAACCCCAAGGTCCTCCTTCCACAAGAGGAAAAGTCCACCCGAGTGTCCATGTTGTCCAATGGGTAAGACATTTTTAAACCCAATCTTCCGCCCCATAAGGCCCACATCCTTGCAATCCAACATAGTTTCGGATAAAAAAACTATGTCAGGGAGAAATTTGGAACTCCTATGATGGAGAACCCAAACTGTTCGGGGATTTCCAAGCCACCAAAAGTTCCAACATAAGATTTTCATTTCCCAAGGTGGGGTTGGGACACACCCGCCGCCGCCTCTGAATCTTGGACAACCCGCCCATCATATACCACTTTCCACCTCTTTGGAAGGCTCTCAGTCATCTGAGATGCCTCAAAACATCATTTATGGTCCCTGAGAAGTGATCTGGTGGGATCCACACCCTTATCCCTGGTAATCATTATTTTCCACATCTGATGTTATATTGTACCTGTCAACGTGATCCTGTCACGTCATCAACTGCCTGAGGGGTAGCACTGGGTGATACATCATCTGAAATGGGAATCAGGTCTGGTGGGTCGTTGCATAGCTGTTGTACCCCTAAGCCTGGGCCTAGTGGTTCCTTGAAGTTTGGTTGCAACCTAGCATATGGGGAGGCAATGGTCTTCAAAAAAGTAGTTGTCTGGCTTGGGGGGGCAGTCGGCCCCTGCCCCTGATTCATGTGTTGTTCCCTCAGGTCGACCGACGTCTGTGGCCAGTCCATATTCCTTCCTTCTGCCCATTGAACCACATTTTTTTCATTAGAAATATTTGGCGGCCCAAGCATGATTATATTGGTATGAGTAGGTTCAACCTGCTTATTAAGAGCCTTCGCAAGTTTGTCATGGTCCTGTTGTTTTCAACTTCGGAAATAAAAGCCGCCCAGAGGTTTTTGCATGAAGCCATGGGCCGTATTGAAAAAAACACATTGCCATGTCTATCCTCCTTCTTTGCCTCACATGACTTTTCTATGTGTTTGAGGCATCCACAAAAGAAACAAAAAATAGAAAGCTTTTCAAACTCAAAAGAAATCCAGACGTCAGAGTCCTCAATTGTCAAAAACATGCCTCTCATAAGAGGATGTGCAATATCCATCGAAGATCTGATTCACACAAAGGGTCCTCATTGAATTGGATCAGACTGGTCCCATTCCACAAATGAAATGATGCGTCCTCCAATCTCACACACAGCACGTTTTGTTCTATCGTGAAAAGGGATTCCTCTAATTCAAATCCAGAAAAGTGAGAAAGACAGATTAACTGACTGGAAATTATCTTCACCTTTAAGGTCCTCCATGAGTATGATTTGGTTGTCAAAGGACCATGGTCGACCTTTGAGGAATTTTAATTTATCTCCTTCAATGAATAATTCAAAGACTAGGAGTCCCTCTTCCACTTCTCTTATAGAAATGCCCTCCTCTAATCACCAGATATTTTGTAGAGTATTTTTCAGCGCTCCCTGATTGAAGGACCTTTTGACTAGGAATTTTCCAACAATAAGCGAGGGAATTCACTATGAGATAAACACATTTTCACTCTTCCATATAACAATAACCTATTTTTCTTTATCAGTTAAGGAGAGGTTCCGCCAGTGATTCATAAGGTCCATCTCCATTTAACTGAAACTGATAACTTCCCTCGTCACCACAGAACCCTTTGCGAGCAGCGTCCTCTGAGAGAAAAACTTTTGCGGTCAAAGGAGAGCATGGACCAAACCCTGTGAACTGAGACCTTCGTGACCATGTGTGTGCAACAACCTCTACGGGAAAAGCCCCCCACAAGAAAAACTTATGCGTGAAAAAGTCTCCACTAACCAAGACCATTGAGAGAAAACCTTCGCGAGCCTATAATTCAAAATCAAACTCTTCGCATGCAAACACTTCAATACAATTCCTTTGCGAGCAAACCCTTCACAATCCAATACCTTCACGGCCAAGTCCTTCGCGGCCATGACCTTCGGGAGGAAACACTTCAAGAGAAAACACCTCGTTCTGCAAACACTTCACGATCCAAAACCCTCACGTGCGAACACTTCACGATCCAAACCCTTGGCAGCTAAGCCCTTCACGGCCAAGACCTTCGTGAGCAGACACTTCACGATCCAATCCAAAATCTCTACTATCAGGGACCTTCGCGAGAAGAAATATACGGAATCCAAATGAGTGTCGGAAGCCAAACGTTCATCAAATTCCAGTTGGAAACCACAACTGTTGATCGGAAAATTCCAGACGAAGATCAGAGACCTGAATCTGCAGATCGAAGGTATGACAACCCTGCTTTTATTACAACTTAAACATGATTTAATACATAAAACTTCACTTGATACAACAAAGAAGATCGAAAGGTTTAGTGTCTTTGGGGCTTAGGATCATTACATAAAAACTTAAAACATGAAATACAACATCTTTATTGAAAACATCCTTTACATGACCACTACATTCCCTTGTACTTAGCATTGCATGGGATAACCTAAGGACATGCATAATAAAAGGGTGAGCTATAAAGCCCAGTAAGGGAGTACACATGGAATAACATGAGGAGTAAAATACATGTTAGACAATAGGAATATAAATAGATCATAAAAGAAACATGAACATAAAGGCATGATAAATCATAATAATCATAACATGGAAATGTGGCAACAACACTTAACATTGAATTAGCATGAGCCAAGGCTCATTGCACATGGAGCATGAGTAAACCCTCATTGCACTTGAAGCACGAGTAAACCCTCGTTGCACTTGAATTATCATGAGTCAACACTCATTGCACTTGAAGTATCATGATACTATACTTTACCCAATGCATTGGAGAACTATAAGGGCGCACCCTTCTTAAACATTTCATTTCATGCATAAGTGTGCCACATGGATCATAAAACATGGATTCATAAAACATAATCATTTATTCCACGATAAAGGAATGTGGAATTCATAAATGAAACTTTACAATCAATATGTAAATGTTCATAAAGGTGAATACCCTTGATGGAGAAATGGTCATGGTATTCACTACACAATGACATTGGCTTAGAAAATCGGTGCGATTTCGGCAGCGTAACGGCGTGACATAAGAATTCATAAAAAAAGTTGATGAGAGAGAAAGGGGTTCCTCATCATATTTACATGTAATGGACAGTAAGGAGGTCATATAGATACATGTCCCAACAATAGAAATGCAATTTAGATTCATGATAAAAAGTATTGCTTGAATGTAAAAGAAGAGAGAGATGTTCCTTTCGGAATTTCGGCATGGTAACAGGTGTACATGGGAGGCATTTAATGAGAGAGAAAGGGGTATCCCATCATTCAAACATAAAGAGGTCAGTATGAGGGAGGTTAGAAACCATACCCCAACATTTATAATTGAAATTAAAAGGGCAAAACAACTTAAAGAAAATTGACAAAAAAGAGAAAGGAAGAAAAAACCCTTACTTGGAAGTGTGCTTCCAAAGGCTAGAGAGAGGCTTGTGAGAGGCTTCTTGGGAGCTTGGGGCACCTTGAGAGGATTCTAGAGAGAGTAGGACAGAGTTTGGACGAACTCCAAGGGCTTTGAGTGAGGAGGAAGTGGGATCTTGGGTGGGTTTATATAGGAAAGGTGAGAGAATTCTTTATTATTTAGGTTTGGGACCCCTTATATTAAAAAAATCCAAACCACAAACCAACCCATGGTATTTGCCCATGGATTCTGGAAAAGGAAAGAGTAAAAAAATATTTTACAAGTCCAAGATCCGAACGTATTAAAAAAGTAGGGTTGCTTATGTGGAGGTGAGTCACACTCCCATGGAAATTAATTTAAAAAGGCAAAGTGTTGAATAAGTCTTGAGGGCTCCATTAATGCTTTGAAAAGTAAGTAAAACAAACCCAAAATCACATTATTTTAATGATAAAACACATATTGGATTATCATAAGGATTATGGTATTTTATTACATCACCATTGGGTCATTATGATGTCATAAAACACATTATATATTTAAATGGTATTTAATTTTTACCCAAAAATTTGACTGTCTCAGAAAATTATGAAAAATTCACCGTTGGATAATTTCGATGTCCTGATTCCAAAAATAATATTTATTTTATCTAAATAATTTTCTAAATATGTTAATTTTCACTTTTAAAATAAAAACCGACTTTTATAAAAAATTCACGGGTTTTGACAGAAATGGCTTTCAAACATTAATAAAAAATTTAATTGCATTCATAAAATTATAAGGTCATTTATATTTAATAAAAATTAATTTAATATTAATAATAATATTTTATTAAAATATTATTTAATTCAAAAAAATCCCTTAATTTAATAAAATATAATTCTTAATTAAATAATAACCAAAAACACCATTTGTACTTTAAAAACTATTTACAATGTATCAAAAATGACTAGAAATTATATTCATTATTATATACAAAAATAATGCACATGAATATAGTACTACTTATTTGTTACATAACCCCTTAAAATAGCCGCATAAGACCTACGGGTAAGGTGTGCGATGGTGACAGACTCTTGGGGCGGCTCGGATAACATCACTCGAGTGGTAATCTCTATCAACTTCCACTTTTCCCATAGACGGTCCCGTTCGAGCTTGACATAATGAAGCTCAGCTTGGGATTGGTCAAGGGCGAAGCCCAAAGATGCCACCTCTTTTCCGAGCTCCGACAAATGGGCTTCGTATGGGGCAATTCTACTGGTTGAGGCCATCGCTTCCTTTGTCTGAGTAAAATTGGGTTCGTTAAAGCCATATATTTATACTACTCAAGTGATCACTGTTCAACGGCTATAAAAGTAACGGTCACAAATCATAACATAAAACTAAAGAAGTTGACATCTTATAAAAACATTTTTCATAAAGAAACATTTAACTGGATCAGAAGGGATTTTCCATTAATGAAACTTTGGGTCATTACAATATTCCCCCCTTATGAAATTTCGCCCTTGAAATTTTCTTTTTCCCACACTAAAACAAATGTGGGTAACTCCGCTTCATCATATCCTCCGACTCCCATGTTTCTTATTTAAACTTGTGGTTTCTCCACAACACCTTGACGAGGGGCATTTTCTTATTTCATAGAAATTTTTCTCTACAATCTAAGATCTTCACTGGTTGCTCCTCATAAGAAATATCATCTTCCAATTGTACCACCTCGGAAGAGAGTACATGTGAAGGGTTCGGTATGTACTTCCTCAAGAGGGATACATGAAAGACATCATGCACCTTGGCCATAGTAGGCGGAAGTGCTAGTCGATAGGCCACAGCCCCAACATGATCAAGAATCTCGAAGGGGCTGATGTACCTTGGACTTAACTTCCCTTTCTTTCAAAACCTCATGACCTTATTCCATAGAGATATGCGTAAAAACACCATTTCTCCGACTTTAAACTCAAGGTCTCATCGAAGATTATCTGTATAAATCTTCTGTCGACTTTGGGATGCCTTAATATGCTGCTGAATGGTTTTCACCTTCTCCGCCATTTCTTCGACCATTTCTGGTCCAAGCAGCTTACGTTCACCGGCCTCATCCCAACATGCTGGTGTTCTACACCTTTTCCCATATAGGGCTTCATATGGTGCCATTTGGATTCTCGAGTGGAAACTCTTATTATAAGAGAACTCAACCAGAGGAAGATGTTGGTCCCATCCTCATTTAAAGTCCATTGAGCATGCTCTCAACATGTCCTCAAGTGTTTGGATAGTCCACTCGGATTGGCCATCATTTTGAGGATGATAGGCCGTACTGAAGTTTAGTTCAGCATTCAGAGCATGTTGTAGACTCTTCCACAACATAGAGGTGAATCTTGGATCTCGGTCAGACACAATAGATAGTGGTAATCCATGAAACTGTACCACATCCCTGATATATATCTGTATCAGTTGATCCAAAGAGAAATCCTCTCGAATAGCAATGAAGTGTGAAGTCTTTGTAAGACAATCCACAACAACCCAGATTGCATTGTTGACTTTGGATGTCCTTGGATGCCCGGTGACAAAGTCCATGGTGATGTTCTCCCATTTCCATTCTGGTATGGGCAATGGTTGCATCATCCCCTTAGACTTCTGCCTCTCTGCCTTCACTTGCTGACACACCAGGCACTGTGATGTATATTCAGCGATCTCCTTCCTCATATTATCCCACCAAAATTTTTCTCGGAGATCTCGATACATCTTTGTGCTCCCTGGGTGAATAGAGAAAGTTGAACTATGTGCATCATCCAAAAGTTCCTTCTTCAGCTCCAGGCTTGATGAAACACATAGTATTTTCCCACACCACACAGTTCCTTCTTCATTAACATTAAACTCCGAGGATTTCCCCTTTTTGATAGCTTCCACTTTTTCTTGAATTCCCAAATCATCCTTTTGATCATCCTTTAACCTTTCCAAAAGAGATGGTTGAGCAATCATTTGTGAAAGGATTGATGATGTTCCCTTTTTTATGATTCCCACGTCCATCTTCATCATGTCTAAGAAGATTGGATCCTTCTCAATTCTCATCATTGAAAGAATCGCTGGATCCTTTCTACTTAGGGCATCCGCCACATTGTTCGCCTTCCCAGGGTGGTAATGTATTCAACAGTCATAATCCTAATGAGCTCTATCCATCTTCTCTGGCACATATTAAGCTCTTTCTGTGTGAATATATATTTAAGACCCTTGTGGTCAGTATATATCTCACATTTCTCTCCATAGAGATAATGCCGCCAGATTTTCAAGGCAAAGATCACAAACGTCAACTCTAGATCATGCGTTGGATAGTTTCACTCATGGATTTTCAACTGCCTTGAGGCATAGGATATCACTTTATTGTTCTGCATCAGCACACATCCTAAGACCTTTTTCGAAGCATCACTGAATACCACAAAAATCTCCCCACTTGTGGGTAAAGTGAGCACGGGTGCAGTGATAAGCCTCCTTTTCAACTCCTCGAAGCTTTCTTCGCATTCATCACTCCAAGAAAACTTTACTCCCTTTCGAGTTAGCTTGGTAAGAGGGTTGGACAATCATGAGAAATTTCTCACAAATCGTCGATAATATCCAGCTAACCCCAAGAAGCTACGGATATCAGTTACCGATGTTGGCCTCAGTCATCCCTCAATTGCATCTGTTTTGGAGGGGTCCAAAGATATCCCATTGCTTGTGATGATATGGACCAAGAATGAGACTTCCTTCAACCACAGCTCACACTTGCTGTACTTTGCATAGAGCTCCTCCTTGCGCAAAGTCTCTAGTACAGTTTTTAAATTCTCCTCATGGTCCTCCTTGGTTTTGGAGTATATTAGAATATCATCTATAAAGACTACCACAAAATTGTCAAGGTAATCTCTAAATACTTTATTCATCAAGTCCATGAATATTGTTGGAGCATTGGTGAGTCTAAAAGGCATTACTATGAATTCATAGTTCCCGTACCTTGTACGAAAAGAAGTCTTGGGGATATCTTCCTTCTTCCCCCTTACTTGATAATATCCCGACCGCAAGTCCACCTTGGAGAAGTATTGTGCTCCACGCAGCTGATCAAACAAGTCATCAATTCTTGGGAGAGGATACTTATTCTTTATCGTGATTTTGTTAAGTTCACGATAATCGATGTAAAGACGCATTGACCCATCCTTCTTCTTGACGTAGAGGACTGGTGCACCCCATGGTGATGCACTCGGGCGTTTAAACCCTTTATCCAGGTTCTACTGTAGTTGTTTCTTTAGCTCTTCAAGCTCAACAACATCCATTCTATATGGAGTCTTGGATATTGGTAGCGCCCCAGGTATAAGTTCAATTGAGAACTCAACATCTCTTCTTGGAGGAAGACCAGGAAGTTCCTCGGGAAACACTTCAGCGAATTCCCTCACAATAGGCATTTCTTCAAGGGTGGTTTCTTCCTTGGACTCAATCATCTGAGCCAGATATGCGTGCTCATAAGGTAGTAATATCCATGCTTGAGATGATGGAGATAAAGGAGATTCATCTTCTTCCTGACACTTGTAAAGAATCGGGGGTCGATTCTCCATATGGAGTGTGATTTCCCTCTCCCGACAATTTATGTTGGATCTATATAAGGAAATCCAATCCATGCCAAGAATTGCATCAAATTCCACCAGAGGGAGTATGATGAGGTTCGCCAGGAAATTCAATCCACGGATTATAACAGGGGAGGACTTATACTCATGGGATGCAATGACTTCCCCATTTGCCGTACTCACCGACATCTTTACTTCCATGATTTGTGGTGGTGCTAGGATTGTTCTACTAAACTTTTGAGATATAAAAGAATACGTAGAACCTGAATCAAAAAAGCATGTTTGCTATTCTTGAATTAATAACTAGCGTACCTGTCACCACTTCGTTGTCGGGGTTCACTTTGGCAGAAGTGATGGCAAAAGCTCTTCCTTGCTGTCTTGGAGGTTGTTGGTTGCCTCCGAAAACCATTGGATTAGGGCACTGATTTGCAAAATGACCCAGTTCTTTGCATTTGTAGCATTGAACAATGCGTTGAGGTTGGAACGGAGCGTTCCTCTCCTCTGTCGCAGCTGCGGGTCCTTCTTGCCGACAGTTAATAGCTAGGTGCCCTTCCCTTCCACACTTGAAGCATTTTCTCGTCCCCCTAAGGCAATTTCCAGGGTGCTTCTTTCCGCACTTTTGGCAAGTGGGGTGCTGGAACTTCTTAGCGCCATTGGATTTATCCATCGGACCACCAGCATTGAAGTCCACCTTACGCTTCTTGTCCCCATGATACCCATGTGATTCTCCGATCTCCATTTCAACCTTGAGGGCACATCAGACAATTTCCTCATAGCTGTCGAAGTCACAGATCGCTAATGCTTTCCGCAAGCTAGGCTTCAAACCACCAAAGAAGAGGTCAACCTTGCATTCGGGGGTAACGACAAAGCCATAAGCTTATCGTGCAAGCCTTGTGATGTTTGCCTTGTACGCTCCCACAGATTCTTCATCTTTTTGCTTGAGGGAAAGGAAGTCCCTTTTCTATCTTAAGACGGAGGGTGCGTGGAAAATATTTATCGAAAAACATCTTCCGGAATTCCTTCCATTCCAAAGCCTCGATCTCCTCCTCAGGCTTCGTATTTTTGATCAATGTACACCATTGATCATCTTCACCCTCCATACGATAAGCCTCCAGGAGAACCTTCTCTTGTTCAGAACATTGGAGGATGGAGAATATCTTTTCAATGGAGTTGATCCATTGCTCAGCGATCGTGGGATCAGATGATCCACTAAAAGTAGGAGGCCTTTGGTTCATGAATCATTCAATAGCGACTTGTTCTTTCTTAGGGGGGGTTGAAAATTCCTCTTGACCCGTGTTTCTATTCAAAACTTGAGTTAGCTGAGATAGAAGCGTGAAAACGTTCGCGATTCCCGCTCCCATTGGATTGGGCATCTCATTAGTACAATCATCACACTGATCTTCACAACAGTTGTTAGCCCGAGTTCTCCTATTACCGGCCATTGGCTAGAATAAAAGTAAATTTAGGGGTAACACATAAAGGGTAATCCAAAGAAAAAATTTGATGACTTATAAATACACTTTAATCTCTTTAACTCATGAGTCTATAAGATTCAATCCAGGCTTTTCATGATATACCTTCTAACATATATTCTTAGGGGAATTTTTCCCTTAATAAGGGTTCATACTAAGCTTGTGAATTTATCAAAACATATCCCTTGGGAGTGTCGTAACCAAGAGTGTAGCAAGGCTCGTTGTCGTGCACCAGCTCCCGTTCGAGTCTAGCTCAAAGCGGTGTTTTTGGGTTTTACCCCTAGGATACATCTGTGCCAGAGCCTCCTCTACCTGCTCGTATCCAGACAGGGATGTATTTGCTTGGTAAACCACTTACTCAATACTTACCAAAACATAGGGATGTTTTTGTTATACTTAGTCTTGTATCTAAGGCTTTACTAGGTTTTCCTAGTCCCAAAAATAACTAAACCTATCATCTGATACCAAATATTACAACCCTGCTTTTATTACAACTTAAACATGATTTAATACATAAAACATCACTTGATACAACAAACAAGATCAGGAGGTTTAGTGTCATTGGGGCTTAGGATCATTACATAAAAACTTAAAACATGAAATACAACATCTTTATTGAAAACTTCCTTTACATGACCACTACATTCCCTCGTACTTAGCATTGCATGGGATAACCTGAGGACATGCATAAGAAAAGGGTGAGCTATAAAGCCCAGTAAGGGAGTACACATGGAATAACATGAGGAGTAAAATACATGTTATACAATAGGCATATCAATAGAGCATAAAAGAAACATGAACATAAAGGTATGATAAATCATGATAATCATAACATGGAAATGTGGCAACAACATTAACATTGAATTAGCATGAGCCAAGGCTCATTGCACATGGAGCATGAGTAAACCCTCATTGCACTTGAAGCACAAGTAAACCCTCATTGCACTTTAATTAGCATGAGTCAACACTCATTGCACTTGACGTATCATGATACTATACTTTACCCAATGCATTGGAGCGCTATGAGGGCGCACCCTTCTTAAACATTTCATTTCATGCATAAGTGTGCCACATGGATCATAAAACATGGATTCATAAAACATAATCATTTATTCCATGATAAAGGAATGTGGAATTCATAAATGAAACTTTACAATCAATATTTAAATGTGCATAAAGTTGAATACCCTTGATGTAGAAATGGGCATGGTATTCACTACACAATGACATTGGCTTAGAAAATCGGTGAGATTTCGGCAGCGCAACGGCGTGACATAAGAATTCATAAAAAAGGTTGATGAGAGAGAAAGGGTTTCCTCATCATATTTACATGTAATGGACAGTAAGGAGGTCATATAGATACATTTCCCAACAATTGAAATGGAATTTTGATTCATGATAAAAAGTATTGCTTGATTTTAAAAGAAGAGAGAGATGTTCCTTTCGGAATTTCAGCATGGTAACAGGTGTACATGGGAGGCATTTAATGAGAGAGAAAGGGGTCTCCCATCATTAAAACATAAATAGGGCAGTATTAGGGAGGTTAGAAACCATACCCCAACATTTATAATTGAAATTAAAAGGTAAAAACCACTTAAAGAAAATTGACAAAAAAGAGAAAGGAAGAAAAAACCCTTACTTGGAAGTGTGCTTCCAAAGGATAGAGAGAGGCTTGTGAGAGGCTTCTTGGGATCATGGGGCACATTTAGAGGATTCTATAGAGAGTAGGGCAGAGTTTGTACGAACTCCAAGGGCTTTGAGTGAGGAGGAAGTGGGATCTTGGGTGGGTTTATATAGGAAAGGTGAGAGAAATCTTTATTATTTAGGTTTGGGACCCCTTATATTAAAAAAATCCAAACCACAAACCATCCCATGGTATTTTCCCATGTTTTCTGGAAAAGGAAAGAGGAAAACAATATTTTACAAGGCCAAGGTCCAAACGTATTAAAAAATTAGTGTTGCTTATGTGGAGGTGAGCCACACTCCCATGGAAATTAATTTAAAAGGGCAAAGTGTTGAATAAGTCTTGAGGGCTCCATTAATGATTAGAAAAGTAAGTCAGACAAACCCAAAATCACATTATTTTAATGATAAAACACATATTGGCCGAACATAAGGATTACGGTATTTTATTACATCACCATTGGGTCATTATGATGTCATAAAACACATTATATATTTAAATGGTATTTAATTTTTACCCAAAAATTTGATTGTCTCAGAAAATTATGAAAAATTCACCGTTGGATAATTTCGACGTCCTGATTCCAAAAATAATATTTATTTTATCTAAATAATTTTCTAAATATGTGAATTTTCACTTTTAAAATAAAAACTGACATTTATAAAAAATTCACCGGTTTTGACAGAAATGGATTTCAAACCTTAATAAAAATTTTAATTGCATTTATAAAATTATAAGGTTATTTATATTTAATAAAAATTAATTTAATATTAATAATAATATTTTATTAAAATATTATTTAATTCAAAAAAATCCCTGAATTTAATAAAATATAATTCTTAATTAAATAATAACCAAAAACATCATTTGTACTTTAAAAACTATTTACAATGTATCAAAAATGACTAGAAATTATATTCATTATTATATACAAAAATAATGCACATGAACATATTACTACTTATTTGTTACATAACCCCTTAAAATTGTCGCATAAGACCTAAGGGTAAGGTGTGCGATGGTGACAGACTCTTGGGGCGGCTCGGATAACATCGCTCGGGTGGTATTCTCTATCAACTTCCACTTTTCCCGTAGACGGTCCCGTTCGAGTTTGACATAAGGAAGCTCAACTTGGGCTTGGTCAAGGGCGAAGCCCAAAGACGCCACCTCTTTTCCGAGCTCCGACAAATGGGCTTCGTATGGGGCAATTCTACTGTATGAGGCCATCACTTCCTTTGTCTGAGTAAAATTGGGTTCGTTAAAGCCATATATTTATAATACTCAAGTGATCACTGTTCAACGGCTATAAAAGTAACGGTCATAAATCTTAACATAAAACTAAAGAAGTTGACATCTTATAAAAACATTTTTCATAAAGAAATATTTAACTGGATCAAGAGGGATTTTCCATTAATGAAACTTTGGGTCGTTACAGAAGGCCGTAAGCCAAGGAATGGAGACTCAATCTATCCATCAGGAACCACACATCGTTAAGAAGAGGCCACAATCGGAAACTGTAGGTTGTAGATCGGAAACCTCAAGTAGTATATTGGAACTGAGAGCCGTAGATCGGGACAAGCCGTAGAGGAGAGGGCACAATAGAGGAAGAGAACCAACGCACCAAATCGGATGCGCTGTTGAAGAAGACTGTAACAACTCCTAAGAGGGACAGAAAGCTGAGAATAAGGATCTGTCGATGGGGAGGCACAACCGGGGAGGATCTGGGAGAACCGTCGTAGACGCCTATCTTTGAGAACTAGGGCTGCTGCCACATCCTTGGTGCTGCAAATTTCCCAAGAATCGCCAAACCCTAGGATGAACTAAGAAGGGATGCTCTCACAGCAGAAGAGAATAGCTACCAAAAATAATTAAATTTATTTATGAGACAATGATGATGCAGTAATTTATTTATTAAAGAAGGAATCAAATAAAATATATTAATACTATTAAAATAAATATGATTTCAAATATTATATTCCATACAATAATTTCATGGATTAATATGGCATGTTAAAATTTAGTTAATGTAGATTTTTTGAAGGATTCAAGTTGTTATGATTTTTAAAAAAATTCATGTAATGAATAGTGTCAGATTTGACATAATTCATATTTCAAAATATAAATTATTTTATGAAATGATATAAAATTTATAAAAATACACGCATTCACCAAAAATATTAGATAGTTCTACAATTTTCCTTAATTACGCATTCATAGGTCATTTGACATTATTTGGTAATTATTCTAACTCTAAAACTATAAATAACTTGATTAAGTTTTAAGAGTTAAAAAGGTTTAATAAAAAAGATAAGGATTAAAAATTACTAAAAACTTGTATAATTATCATTGGACGATTACATTTAGACCCCTCCGGATCCTATATTCTGAATAAATCAACTTGGATAATTTGGAATAGAAATTGAATTTATTTTAATTTAATAATTTTAATAATTCCAAGGGTGGCCCTCCCCTCTCCTATAAAAGGCACTCCTTCTTCTCTATTACTCACAATTACAAAAATAAATTAGGAAGATATATTCACAAACCCCTTACTATAATCCCTTCCCACTTTATTGTGTCATTAGTTTAGGCATAACAGCCTTCCTAGATGTGTTAAGGTGTTAATAAAGGTTCTCACCTGAAGAAAACGTATTGTTTTTATTTAAGTACTTCTATTTTATCTCTTATTTCATTTTATTAAAATATTATTCATCCTTGATGAGATAATAAATCCAATATACTCAATATATTGATATGTTATTATATTAATATCATAACCTAAATCTATATCTACTTCTATTAAATTAGAAAATAATAAATTGTCCGTGTGTGCGTGTGAACTATCAGTTCCACGAGCTGATCTAATTTCTTTTCCATAAATGTATCTCATGAATGGTAATAATAATTGAATTAATGTTTATATGTGATACTAAAGATTTATTAATACTTATATTATAACAATATATCAATTACATTCTTACTTTCCATGTGCATATAAATGATATCTTTATTCATGTGTACATGTGAACTATCACCTCTACGAAGCGATGTAACTCTCTTTTATTCACGAAATCAATTGTATGAGATATATAAGTATATTTAAAAGATTAATATGATATTAATTTTGTTATTATAATTCATTAAAGTAAAAATAATATTTTTATTTTTCCATAACAATCGATAAAAAATGGAAAATGTTACTCATGCGTACGTACGACTTACCTTCTCCATGATTTTAACATTGTTCATTTTTCATAACCATACTTAATGGTTTGATTTAAAATTAAAATTTATATATAAAAATTATAATAATTCCCTGAATATTATTCTGGAGATGATGGACTTATGACCTCATGGACTATTGAAATCTTACCAAGTTCATTTTCAACTAAAGTGTTGAATATTAACAAAACATCCCACATGAACATAAAAAATTAAGTAATTGTTATAAAATTATAAATAAGTGAAATAAAGGGAATAATAAATTTGAATATGGTTCATAATCAGGTATACATTAACATAAGTATATTATTCATGATGAACAAGTAACATACATGATAACATAACTCAAGGTAAGGGACTTCGTCTAAATCTCCTTTCATTGAGGCATATTTTGATGTTATACACCACCTTATTTTGTAAGTTTTATAGTAAACCATTCTAAATTTTAATTCATTACATGGTTTTTAAAAGGATTATTTTTATATGAATTGTTTTACTTTCTTTACAAAATGACAAAAGGAATGTTTTTTATATGTATGTGTAACACCCCAAGATTTCATAGTGTCTTAGTTCTTCAAAATAATTCAACAACTTTCACTACATGCAACACAAAGTTCAAGCACACCATGACTTACCAAACAAGCCGTTCAAAAGAGGTTATGAATAGTATTAGATAAATTTTAATGTTTATATAATCCTTATAATTTTAGAATCCATATTATGAGTTTCTTAGATATAATGCAAGAACAAATTCATTTTCAGTATTGCACTTTTATCAACTTTAATAGTGAACCATTTTTAAATACTATATTTTAAACTTTTTGACTAAATGGGGACATCAAAAATTTAAAATGAAACATCCCAGGCTTCTACGGTACGCTTCTCTTTGAATAATGTGATAGCGTGTGTTGTACGCAACATTGAGTTCTAACAACCAATTAAACTAGCCGTTATGAATAGTAATAACTACTTTTTAAAATTATATATATTTTATATTTCAAAATGGACTTCATTTTTGGATTCAGAATATCTAATTTAGCCTAAGGTGAAATTTTGGTACTTTTCGGATAACTTTCATATTTTGATGAATAGTGAAAATTACTAAATTTTAATTAAAAACAACTTTTTTAATCAAAATAATTAATAGTGATAAATTATGAATTTTAGTAGTTTTAAAGTATATTTAGAATATATTTTTACCATTTAATATAATTTTGGTCATTGGACATAATTTTACAATTAAACCGAACATAAACAAGTGTCAATCTTTTGATAGTTATTACCTCTTAAAAACACGCTTTTTGTTCTGACAGCGGGAATTAATTTTAAATTAATTTCTGCCACTTCTGTGTTTTGAATTTAGAAAAATGGATTCCATATTTGGAATCAGGATGTCCAAATTGTGTAAATAGGTAACTTTTATTTTTAGACATTTTGAATAATTACTGTGGTAAATATTTTATTTACCATGGTTAAGGGTAAATCCGGTAAATAAGGGTTAAAAAAAATAATATTATAATAATACAAAATTACCCTAAAACGTGTCCTAACCTTATTGGTGGACACATACCCGACCATGAGCATCCTTGGGACAATTTGGGGACCCCTTGGAGCCACTTGTATGTGGTAGGGACACTTTATATTAATAAAGTTAAAATAAAAATAAAAATGGCATAAGCTTACATCTTTTAGAAGAACAACTTTTACACAAGGTTATACATGTTGGATTTTCGATGATAAATATTAATTAGAAATCTAAAAAGATTTCCTACATAATGATATTTTATTTATAATTTTTAGACATTAAATACGTTATTTTAGTTATGACACAATGATGATGCGGTAATTACTATAATAGTGAAAAATTAAAATAATTGATATTATAAATACCAAAATAAATATAATATGAAACTTTTAATGAATTAAACTACTTTTATAGGATAATATGATATATTAGGATTGATTGTATTGACTTTGTTTGAAGTAATCAATCTGTTATAAGTTTCAAAAAAATCAACTATTGAATAGTGTCAAAATTGACATAAAAGAGTTCTTAAAACAAATAATATATTATTAATTGATATTAAATTCCTAAAAATCTAAGGTTCGGCCAAGAGACTTATATCATGATAGGTTAATAATTAATGGACCACTTGGGGGTCGCTTGGATGTATATAGTAAGTTTATTAACCATATTATATAAAACTACAAAGAGACATTGTAAAAGTGAAACTAATTAACTTAGAGTTAATACTTAAAGATAAGGTTAATATAAGTAACCAAACCTGTCTAATTTCTATTGGTTCAGTTGTTTTCGACCTATCCCCACCTTAACATTTAAATAATAAACTTTGGAGCCATTAGAAACCGAATATGAATTTATTATAAATTAATATTTCTAGCTTTTCCAAAGGTGCCCCTCACCCCTCTTATAAAAGGGCACTCCTCCTTCTCATTTCTTCACACCTCTAAAGCCTTTTGGTTCGGCACAACTCTGCCCAAATACTCTCCCAACATCCCTCACTACAACCTAGAGGCCTTAGTTTGATCAGAAAGCCAACCTAAGTAGCCCTTTTGATCAAATCAAAAGGAAGAACCCGAAGAATAGGTAATGATTTCACCACCCTTTTCTAAGTTCATTTCTTCTTCCACTTCTTCTTCCTTTGTTCTTACCATTCTAAAATAATAACTCCAGTATCTCACATATACTGTGATGTTATTATAAGTATGGTACAACCATATTCAGTATTCTATACACCCTTTGAATAACATGTCACCATACGTGCGTACGTACGGCTTACCGTCTCCACGTCGTGGTGTAATTGTTATTCAATATAATATTATTTGTATGGGTATAATAATGATGTGTAACTCATGTAAATAATAAATATAACATGTTAATTATTCTGTATATATGATATACCATTCATTTATATATTATTTTAATATCAAAAGAATGATATTGTCGCTCGTGCGTACGTACAGACTACCGTCTCCACGAACGCGATGAGATTCATTCTCCATCGTAACTATTCAAGTATAATTATCATTTGATGATTTAAAAATGATTTTTAAGGACTAGATATCATTCTGGATATGAATAATATACAACAACCATGGCTTATGTAACAAAACATATAAATAAAATGAGTAAGTTAACACCCGAAACGACGATAATTCTAAGATATTATTAACAAATCAATGTTAAAAGATAATATATGATATCATATTAATATATATGATTCTTGTATAATTTAATAACAATTATTTCACCATTATACAGGAGGTTAACATGCCCCAACAAAGGAAAAGTACAAGGTAAGGGTTATTTCACAATCTCTTCATTATCCGAGGTTGTTTATACGTAATAATCTACTGGGATCTCATTATCATCCACATCCATGTTTTTTCAAAATGTATTTCAAAATATTTTTACAAGAATATGGGTTAAAGTCATTTATACCTTTTTTTGACTTTTTATAAGAGGAATCTTTCTGTCGTTTTCCAAACAAGGTGCTTTTTAACCTTTTCGACAGAATTAAGATAAGAATGTTTTTTTTAACTTATACGGCGGGTGCGGTTATTTTCCACCATTATAAAATCGTCAAAGCTTCCCTTACAAGCTTATAAGAATATTTTCAAAGAAAATGTTTTATTTTATAAATATATGTCTCTTAAATTATTTCAAAATAGAAAGAGATATTTTTTTTAAAAAGAGTTTTGATTTCATCTATGTCAACATCCTTTAATTGATTTTATGCTTATTTGAGGATGATATAATATGATACAAAACTTTTATATTGTATTGAAGGTTTTGTGATATGTTTGACTGTGGATGTGCTATTTTTTATATACCATTCATGGTTTATGGTGAAAGTATTGACATTTCGTATGCTAGTTTAATACGAATGTTTATGTTATGTTTAAACCTTTTCATATGGGAATGCATTGGACTTAATATGTGACGGGTGGAGCCCGCTATAGCTCCTCGATGCATCGGTAGGTCTCATGAGACAAACTAGTGTCTTGGCACAAGGCCTTGACAAAATCTTATTTGTAGTCTTGGCACGAGGCCTTGGCTATGTGGTTATGATAGTCTGGCATTATGCATTCCAACATTATGAAAGTCGTTATTGATTTTTTCATGTGATTATTCGATTAGTAGAATATCCATGTGAATAAGTAAATGGAATTATTTCATTTTATTTATGCCATACCATGTTGAAAGTTCATGTTTGAAAGGCTTTTGTTTTAGTTATACATTGCCTTAAAAGTTTATTCTTATTTATGAAAGTTTCCGCTATTTTGTTATCCTTACTGGGCATTTGAGCTCACCCCTTTTATATGTTTTATTTTTCCCAGGAAGTGAAGAAGTAAATTATGAATGACCTGCAGGGATATTATGTGGGGATATGAGTGTGGATTATGGAGACATTATGTTGTTGTATTAGTTTTTTTCATTTTATGATGTAATGTAAAACTTATGAATATATCTAGTGTTTCCAAGGCTACTAAACCAATCGGTCTTTCGAGATTTGATCTTTCTTGTGATCATGCCAATGTTATGTAATAATGCACCGACTCTAGGCAACTGGGGTCGGGGCGTTACAGTTGGTATCAGAGGAAGTTTAGTACAAACCTTGGAAGCTAGATTCAGATAAACTCTGATTAGAGCACGTAGACCTAAGATGAACTTTGAGGATTAGTGTAGAAGAACTTCCTAGAATTTTGGTATTGTAGAGATTTTGTGAGTTTTCCGAGCAATAAATCCCTGTCTGGATACGAGCAGGTAGAGGCGGCTCTGGCACAGATGTACCTAGGGGTAAAACCCGAAAACACCGCTTTGAGCTAGACTCGAACGGGAACTGGTGCACGACAACGGGCCTTGCTGCACTCTTGGTTACGACACTCCCGGGGGATATGCTTAGGATAATTCTCATTTTCTTTACAAACCATTATGAAGGGTTTATGAGTATATACATCCTCAAAGGAGACATTTTTATGATTATGGATTATATCCATAAATAGTTAAATTTATGTTAAGTGTTTTATAAGTATGGGATTATGTATTTTGATTCATAAACTGATCTAGTGTATTCCATTGTTTAGAAATGGCGCCCAGTAGAAGGAATGAGAACTCCAGAAATACACATGATCCAAAGAGAAGGAAGGATCATATCTTTCATGGTATTAAGCTAGAATTTATAAGAGAAATAGTCTATCATGTATTATCATCATATGAAGAAATAATATCATGTGTTGATAAGATAAGTAAAGAGTTTACTGAGTCCTATGGCGTTGAAAGGAAGCAAGAGAAGAAAAGGATGGAAGAGAGAAAAATGGATAAAGGGAAGAGGAAAAAGAATAATTTTCGCATATGTGGTAACTGTGGAATGAAACACCCTGGAACTTGCCTGAAAGGAATGGGAGTTTGTTATAAGTGTGGAGGAAAAGGTCACAAAGTACGTGACTGCAAGGGTAAGAAAATGGTTTCAAATGTACAATGCTTCATTTGCAAGGAGTTTGGACACTACGCGAACCTATGTCCCAGTCATCAGACTATGCCGCAAATGATGTTATTGGATAATAATCAAGTTATGATACTACCACAGATGAAGAGGAATGATTAGAGTTCATATGTTGATTATGTCAATTGAGTGTTGTATCAACAATGTACTTGTTATAATAATTATGGAGTATATAAGGATTGTACTGCAGTACTATTTGATTAAGGACTTGAGATTGTGTGGAACAAAGAAAAGTGACTCAATAGCAGGATAAATTTTTGGAAAATATATGGTTGAGAGAATGATAAATCATAATATAGTTCTGATACTGAGGTAGTGATTTTGGAATAATATGTGATTGTTTTGGATAAATTATATTGGATATTCTTGACTACCTTGGAACTGATTAATGATTTGTATATTCCATCATTGTTGGGGTTTAAAACATTTTTTTGGATTAATAAAGTATATCCAACATTCTAAATGGATTAAGGGAGCATGAATGTAATCAATAAGGAATATGGTAATACATGATGAAGGTACTCATATGCTATTACGGGGTAAAAAGGATCTATATTTTGTTTTCCTTCCTTATAAATGTTGGAATGTGAGTTTGGACAGAAGTATTTTGGATAGTTCTAGTTTGGATTATTTTGGATTGCCATAAAAGGACAACCCGGAGGTCGGGCGACAACCCGTCGTGTCTGGCAAGGCTGCGAGACATGAACCCGCAACCGAAGGGCGACAAGGGTGTATCACCTACCACTGGCCCATGTGATGTCCTGGAATAAATAATGTAGTTTTTGTTAAAAGATCATGTAGATGAATTATAAATTCGTTTATTTTGGAACCCTATACGAATAGTGTAAATAGAATTTTTTTACATTCTATTATCTTTTAGAGTGAAAGATGAGTTTGTGGTAGAAATTTATTAATGGATAAAACTCTAATTATAATGTAAGTACATCTCCTTATGATCTTATCCAATCTCATAAATAAATTCCTCAACATTAAGAAAATCAACTTAGAACAAAAATGTTTTCCTAGATGGTACCTTAAATCATCACTAATTTATGGCTTTGGGATTTTTGGCCTTTTCATAGCCATGTTCTCTACCACTCTCCATCAGAGAATTGATGGTTATATTTTTCTTCCATATCCATATTTTCCTACATGGAACCCTGGTATGTGTTATTTTCGGTAATCTTCATACTTTTGACTCTTTATTTTAAATAGAGGCCTCATTGATTCATTTTTCGATGTGGGATTTCAACTAAGATATTTTGAAACGTCAAAATGTGTTATCCTAATACCCTATGTTTTGTTGAACCGATGGTATTTCCAATCATCATAGATTGATGAATTTAAGGACCTCAATTTTATACTTGTTTGTGATTGATGACCTCAATCACTACCTATAAATATTTACGTTTTTCCTCCAATTATATGTCTCAAATTGCCACCAATGTTCTCCTAATCGAGATCATAATTTGGTGGTGACCCTTTCATTTCTCTTTTCCTCATATTAAGACTAAATTTTAGTAACCCAATTTCTGATGTGGGGTTTCCCACAAATATATTATATATTTTCAACCTTTTATTTTCGAAGAACAATTTCAAATTGCGAGGACGCAATTTATTGAAGGAGGGGAGAATGTAACACCCCAAGATTTCATAGTGTGTTAGTTCTTCAAAATAATTCAACAACTTTCACTACATGCAACACAAAGTTCAAGCACACCATGACTTACCAAACAAGTCGTTCAAAAGAGGTTATGAATAGTATTAGATAAATTTTAATGTTTATATAATCCTTATAATTTTAGAATCCATATTATGAGTTTCTTAGATATAATGCAAGAACAAATTCATTTTCAGTATTGCACTTTTATCAACTTTAATAGTGAACCCTTTTTAAATACTATATTTTAAACTTTTTGACTAAATGGGGACATCAAAAATTTAAAATGAAACATCCCAGGCTTCTACGGTACGCTTCTCTTTGAATAGTGTGATAGCGTGTGTTGTACGCAACACCGAGTTCTAACAACCAATTAAACTAGCCGTTATGAATAGTAATAACTACTTTTTAAAATTATATATATTTTATATTTCAAAATGGACTTCATTTTTGGATTCAGAATATCTAATTTAGCCTAAGGTGAAATTTTGGTACTTTTCGGATAACTTTCATATTTTGATGAATAGTGAAAATTACTAAATTTTAATTAAAAACAACTTTTTTAATCAAAATAATTAATAGTGATAAATTATGAATTTTAGTAGTTTTAAAGTATATTTAGAATATATTTTTACCATTTAATATAATGTTGGTCATTGGACATAATTTTACAATTAAACCGAACATAAACAAGTGTCAATCTTTTGATAGTTATTACCTCTTCAAAACACGCTTTTTGTTTTGACAGCGGGAATTAATTTTAAATTAATTTCTGCCACTTCTGTATTTTGAATTTAGAAAAATGGATTCCATATTTGGAATCAGGATGTCCAAATTGTGTAAATAGGTAACTTTTATTTTTAGACATTTTGAATAATTACTGTGGTAAATATTTTATTTACCATGGTTAAGGGTAAATCCGGTAAATAAGGGTTAAAAAAATAATATTATAATAATACAAAATTACCCTAAAACGTGTCCTAACATTATTGGTGGACACATACCCGACCATGAGCATCCTTGGGTCAATTTGGGGACCCCTTGGAGCCACTTGTATGTGGTAGGGACACTTTATATTAATAAAGTTAAAATAAAAATAAAAATGGCATAAGCTTACATCTTTTAGAAGAACAACTTTTACACAGGGTTATACATGTTGGATTTTCGATTATAAATATTCATTAGAAAGATAAAAAGATTTCCTACATAATGATAGTTTATTTATAATTTGTAGACATTAAATAAGTTATTTTATTTATGACACAATGATGATGCGGTAATTACTATAATAGTGAAAAATTAAAATAATTGATATTATAAATACCAAAATAAATATAATATGAAACTTTTAATGAATTAAACTTATTTTATAGGATAATATGATATATTATGATTGATAGGATTGACTTTTTTCGAAGTAATCAATCTGTTATGAGTTTTAAAAAAATCAACTATTGAATAGTGTCAAAATTGACATAAAAGAGTTCTTAAAACAAATATTATATTATTAATTGATATTAAATTCCTAAAAATCTACGGTTCGGCCAAGAGACTTATATCATGATAGTTTAATCATTAATGGACCACTTGGGGGTCGTTTGGATGTATATAGTAAGTTTATTAACCATATTATATAAAACTACAAAGAGACATTGTAAAAGTGAAACTAATTAACTTAGAGTTAATACTTAAAGATAAGGTTAATATAAGTACCCAAACCTGTCTAACTTCTATTGGTTCAGTTGTTTTCGACCTATCCCCACCTTAACATTTAAATAATCAACTTTTGAGCTATTAGAAACCGAATATGAATTTATTATAAATTAATATTTCTAGCTTTTCCAAAGGTGCCCCTCACCCCTCTTATAAAAGAGCACTCCTCCTTCTCATTTCTTCACACCTCTAAAGCCTTTTGGTTCGTCCAAACTCTGCACAAATACTCTCCCAACATCCCTCACTACAACCTAGAGGCCTTAGTTTGATCAGAAAGCCAACCTAAGGATCCCTTTTGATCAAATCAAAAGGAAGAACCCGAAGAAGAGGTAATGATTTCACCACCCTTTTCTAAGTTCATTTCTTCTTCCACTTCTTCTTCCTTTGTTCTTACCATTCTAAAATAATAACTCCAGTATCTCACATATACTGTGATGTTATTATAAGTATGGTACAACCATATTCAGTATTCTATCCACCCTTTGAATAACATGTCACCATACGTGCGTACGTACGGCTTACCGTCTCCACGTCGTGGTGTAATTGTTATTCAATATAATATTATTTGGATGGGTATAATAATGATGTGTAACTCATGTAAATAATAAATATAACATGTTAATGATTCTTTATATATCATATACCATTCATTTATATATTATTTTAATATCAAAAGAATTATATTGTCGCTCGTGCGTACGTACAGACTACCGTCTCCACGAACGCGATGAGATTCATTCTCCATCGTAACTATTCACGTATAATTATCATTTGATGATTTAAAAATGATTTTTAAGGAATAGATGTCATTCTGGATATGAATAAGATACAACAAACATGGCTTATGTAACAAAACATATAAATAAAATGAGTAAGTTAACACCCGAAACGACGATAATTCTAAGATATTATTAACAAATCAATGTTAAAAGATCATATATGATATCATATTAATATATATTATTATTGTATAATTTAATAACAATTATTTCACCATTATACAGGAGTTTAACATACCCCAACAAAGGAAAAGTACAAGGTAAGGGTTATTTCACAATCTCTTCATTATCCGAGGTTGTTTATACGTAATAATCTACTGGGATCTCGTTATCATCCACATCCATGTTTCTTCAAAATGTATTTCAAAACATTTTTACAAGAATATGGGTTAAAGTCATTTATACATTTTTTTGACTTTTTATAAGAGGAATCTTTCCGTCGTTTTCCAAAAAAGGTGCTTTTTAACCTTTTCGATAGAATTAAGATAAGAATGTTTTTTTTAACTTATACGGCGGGTGCAGTTATTTTCCACCGTTATAAAATCGTCAAAGGTTCCCTTACAAGCTTATAAGAATATTTTCAAAGAAAATGTTTTATTTTATAAATATATGTCTCTTAAATGATTTCAAAATAGAAAGAGATATTTCTTTAAAAGGAGTTTTGATTTCATCTATGTCAACATCCTTTAATGGATTTTATGCTTATTTGAGGATGATATAATATGATACAAAACTTTTATATTGTATTGAAGGTTTTGTGATATGTTTGACTGTGGATGTGCTATTTTTTATATACCATTCATGGTTTATGGTGAAAGTATTGACATTTCGTATGCTAGTTTAATACGAATGTTTATGTTATGTTTAAACCTTTTCATATGGGAATGCAATTGACTTAATATGTGACGGGTGGAGCCCGCTATAGCTCCTCGATGCATCGGTAGGTCTCATGAGACAAACTAGTGTCTTGGCACAAGGCCTTGACAAAATCTTATTTGTAGTCTTGGAACGAGGCCTTGGCTATGTGGTTATGATAGTCTGGAATTATGCATTCCAACATTATGAAAGTGGTTATTGATTTTTGCATGTGATTATTCGATTAGTAGAATATCCATGTGAATAAGTAAATGGCATTATTTCATTTTATTTATGCCATACCATGTTGAAAGTTCATGTTTGAAAGGCTTTTGTTTTAGTTATACATTGCCTTAAAAGTTTATTCTTATTTATGAAATTTTCCGCTATTTTGTTATCCTTACTGGGCATTTGAGCTCACCCCTTTTATATGTTTTATTTTTCCCAGGAAGTGAAGAAGTAAATTATGAATGACCTGCAGGGATATTATGTGGGGATATGAGTGTGGATTATGGAGACATTATGTTGTTGTATTAGTTTTTTTCATTTTATGATGTAATGTAAAACTTATGAATATATCTAGTGTTTCCAAGGCTACTAAACCAATCGGTCTTTCGAGATTTGATCTTTCTTGTGATCATGCCAATGTTATGTAATAATGCACCGACTCTAGGCAACTGGGGTCGGGGCGTTACATATGTGTCGACAATGACTTCTTCTCCACTGTAACTGTTATTTGATATTTGGATTCCTATATAATCCTTAATTTTTTTATGAGGATAATAAATACCTTATTCCCTTTTTGGGTTTTTTGGTATTTAAATTTTATTTTAAATTGGATTGAAAATTTCAATATCTTGAAATGATTTCTTGTGATTTCAAATGAAATTTTATGGGTAAAATGTTGATAATTGAAATATTTTATGTGTAATGATAATATAATTGTACTTATACATTTGATATGTAGTTATGTGATAAAACAATATGGGTGGTTATGTGATAAATAATATATATGTGGTTACATGATAAACGAATTATGGGTGGTTTTGTGATAAACCAAGGATGGGTGGTTACGTTATAACCTTCAATGCATTGTGTATGGAGGTCGGTCGTATGACTATTCAATTTTTTGATATGTCTGTAAGTCAAATGTATGGTTATTCCATTTAAGTATTATTATGTACCAAGATACATTTTTGTGTTATATATTGCTTCTTATGGGTTTTATGGATATCTTTTGTATAAAAAATGGGTAATCAATGAGCTTATATTCAGTGAAGTGTATTTACTACTTATTAAAGGTGGAAAGTATTAATTTATGATAAATTATTCATGGTCTACATGTTTTCCTAAAAATAATAGTTTTCCTTCTTTTTATCCCTTACTATGATTTTTACTCTCATCCCACATTTTGAATCTTTTTTACAAGATTTAAAGAAGAATAGAGTCAAGGATGGGATCAAGGAAGAGTTATGAAGTTTAAACATAAATTGAAACCATGATTCTTTTTAAATATTTTTTGTTTTATGAAAAAAATTTATAGAGAGTTAAAGTGTCTAATTTGTAATATTTATGTTTTTATGTTTGAGTTATGGACTAATTCAATAAGGCTCTAAACCTAAAAATATCCTCAATTTGAATTAAATTCAAAGTATTGACTTAACTCAAGATTAAGTAATGTTTATGGTTAGGGCCTTATAGTTGGTATCAAATTTCAGTTTAGATAACTTTAGGAGTTATAATATTTTTAGAAAAATATCATAAATGATTTTTTACTTTATGGTCAAATTGAAATGATATAGAATTTTAAGATTACCAGGTTGCTTTATCTGAGATATTTCTATTCAGAATGGTTTTCTGTAAAGGAAATAGGAAAGCTATGTTGGGAAGGAATACAGAGGAAAACAAACATCCAAATCATCATCTTGAGATGGTCGTAATCAAAATTGTATTTTTTTTTGTAGTTATGTATAATTTGACTCATGGGATAAATGGTGGTGGTGTCCATGCATGAGATCAGCCAGATCAACTGTATAAGAATATCTCCGTAGTGGATAATTTCATAAGGAAACGTCCCCTATCATTTAGAAGATCATATTACCATGTTCTAGATTAAGGATGGATTAATGTACTAGAGAATATTTTCAATGTAATGCGGTGTTCAGATAATAAAAATGTCAGTATTTTGTTGATCATTTTGATGGTGAAGTTTATCAGTGGTGGTTAATGATTAACAATATTAGAGGAAGTGAAGATATTGATGTCATGGAATGGGATGAATTTAAGAATATCTTCCTTGAGATATATTTTCCTATGTTTGTTAGACTTAGTATAGAAAATAAATTTTTGAAATTGAGACAAATGGAGGAAGATTATGCGGCTACATAAGAAGAATCTTTATCTCGTTTTTCATGGTACGCCCAAAATTTTATCTAGGATATTGATAGTATGATAAATCAGTTTTACTCAGTATTGATGTGTAAATTTTGAAGGGTATTAGCTTCTTGTGAGTTCTAATGTGATGAGAAACTTGTTTGATGTGTTGAGACGGTAGAAATAGAGTTTTCAAATGACCACGTGTTCCAATAGAGCAAGAAAAAGAAGCGATCTAGTGGTCGGGAAATGGTAAATCACTCATCAAAGAAGATTGGAGGTAGAAAACTAAATTTCCATATTGTGAGAAGTGTGGTAAAAAAACATTCGGGACAATTTCTCTCAAAGTCTGGGAAGTGCTTCTAATGTGGTAATATTGTTCATATTTCTTGTGACTATAAGGGAGATGATGAGGAAAGCAATGTAAAGTTAGTGGTAAGATGTTTTAGTCTCAATAAGTTATGGAATTATGAAAATATGTGTCCAAACTTAATTACCCAGGGTGGAAACCAGAAAGATCGAAAGCATAAGGGCATAAAAAAATCATTTTCTACTACAACGGTTGATGTGGGACCATCAAATAAAGTGGTGACATGTATTTTATGGGTTATTTAAAAAATCTTCCAATATGTTTTTTGACTCTGGATCTTTACATCCATTCAATTCTAATATATTTGTTAGTAAATTGGAAATATCACCTCATGAATGTGATATATATCTTTGGGTAAAAACTCTACGTGGAAGAATTAAATCAACTACAATTTAAGGCTATCTTCCAATTAATATTTGTGGGATGTTTGTTTCTCATAAGTATTATTGAAGTTCCCATAGTGGAATTTGATATCTTTTTGGACATGGATTGGCTTCCAGTTTATCATGCTAGAATATATTGGAAAGAAAAGAAACTTTCATTCAATGATTTCATACCTTAGATGAAATAACAAGAAGCTGATATATTGATTAAATGTGTCAATTAAAGTTACCTAAATCATGTTTTTGAAAAGAAAAAATAGTTTTGAATAGTGATAATTCAGTAGTGAATAAATTTATAGATGTTTTTTCTAATGAATTGTCTAGTATTGTTCCTGATCGGGAGATTGAATTTACTATTGATTTAGTTCTGGATGCTAAGAGAATTTCTAAATGCCCTAATAAAATTCCTCAAGTAGAATTTTTGGAATTGAAAAAATAAATAGTTGCTATAATTGCTTGATAAAGGTTTCATTCGACCTAGCACTTCACCATGGGGTGCTCCTATTTTTTTTTGTCAAAATAAAAGATGGTTATATGAGACTTTATTTTAATTATAGATCCTTTAATAAAATCACTATTAAGAAAAATGATATATTGCCTCATATTGATTATTTGTCTGATCTTCTCTAGGGTGATTAGTATTTTTTGAATATTTATTTGAGGTCTAAGTACCATCAGCTGAAGGTAAAGGAGGCTGAAATTACAAATCCAGTATTCTAAATGATATATGGTCATTATGTGTTGTAGACGCCGGAAAAGTCCGTTGTTCCCAAACGAAGCTCCGGATGCGGAAAGCGAGGTCATATTTGGAGTCGGAAGAATGTTTCGGAGGGCCCGGAGGCCTTGCGCGGAATTTCAGAGGTCTGCGCGCAAAGATGATGATCCGCGCGCAAAACCCCCGGGATGCGCGCAACTCCCTTGCGCGCCGTGCCCGATTTCGCGCCCGCGAGGAGACTTCCGCGCTCGCGCCTTGGATTCCGCGCCCGGGGTTGCCTATAAATACTAGGCAACCCCCAACGTTTCAAAGGTTGCTGGAAGTCGAACGGTCTCCCGCGCGCGCAATTCAACCCCTTCCGCGCGCAATGCCGATTTTCAGGTAACCTCCTTTCTTTCGCGCAGTAGAGCCTTGGGGTCCGCCTTCGCGCGCAATCCCCTTGGCTCATTTCCTTTGAATCAATTTCAAACCCTAAGGCCTTTGCGCGCAAAAGAAGCCTCTTGCGCGCAATTGCCCCCGGGTGCGCGCAATCCAACCCGATTGCGCGCACCCCCCATCTTCAAAGTGGCCATTCGTTAGAGAATGAGCCGTTGCCCCCGCGCGCTACCCGAAGCCCGGTGCGCGCAATCCCCATCATCCGCGCGCGAAGTGCTAACCCAATTGCGCGCCAGCCCGCCATTTTGCCCGCCGACCCGCGGTTTTGCACGCAAAGCTCCTCTTTTGCGCGCAATCTTCCAGGGTCGCCTCCCTTGACCCCCTGCGGGTACCCGCCTGCGTGGCGCCCGATGGTCTTCATCGCAGGTGCCCGCACCGTGCGCTGTCTTCCCGTGCAGCCTTCCAGGCTCGTGCGAAGTGACACGGACCCATCGGCGGCAGTCATACGTCCAGCATGACGTTAAACTGCATATTCGTCCTGCATGACGTTAAACTGCACATATGTCCAGCATGACGTTAAACTGCATATACGTCCCGCATGACGTTAAACTGCGCATTCGTCCAGCATGACGTTAAACTGCCCATACGTCCAGCATGACGTTAAACTGCACATCCGTCCAAGCTGCACGACGCTAAACTGCCTAGCCCCCCATCGTCCGCGCTGCAAGACGTTAAACTGCCAAGTGTTTCGTCCTCAACACACGACGTTAAACTGTACTTCGTCCGGCAAGACGTTAAACCGTCCGCTTCGTCCTCAACACACGACGTTAAACTGTACTTCGTCCGGCAAGACGTTAAACCGTCCGCATCGTTCGATCCCGTGCCTCGCACGCAGGGTCTCCCCCGGTTTGGATGTGGCCCCCACCCGCTCGTCTCTGCAGGGATGTCGGGATTGTCCCGCTTTTGGGACGATTTAATGGGAGTGGCTTTTCCCTACGGGGGCAGGGTATTACAAACCCCTAGTTTCTTGTGGGGGGCTGCACATGTGTATCTCCATTGCGCTCCCCCACTGCCGAAGCCAGTAGAGGGTGTGACTGGGATCGAGGTGTCTCCTACTTTCGGTCCAAGTCCCTTCCAACTGAGTTTTGCCGCATCCGGGCTGCCTCAAGTGCGTAAGTCCTGACAGAATGAACTACGTGGACTTTGATCCCGGTCTTCTAAACAGGGTACGTAGGAAGCCTTCTTGAGGTCAAAGCCCGCCACCTGGTCGTCCCGGTCATATTTACGTCGGTTCGTCCATCAGTGGACCCCTCCAGGGTTCACGCTTGCGTCGATTCACCTATGAATCCGCCCCTGTGGGAGACTGCCCGTGTGTATCTCCACTGTGCCTCCCCACTGCCCCTTTTCCCATTTCTCCTTTTATCGTCCAGCATGACGTGAAACTGTGATCCACCCGGCCGTTCCACCCCCCTCTGTGCGAGGTGGTTCGGTTCAATCCTCCGCCCGGCGGCCTAGACCTCTTCATGAGTCGGCTTGCTGACGTCCAGCATGACGTTAAACTGTATACCCGAACTACGTTGACTTTGATCCGTGCTAACGCGCGGTACGTAGGAAGCCTCTACGGGGTCCAAGCTCTTCACTCCATCATCCATCCTGATCCTTACCCGGGCCGCCACATCCCGGTGGGGTCATGCCACTTCACTCCACTCCACATCATTTGGGAAGCCGCCCATGTGCTGGCCCCAGCGTCGGAGGTTCCCCGCAAGGGGTTCTGTCATCCGATCCACTTTTCGTGTTGATCGGTCCGATGCCGTCCCCGCTGGACGTTAAACTCGCGGCATACCCCGTGTTAAACATGGGAAGCTGAGGAAAACCTCAGGTGACACAGTTCCCCGCACCTAGTACGGGATGCCTCAGGCCATCATGCCTTCGAGAAGCCCTATTAGGGACGGAAGACAGACATGCAGAGCCGCAGTGCTACGACACGCCCCCAGCACCCAGAGCCACCCGGCCTTCTCACCGCAGGTTGCTGCCCCGCCCAGACTCCTTGGAGCGTCCGGGCGGAAGCAGCGTAATTAACCGGTGTCCATGAAGATATGGTGCCGGGAACGAGATTCACGAACATTCTTAAGTCTATGAGGGAGACCCGGATTAGGCGACGAGTTCCGAGGAGACGTCCAAGGAAGGAGGAGCCGACATCCCATCATCCCGGTTTCGATCAAGGAGCAGACGCCCCTGAATAAGGGACGAATGCCGCCCGCCCTTGGAAAGCGGGACTGCGGGACCACAAGCCGCGCGCCCATCCCCTCGGGTTGACGGGTGCACGCGCGAACGCGTCCTGGCGGAACAGCGTAACCCGACGCACATCCGCACCGAAACAGAAAAATGGTGAACCCGACGTGAATGTCTTCTCCTCGATACGAGGACCGATGGCTTTCAGAGGTGTTGGAAGACCGGCATGTTGCCCGGCCAAGCATTCAGTCTTACCCACCAGGGGCTGGGGAGGGGACATCGGGCACTCCGTCTCACAACGTCGAGGGCCTGGGTTCCCCCCCACAGATGGCGGGTGTTGGGTACGCTTCGGTTAACACCGTCGAGCTGGTAAATCCCTTTTCGGTTCCCGACGTTGAAGAACACCAGGTGGACCTCCCTAGTGTCCCCGGTCGTCGCTACCGTCGGAAGAACCGCAGCAACAGGAGTCGCCGGGGCACAGCCGTTGGTACCTCCAGCCAGGCCGTGCACGCCACCGAGACTAGGCAGCAGGCTCAAAACCGAGCTCAGCGCGCGCAGCCCCCCCATCCGGGGATGACGGATTCGCCTCCGCCACTGTTTGTGGTGTGGGACCAGGCAGAACCACCTCAGCCGCGTCGCGACCAGCTCCGCCCTGCCACAAGTCCATCCCGGCCTCCTGACTCCAGTACGGTGACCATTTCCCAGACTGCGACCAGTGAACAGCGAGATGCGCCAAGTACCAGTCGGCCGCCGATCCAACCGGCACGGCCCGTCATGCCACCAACCGCAGAGCAACCTCCTGCAACCTGGGGCTCGCGCTTGGCCAAAAAGTATGATGTCCTGAAGCACTTGGCCGACATCCCAGCAAGGCTCTCCATCCTTGAGGCTCTGCGCATGTCATCTGAGATGCGCGAGGCACTCGCTGAAGCCCTGAAAAGCCCCCTCCAGTTTGAGACAGAGGTTGCGGCTGCAGAGGCCTTTCACGCCGAAACGATCGAGGACGCCGAATGTCAGGCAGTTATCTCGTTCTCTGGTAAGGATGAAGACCCTCCTATACAGGGACACATTCGTCCGCTGTATGTCACTGGCCAGTTCAATGGCCTTGAAGTCTGGCGCTGTCTTGTCGACACGGGGTCCGGGATTAACCTGATTCCAACTCGGACGCTCCGGAGATTGGGGTTGTCTGAGGATGACTTGATTCCCTCCGACCTCAGGATCCAGGGGTACGACCGCACCGAGCAAACCCCGGTCGGCAAGATACGTTTGAAGACCCAGTTCGGTGACTTGGTTGCCAACACCGAATTCATGGTAGTCTCTCAGGACACTGCGTATAACGCATTGATGGGCAGGCCATGGCTTCATCTTCATGCGGCGGTTCCCTCGTCATACCACCAATGCCTCAAATACTCCCTTAATGGTCGAGTAGGTGTGCTTCAAGGAGATGCCTCTCCTTTTGCCTCGTGTGAAGCCCGCTATCTGGACGCGGACTATTACAAGAGCAAGGATAAGCAGATCCTGGCAGGTGAGGTTGAGCCTGTCGCTGTTGCAAGCGATCCCTGGGCAAGTCTGGATGACGCTTACGTCCTCCCGATTCACCGGTTGGACGTGGCCATGGTCTCGATGGTCCGCGAGTCTCCTGATGAGATGGCCGCGACCGCCCGCCCCAGCACCAGTGGCCCAGCAGGATCTGGTAGCCCCAATGCAGTTGCCAACGCAGTCTCTCCCGTGGACGATCCCTCCCCGAGTGGAGAGGATATGGAAGATGCACCCCCAACCTTTGAGGAGGGCGTCCCCGCCACGGTCGATGAGTTAATACAGGTGAACCTTGGAACCGAGGCCAATCCAAGACCCACATTGGTTAGTGCCGCCATGCCCTCTGAGGAGCGGCAGCAGTACGTGGACTTTCTCAGGCAGCACCGTGATGTATTCGCTTGGGGCTATGACGAGATGCCGGGGCTGGATCCTCAGGTAGCCGTCCACCGCCTTGGTCTCCCGGCGAACCATCGTGGGTTCAAGCAGCCTCCCAGGAAGATGCACCCATCCCACGGTGCCATGGTTGAGGCCGAAGTTGATAAGCTTATCAAAGCCAACTTCGTGAGGGAAGTTCAGTACCCCAAATGGCTGGCCAACATTGTGCCGGTCAGGAAGAAGAACGGGCAGATCAGAGTCTGCATCGACTTCCGCGATCTCAACCGCCACTGCCCGAAGGATGATTTTCCCCTTCCAGTGACAGAGTTGTTGATTGATGCCACGGTAGGGTTCCAAGCCCTCTCCTTCATGGATGGATACTCCGGATACAACCAAATTCGGATGGCCCCTGAGGATGAGGAGTTCACTGCCTTCAGGGCCCCCCAAGGTACCTTTTGCTACCGGGTCATGCCCTTCGGCCTGAAGAATGCAGGTGCCACCTATCAACGGGCGATGCACCGCATATTCAAGCCAATCCTCGGCACACTGGTGGAATGCTACGTCGACGACTTGGTTGTCAAATCGCGCCAACGTCAGGACCATCTCAAAGATCTTGAGAAAGTGTTCAGCTTCCTCCGGTCTCGCTGCCTGAAGATGAACCCGTTGAAGTGTGCCTTTGGGGTCACCTCCGGAAAGTTCCTTGGATTTGTGGTAAGATACCGGGGTATTGAGATCGACCCAGAGAAAATCAGGGCGATTAGTCAGATACCTCCCCCAGGTACCGTCCGGGAACTGCAAGGGTTCCAAGGCCACTTAGCCTATATATGCCGATTCATCGCGAATCTGGCCGGCAAGTGTAAGCCCTTTTCTCGGCTCATGAAGAAAGGTGCCACCTATGTCTGGGATAAAGAGTGTCAGACCGCTTTCGAGGAAATCAAGCAGTACCTGCTTCAACCTCCGGTCCTGATGCCGCCCGTATCCGGAAAGCCGCTGGTCCTTTATGTGACCGCCCTGGAACGGTCCCTGGGTGCCCTTCTCGCCCAGAAGAACGACGAGGGAACGGAGAATAGCCTCTATTACCTCAGTCGCATGCTCCTCGATGCGGAAGTTAGGTATTCCCCCATCGAGAAGAGCTGCCTGGCGCTCGTATTTGCCGTACAGAAATTACGGCACTACTTGCAGCACCATGAGGTACAGTTGGTTTCTCGGGTAGACCCGTTGAAATATATCCTGAGCCGACCTATGTTGACTGGCCGTATAGCGCGGTGGGCTGTGATTCTCCAGCAGTTCGACATCAGGTATGTGTCTCAGAAGGCCATCAAAGGGCAAGCATTGGCAGACTTTCTGGCATCTCACCCGACCTCCGCGGATCAGCCGCTGGATCTAGGCTTTCCTGATGAGACCATTCTCTCGGTTGATCGAGCCGATCCATGCTGGCAGATGCACTTTGACGGTGCCTCCCGGAGCCCCACCGGTAGAAGACTCGATAATTTTAAGCTCAACAGAGTGGGCTTGGGCATCGTCTTCATTACCCCGGAGCGAGCCGTGCTGCCATACTCTTTCCTGTTGTCAGAGGGCTGTACCAACAATGAGGCGGAATACCATGCCCTCATCACCGGCCTCGAGTTGGCTCTCGAGATCGACGTGCCCCGTCTGTGCGTGAAAGGGGAATCCGAGCTGGTCGTTAAGCAGATCAATGGCGACTACGTTGTCAGGAATCCGGAACTTGTGCCATTGTTGGAGTGCACCCTCCTTCTGATGGCCCGGTTCCCTTCTCGGCCGGAAATTGTCCATGTTCCCCGGTCGCAGAACGGTCGAGCAGATGCTTTGGCCAGCCTCGCTGCGTCACTTGCGGAGCCTGAACAGGACAACCTGATCGTCCGCGTGACGCGCCGCAGGCTCATCGCTCCCGTTATCCCGGAAGAAGATCGCGGCCCGTTGGTAAGTAACCTCACCACGGTTGCCCCTATGCCCGGAGCCCCGAGTACCCCAGATATGACAGTCGGATCAGCCCCTGATTGGAGGACGCCTTTGGTTGAGTACCTCCAACATGGCATTCTTCCATCGGATCGGGCCGAGCGCGAGCGAGTTCGACGCCGCGCATCGCAGTTCGTCCTCCAGAGCAGTCCCGGCCTGGAGCAGATCCTCTACAAACGCGGATTTGATGGTGTTCTCCTCCGTTGCCTTCAGGGAGTTGAGATCCCACGAGTCATGCAAGAGGTTCATGCTGGTTCATGCGGTGCCCACCAGACTGGGCCGAAGCTGTCCCACCAGATTCGGAGGTTAGGATACTTTTGGCCCTCCATGATCCATGACTGCATCGAGTATGCCAGGAGGTGCCATGCGTGCCAGGTTCATGCGAACTTTGTGCATCGGCCGCCGGAGCCTCTCCATACCACTAGGTATTCCTGGCCCTTTGTAGTCTGGGGTCTGGACGTTGTGGGACCTTACCCACCGGCGACAGCTCGCCAGTGCCGGTTCATTCTGACCGCTACGGACTTCTTCTCCAAATGGGCAGAGGCGATTCCGCTCAGAGAGGTCAAATCCTGTTCGATCGCTGACTTCGTGACCTCCAACATCGTCCATCGATTTGGAGTGCCTCACGCTATCCTCACGGATAACGGAACCAATTTCCGAGCATCCGAGTTGAAGAAGTTGTACGCCAAGTATAACATTCGCTCGAACCATACATCTCGCTATCATGCGCAGGCGAATGGACAGATCGAGGCGTTTAACAAAACCCTCTCTAACATTCTGCAAAAGATGGTTGGTCAGAACAAGAAGAGTTCGCCGGACAAGCTCCCCAACGCCCTCTGGGCTTATCGGACGACGACTCGCAATTCCACCCAGATGACCCCTTATTCCCTGGTGTATGGAGCTGAGGCCGTCCTGCCCATCGAGATCCAGTTACCGTCCTTGCGCACTGCGGTCTACGACCAGCAAGCGCCGGACAGAGTTGCTGAAGCCCGTCTAGTCGAGTTGGAAGCACTGGATGAGAATAGACTTCGCGCTTTGCACAACTTGGAGAGGCATCAAAGCAGAATGGCTCGAGCTTTCAATAAGAAGGTTCGCCTCCGCTCCTTCCTGCAGGGTGATCTAGTGCTAGCCCTAAGAGCGCCGATGATCCCCGGCAGGAAGCCACCCAAGTTGGAGCCCAAGTGGGAGGGACCCTTTGTTGTCCACAAGGTCTATCCCAATGGCGCGTACTCCCTAGCGACTATGGATGGTGAGCGTGTCACTCCTCCCACCAACGCTAGGTTCCTCAAGCAATACTTTGCCTGAGTGTTCATTCGTCCCGCATGACGCTAAACTGCACTTCGTCCCGCATGACGCTAAACTGCACTTCGTCCTGCATGACGTTAAACTGCACCACGTCCTGCACGACGTTAAACTGCATTCGTCCAGGCTACAAGACGTTAAACTGTTCAGCATTCGTCCGCGCTGCAAGACGTTAAACTGCCAAGTGCTTCGTCCTGCATGATGCTAAACTGCACTACGTCCGAGCTACAAGACGTTAAACTGTTCAGCATTCGTCCTGCATGACGTAAAACTGCCCCTCAAGAACTACGTGCGGCTTGATTCCCATCCTTATGGGATACGTAGGACCGCCTGAACATTCATGTTTCAGGCCCAGCCCCATCCTTCGGGAATTTCCATCCCATCCCAGGCCCTTGGTCCAGTTGCCTCTGGGTATGTGGCGTATGGTGTGAGCGCGGGGGATTATGCCCTCATTCACGTCGGTTTTCTCGCCACGCTATACGCCCCCCGCGTTTGGGGATGCCTTCTGCTCCCCCCTTCTTTTTCCCTCATCGTCCTGCATGACGTTAAACTGCCTTTCAAGAACTACGTATGGCTTGATTCCCATCCCTATGGGATACGTAGGACCGCCTGGACATTCATGTTTCAGGCCCAGCCCCATTTCCCGGGAATCTCTATCCCGCGTTGGGCCTCTGGCCCCAGTTCCCCTCCTTTTTGTGCGAGGCGTATCGCGTGAGCGGGGGATTATGTCCTCATTCGCGTTGGTCTACTGGCCACGCCGTACGCCTCCCCCCGTGTGTGGGACTACCTCACACCCCTCATCGTCCTACATGACGTTAAACTGCCTCTCAAGAACTACGTGCGGCTTGATTCCCATCCTTATGGGATACGTAGGACCGCCTGAACGCTTGTGTTTCAGGTCCAGCCCCGTCCCTTGGTTGATCACGGGAATCTGCCCTCTTTTGGTTGCTCTCAGGGTGAGTCCTCCGACCCTTTCCGGAGATCTGTTAACATGTTTTGGGTACTTCGGTCTATGACTCGTAGTGTCAGATTCAATCCCGACAAGTCCTATGTTGCTTGTCAGGCCTCACGCTTCCTCTTGTTCGAGCCTTCACTCAAAGGGATCCTCGTTAGCGGTTTGGGTACGATGCCTCAGTGCTCTCCTACCGCTCCGGGTCGATTTACCGGCGGGTCTTGGGCCGCAAATCGATATGAATCCTGCGATTGAGCGGTCGATGCTCGTTTGCTTGCCCCGTCTTAGGCTGACGCGATCGGATGTTGTGTTGCGAATGCGTCAGCAACATCCTTGATCGCCATGTCAGCTCCTTCAGGCTCTGACCATTGGTTGCGCAGTCCTCATCACACTCCGCCTTTTTGCGTTGTAGTGGAATCTTGACACTCTTTTCATACTGACCTTCAGTACACCTCTACACGTTAGGCAGACCAACCAAGGTAATGATGTCGTTCGAGGCTCCCATGATCTGAGCACCAAGGATATATGCGGATATCCTCCCTAAGGGCCATGCGTAGCTGGACCCTCGTCCCCATAAGGAGGGAGGAGTCGCTCGAACAATCGCGTTCTGAGCCCAGTATATCTGGAGGCTAGCATCTCTGCCCCTCGGGTGATGGACATACGCAGGCCCCTATCCCAAGACTCTTCTCCTGGAATCATGCGTGACCGCAGGGCTGGGTATGCTCCCACCTCCGCCGTACCGCGATAAGCGGATTCCTCCATGGTCCGAACCACACGACCATAAACTGTGTTTTCTGGTCCTACCACACGACCGTAAACTGTGATCGTCTTGGCCGCCCGACGAGAAAACGGCACTGCATCGTGATGTTCCCCTCAGGGGGCACTCATGTTGGGCGCTGGTTAATAACCACGCCATTCATCAATGCCTTCCATGGCTTGATCATTGTGGCGACGCCAGAGATTTCTCAATCACAGGCATGTCGCCGCACGAAAAACCATTCATCTCTAAGGACAAACAAGAAATATCAAATGCCGCTCCTTTTGTGTGCGAGGGTCAGACCCGCACTCTTCCCCGCGCTGGTGCCCGATTGTGTTGCGCCGCGCTTCAAGAACTACGTGCGGCTTGATTCCCATCCTTATGAGATACGTAGGAACGCCCGGATGTTTGAAACTTCGGGTCCAGCCCCCCACCTCTTAGAGATTCCCCCTTCTCTGGGGAATCCGCCGCCTTCAGGTCACCCTCAAGGCGCGTTCCTCGACCCCTTGCAGTGGTCCACCGGTGTCAAGAGTACTCTGGTTTATTGCCAGGAGGGTCAGGATCCGCTTGGTCAGTTTTCCTCCGCTTTTCAGGCTTCGTGCTCCCTTTCATTCGGACCCATCGTCTACGCCCTGGGTGGAGCCCCCGTGAACGGTTCGGACACAATGCCTCAGTGCTCTCCCACCAACTCGGGCCGGTACCCCCAATGGCCTCGGGCAGCAAATCGATATGAATCCTGCGATTGAGCGGTCGATGCTCGTTTGCTGCCTCATTCCACCAACGGTTAGTGCGATGTTGATGCTGCTTTTCCGCCACGGTCGGTAGTACTCTCATATCGTCACGCCGGTGCTCCCGGTCCTCGAGTGAATGGCCGCATGATTCACATTTCCCACCTCCCATTCTGACCAGGCGAAACCTCGGCACTCTCGACACTATCCCTCAGTGCATCTTTGCATACCCGGGGGATGGGACCACGATGCGGCGTACTTTGAGGTCCTTATGGTCCGAGCTCTAAGACCTTAAACTAAGATCTCTCCTTATGGTCCGAGCTCTAAGACCTTAAACTAAGATCTCTCTTTATGGTCCGAGCTCTAAGACCTTAAACTAAGATCTCTCTTTATGGTCCGAGCTCTAAGACCTTAAACTAAGATCTCTCTTTATGGTCCGAGCTCTAAGACCTTAAACTAAGATCTCTCTTTATGGTCCGAGCTCTAAGACCTTAAACTAAGATCTCTCTTTATGGTCCGAGCTCTAAGACCTTAAACTAAGATCTCTCTTTATGGTCCGAGCTCTAAGACCTTAAACTAATATCTCTCCTTATGGTCCGAGCTCTAAGACCTTAAACTAAGATCTAGCCCTTATGGTCCGAGCTCTAAGACCTTAAACTAAGATCTACCCTTATGGTCCGAGCTCTACGACCTTAAACTAAGATCTCCCCTAAACGGGATTCTACGTCCTGCATGACGTTAAACTGCACTCTCAGAACTACGTGTGGCTTGATCTCCAGCCTGATGGAGTACGTAGGAACGCCTGGGCATTCCGACTCGGGTCCAGCCTCAGGGATCGTTAAGTCCCGCCCCTCCTCGTCGCCGGCCGTCTGGCCTGACTTCGGGTAGAGTGGTGCAGTTGTGATATTCTCCCCGATTCAGCTCGGGATGCCCCATCGCAAGGATGGGAAGCGACGGTTTCCTCGTCAGAGAGGTGCTGTCTGAGAATTGAGGTGACTCACGGCCAGATTAGTGCATCCGCCTAATACGTTTTCCCCACGGTGGCGCAATTTTGAGAGCGTTGGATTCTGTCCGAACAAATCGTCACTTCGCCCCACGCTTCGCATGCCCTGTTGATCTGGATTTTCCACCCTTGTGTCTGAAGGAACCCCAAAGCGGTATTCATGATGACATGTGGTCCGCCTCCTGCAATATGAATGAAGGCCTTTTTCGGTCCGTCTATTGCAGTTGTTATGGTCGATCCACTGTCCGCCTACCGTCTTGGGCATTTCCTGGAAGGCCGACCGTTGTGGATGTCCGGATTCGGGACACGCGATTCACCCTTTCTCATTTCTCTATGTTCGGATAAAATCTCAACGCCCCTAGCGTTGTCCCGCTCATGTGTTGGAACAGGTTGGGGGAATGGTACATTGATTAGGTCTGAGGTCTCCTTTCCTAGGAATGACCTCCCTCTTTTCTCCATAAATCCAGGCCCAATTATGGATGCCTGATGCTTGGTTAACACTCCCGCAAGACAGTGAATTGTGGTTGAGCATATTAAACCAAAAGATGCAGATAAATATATTGATTCATACAGATGGAACAAAGTAGCGGAAGCAAATGTTTTGGGAATGGCAAAACAAAGCCCTTAAGGATTAGCGTGCTGAATGAGTCTTTCTAATGCCGCTACCCTTTGGCTGGTGGCCTCCAGAGCTGCTTCTCGCTCTCTGTGTGCCCTCTCTTCGTCGGCGGTCGCAGCACGCAGTTCGTCGATTCTGGCCTGTGCACGCTCCCGCTCGACCTGAATTGTGACCATCTGTTGGCCCGCCTCCGTCAGCTGTACCTGGGCGTCAACCAGCTGGGCTGCTAGTTGCTCCACAAGCTCGGTACACGTTGCGACGAAGGCCTCTTTCTCTGCCGCCTGCCCTTCGAGGCGCCGGACTTCCTGCTCCGCCGCGAGGAGCGCCCGCGTGCTCTCCGACATGTCCCGACTTTGTGTGACGTCGGCACGCCGGCAGCTCTCGCGCATCTTTTCGGCCATGAAATCACGGACCGTTAGATGGAGGCGTTGAGCATCAGCTCCCCCGGCACACAGGAAGCGCAGCCAGGTTTGAAGTGATCCCATGCGCCCCAGCCACTCCGATGGGTCTCGCTTGAGGAAGCGCTGGATGCACTTCCACCCCCTGCGGCGCGTTATCCGGCTCTCCTCGACCGCCTCCGCGTCCGAGTCGTCCATCTCCTCGGGATCGGCGGGCCGGTAGGCAGGGAAGGCAGCCAGCAGGTCTGCTGCAGGGTCCGCCCCTGGGAGGTCCTCACGAGGGATAGGTTCCCCAACATCCGGGCAACCTTCTTCTCTCTCCCCAGCGGCGCTGACACCCTCGTCAGCCCCCGACCTCTCTCCGATGTCAGCACCGCCGGCGTCCGCAGCCCCCTGATCAGCAGTTGGTGGGGCCGGCTCGGTTTGGGATGTCTGTTCCGGAGCAGGCGGCATGTCCACCACTGGTCCACTCGTAGATGGCCCGGGTTCGGCAACCCGATGAGCCTCCAGTGTTGAGATCACTGCGCAGGGCATGCCATGGTTAGTCACGGATCGTCAACGGCAAGCACCAGCAGTAAAGTAAGGAGACTTACGGGAGTTCGGAGTGTCATCTTCCGCTACCCCGGTCGCCGCAGGAACAGTTGCAGTAGGGGACCCTTCCACGCTTGTCAGTTCGATGATGGGTGTCTGCCCCCCGCCTTGTCCTGCTGGCGCCCCTCCTACTCCCGCTGAGGATGCCTGACCAACATCCGTGTGCTCCTGAGAAAGATGGAGAAATGGGTTAGAAGCTGCATAAGAGAGTGGATGAAGCAGATTGAGTAGGGATAGAAGCGGACCTCGAGGAGCTCAGTGACATCAACGTTGTCAGAGCCGGCCACCTCGCCGCTCTCCCGTGGGCTCCCCTGATGGGATCTTCCCTCGGAGCCTTCATCCTCCCCCATTTCCTCCTCTTCTTCGGAGTCGTTTCTACTGTCGTCTTCTTCCGGCGGCATCTGTTCCGGAGCGGGCTCGAGACCGAGCATCACCTTCACCAGAAGGGATGGCTCCGCGCGCTGACCACGTTGGCGCGCGTACTCGTCCATGGCCGTCAGATACGCATACTGCCGGTTGAAGTCCACCCTGTCGGCAATGTGGAGGCGCCCGACCTCTGGCAGATGGATTCCTTCTCTGAGAATCTTTCGCCAGATGGCGTCGGTCCCCAGTGACTGCCGCAGGGTCATCCAGGCCGACCACAGCGCCGGGAAGACTGCATTGTGGGAGGGTTCGAGCAGACGTCTCACCTGCTTCCCGGGCCGCTCTTCGACCACCACGCGTGCCCCCTCTCTGGGCGCCGAGGTCGTAGCGGCAGCTCGCGATGTGCCCGCCGCCGAAGTCCCTGCCCGCGCCGGCTCCGCTGTTTGGCGCGCCTCCGTTCTCCCCCGTGTGGCGGCGCCTCGCCTCCTTCCTTGACGCCCGGTCTCCGCACGGGTAACCTCGAGCCGCCGAACTAGCTTCCGCAAAAGCCCCTCAGGGTACGCGATGGCCCAGTGTTCGGCGTACTCGGTTGCCAAGCCTGCGTCAACTCCGGTAGGAGGGAGAGTGATGACGTCGCCAGAGCCGAAAGCGGCAAACATCAGCCACATCTGGCGAAGGACGCCAGGGTTCGTCTCCTCCTGGACAGCAGTGAATACCCTCTTCGGCATCCGTTGAAGGCACCCGAACTGCCTGGCGAACCGGGTCGGCACGTAAGGCTCGCAGATCACCTTCCCGTCGATCCGAGCCACGAGCACCCCGCCCCGCATGTTCAGGAAGTATTCATGCTGCTCCAGCGGACCCTGCCCATTGTCGATCATCTGGCCGACGGGAGTGGGGAACGGACTGAAGTTGAAGTTGGCATGATTGCCAATCCGGATCCGCACGCCCTCCTCACTTAGGGTCATCGGAGCGACCCCCGCGATGTTCAGCAGGGAGGGTCGCAGGCCGTTGCCCGGAGGAATGATGGCGTTCGGAAACGTGTACCCACCGAGGTGAGCAGCCACCCAGCCGTGGAAGAACTGAAAGGGCCCACAGATCCTTCGTGGCGACCCCCCTCGTGAGATGCGTCCCAGGATGGCATACAGCCTCGCCAGCACTGGGACCCCGAGGTTGTATCTCTTGTTGGCGGCCATAGCGCCCGCCATCGCCAGTGTCGCCGGGCGAACGCCCATTCTCGCGTCCCGCACTGGCAGGAGCCACCCACTCAGAAAGGCGGCCAGGAACGCCGCGTACCGGACATTTGGGTCCCGGGCCTCGATGACGCGGTACCCCCATGAGCGGTAATCGCCCGTCTCCAGGACCCGCCAGTACGACCCGTTCCGGCTCCTCTGAGCTGCGGTCGGGCACCGCTTCCCCCTGCCTGGCATCTTGACCGCCGGGTCATGCTCCAAGAACTGGCCGAACCATTCCTTGTAGGCTATGTCCTTCTGGAAGTCTTTGATCCCGAGCCGCTGCGTAGCCAGGTCAAGCAGATGCCAGGTCAGGATGGGAGTCCGTGACCTGTCCTCCCAGATGTTCTTCGGTGGTAGGAACTCATCGTATTGGTAGCCCTCCAGCGGGATACCTCCGATGCAGTGGATGTCCCAGAGACCGATGCCGACCTCCCCATGGTGAAGATGGAAGGTGTTGGTATCCGGAGACCATCGGGTGAACAGCTCCGGCCCGAGCTCGGACTGCTGGTAGAAGTGGAACTGCGACGTCCACACCGCCTCGAACAGGCCGATGTACCGCAGCTCCTCTGCGAAGTGATCGCAAGTGTGGCGTACCCAGAACGCCCAGGCCCACTCACTGGTGAAGTTTCCCCCAGACCGCAAGTCCCAGTCCTTCAGCCAGCCCTTGGTGTCGTCCGTGACGCTCTGGCGATATATGCTCGAGTAGAGGGCTGGAGAATTCTCCGCAGTAGGCTCACCCCCATCAATGGTTCGCGTCCTCGGGTTCAGGACATAGACATCCAAGTGTCTGGTCTCCCTGGCAGGATGCCCATTGTTGGTGATGTTATAGCGGAGAAGCTCGTCCTCCCGGGTCACCCAGGTCCGCGGCGCATCAATCTCGAACCCTGGCACCAGGACCTCATCTAGGATGCCGAAGTTCCAGAGCGGCAGGTTGTCCGACAGTGGATATGTCTTCTGGGCCGGCGTCAGTAAGTCGAACAAGGATTGATTGTTGGAAACAATCTCCTTGGCTCCGTAAACCTCCTCGTTCGTTGCCATCTCAGCCCTGCGAGTGGCGGCATCCCCCTCATTTCCTCTGTGCGCGGCCATCTCAGAAGTTTCGGGAGTCGTGCGGGTTAAGGGATGAAGTGTGCGGAATCGGACGAGGCTGGTGGAAAAGTTTGAGAGTCGGCGCGCAATCCTAGTGGACGGCGCGCAATCGGGAAGTCGTTCGCGTAAAACCCCGGGTATTCGCGCAAAGACAGAGCGAAATCCGGACGGTTTTGCGCGACGAGCGGGCAAATTCCGCGCCGGAAAAGGCAATTTCGCGCACGAGAGCAGAGATGCTTATCGCGCGGAAGGCCAATGTACGGCACGGAGGGATCCAGTGCCCCTATTTATAGGCGAGGCCGGGGTCCGCGCTGCGCGGAAAGCGCTTTGCGCGACCGCAGCGGCGAATTTCGCGACCGGCGCCCCTTTTTGCGCGCCTAAGTCCCGCGCCGCCCAGGACTTCGGCATTCCGGCGTCTCCCTCGGAACCCGATCGTTGCGACCTCTCGCCGATCAGATTCCGAGGGGGGGCTTTTGTAGACGCCGGAAAAGTCCGTTGTTCCCAAACGAAGCTCCGGATGCGGAAAGCGAGGTCATATTTGGAGTCGGAAGAATGTTTCGGAGGGCCCGGAGGCCTTGCGCGGAATTTCAGAGGTCTGCGCGCAAAGATGATGATCCGCGCGCAAAACCCCCGGGATGCGCGCAACTCCCTTGCGCGCCGTGCCCGATTCCGCGCCCGCGAGGAGAATTCCGCGCTCGCGCCTTGGATTCCGCGCCCGGGGTTGCCTATAAATACTAGGCGACCCCCAACGTTTCAAAGGTTGCTGGAAGTCGAACGGTCTCCCGCGCGCGCAATTCAACCCCTTCCGCGCGCAATGCCGATTTTCAGGTAACCTCCTTTCTTTCGCGCAGTAGAGCCTTGGGGTCCGCCTTCGCGCGCAATCCCCTTGGCTCATTTCCTTTGAATCAATTTCAAACCCTAAGGCCTTTGCGCGCAAAAGAAGCCTCTTGCGCGCAATTGCCCCCGGGTGCGCGCAATCCAACCCGATTGCGCGCACCCCCAATCTTCAAAGTGGCCATTCGTTAGAGAATGAGTCGTTGCCCCCGCGCGCTACCCGAAGCCCGGTGCGCGCAATCCCCATCATCCGCGCGCGAAGCGCTGGCCCAATTGCGCGCCAGCCCGCCATTTTGCGCGCCGACCCGCGGTTTTGCGCGCAAAGCTCCTCTTTTGCGCGCAATCTACCAGGGTCGCCTCCCTTGACCCCCTGCGGGTACCCGCCTGCGTGGCGCCCGATGGTCTTCATCGCAGGTGCCCGCACCGTGCGCTGTCTTCCCGTGCAGCCTTCCAGGCTCGTGCGAAGTGACACGGACCCATCGGCGGCAATCATACGTCCAGCATGACGTTAAACTGCATATTCGTCCTGCATGACGTTAAACTGCACATATGTCCAGCATGACGTTAAACTGCATATACGTCCCGCATGACGTTAAACTCCGCATTCGTCCAGCATGACGTTAAACTGCCCATACGTCCAGCATGACGTTAAACTGCACATCCATCCAAGCTGCACGACGCTAAACTGCCTAGCCCCCCATCGTCCGCGCTGCAAGACGTTAAACTGCCAAGTGTTTCGTCCTCAACACACGACGTTAAACTGTACTTCGTCCGGCAAGACGTTAAACCGTCCGCTTCGTCCTCAACACACGACGTTAAACTGTACTTCGTCCGGCAAGACGTTAAACCGTCCGAATCGTTCGATCCCGTGCCTCGCACGCAGGGTCTCCCCCGGTTTGGATGTGGCCCCCACCCGCTCGTCTCTGCAGGGATGTCGGGATTGTCCCGCTTTTGGGACGATTTAATGGGAGTGGCTTTTCCCTACGGGGGCAGGGTATTACAAACCCCTAGTTTCTTGTGGGGGGCTGCACATGTGTATCTCCATTGCGCTCCCCCACTGCCGAAGCCAGTAGAGGGTGTGACTGGGATCGAGGTGTCTCCTACTTTCGGTCCAAGTCCCTTCCAACTGAGTTTTGCCGCATCCGGGCTGCCTCAAGTGCGTAAGTCCTGACAGAATGAACTACGTGGACTTTGATCCCTGTCTTCTAAACAGGGTACGTAGGAAGCCTTCTTGAGGTCCAAGCCCGCCACCTGGTCGTCCCGGTCGTATTTACGTCGGTTCGTCCATCAGTGGACCCCTCCAGGGTTCACGCTTGCGTCGATTCACCTATGAATCCGCCCCTGTGGGAGACTGCCTGTGTGTATCTCCACTGTGCCTCCCCACAGCCCCTTTTCCCATTTCTCCTTTTATCGTCCAGCATGACGTGAAACTGTGATCCACCCGGCCGTTCCACCCCCCTCTGTGCGAGGTGGTTCGGTTCAATCCTCCGCCCGGCGGCCTAGACCTCTTCGTGAGTCGGCTTGCCGACGTCCAGCATGACGTTAAACTGTATACCCGAACTACGTTGACTTTGATCCGTGCTAACGCGCGGTACGGAGGAAGCCTCTACGGGGTCCAAGCTCTTCACTCCATCATCCATCCTGATCCTTACCCGGGCCGCCACATCCCGGTGGGGTCATGACACTTCACTCCACTCCACATCATTTGGGAAGCCGCCCATGTGCTGGCCCCAGCGTCGGAGGTTCCCCGCAAGGGGTTCTGTCATCCGATCCACTTTTCGTGTTGATCGGTCTGATGCCGTCCCCGCTGGACGTTAAACTCGCGGCATACCCCGTGTTAAACATGGGAAGCTGAGGAAAACCTCAGGTGACACAGTTCCCCGCACCTAGTACGGGATGCCTCAGGCCATCATGCCTTCGAGAAGCCCTATTAGGGACGGAAGACAGACGTGCAGAGCCGCAGTGCTACGACACGCCCCCAGCACCCAGAGCCACCCGGCCTTCTCACCGCAGGTTGCTGCCCCGCCCAGACTCCTTGGAGCGTCCGGGCGGAAGCAGCGTAATTAACCGGTGTCCATGAAGATATGGCGCCGGGAACGAGATTCACGAACATTCTTAAGTCTATGAGGGAGACCCGGATTAGGCGACGAGTTCCGAGGAGACGTCCAAGGTAGGAGGAGCCGACATCCCATCATCCCGGTTTCGATCAAGGAGCAGACGCCCCTGAATAAGGGACGAATGCCGCCCGCCCTTGGAAAGCGGGACTGCGGGACCACAAGCCGCGCGCCCATCCCCTCGGGTTGACAGGTGCACGCGCGAACGCGTCCTGGCGGAACAGCGTAACCCGACGCACATCCGCACCGAAACATGTGTTTGTAGTTATTATCTTTGAGTTATCTAATGCCCTTGCTATATTTATAAATATCATGAACGGAGTATTTCATCAGTTTTTGGATCCGTTTGTGAGTGTTTTTATAGATGATATTTTGGAATATTCTAAAAGTCAGGAGGAACCTGAAAGTCAATTAGGATTATTTTTCGAACAATAAAAGAAGAGATACTATATGGAATGTTTAATAATAGTTAATTTTTGTTGCAAAAAAATCATTCCTTAGTCATATTGTTTCTAAAGATGGAATAATTTTCAACTCATCTAAAACAAAAGTAGTTTAATAGTGTCCCAGACCTACCAGTATCGCAAAGATTCATTTTTTCTTGTATTATTAGGTTATTACAAATATTTTGTTGAAAACTATTCTCGGTTATCAATCCCACTAACCAAGTTAGCCCATAAGGAAGTTATGTATATCCATACAAATGATTTTGATGATTGTTTTCATGAACTAAAATGATGATTGGTAAATGCTCCATTTTTTGTCGTGCCTTACAGGAATGGTGAACTTGTTACCTACAGTGATGATTCATTTAAAGGAAATTATTTTATACTAATGTAGAATGATTGGGTAATTTCTTATGATTTATGTTAACTGAAACCTCATCAGTTAATTTACCCTACCCATGACTTATTATTATTTGTTTTGTTTTTTCATTAGAGATTTAGATGCATCATTTGTATTCTGTAAAGTGTGAATTATATATTAATCACAAAAGTTTGAAGTATATATTCACTAAGAAAGAATTAAAAATGAGACAAAGGTGATGGCTGAAATTAATAAAGTATTATAACTGAACGATTCATTACCATCAAGGAAAATAAAATAAATTGGCCAATGATTTGAGTTGAACAAATAATGAAACATTACCCATGCTACATTTGGAATAATATTCTTTGGTAGATGATTTAGTGAATTTTGGTTTGGAATTTGTTGGTGCAGGAAATTCTTTTATTTTGTTTCATGTATCAGTGAAACCAACTCTTTCAGGAAGAATTAAGAAAGCACATAAGGAAGATAGTGAGTTGAAAAATTAGTTATAATTGGTTCATAAGGGTAAGTTACTAGATTTTAACATAGATAAAGATTGTGTTTTGAGGTTTGGAAAGAGATTATTTGTTCCGTTTGATTCACAGTTGAAGAAATATTTTTTATATGAATCTCATAGTTCTCCATTTCTATTCATTCACGTAGCACTAATATGTATAGAGACCTTGGGGAGTATTACTGGTGGGATGGAATTAAAATAGATATTACTAACTTTACCCTGAGATGTTTAAATTTTCAATATGTAAAAGTAGAGTAGTAGTTAACGAAAGGGATTCTTCATCCTTTTCCACATCTACAGTAGAAATGGGAAATATATCCATGGAATTAATTATGATATTACCAAGACTTCATGAAGTAACAATGTGATCTAGGTTATTATTGATCGATCGACTTAATCTTATCCTTTTATTACAATTTTAAATATTCATTATCTAGATAAAATTTCTCATTTATATATTAATGTGATATTTAGGTTACATGGAGTTCCCATCTCCATTTTATTTGATCACGATATTAGCTTCACTTATAACTTTTACAAATACATTCAGAAGTTTTTGGGTACTGAATTATATTTTAGTACAGCTTTTCATCCTCAATCAGATGGGCAGTTAGAACAAACAATTCAGACATTGGAGGATATGCTACATTCATGTTCAATGGATTACCGGTTATTTTGAGATCAAAATTTTTCTTTGGTTTTTTTTTCTTATAATAAAAATTTTCATTCCAATATGCAGATGACACCATTTGAGGCATGATATGGAAAGCGCTATCGAACTCCCTCTTTTTGTGAAGATATTGGTGAAAGGATGTTGATGGGACTATACTTGGAAGAGAAAATAGAAGACAAATATTAGTTGATTCAAGGACACATGAGGATAACATAGATTAAGAAACAAAATTATGCAGATAACCAGGGGAAGGATCTTTCATTTGATGTATGTCACCATGTCATTCTCAAAGTTGTCCATGGAAAAGTGTGATGTGTTTTGGTAAGAAAAGGAATATGAGTCCAAGGTTCATTGGACACTATTAAATCCTTGAAAATTTTGGATCAGTGGCCTACATAGTAGATTTAACTCTGATTTTATCCCAAGTACATAATTTTTTTCATCCTTCTGTGTCAACAAAGTACATGTCAGATCCATCTCATTTTTTTTGAGTTTAGAAGTAGTTCAGTTGGAAGAGAATCTTTTTTATGAGGAACAACCAGCATAATTATTGACCATAGAGAGAGAGTGTTGAGGAATAAAGTGATTAATCAGGATAAGGTTTTGTAAAAAACCCAATTAGTTAAAGAAAGAACAGAGTAATCTGAAAATGATATGTGGGAGAAATACCCCAACTTATTTGATTAGTGAATAAACATTATGAACAACAATTTCTAAAAGGGGAGAAGATGTAACATCGCAGGTAATTATATAATAATACTTTGTCATAATTATTAATATTTTGAATTAGATATTAATTTTATCTTAAAGGGGATTCTATGTCTGATAGCATACTTAACATGCAATGGGTTTTTCTAAAATCCTACATTGCATACAAAACTAATTTATATAAAAAAATACTATATTCTAAATATTATTTTTTAAAATGGTAGTTATCACCAAGACTTTGTATTGGTGGGAGTGAATATAACTAACCATATTATGTTTAAACATGTTTATTAAATATTTTTAGTTTCTTCCAATAAATTCTAGAGGCATAAAATGAGTATAAATCCAATTTTAATCATAAAATACTGTAATATTTTTAATGGTATTTTTACCAACTTATCATGGGGAACCCTTTTTAAATCTATTTTTGTCACTTTTATATGTTATATTTGTCAAAACAAACTTTTTATTTGGAATCGGGAAATAAAAATTTACTTTTTTTACTTTTTGGTATTTTTATGATTAAATTCATATTTTAATGAATATTGAAAAATACTGCATTTTAATTCCAAATTACCTTTTTCATCTAATTTATTTATATTGTTAGATTATCCTTTTATATGGTTTTAAGGTATAATTACATGATGTTTTTATCAGTTAATCCAATGTATTTCAGTGGATGATTTTTCAAATTCAATTTAAATATAAAAATATGTGAACTTTTCAACATTTTACTTAAAAAAACTCGTTTTCTCGATCCGTCAATATGATTAGTGTTCAAAAAAATTTAACAACTCCTTTAAATTTAATTTTCAGAAAACTGTATACATGATAGTACTCGATATGAATAATGTGGTTCAATAAGATCAAAATAGTATTATTTTTGTAACAGTGACTTTTGTATTTTATTTACCACGGTTAAAGGTAAATATGGTAATTAAAGGAAAAATTAATATTATAAAATTATAAAATTACCCAGAAACATGTAATAATATAATTGGCTGAGTTTTTATCTACCATGACCTTCCCTGAGATGAAATTGTGACCTTTAGAATCCACTTGGGTGTGATTATGATATTTATAACATTTAATTTAAAGTAAAGCCAAATATTTCATATTCAGGTTTCTTATTAATAAAAAATTTTAATATGGGGTTATATAAGTGATATATTTTACTATAAATAGTCCTTATAAATATAAAAATATTACCTACATCATATAAATTTATTTATATTTTTTATGAATTAAATAATTAAATATAGTTATGAAACAACGATGATGAGGTTATTGATTTATTAAAGAAATAATCAAATAAATGATATTAATAATATTAAAATAAATATAATCTGAAATATTTGATTCCATAAATGAATTTTATAGATTAATATGACATGTTAGTATTTAGTGAATATTTTTTTTTGAAGGAATCATGTTTTTATGATTTCTTAAAAAATCATATTTTTAATAGAGTCAAAATTGACATAATTTTTATTTTAAAATATTTAATTTTTAAATAAATGATATAAACTTTATAAAAATAAAATATTCAACCAAAACGTTTTATATAACACTAAAAACTTCATTAATTACTCATTCATTGGTCATTTGGCATGATTTGGTAATTATTTTAAATCTAAAATTGTTAATTACTAGATTAAACGGTAAGAGTTAAAAAGGTAAAACAAAAAATATAAGAATTAAAAATTATCCAAACTTTTATAAATATTACTAGATGATTATATTTATATCCCTAATCAAATTATATTCTATCTAAATCAACTTTTATGCATTTTTAATCTAAATTTAATTTATATTAATTTAATACTTTTCATATTTCCAAGGGTGTCCATCCCCTCTCTTATAAAAAGGCACTCATTCCTCTCTATTACAAACACTTCCAGAACTTTTTTGCCATGATCTACACAAAAACCTTCTTATAATTCATATCGAAATTCTTAAGGCCTTATTTTAGGCATAAAACCCATCCTATAGGTGTTAAGCTGTTAAGAAATGTGCTCATTTGAAAAAAATATAATGTTTTATTTAAGTATTTATATTTTATTTTTATTCTATTTTCGTTAAATATTATTCATCCTTTATAAAATAATAACTCCAGTATACTCTAAGTACTAAGATGATATTATTTTAATATCATCACCTAAATCCATCTCCACTTCCATTAAATGTGAAAGGAATTAATCGTTCAGGCATATATGTGGACTATCACCTCCATGAATCGATCTAATTCATTTCCATAATAGTCTCTCATGACTGGTTATAATAATGGAATTAGTTTTAATATGTGATATTCATGAAATATTAAAAATTATATGATAATAATATAATAATTTCATTCTTACTTTCCATGCACATAAAAATGATAATGGTGTTCGTGCGTACATGTGAACTATCACCTCCACGAAGCGATGTAACTAATTTTTATTCATTACATCAATTTTATGATATAAATGTGTATATTTTAAATATTAGTATTATATTAATGATTTTATGATCATTCTATAATGATAAAATAATACTTACCTTGTTTCCATAATGATCAATGAATAATTGAAAACATTACTCATGCGTACGTACGACATACCGTCTAGATGATTATGACACTGTTCATTTTTCACAACCATACGTCATGGTTTCATTTAAAAGTATAATTTATGTATAAAAATGATAATAATTTCATGAATAATATTATATAGAAGATGTAATTATGAACACATGGACTATCCTTTTGTTGAGGTGTATTTTGATGTTATACACCACCTTCAATTATAAGGTGTCTAATCAACCACTCTAAAATTTATTTCATTAAATTGTTTTAAAAAGAAATCTTTTCATATTAAGAGTTTTACTTTATTTACAAAATGAGAAAAGGAATATTTGTTTAATGTATGCGGCGACAAAAAATCCTCAACTACTTTAACCATTATTGGATATTTGGATTCCTCTATAAGACTTAATGTTTTTAGAAGTAAAATAAATACCTTATTCCATTTTTAGGTGTTTTGTTATTGAAAATGGTTTTTAATTTAGATTGGCTATATGAATTTCTTAAAATGATTACCTGCAATTGCAAATGAAATCTTATGAGTGAAATGTTGATAATTGATATATTTTTTGTAATGATTATATAATAGTACATAGACATTTGATGGGTGGTTGTGTGATAATTCAAATATGGTGGATACGTGATAAACCAAATATGGGCGGTTACATGATAAACTAAATACAGGTGGTTTTATTATAAACCAAGGATGGGTGGTGACATTATGACCTCCAATGCATTTGGTATGGAAGTCAGCCATATGGCTATTTCATTTAGTGACATATATAGAAGTCGAACATATTTTTATTCCATTTAAGTATGATTATGTACCAAGTTACCTTTATATTTTATATATTTATTTTTGTTAGTTTTATATTAATATTTTGATTAAAAAATGGTAATTAATGAGATTATATTCAGTGAAGCTTACATGCTACTTATTAAAGGTGAAAAGTATTACTTTATGATAGTGTATTCATGGTTTACATATTTTCACAAGACTAATAGTTTTCCTTATTTTTGTATCCTATACTAATATTTATATTCTCACACAAAGTTTGGAAATGTATTTCATTATATTTAAAGAATAATAGAGTCAAGGATGGGATCAAGGAAAAGTTATGATGTTTAAACCTAAAATGAAACCTCATTTCTTTTTAAACATTTTTTGTTTTATGAAAAAAATGTATAGTGAGTATAAGTGTCTATTTTGTAATATTTAAGGTGTTATGTATGAGTGATGCCTGAATTCACTAAATCTCTAAACCTAAAAAAGATCTTCGATTTTAATGAAAGTAAAATTATTGACTTAACTTGAGATTGAGTAATGTTTAAGGCTTGGGACTTATAATTGCAATCAAATGTTATTTTAAATAACATTAGGAGTTAGAGTAGTGTTAGTATATAATAATAAATTATTTTTACATTATGGTGAAATTGAAATTATATAGAATTTGAATATTACCATGTCTCTTTATCTAAGATATGTCTGTTCGGAATGGTGTTATATAAAGGGAAAATGGGAGCTATGCTGGGAAGGAATATGGAGGAAAGCAGCCTTCCAAATCAGTATCCTAAAATGGTTATAATTGAAACTGAATAGTTTTTTGTAGTGAAGGATTAGTTGACTCATGCGATAAATGGTTGTGGTGTCTATGCACGAGATCAGATAAATAAACTATAGTGGAATATGTTAGTAGTGGAACATTTCATGAGGCAACATCCACAATAATTTAGAGGATCCTCTGACCTTATTCTAGCTAAAGGGTGGATTAAAGCACTAGATGATATTTTTAGTGTAATGGGGTGTTCGGAAAATCAAATTTTTAGTCCTATTTTTTTATCATTTTGAAGGTGAAGCCGATAAATGGTAGTCAATGATTAAAAATATCAGAGGATGTTAACAAATTGATTCTATAGAATGGGATGGATTTAAGAATATATTCCTTGAGAAATATTTCCCAAAGGATATTCGACATATTATGGAAAATAAATTCATGGAATTAAGATAATATTAGGAAGATTCTGTGGCTTCATGTGGAGAAATGTTCACCTATTTTTCAAGGTACATCGAAAATTTTATCTGGGATATAGATAGTAAGACAAATCGGTTTTACGCAGGATTGAAGCTGAAATACCAAAGGGCATTAGCTTATCGTGAGTTCAAATGTAATGAGAAACTTGTACAATGTACGAAGAAGTTAAAAATAGATTTTTTTTATGATCATATGTCCAAATAGAGAAATTAAAAGAAGTGATTTAGTTGGAAGGAAAGGGGAAAGAACTCATCAAATTAGATTGGAGGTAGAAAATTAATTTCCATTTTCTAAGAACTTTGGTAAAATAATATCCTAGAGATTGACTCTAAAATTATTAACAGCTTCTAATGTGGTAGACTGGTCGTATTTCTCATGATTTCAAGGGAGATTATCAAGAAAGTAACATAAAGTTGGTGGTAATATTTTTTTAGTTGTAATGAGGTTTGGAATTATGTCAATATGTGTCCAAAGTTGATTACCCCAGGTTGAAACCAGCTATATCAAAAGAACAAGGGTGTGGATAAATCATTTTATACTACTATGGTTGATGTGGGACCATCAAATAAAGTGGATACAGGTATGTTATGGATTTTTTTAAAATATACCAATACTCTATTTGACTCTGTATCTTCACATTCATTCATTTCTGAGAGGTCAAGTAAATTGGAAATATCATCTCATGAATGTGATATAAAACATTTGGTAAAAACTCTAGGTGTTAGTATTAAAGAAACCAAGATTTATGGTAATAATCCTATTATCATTACCAGGATGGGTTTTCCTACAAATATTAGTGAACCTCCCATAGTGGAATTTGATATATTTTTTGGTATGGATAGGCTTTCCATTTTATAGGCTAAAGTAGATTGAAAATACAGGAAAGTTTTCATAAATGTTTTCATACCTTTCATAACATACCATGAATAAAAGAGATTTATTAAATATTGATGTTAAATTTAACTAGACCACAGGGTGCCCCTATTTTATTTGTTAAAAAGAAAGATGGTTCTATGAGATTTTGTATTAATTAGATGACCTTGAATAAAATCACTATTATGAACATGTATTTTCTTCCTCATAGAAATGATTTTTTTGATTATGTCTAGGGATCCCAGTATTTTTTGCAGATTGATTTGAGGTCTGGGTGCAATCAGCTGAAGGTGAAGGAGTATGACATTCCAAAGATAGTGTTCTGAATAAGATATAGTCATTATGTGTTTGTAGTTTTTCTCTTTGGGTTATCTAATGCCCATGATGTATTTATGAATCTCATGAATCAGGTATTTCATTGGTTTTTGGATCAGTTTGTGGTTGTTTTTATAGTTGATATTTTGGGGTACTCTAAAAGTCCGGAGGAACATTAAACTCACTTAAGGTTTTTTTTTGAAAACATAAATTAAAATAAACTATATGGAATGTTTAGTAAGAGTGAATTTTGGTTATAATCAATTTCATTCCTTGGTTATATTATTTCTTAACATTGCATAATTATTGACCCATATAGAACAGAAGTTGTTGAAGAGTGGCCATGACCTACCAGTATCGTAGAGATTCACAGTTTTCTTAGATTAGAGGGTTATAACAGAAGGTTTTTTTAAAACTTTTCTCAGTTATATCACCCAAAAAATAAGTTAACAAGTAAGTGAGTAAAGGTAATATGAAAAAAATAATTCAAAGATTGTTTTTAGGAACTGAAATGAAGATTGGAAAATGGACTAGTTTTGGCCCTACCTTCAAGGAATGGTGAATGTTTTTCCACAGTGATGCTTCGTTGAAAGAACATGGTTGTGTTATAATTTATAATGATCATGGACTTCATTATACTTCACATCATTTGAAACCTCATGAGTTAATTTACCCTACACGATATCGGGAATTAGATATTTTTGTTTATGTATTAAAAATTAAGAGGCATCATTTTTATGTCATAAAGTGTAAAATATATATTGATCCCAAAAGATTGAATTATATATTTAATCTGAAAGAATTGAACATGGGAAATAGGTAAGGGATGTAATTAATAAAGGATTATGATTACATGATTCATTACCATATAAAAAATAAAATAATGTGGATGATTCTTTGAATTGAAAAAATAATGCTATATTAACCACGATACGCCTGGAATGAGTTCCTTTGGTTAATGATTTGATGATTCTTGGCTTGGAATTTGTTGTTGAAGGAAATTACTCTATTGTTTCTGGTGTTTGTTAAATCACCTCTATTATAGAGAATTAAGAAAGTTCAAAAATGAATAAATTAAGTTAAATAAATTGGTATAATTGGTTTAAAAGGGTAAGTTACCTAAATTTTACATAGATAAAGATTGTGTTTTAGGTTTGTAAAGAGATTATGTGTGCCTTGTGATTCATAGTTGACGAATTATTTGTTATGTGAATCCCATAGTTCTCCATTTTTAATTCATCTAGGAAAAATTAATATGTACAGATACCATCAAGAGTATTACTAGTGAGATGGAACGAAAAAAGATATTTCTTACATTACCCTAAGATGTTTGATTTATCAATAGGTCAAATCAGAGAGGATGTTATTGAAAGGTAAGACTTATAATTTTCTAGTGACACAGTGGAAATGGGAAAATATACCTATGGACATTAATGGGGGACTACCAAATACTTCTCGAGGTAACAAGGTGTTCTAGGTTATTATTTATCGATTGACTAAATATTCTCATTTTATTCTTATTAGAGATACCCTATCTATAGAAAAACTTACTCTATTGTATATTAAAGATATATTCATGTTACATGGATTTCACATCTCCATTATATCTTATCGTGATATCAGGTTCACTTATATGTTTTATAAAGGCCTTCAAAAGTCATTGGGTACTGAATTAAATTTCATAACAACTTTTCATCCTCAGTCAGATGGCCAGTCAGAATAAACAATTAAAACATTGGAGGATATGCTACGTAGATGTTTAATGGATTTCCAAGGAATTTGGGATCAATATATTTCTTAGGTTGAGTTTTATTATAATAACAGTTTCCATTCCAGCATACGGATGGCACCATTTGAGGCATTATATGAAAAGTGGTGTTGAACTCCATCTTTTTGGGATGAATTAGGTGAAAGAGAGTTTATGGGCCCATAATTGGTTAATGAAATGGTATAGAAATATCAATTTATTCAAAAACACATGGGGATAGCACATAGAAGGAAAAAAAGTTACACAGATAATAGGAGGAATGATCTTTCATTTAAGGTAGGTGATCATGTATTTCTCAATGTTTCTTCATGGAAAATTGTAATTCATTTTGGTAAGAAGGGGAAAATGAGACCCATGTTCATTTAACCCTATGAAATAATTGATAAAGTTAGATTAGTTTCCTATAGAGTGTATTTACCTTCGAGTTTATCCTAGGTGCACAATTTTTTTTCATGTCTCAATGTTAATAAAGTACATGCTAGATCCATCTTATAATTTCAGTCCAGAAGTAGTTCAGTTAGAAGAGAATATTTTTTATGGGGAACAACCAGTCCAAATTCTTGACTTCAGAGAGAAAGAGTTACAGAATATGGCAATTCATTAGGTTAAGGTTTTTTGGAAAACCCATTTAGTTGCAGAAGATACATGGTAATGTAAAAATGCTATGATGGAGAAATACCCCCACTTATTTGACCAGTGAATAAAAATTGTGAGGACACAATTTCCGAAAGTGGGGAAGGATGTAACATCCTAGGTAATTATAGAATAATACATTTTCATATTTATTTATATTTATAAATTATATATTAATTTTACTTTAAAGGGGATGCTATGTATAATACCATATTCGACACACAACAATGGGTTTGTCTGATATCCTACGTTTTACACAAGACAAAGTTATACCGAAAAAAATATATTATGAATATTAATATTTAAAATAGTAATTTTTCCTAGCAGTTGTATTGGAAGGAAGAAATATAACTAAATATATTTTTTTACACATGTTTATTAAATATTTTTACTTTATTAAAATAAATTATAGAGGCTTAAAATGGGAATAAATTTAATTTTAAGCATAAAATACTCTATTTTTAAAAGGTACATTTACCGCATTTTGATAGAGAACCCATTTTAAATATAGTTTTTTTATCAATTTTATATGTTCTATTTGACAAAATAATCTTCTTATTATGATTTTTTACTTCAAAACTTACTTTTGTTAGTTTTGTTTTTGTAATTTTCTAATTAAATCCATATTTTACTGAATAGTAAAAATACTACATTTTAATTCAAAACTGCCATTTCATCTGATTTACATATATTGTTATGTTATCCTTTACATGGATTTAAGTTATAATTAGACGATGTTATTATCATTTAATTAAATTCAGTTTATTTTATGTTTTTTCATATTAAAAATAAATAGAAAAACAATGTGAACTTTTCAACGTTTTACTTTAAAAAAACATTCTCTCGATATATCGACGGGATTAGTATTAAACCTAATTTAACCACTTCTATGAATTTAATTTTTGAAAATGGACATGCATGGTTTTAATTTGGGGAAAAACTTTGGTTCAATAGAATCAAAATAAATTTGGGTGAATAATACCTCTAGTATTTTATTTACCATTGTTAAAGTTAAATCTGGTAATTAAAGGAAAAATTAATATTATAATATTATAAAAGTACCCTAACACTTGTCTTAGTCTTATTTTATGAGTTATTGTTGACCATTACCATCCGTGGACCAAAATTTGACCATTGGAAGCCACTTGGGTGTGATTATGATATTTATAACATTTAATTTAAAGTAAAAGAAAAATATATCATAATCACGTCTCTTATTACTAGATTTTTTTTTAATATGGTGTTATATTAGTGATATATCAAAATATAAATAATCCTTAGAAATATAAAAATATTACCTATGTCATGGTGATTTAATTATAATATTTAGTAATTAAGTAAATAAATTATATTATGACACAATGATGATGCATTAATTGATTTATTAAAGAAAGAATCAAAAAAATGATTATAATAATATTAAAATAAATATAATTCGAAATATTTGATGCCATATACTAATTTAATGGATGGATATTACATGTTATGGTTGATTTAATGTAGTTTTTTTTCAAGAAACCAAGTTGTTATGAATTTTAAAAAAGTCATTTAATGAAAAGTTTGAAAATTGATATAATTCAAATTTTAAAATATAAAATATTTAATTAAATGATATAAAATTTATAAAAAACTAATATCTGATGAAAATTTCTAGGTAACTCTACAATTTTTATTAATAACTTGTTCATTGTTCATTTGGCATAATTTTGTATTTATTTTAACTCTGAAAATGGTTTAAAAGGTTAAATAAAAAATAATAAGGATTAAATTTTTTTAAAAACATGTATAATTATCATTAGATGATTATATTTATACCCTTACTTATCTTATATTCTAATTAAATCAACTTTGACCCATTTCTAATCGAAAATTAATTTATATTAATTTAATAATTTTAATAATTCCTAAGGTTCCCTTCCCCTCTCCTATAAAAAGGCACCCATTAATATTTATAAATAAAACATAAAAACCATTTAATTTAATCCCAAATCCTTACTATAATACCTTCACACATTATTGAGGCCTTAGTTTAGGAAAAACACCCTTCATAGAGGTGTTAACGTGTTAAGAAAGGCGGTCATATGAAAGAAAGGTAATGTTTTTTAAGTATTTCTATTTTATTTTCTCTTCCATTTTCATCAAATATTCTTTATACATAATGAAATAATAAATCAAATATCATAAATATACTAATATGTTATTATTTTAATATCATCAACTAAATTTATCTCCCCTTCCATTAAATGGGTAAGTAATTAATTATTTGTGCGTACGTGTGAACTATCACTTCCATGAACTGATCTAATTCGTTTTCCGTAACTGTCTTTCATGACTAGTTATAATAATGGAATTAATATTAATTTGTGATATTCATGACATATTAATCATTATATTATAATAATATATCAATTACAATCTTACTTTCAATGTGCATAAAAATGACAATGATGTTTGTGTGTGCGTGTGAACTATCACATCCGTGAAGCGATGTGACCCATTTTTATTCATCAAATAAATTGTATGATATATATAAGTATATTTAAAAGATTAATATGATATTAATTAATTTATAATAATTATTAAAACATAAAATAATACTTACATTTCTTCCATAATGATAAATGAAAAATATAAAATGTTACTCATGCGTGCATATGGACTAACGTCTCTAAGATTATAACATTGTTCATTCTTCAAAACCATACATCATGGTTTGATTAAAAAGTATAATTTATTTATAAAAATGATAATAATTTCATTAATCTTATTCTGGATATGTAGTAATTATGACCACATAGATTACTGATATCATACCAAGTTCATTTTTGACTCAAGTACCGAATATCGAAAAAATGTCCGACATGAACACAAATAATTAAGTAATGGTTGTAACATTAAAAATATGTGAAATAATGGGAATAATAAATTTTAACATGGTTACTAAGAAATTATAAATTAACCTAAGTTTATTATTTATAAAAAACAAGGAACATAAATGACGAATCAAACTCAAGGAAAGGGACTTGGTCTCAATCGCCTTTTATTGAGGCATATTTTGATGTTATACACCAACTCCTTTGGTAAGGTGTATATTCAAACCCTATTACTTTAAATTAATTTCATGGTTTTCAAAAGAAATCTTTTTATATGAAATATTTAAATTTCTTTACAAATTGTCAAAAGAAAAAAATTTAATATATGTGGTGAAAATGAATTCTCTTTCATCATAACCATTATATGATATTTGGATTCTTATATAAGCCTTAATGTTTTTAATATTATAATAAATATCGTATTACATTATTTTGTGTTTTGGTATTGAAAAAGGTTTTTAATGTGGATTTACTATTTCAATATCTTGAAATTATTTCTAGTGATTTCACATCAAATTTTATTAGTGAAATGTTGATAATTGAAATCTTCTATGTGTAATGATTATAGAATAGTTTTTGGACATTTTGTGGGTGGTAACATAAAAAAAATGGTTGTTCTGTGATAAACCAAGGATGGGTGGTTATGTTATAAAATACAATACATTGGGTATGGAAGGTAGTCATATGACTATTCCATTTAGTGATATGTTTGGAAGTTAACCATACTGTTATTCCATTTAAGTATTATTATATCCCAAAATACCTTTATATGTTATATATTACTTTCTATGGGTTTTTAAGGTAATATTTTGAATACAAAAGGTTAATTTATGATAATATATTCTATGAATTGTATTTACTACTTATTAAAGGTGAAAATTATTACTTTATGATAAAGTATCATGGTCTACATGTTTTCACAAGACTAAAATTTTTCTTTATTTGTGTATCCTTTACTATGATTTTTATGCTCATCCCCAGTTTTAAATATTTTTCACATGATTTAAAGAAGAATATAGTCAGGGATGGGGTCAAGGAAAAGTAATTAAGTTTAAACAAGAAATAAAATTGGGTTTCTTTTTAAATGTTTTTTGTTTTGTGAAAAAATGGATAATAAGAAGAAGTGTCTGCTTTGTAATATATAAGATGTTATGTATGTGTTATGGCCTATTCACTAAAGCTCTAAACCTGAAAAGATCCTTGATGTGAATGAAAGTAAAATTATTAACTTAACTCAATATTAAGTAATTTTTTTGGTTGGGGTCTTTTATATATCTCATTAGATGGTATGTATTATGAATGAACATGATTCTATATTAGTTCACATTTTATGAAGTGATGATTTCTACACCTATGTTATGTGTTAAAATGATACTAGCTTTATTAAAAAATTATGTGTGGGATTTATCCAAAATGTTATAATGTATTATTTTTATTAATAATACAAATTCAATATCTATTTTAAATGATTTTAACATTAGTATAATTATGGTCATTTTTTATGATATGATGATAGTGATAATGCTGACCAATGTACTATATTATTTCATGTCTCATGTTCCTTCACTATGATTCATTTAATTACTGGGATATTAGATCATTATTTTATTGATACATTTCCTAAGGTGATTTCATGTATTATTAGGATTATAAATTCTTTCAAAAGGATTATATTTAAGCATTTTAATAGTTTTATATTTCCATAAGTAATCATGTTGTATGAACCTAAATTTCTAAAGGAACTAAACATTTCAATTCGATATTGTATAAATATAATGTTATTTATCACAGAAAATTTATAATAACCATGTATGAAATATATGGTTATATATAGTTTGTATCAAAGTAAGGTTTAGTTAATTTGGGAATTAGTTTTTTAAAATATAACCTATGATAAACTTTGAGATCCCAGAGAAAAAGAATTTAAAATTGATTTACAAATGTGAATATGTTATGAACCTATGATTTATTGACTTATGTTTTACTATAACCTTTTATCTTTAAGTTAATAGTGGTATATATAATAAAAAAATTTAATTGTTGAACTGCACACTTAATATTCACTCATTTCTAGTGAATGTTTTATTTAATTTCATTTTAATTCATTCATGTATATCTTACAAGTTTTATATAACTATTGAATCCCCTACTTCATACCATTAATTAATTATATCAATGAAATGATCTAGAGGTGAAATAATTAAAAGGAAAGTGTTGGAATATTCTCTAGTTAGTATATATGGAATGATTCTTCTAGTGAATTTCATAATATTTTCTTTAGTATAATTTGACATTATACTAGAAATGGGATGTGTCTCATTATATAAAGATCACATAAACTATCAGGAAGATGATATCCATTTTCATATCATGAACTATCCCATGCTCGTATATAAATGAAAAAAAGAATATGAATCCCCCTTTTAAAATCCCTAATTGGAGTGGGTTTGTACCCCTAATGAGAAATCAGATTATTAAAAAATGATCGAGATAAAGGAAAGGATAAACTTTGTGGAAACTGAATTATAAGGGGATATATTGATTTATTCTAGGATAAATTATTTTTTTCCCCCAGATCCTGAGGTTGTGTTCTCAATAGAAATCATACATAAAGCCACACATATATCCAAGATCACATATAGGATGGTCCGGATAAAACTCGAAGAGCTAAAGAAGAAACTACAAGATCATTTGGACACATGTTTTATATACTGAAGTGCATCCCCTTGGGGTTTAATAATGCCTTTTTCCAAGAATAACGATGAATAAATGAGGGTTTCATCAACTACTGAGGGATCAAAAATATCAATTTAAATAATAACTATACACTACAAAGGATTTATGAATTTTCCGATAAACATAGAAGAGAATTGTACTTAGTCAATGGTGTATCTTCATTCTAAATATAATTAGTAAAAATTGATGAGATATTATATTCAAATGATATATTTCTATACATGATATGGTTATTATGATTTCATAATGAAACTATATGGACTTAAAAATTCCTAGAAACAATTCATAGACTTGATTCATTGATTCTTTAGACACAGTCTAAAAAAATGTATTCTTAATTAAGGATATCCTCATAGACTCTAAGAAAAAATATAAACTCAATAAGCATATAAGGATTGCGTTGAAGACTTTAATGAAGGAGAAGTTATATACTATATTTATCAAGTTTGACCATAGGATACCGAAAGTCTCATTCTTGGGGATTGTGATCACAAGTTATTAAATAACTATAGATCCCACAATGATAAATGAAATTGAGGAAAGAAACAGACCGAAAAGAGGCAAGAAGATCAATACATTTCTTATATTATTGGTTAATGTCGAAACATTTTGGTAAAATTATCATTATTTTCTAGAAAACTGAGTAAGTTCATATGAAAATGGGTTATATATGTCTAGATGCAATAATGTGGGAAATTCTCTAAGGATCGTAATAATATTATAATCATTTACCTTGTTCTCACACTTCCTTTAACTAGAGAAAGGTTTCTAATATGCAATGATCCTTTAGAGAAAGTAATAGGTTGAATACTCCTAAAAAATGATCATGATATAGATTATTTCTCATGATAATTGAATATATGAGTAGAACTTTTAGTTATGAGTATTGATATTTGAAAGGAATATTTGGAGATGCTACAAATATGGAGATATAATGACCTCATATTTCACTATGTATTATCCTTAAATAAATATAGTGTTTTATACCTTTCCTGACACGTACAAGAAAACTAAAATAAACTGTGATATATTAGAAGAATATTATTAAGAAAGTTTAGTTAAAATAAAACCACTATTAAAAAACATTTTAATTAATTACAAATTCAAATAAAATAGTATTAAGAACACCTAATGTTTATGGAGGGGTTTTTTCAATAAAAGTTGCATTTTCTTTATATATTTTATTCTCATGTAAAATATAAATTTATAAATTTTCGTTTTTTAAATTTTGGAAGTGATTTTTATTTTCTAATTTGTAATATAAAAATTTTCCTAATATGAAAATTTGGGTCTGTTAAAAAATAATTGTTTTTTAAGTGAACAGTAAAAATTATAATTTTTACAAAAAAATGTGAATTTTATGAATTTATCAATATATGATAAAGGCATAAAATTTTATAAAAAAATTAATTGATTAAAAATTAATTATGGAGTAAAATTAAATAAATTAGAATATAATTTTTAACGTATAAAACCTATGTTCAGCATTTTAGAACAAAAGTAACATTTTATTCTTACTAAAAGAGTATTTATTGTATTTTATTTTAATGAAAAATTTTAATGGTAAATTTTACATTTGGAATTCCTTTTAATCCATAAAAATATAATTGTTTTTTATAATAAAACAATTTATTTCAATAATTTTAGTTATATTGATAAATTTATACTACACATAAATTACAAACATAAAATAAACTTTTTCAAAAAATGGTTTTTATTATTTATGTGTGCTAACATTAAAATAAACCTTTTAATGTTAAATAATTTTAAAATTATTATAATATTTTAGACCAAATTGATGTAATATAAAATAATTTCAATTAATTTTTTATTCACTAAATTACGTTATTAAGATAAATATTAGTGCAAGCATGCCTGAAAGTTCACTTTTTGTTCATAATTAAGAGAAAAATAGAACAGAGGAACATAAGAAATATCATGGGGGGTGGAAGTGATGAAAACCAAGAGAATAACCATAAACAAATTCCTTATAGTATTAGGTACAAGATCCTTGATAGTGAAAAATACATATGCTCTTTCTAGAGTTCACATGGTTGGATAAGGCATCTATAGTGTAATTTCCTTCTCTCGATGTATGTGTAAACTCGGTAACCTGGTCTATAATCTTTCTAAATTACTTATTAATATATGAAACATTCCATGGGTATGAGGTTTTGTTTTTTAAGAAACCCCCAAGCCTAGAAGAGTCGGATTCCACTATAGAGATTCCAAGGATAAAAAGATCACACAACATGAGATCGCTAGGCATGGATCTCATCTCCTCCATTAAATTATAACCATATTTATAAGAGGAAAGAATTATAAATTATATAAAAATTTATTATATTTATGGTATAAAAAATATCTATTCCAATCCCATTCAATCAAAAAATGAATGAATTGATAATGCGCGTGTATGGACTGCCACCTCCATGAACAACATATTTCGTTTTTCATCACCACCTTTAAAGGTTTGTTACAGAAAAACTTTAGTGAATATATATGTTATTTATTTTTTTATATATATTATTTTAACATAAATTAGTTTTACTATAATTAATATTATAAATAATTGGTCATTATAAAATTAACAACCTTAATTAAACAAACAAAGAGGGAAAGTGATTTATTTATAAGTAATTTTTCTTAATTATATTATTTATATAACAGATCTCTTTTATATTTAATCACCAAAATAACAACTAAATAATTTTATTATATTTTTTTATAATGATATTATAAGAAAAGAAACTCTTCTATAACAAAACTCACACATAGATTGTTGCATATTCTTAATGGATTGGTTTAACCACCAATAAAAAAATACAATAAATTTATATCAAACGTGGATTTGAAAACATGATATTAAATTTTAAGTACTGAAAAAATTATTTTTCCTTCATTATTGATTGGAAATATAAACATTTAACTCATTAATTAAGAAAACTCCTTCAGTTATTTTTCAATTATCGAAACAAGCATATAACCAACTTCATCATTAAAAATAATAATAAAAGTATATTGAAATGAAATTATAAAATTATAAAAATTAAAAATAATAAATTATAGTTCCTTTAATGATATGGAAATAATTAAATTTTCAGAATTCTGAATAATAATACCATGATTATGAAACTAGTTCAAAATGAGAAAGATTACGCACACCGAATATTGAAAATTGAAAATAACTAACTAATATACTTATAGTGAATAATTATAATGTAAGTTTGTAAAAGATTTTATATGTGAAATTGGTTATGAAATAGGTGATTAAGATATCTATGTTTGTTATATATTATCCTAGGTTTCATTCGGCTTGGAGGGGAAACATGGTAAGGTATTTTTATCTACTTTTCCTTCCATTGAGACAAACTTATCATATAAATCATGTTTTCTAGTTTATCTTGTATTTTATAACCATGAATACATATTTAAAATATTTTTTTTTATTTATGGTGAAAACTTATCTAAATAAATACCTTTCATTAAATTAATTTTTATAGAATTGTTACCCAAGTTGCATGTATTTTTTGTAACTCAGTTTTCATTCACTGAGTAATAATGTTTACCGCACATTAGACTCAATCCAATTAGTGAGGAATCCTTAAGTTCATCCAAGATACCAGATATAAAATATAGGCAGAGGAATTTCTCCCGGTACTATAGTAGGCATTGGAGCCAAGACTGTAGTATGTATTTTAGTAGGTATTGTTTGATACTATAACAATATGAACTATTAACCCATTTGGGACTTTGGGCCACTTGTTTCTTCTTCAGGCCCTTCGAGGATTTTGGGCCACACAAGGCCTTCGGGCCAGTAAGGATTTCATGCCACCTCAAGGCCTTTGGGCCACCTCAAGGCCTTCGGTCTACCTCAAGGCCTTTGGGCGACATGAATTGTAGATATACCAGATTGACTTACAAGGAACAAGTCCATAGATGGGGATTCAGAACAGGCGCTTTAACTAGAGTAGATCTAATCGAACTTGGAAGAATGAGAGGGTATGGATTTTCCATCAGTACTAGGCATGTGCATCCCTACACAAGATAGGTATCTGACAGGCATGTGATGGTGGAGTACTGGTCATGTTGCAAATGATAGGGAGCAGCAGTTTCAAGTTATCAAAAATCTTGGATGAATTCCTTTAAGACCTTCGGGTCCAATAATTTCATGAATCATACTGGACATATAGGGGTTTCTCTTCAACCCTTAAAAGGAGAATTATCAAAAAATGAATTGAAAAATTAACGTCTTCCAGCCATTTAGGAATTTATAATGTTTTACCTTGAAATTATTTTAATTTCCTTCACCCTAATATTTTACTATATGGTATTTTAAATATGTATTTTTGAAAATTAATTTTTTAATAAAAAATAGAAAATTTCTATGTGGGTTTTCCTCTATCTCATTTTAAAATTTTATAAATGGTTAAATTATTTTCATTATCAAATGTCTTATCTTTTCATATAAATTACCTATGGAAAATATTATTCAATTTTAAAGGATCCATTATAGGAAAATATTTGTAAAAGTTTATTTCATTCAAAATGTTTCACTTTACCTTTTTTAAATAACATTTGAAATTTTTTATAACTTTTCTTTTTTTGGTTATGCTGAAAATATTTTTTAAAATACTCATTTAAATTTTAATTCATGTTAACACATATTTATATCACATTTTTAATTTTGTGAGAAACTTTCTTCATACATGTTCATGGATCTTGAAATTAATGGTTTTTTCATGTTTTATAAAATATTTATTTAAAATTGTTTAAAATACATAGGATATTTTTTATTTCCAAAGTTATTTTTCTAAAAGTACAAAAAGTGATATACATATAATTCAATGTTTATTGATAAATATTATTCTTGATAAAGGACATTCATAAAATTTTACCATACACCATATTTATCTATAGGGATTTTTAAATTTCATTTCTATCAAAGATATGATCTATCACTGTCATTTTTCATGCCATCCTTCCACAATGAATATGAAATTTTATTAATTTAATGTCTTTTCCCTATGGACACAATATATTTTATTTCATTGATTGATGGGTGTTCACATAAATTCCGTTAATTTATTGATTGTTTAAATTATTTTCTTATTCAAATTTCCTTTATCAATATGGTGTAAATACCATGTGATTTATTATCATGATAGAATGGTATTCACCTATAAAGTTACTAAATATCTCTAGATACCGATTTGTTTCTATTGGATATCTATGTTATGTTGAATGAAACCATTCTTCATTTTTGTATTTATTATATTAAATGTTAATTATTTTCATTAGAAATTTTTATGAAACCCATTCATATTCATGGGTTTTAATAATATGATGGTTAGATGTTTTCTTTTTTACACAGATGTGTATGGTTAATCATCAAGTGATGGGTGGGACCTATATATCTCTCAAATTTATTGGTTAAAGATTTAAATCTCATGGTATGTTAGTGAAATGAGTATTGATGATTGATCTAAAATGTGAAATAAGTTTTGATTCCTAGTTTGCTATGGGAAATAGGGGGTGTAGAATGATCCATAAAGGGAAATAGTTGGGAAAATACAGTTCTACCAAGTGAAATAGGTTATGATACTTAATCATCTATAGAGTGATTTTGAGTATTATTTATGTTCTAAAATTATCAATAATTCCTAGTTTCAATGATATATGGTATTTTATTTATATATTTATGTTATTCGGTGATTTACGATCTATGATTTTTTTGGGTATATCTTTATTATTGATTTTATTATACCCATATACTAAAATTATTCCCATATATAAAATATATTTTTATCACATATGTTTACCCTTACAGAGTATCTTATATCAACCCTTTATTTTGTTTTTATTTCGATGGGTTATGATGATAAAAAAGTATGAAATATCTTGAATAATATTTTATATATAGAATTAGTGTGAGATGATGAAATATTATTAACGATTAAAAACTAACTTATATAGTGTGAATAATTTACATTGGTTGAAAATACAAGATTTTTGTTGATTAATAATTTTTTCCAATTCTCTAAAATTATAAAAATAAATGATATTAGGAATTTATTTTAATAAAATATTTAATTTATTTCATGTAATTATTTTCTCATGTCTTTGGGTTGTTATAGTTACTATCATAGAAGGGTTTCAATAAATTTAGATATTATGATTGTATAAGTTGAAGATAAGTTTAGTGTAAGAAATTTATTCAATTTTTCAAAAAGTAAGGTCCTTAATTTCAAAGATATAGATAAATCTTTGGGTTAGTTGAGGTAAGATTGAATATAGTGGGAGTTAGGATAAGAAATCATTAGTGAAACCCCTAAGGACAGATTTATGGATAGGATAACATATCAATTATTAATGAGGTAGATAATTTGTGGTTCACTTAGAAATTTCATCCTTGTATGGATAATAGCATGTGGATGTGGCCATAGAAATTTTTTACTTAGGGGTAATCACCCAAAAATGCTTGGTTAAAAATTGAATCTATATTCACTCTGGTCCATGATTAGTGGGCCTAACCCTATACACCATTCTAGAAACTCAATAGAGGTATGTACTAGTTAATAAAATTCTATTTTCCATTCCATTTGGAAGGATATGGGTCCTGATAATTTTAAAGAACCAGGATAAGAATCATGAGGGTACAAAATATAAAGTAACCTAGGAAAAATAAAATGTGTCATAGTTGAAAAGAAACAATAATAGGTTAAAGTTAATGTGTCATTGGATAAAACATATTAAGACTAATATTTCATGGTCATATAATCATTTAATTTTATTTATTAGATATTATCATACAAATTTTACATTTTTTATTTGGTTGAAATAGGATAATGAAAATGAAACTGATAAAGAAATGTATCTAGAAACCACCTTGTATAATAATAAAATAATTTCAATTAGTTATTTATATTTATCAATGATATTCTGGTATATTCTAAAATTTTTAAGTATTATATCTTATTTAGAAGGATTTTTATTTAGTAGTTTTTTCTATCAATTTTTAGAAACATATATTAAATGGTGTCAATAAAATTGAAAATTGATTTTTTTGAGAAAATTACATTTTGGGGGATAACTATTGAAGAATACCTAAATGATGGATGCATAACACTAAGTTTCAAAAGGTTGATTGATTTTGAGAAATGTGAGTTACATTGTGTTGATAACTATATAACTGCTTATTTATTTAATGAAAAACTAATCCACGATATCTTTGGTGAATTCTATCTCATTTTTTGGGATTATGATATATATATTGACTAGTGTGTTACATTATGTATTGTAGTTAATACCATTTAAGGACTAAAGATAGATATAATTTTAGAGGAATGTATTGTTTTATTGTGGTTTAATTTCCTAGAGATTAAAGTGGTTTTCGGAAAGGTATATTATGAAAAATATTAGATTTTTTTATATACATACTTGGATATATGATTATATGAAAGATTAATATTTTTTAAGAGGGTGAAAAAAATTGATATAGACTAAGAGTGTAAGGTAGATTTCATATTATAAGTTATATCCCAAATGATGAATATGTTAGGAATACCCTCACCTATATTCATCCATGAGTAATAATTAAAATTATGGGGATTTAATTTATTTAAGGGGGTATAATTTAACTACCTTAGATTTTACTATGTTTTTTCCTTAAAATAAATATTATGTTCCATATCATTCTTCACAAGAAACACTAAAATAAAGTGATCAAAGATATATTAGATTAATATTATAATAAATTATAATAAAAATAAAACATCTATTAAATAAAAATATTATAATCAATAATAAATTCATACAAAAAAGGATTAAGAACACTGAACGTTTTATAAGGGAATTTTTTCAATAAAATTAGTGTTATTTATATATTTTATTTTCCTTCAAAATATTAATTTAAAATTTTTAAATTTTTACTTTTTAAAAATTAATTTCAATTATGAATTTATAATATAATATTTATGCTAAGATGATTTTTTGTGGTTTTTATAAAATAATTTATTTTTAAGTGAATAGTAATTTTTTTGTTTTGACCAAAATTATATATTTTATGAATTTATAATTATATGAGAAATGAATAGAATTTTATAAAACATTTTTATTGATTAATTATATTTTTGAGTTTTAAACCTATTTATTTATAAATAACATTTTGAACTTAAAAAACCTATGATCAGTACTTTAAAACAAAAGTAACTTTTAATTCTAATTTAAAAAAAAATTGAGTCTATTATTTTAATTAAAAAATTTAATGGTAGCATTAAATATATTTCTTTATTTTAAATTATAATAACTCTAATTTATTTATTAAATCAATTTTTATCATGACAGTCAAATATATCGATAAATTTATACAAAAAATAAATTTTTATCTTAGAAAAAACATTTTCTAAAAATAGTTTTTATGCATTATATATGATAATATTAAAATTAAATTTTATAACCGTTTGAAATATCAAAATGATTTTCATATTTTAAATAAAAAAATAATATTATTTAATAATTTCAATATCACTTTTTATTCCAAAAATTACATTACCAATATAGATATTAGTTACTGCTATAAAATGATTATTTTTCAAAGAATGATACTTTTCTAAATATTGTTTAATTTTTTAAAATTAAATAAAACCATTTTAAATTAAGAGTGTAATATAATGTTTGAACGTATATAAAAATAGTTAATTTCTCATTTAGTGGTTAATTAGTTTTAGAAAAGATTAAGAACACATAATGATTAAACAACATTTTTTCTACAAAAACTATTTTTCAAATATTATATGTTTTAATTAAAAAGAAAACATTCTCATATTTAAAAATTTAATTGGATTAAATGGAATATAAATTATGATTCTAAATATTTTAATACGGTAAGAAGTGTCATTTCATATTTTAAATGATAAAGTAATGACCATAATTAATATTTAATCAAGAATAGTAAGTGTTAAAATGGATAATCTAATGTAGCTTCAATTTTATTAAATAAATTTGACACTTATACCTTCTAGAACAACCTTTCTAGGATAAAAAAGTCAAAAAGTCATGTCTCACCAACATTTCCACACCTGAATCACCTAACACTCATGAAATTTCATTCTAACCCCTTACATAACATTATTTTCCAAAGATTTTTCTCACTTTTCACCGATAAAATTATATCCCTTCCTCCCATTTGAATTCAAAATATAGAATGGAATTACCATGAACTTATACCCAATGTACTTATTCTAGAGTCCATATACCTATTTGGAGCCCGCTAGACTCCAAAAAGGTCTTAAATTTCATCAATTCCAAATGATACTTCAAGAGAAGATCAAAAATTCTAAATGTAAGTATTACTTACCCTTTTACTTTTATTCTATATCCTTCACATCCATTGTAACTACCCAAAAATTATTATTCTTTTAATAATGGATATATTTTCTATCAATATATTTTTATTATTCTTTGTTATATAATCATTTACAAATAATTTTAAATATCATTGGAACTTTACACATCAGTTTTTATATGAACTAGTACAGGTCAGAACAGAATAGGAATGGAAAACACATAAAAGAAATAATCAACAATTTATTTTATTATTTAATAATGCTACATTTTGTCGAAATAAATACCCAATATGATACTAAATATTATAATAGTAATAATAATAGATGTTAAATAAACTAAAATATAAAACTTTGGGTTTCCTCGATCCCCTTGAATCATTGCACACATGGACAACACTATAATAGGGAAATAGAGATTTAATAGTACAATATTCATTTTGGGAATGATATTGAACCTTGATAGAATCAATGTGAAATAATTTTAAGAATTATGGTGTATTTATAAGGAAATATTATCATATAAATTTATGATTTTTTTTAAATATATAGTATATTTACATTAATACATTTGGTTACTAAAACAATTCGACTCTATTAATATTGGTTACACAAACACATTTAATTGGATATCATGAATTTTTAAAAATTTAATAAAAATTGTATTAATTAAAAATAAGATAAACATATTATATTAAAAAAATATTTTATGATAAATTTATTAGTTTTAAATAAATTAAATTTTTATAAAATAATCTTACAATACACTTTTTAAATGATAATATATTAAAAGAAACTCCTGGATAATTTTTATAACCGTCAGAATGTTTATTTTTATATGAAATTTATAAATTTAAATCATCTAGTATATTTATTAAAATTTTAAAATTATATTATTTATATAGTTATTTTGATAAAAAATTTATATATAGTACATCAAATTTGTCTTGGGGTTATTTTTTGGGAATTTGATGATAAATTTTTTTTTTGGTGAAAATGTGAAAATTTATTCTTTAAAAAGTATTGTGATTTTATGAGATCAGTATCATGTTAGAAAGACTAAAAATTAATTAATTGTTTTAATTAATCAAAATTTAATTAAATTAGTATAAAAATTAATTTAAAAATATTAATTTTAACTTAAAAAATTTATACCATAAATTTTAGAACCAAAAAGCTACTTTGTAAGATTAAAATTATTTATTTGATTCTATGCATTAATCGTGTTGGATGGAAGGTAACGCTATTTTTTGTATGTTCATGAACATCCAACGACACTATCTCACTCAATATTAGTCCAAAACAATTTTTTTTTAATTTATTACACTGATTATTGGTTAGCTTATGGAAAAAATAATCAAAATTTTATCCCCCAAACCCACCATTAGTTAATCATAAATAAAACCCTTTACCCTTTCCTCTATACTAAAAAATAATAATACAAAGTTTCATGTCTGTTTTCCCTCCTAAAGAGTCCCTCTAATGATCCATCAATGTTTTAAGGTTCAACCCTCAAGTTTTAAGAATAAAATATTCAAAGTAAGAGAATTCTCCACTTCTCCATTTTTCATTCTTGTACATCCCTATTGTGAGTCTTAAAAATGTCAAAGATCCTTTATTTTTATTTTTTTTAATCTTCCCAATACTCCCAAAATGTTTTCCTATCAATGGGATACCTCCATTTTCTATTATTATTCGATTTCAATAATCAATGTTTTATACTGTTATGGTGTCAAAATCAATTCATGAATTTTTCTATTTTCCATGAAATATTCTTATATTGTGAGTAGCCAAACCTCTAAATTTACCATGGTAATTCACTTAGATTTAAATATAATATATTTATTAAAGGATATAAATGAATGAAACTCAAATTACCTTTTCACGGGTTAAAAAAGTTGTAGTATTGAATTATTTAAGCACACATATACATAATGTTTTCATATGAAACCAGTTCTTTATTCTCCTTGGGTTATTGATGAAATTATTTATTATGATCAATGTGTATCACATGAATTAATACAAATGAAGGTATTCCCATGATAGTTCTATAATTTATTTTGTATATATTTAATATCTTGATATAAAAATTATTACAATACCTTAGTGAAAAACCTTGGTAATTTTTATTTATGAAACCTTAGTGATATTATTATGAATGTCCAAATTTTATGTTGTATCCAAACATCTATTTTATAATTCATGTTTTTTTATTATGATATTCTTTATGTTCATATGATCATGTCTTATTGATATTCTTATTGGTCATATGCTAAGTATCTCCTTTGTATATTCCCTTACCGTGCTTTCTTCTCACCACATTCTTTGATATATATCCCCAAGATATGATATGTAGTAAAAGTAACTCAAGATGAACCTAGAAATAAGTATTTCAAGTGGGTTATAATAATGTTTTTGTTTCTTATTTTTTTCATGTATGATGTTCTTATTTCCATGACACTAATCCCTAAAACATCCTTTGTATCATTAAATTTTTTTATGATGTGATGAAATTTTAGTGAAATAAAAAGGTAGGTTTCCATTGATGGTATCAAATGATGGTTTAGTTAATTATTGAAATTAATACTATAAAAACATTAATATAAACCCTAGGTATAATCCAAAATACTGGGATACAACCATGTATTTTGGTGAAGTATTAAGTAATTGGTTTCTAATGAAATACATCCCTATCTGGATACTATAAGTGTATGTGGCTCTATAATAGTTGTAACTTGGGGTTATAAACCTAAATTGGGTGAATTTAGATAGAACTGATCTTAACCTGGTTCATGAAAATGGTCCATGTTGCACACCTGGTATGATACTATCAGGGGATATGATTTGGTTAATCACATGCATGTATAAACCATTATGAATGATATAAAGAGAATGTTATCCTTTTATTAATATTTAAGTATATAATCTCTAAAAAATGATATTATAAAATTTTAAAATCATGTTTTCCTTTAAAATTGTTATCATAATATTCTCAATAGTAACAAATTTCTCACTTTGGTTTTATCATTCTAGAAAAATGGAAGGAAATAGAAGGACTCTCATAGACATTGTATACAATAAAAAATGGAATTAAGGCCTTCCCAATAGGGGCATAATTTGAGTAGAGAACTTCATACTGATAATGAATTAGTTAACTAATGTCATGAATAAAAAATAAAATTATGTAGAGTGTCCTGATTCACAAAGGAATTAACAAATAGCAATTAAATCCTTCATGTGTCAATAAACACCTATCTTTAGTGGAACCTATGATCCACTAATCGATGAAAAATGGATAAATAGTATAGAAATGATATTTTCTATACTCTATTTTTCTAAATAATAAAAAAATTTACTGATCAAGAACATTATTCTAAGGGATTAGGTGGACACCAAGGGATGGGAAGACGTTAAAAAGATATTTCAATCAAGTATTTTCATCATACCCTCTTGAAAAAATAGAGATGCAATTCTGGAAGTTAAAACAAAAGGAAAAAAAGAATCAGTGGGGCATTATGAGATGAACATTACATGTCTTGAAAGTTATTCTTAGATTTGTCATCAATTTTGGAAGGAAGACAAATTGATTTCTTGGAATATTATAACTCCATCAATAGAAAGATATCCCAATTAATGAATTTGAGAGTTATCAAGATATATTACGATGTGGTCTTAAAGTTGAAATGTAGTTTGGAGTTTCCTAGTGTAATCATATATATAATGAAAATAAGAGAAATACGGAACAAAATTTTGGGACTAATCTAAATGGGAAGAAAGTACAACATCAAAAGTGAAACAAATGACTTAAGAAGAATTTGGGGAATTGTTGTGTAATGCTACAAGTGCAGGGAACTTGGGACGTTTAATAATAAATGTTTAGATCAGAAATATATTAGAGATAAATTTCCATCTACACCAAGAGAGGCCAAAGTAGAAATGTTATTGTATCATAATTATAATGGTTGAATTGAAATATCGAGGTGATTTTTTTTTCATGTACACTCATCATGTACTCAAAACTAGAAACTACATTATTTGATTCTTTTTATACACACTATATTATTAAATTCATGTTTGAAAATTACATCAAGTCAAGCCCTCAACATCTAGAGGTAGAGTTTTCTATTAAAACATCTAGATTAACTATTCAAGAATCAAAGATATATAAGGATTATCCTATAAAATTTGGTTAGTACTATCACTCTAAAAATTTGGTGATCATTCTGATGGTGGAATTTAACAAAATAATTGGGAAGGATTGGTTGTGAAAGTATAATATCAAGATCAACTATAGAAGTAAGGATATGTTGGTAGTCTTGAAGGGAAAACCTACAATAATATTTAAATTCAATATTTACCTATCTAAGAATTTCCATGAACCACTGCATATTTCCTTCTTTATGGAAATGATTGGTGGAGTAGATGAAAAAAGATAAATTCTAAAGATAAGATATGTGCCTATTTTCGAGAATACTTTGAATTATTCCATAAAGTGTTATCAATACCTCCCTGATAAAGAGAGGTACAATTATCAATTTAACTCTTACTAGGGGCCTATTTGATATCAAAACCACCAATAGAATGACATACGTGGAGTTAGAGGAATTAAAGAAGCAACTTCAGTATATTATGGAGAAGGTTTTTGTTCAACAAAGTGTGTATATTTGGATTGAACCTATTCTATTTGTAAATAATAAGGATGTATCAATATGGTTATGAATTAATTATATATAACTTAATGCGATCACATTGAATAAAAAATATCATCTTCTAAGGATTGATGATTTTTTTGGCCAAATTAGGGGTGCTCAATTCTTTTCCAACGTTGATCTTTAGTTTGGGTATTATAAAAAGAGTTTAAAGAAAGTATATATTTTAAATACATCCTTCCAAATAAGATATTGGAATTATTATTAGTATTTTATGTCTATTCTCTTGACTACCATGTTTTTGGATTTTATGAATAGATCTCTTAAGAACTACAAAGTTGATTTCATGGTGTATTTATTGATAATATTATTATAAATTTAAAAATCATTTAGGATAAATATAATCATCTAAATCTATATTATAAACTATGAAGAAGGATAATTATTTTGTTAAATTCACAAAATATGAGTTATAGTTACAAACAATCACATTATTAGGACTCATCATGACTAGATAAGGAATATCAATGGATCCAGCAAAGACAAAGGCCATGGATGAGTGGCCATGTTCTACAAATGTAACTAATATTTGTAGTTCACTTGGTCTTGTAGGATACTATAAAATATTTATGTAAACTCTTCAAGAATTTCTAATTCAATATCCAATATAACTCAAAAGTTTGTTTAGTTTATCTGGACAAAGTAATGAGAAGAAAATTTTCATAAACATAAGAAAAGGTTTTTTAGTGTACCTATTCTTACTTTACCCTCTAATGGGGAAGGATTTTTTAATTATAGTTATTCATTATAAAATGGATTATATGTGTTCACATAAAAATTGACATGGTGATTGCATATCCATCATGATAGTTGAATCTTCATGAAAATAATTCTCCAACCCATGATATGGATTTAGTAATAGATAACTTTTCATTATAGATATGGAGACACAATATTTATGTGGAAAATGTGATATATGCAAATACTAATGATGTTTAAATTATATATTTAAACATAAGGATCTCAACAAGCATAATTAAATATGGTTAGAGTTGATCAAATACTATGTTATTCTATTAATTACTATCCTAGAAAGGATAATAAGGTATCTAAAGCTATTTGAAGAAAATAAACTAATACCCATTCCATGATACAAATTAAAAAAGACCCTATTTTCATGGATATTCAACGAATGGATTTATAAATCATAACGATAGGGAATACATTCTACCTGGCCTAAATTAATTCCCAATCATATATACAAGAGAGGATCAAGGAGGCATGAAGGGATGATCGTGGACTTCAAAAGATGATGAAAGTAGTAAATGAGGGAGAGATTCCAGATTTCCTAATTGGTAAATATGGTGTCTCATGGTTTGAATCTAGATTTTGTGTGCCTTTAACAGATGAGATAAATAATGATCTATTGGAACATGCATATAGATCATCTATTCCAATACATCCTTGAAGAACCAAGATGTTCTATGATCCTTGAGAGAACATATGGTGGGACAAAATGAAGAGGGAGGTCCCTAAGTATAACTCAAAGTATATAGTATTTTTGAAATTTAAAGTAGAGTGAAAAAAGTACAAGGGGATGATGCATTAATTCCCTATACCAACATGGAAATTTTAGAACATCACCATAGACATCGTAACCAATCACCCAAAGATACCCAAATGAAGTAATGCGATATGGGTTTTTGTAGATCGACGTATCAAGACTTCCCACTTCATCACTATTTGGGAATATTTCTCCCTCAACCAACTTCTAAGATATACATAAATGAATTGGATATAATGTATGTGATACCAATTTTGATCATATTTGATCAAGATCCAAGGTTCATATCTAAATTATAGAGAAGTATTCAACATGATTTGAATACTGAAATGAATTTCAATAAGGACCATCCCCTCAAACTGATGGACAATCTGGAAGGACCATTTATAAGATTGAATACATGTTGATATCCTTCTTTATGTAATTTATTGGTGCATGGGATCAAAATCCCTCATTATACGAGTTATCATACAACAACATTTTCTACTCAGGTATTCAAATGGATCCATATTAAGATCTTTATGAGAGGTGATGTAGAACTCCTACTTATTGGGTTGAATTTTGTGATCATAAGCTAATTCGACCTAATATTTTGTAAGAGATGATAGAAAATTTCAAGGCCATCCAACAACACATAAAATATTCTAAAATTCAAAAGAATATTTATATTGACAATCGTGGAAGGTAATTGGAGTTTGATGTTGGACTCAATGTTTTCCTTTTAATAACACCATGGAATAGATTCATGCTATGTGGAAATAAGGAAAAATTATTCATAAGTACATTGGCCCCATTGAGATCCTTGATCATATATAAGAAGTGGAATATCGGATAGAACTTCCACAAAATATAGATCATGTTCATGATGTATTCCACATATCACTCTTGATGAAGTACATACCTAATACCATATATGTATTAAATCTATATTTTGTAAAACTGTAGAATGATCTCTCTTCTGAGGAGTAGCCAATGAAGATATTGGACCATAGAGACAAAGTTATATGAAACATGACATCTCATATTGTCAAATTTATATATAGGAACTATAAATATAAAGAGTAAACATGGGAACTGGAGAAAAAAATGTGAAAAATTTACCCCTAACTATTCTCGACAAAGAATGTGATTTGAAATTTTAGGGATGAAATTATTTTAAGTGGAAAAAAATATAATGACCTTAAAAACAATTTTCTTTTAAAAATAGATATGTTACCTTGCAGTATCTTTTTATTATGTTTTATATTATAAGCACATAGAAATAATTTTAAATTTCATAATAATTTTACATCTCATTTTTTTATATGAAATAGTACAAATAGGAATAATAAATGAATGGAAAACACATAATAAAAACCATCAAAACTTTATTTCATTATTTAAGAACATTACATTTTGTATGAAACTATTCCCAACATAAAATTAAATATTATAAATGAAAAACGAATATAAGTTAAATAAAGTAAATTACCAATGAGACTGTACCCAATTGGTTGAGGAACCTACTTGGCATCCAAAAGACCCAGGATCAAATCTGGGCATGCGAGGAATTTTGTAGTTACTATAAAATCACAATAGTTAGTATTGTTGTAGTAGTATAGTAGAAAAGGTACTATAGCAGCGGTGGAATTGTAGTAGTGGTGGCACTATAATGGTGACGGTACTATATCAAGAATTATTGTGGTTGTGATACTGTAGCAGGTACTATAGCAACCCAGAACTATATTAGTACTATTCACTAATGGTTAGTTTGGTCCAATAAATGGGATTTCAAGACTTTTATTTAAGACACTTGGCCTTGGGCCTCTGGGATTTTTAATGGGTCTCTCTCTACCCATAAAAAATGTGATCTTTGCTTCAATAATAAACTGTGGCTTCGACCCTAACCTTTAAAAAATGTAAAAAATAAAAAATCGGGTCTCATCGATCCCTTAGAATCATCAGACCCTTGTAAAACACTATACAAGTGGAACAAAGAGTTAGTGATACAATATGAATTTTTTAAATGATATTGAACCTTAAAAGAATCAAAGATAATGATGAAGTGTAATAATGATGGTGTCTTAATTGAGAAACCTGATCATCTACTGTTATAATTTTCCAAAATATGGTTGATATGCCTTAATAAATTTTACAACACCCTAACATTGGATAATATTTCTTTATTATTTTTTGATTTTTAGATATTTGGGTCAAGGTTTGGGTTTCTGTCTTGGTCAACATTTGAGTTTTTGGAGTTTTTTGGAGTTTTCCAAGGGGAGAACAGTTTCCACATGGTTAGTAATAATCATACAGAAACCATATGGCCAGTACAGTCGAGAAAAGAGTGATCACAAAGCCTACACATGGCCTTAATGTAGTTCCTAGGTAAATGTGTGGTCCCCCTTTTCTAGATAGAGAGTTCCTCATGGTAACCGCATGATTTGTAAAACGGTTCATCCAAACCGTGCAGACCAGGCTGGAATTTTAAAACTATAATTTTTATAATCTACCCTCTTACCCATTTAACTAAAAAATTAATCCCTCCCCATTGTCCAACCATGGTGCATAATGGGATCTCCCTCGTCCTCCTTCCTTGATTCACCCTCCTCCATTTATTATCCCTCTTTAATCCAGGTTGAATTTTTAGGTTTTCTTGCCCTGTTTTCTTTGTTTCTCTCTTCCCCTCTCTTCCCTTGGGTTTTCTTTGGGATTTCAAATCCTGGTCAAAACCTAGGGTTAGGTTTGGCTGATTTCTGTCTCATTTTTCTTGAGGCTAGTGTTTGCGGATCATTTATGGGGTTTATATCTCACTCTCCTTGAATTTTTATTCCATCCACACTTGATATGAGGTAGGTGTTTCCAAATTTATCCTTTTTAGAACTCTCTATTGGGACTTCCATGTTTTAATTAATTTGAAATGTTATACAACCCTATATTATAGCCATAACTAGATGTGAATGGTTTTTTCTTGTTGATTTAATTTATTAAAAAAAATTAATGATATTCATGTCAAATACCTTGGATTTTGGAACCTGGGATGTTCATTTTAAATGGTAATGTTATTTTAAAGAGAAACTGGGGGTTCTTGTGATATTTTTAACTTTCATATTGTTGTGGAAATGTCTATTTGGTTGAAAATTTGTATTAGTGTGTAGGGTTTTGAAATGTTATGTTCTTTTTAAAGGGTTAAAATGTTTTGGTAAGAGTTTAATGGGTCTTAAAAAGATGGTTTTATATTTTTTTATAAGGTGGGTGGTTGGATATGGTTTTCAAGGAAATGGGTATTTTATGGAAATGTTTTTTCAGTTTTTCATTGGTTTTGGTGTGTCACTAGATGTTGTTAAATTCATGGGTGCACTAAGTGCACACATGGATGTGTCATCAAATAAAGGTAATGCCTTAAGTTGGTGTTTTCATGAAAGATTGGTTTTTTAAATGGTTTATGATTTCTAAATGAGGTTTGGTCATTGATGTTGATCTTTAAAATGGTTTTCAATTTTCTTTTCAATTTTTTACCTATTTAGCCTTGAATCATGCTTTTGTTTGAGTTTTGAAAAGTGTAAGGTCCCCTTTGGAAATCGTGAAGTTTTTGAGAGTGTGTTTGAAAATTAAGGTACCATTTGGATTTGTAAATGTGAAAATGGTGTTTGTGTGATGTTTTGGTAACATTTATAGTTAGGTTGAGCTAAAGGCCCATTTGGAACTTTCAATCCAAAAGAAGTGTTTGTGTAAATGTTTAGAAAGGATTTGGGTTTGGATAAATGGGCAGGCCCATTTGGAAACCTTGTTTCTTTGTGAAACGTTTTAAATGATTATATGTTATAGATGTTGAGTTGGAACCTTGTGAAATGAATATTTACATATATGGGGAACCTTTATTAGAGGTATATCCCTTGGGTGTTATCATATATTGGAATTCATGTTTGGGGTAGGAAAGTGCAGCGTTGATGACTAAGCTGGGTCACATTTGCATTGGCCTTCTACATACATAGTATTATTATTATTATTATCACCATGGGTTTCTAGGTATCCTTTAGATGATCGGGTGATGGTAGCTTACCAACCTCGATTAGGTGGGTAGGTACCCACTACTTGATATAGAGGCCAGATGGGGAGTGCATCTGGTTTTATCACGAGAGGGATTAGTTGGCAATAGACTAGGGGGATTCTCCATACATGAAATGTCTCAGATTTTCCATGTATTTTTTTTAAATTTTATATGTAATTATTTTGAGACCAAGCACAGAGAAGACACATCATTCTAAGGCCAGGTGATCCCATAATGGTGGTTTGAACTTTTTAAGTTATGTGAGTTGGCGTGTGTGCGTGGATGCATCAGTTTTCAAATGGATGCCTTGATTAAAAATAAGAGAGTACCATTGTGTCTAGAATAACGAATTTACCTAAGAATGGTCCTATCCTCGACTGGTCTGGGTCGAGGGAAAAAGGTAATTTTCGGATTTTTTTAGTAAAAAAAAGTAAAATATAATAACTTGAAAAGTTTATTTTATTTTATTTAGAAACGTTCGTTGCAACGCATCAACGGGGAAGCTGTTTTGATAATTAATGACACAACATAATGACTCTAAAACAACAATGCTAAATCATTAATTCCATTACATAGCACAATGCTAAAACATGTTCCCTACTTTTAATGGGTTAATAAAATGTTTATTGTTGGAATAAAATTGAGAGAAACTCTGGAAAATTCATGGAGATTTGAAGAAAACTCTCAAAAATGAATGACGATGAATCAAAAGTTCAAATCATTATGCCAATGAAGTTGAAGCATCCCGAAGACGATGGTAGTGTGATCCATTCTTCAGCGATAGATCCCTCCTTGTGGTAGGGGTTGTGTTTTAAGGTTATCTTCTTCCCCATTCTTTTAATTTAATGACGAATGTGGATCAACCAACAAACTAGTGGACCCACACATCATCGTTCTTGTGGGAGGGATTTATCAAGTCTATTCCTGAGATTTTTTTTCACGTTTGATGTTTTTAATTTTCCATATTTAAACCTTCTAACGGGAGTAGATTAACCTCGTGAAAAAAGATTGAGGAGGTTTTTTCCTCCTTTATTGCCATGTTTCTTCTTCCCTCATCCCCGCATTCTTCGCGTTCTTCATGAGGATATGAATGAGGAATCATTGATAGCCCGTTTCATGGAAACATGATCCCAAAATGGAGATATGGAATCATTATTACCCATAAGAGGTGCGAAGGACATAGTAGAAGTTGAATCGATATGGTTCAGGAGTTCTCGTTCTTCAATATTTCTTCGCGCGGGTCAATCCGAATGTGTTTTCAGGGCTGATTGGAGGAATAAAAATGATGTAATCAGCTTCTTGATGTCGAGGTGACCAAAACCCTTGATTTTTGTGATTAATGGGAAGCTAGATCGAGGATTGTAAGAACACTAGAGGCGCGCAGAGGGAGAATAGTGATTCTATAATTTTCCAAAGAACACTGCCTGTTACCCGAAGAACACACTGTGTGGGACCATCCTTATGTGGGACAGGGTTTCTGGAGACAAACATGTATCACATGGTGTGTGACCCATGTCACGTAGTTTTTTGGAGCTACCCTGAATCTCAGTGTGTATCTAGGGGATACACAGACATGAGGTGGAGTACACGACCATGTACTCCACCACACGGCCAGATTAGGCCGGTTATGCGGGTTACCCCATGTACCTATTACATAGGATTGTCCACACGGGTTGAAGCTGTGTATGTGCACACGAGTATATACATAGAGGGAAAACCGGTTACTCAGAAATTTCATGGGGTTCATTCTACACACCGTGTACTTTCCCCCTTCAACATGACATGTTCTTATAACTCGATCCATTTTACACGGTCATTACCCGAAATCAAGAGACACTGTGTGTTACCCTTCTACATACCATGTATATCCAAGAACATGGCTTGATCCTATTGTTCATCATTCCTTGGACAAATTTTGTTTTGTTTAGTTCCCCTTTTTCTCATTCCCTAGAAGTTCGGGTATAATTTCCATCCATAAGAGTATTATACCTTCACCAGAAATTTTCAAGATAGAGTCAGGTATCCCTCCGAGAGGCCCAGAGTGAGATCCTCTTTTTATTCTTGAACCTAGGTAGAGTCAATTGTCAACATGAAAAATCCTACAGAATGATGATCCTCTACCTATTAGGTGAATCTAGATGAGTCACGGTATCCGCCAAGGAACTGGTAGTTATCATCATCTATGTATCATGATATTTCCCCACTTAGAAGTGGTTTCTACCTTAATGAGTGTATCTACCTCTCATTGATTTTCTCGGTGAACAATACTTCTCAGAAAGAAGTAATCAGATCTATCTTACTCATGAAGTGAGATCTCCATGATGAGTGCTTCGTGGAACCTTCAAACCGAATCTCTAGTGGGTGTATGAGGTTGTGCGACTTGTCTCTTGACTACGGGTCTGGGTTTTGAGCATATTTGGATTGTGTTTCTTTTTTCATATATTAGGTAGACATATACTGCATAAAGCTGACTCTGCCTTTATTTTGTTTACTTTCTTGTGGTTTTTGGGGTCCTCTACTGAGTATTGTTATACTCACCCTGACACAGGCTTTGCTCACACGTGTCATGTCTTGTGTAGACAAGCAGCCTTTTGATGGAGTCCAAGGTGGATAAAGACCGTACCAAGCTTTTGGAGTTCCCTATAGGCCGAGGTGTTCCTACGGCTACAAGAAGAAGTCCCAGTACATCTGTGTGCTTATAGTTTGGACTTTATAGTTTACAGGTTCTTGTTTTCAGTGGGTTTGTATTCTGGGCCTATTTTACTTTCTGCACTTTACTTCTGTTTAACTCTGTTGGATGGGATTAGTTGAATGCATGCAATTTTTTGATCCTTAGTGGTTTCTACATTTCATCATTTTTGGGCATGGAAATTTGTGTGTGTGTGTACATGTACTTAGGAAATGCCTCCTAAGTTAGTGATATGTCTATCCGATTCTAGTCACCAACCCCTGGCCTATTAAAGTCACGCTTGGTGATTCGTGGCATGGGCCCCACTAGTACGGGTTGTGATAGAGTGGTATAAGAGGTGATCAGTTCTACCTTCAGACTAAGAGTCTGTGAGATTGGTTTCGGGAAACAGTGTTAAGTGTTTCGAGTTTAGATTTCAAGCCATGAAATCTAGTGTTGGGGTAGGAAACCGACGTATCCATACACCAGGATTCTGATAACCTTATTTTCGTCTCCATACATGAAAACGCTAGTTTCAAGGAAATAAAATAATGGAAAATTCATTATATATGAATGGGTTTTCTGTTCCATGACCTTTAATGTCAGCTATCCAGACATACTCATGACCATGTTACATCTTGTTTTCTTACAGGATGCCTCCATGATGCATACCCACGTTGATTTAGCAGCTCGATCATGATAATCACCCCCTTAGCAACGAGGATTCGATTCAGGGACAAGTTCGACAAAAATTACTTCTATGTGGTGCACCTACTACACCACCACTAGTGGAGCATCGTATAGTACCTATAGTACCAACAGATGAGGGGTGTAGGCTGAGTGTTCTCCATGAGTTTTAGAGATAGAGACCCCTCAGGTTCCGAGGTGAGCCTGACCCTTAGATGGGTGAGGACTGGATTGAGGAAGTGACTAGAGTTTTCTATCTAGTGAGGACACTAGCAGACCAGATGGTGATCCTAGGAACGATCCTTCTTCAGGGTTTTGTGGGACAATGGTGGATTCTGACCGCACAGACTCACGACGAGGAGACTTATTCATGGATGGAGTATGAGCAGCTCTTTAGGGAGGAATTCTCTCTAGTTATACTGAGATAAATGCATATCTATGATCTTCTTCATATCCATCAAGGAAGTTTGACGGTGGTTGACTATTCATCAAGGTTCACCAACCGTGCTAGGTACTTGATGGATATGGCCAGGGATTGGTACTTCAGAGATCGGACCCTCAAGAGAGGTATATGATGGTACATCTGAGCTAGTGTTGCAACTATTTGAATTTTGACTTATGTTGGAGTACTCAAGTGGGCATTGGTGATCAAGAGCTTCTTGGTGGAATAGAGGCAGCATATGGTAGTCAACAGTAGGGAGACACGTGTGGAGACCTCAGTAGTAGCGAGCCAATATCAGGCATAGGGTTCAGGACATGGGAGACTTCACAGGAGGACCCATGATAGGGGTTGTATATTCTAGGGTTCTTAGGATAGATCCAGTTCGCCTAGGTAGAGGTGACACTACTTGTACGATGGTAGGGGACATCTCTCTAGAGACTATCCGACCCATCAAGATGTTAACAGAGAGGTGGTGGATAGACCATGGAGGAAGAGGTCGAGAGTGGAGCATACAGACCCTCCAAGAGGCGGATGTAGCAGTGGAGCAGGGAGAGCTGAAGGTGGTGGAAGACGCTTCGATCTACTCCCACCACCACCCTCATAAGGTCCTCATTAGGCTCAGGGAGATGGGGGATAGGGGCAAGGACAGCTACATGCAGTTGAGGCATACGACCCAGGGACTATAGGGATGATCTAAGGTATGATATGTGTCTTCTCTACCTTAGCTTCCTTACATATATACATACGTTCCAATCATTCATTACTCTCCACATGTCTTGTGAGAAACCTTGAGATTCAGATAGAGCCATTGACTCGACCCTTACGCTTGGAGAAAACTATGGGAGGGGACTCAATGATCACGTGCCATTGTAGATAGTGTGATATTACCCTTGTAAGTTAGAGTTTCTGTGGGAACCACTTGGTGGAATCGTCAAGGCCTTATGTTTTCATTCACAGGATTGATTAGTTATCATCGGTCCGTGCCCAGATTGAATGCTTTAGGAGAATAGTGTGTTTTGTATGCAGCAATGGGACAAGGTTTTCCTTTTGTTAGTAAAAGGATACCAAAGAAACACAAGATGTGATCATGAATAGGAGGGTGTATCCAATCTCTCATGAGCTGGATAGACATACCCTCAAAGTAGTAGACGTTGTGAGCCTCCAGTTCTTAGAAGTTGTGGCAGAGTACAATGACGTCTTTTTGGAAGATATCCCAAGACTACCTCCCCACGAGGAGATTGAATTCTAAATCACCTTACACCCCGAGACGACATCAATATCCTTCCTAGGTTATCTGATGGTTCCCATAGAACCCTGTGACATGAGGGTATAGTTAGAGTATTTGCAGAGTAAGGGCTTCATAAGACCCAGTGGATCACCATGGCAACCCCAGTTTTGTTTTCCATGAAGGCACATGGGAGTTTGAGGTTGTGCATTGATTACTGGTGCCTAAACCCAGTGACAATGAAGAACAAGTGTCCATTTTTAATTACCTATGACCTCGTTTATTAGATGAAAGGGTCATGTTGGTTCTCGAAGGTTGACATTCGATCTGGTTATCACTAGTTATGAGTACGGGGTGAGGATATACTAATGAAGAATTTTAGATGATGGTGTGGTCACTATGAGTACTTGGTGATGCCTTTTGACAAAATTAACACCCTTGTAGTTTTCATGGGACTTATTAAATGGATCATCTAGCTATACATAGACCAATTCTTAGTGGTATTCATCAAAAACATCCTTGTGTACTCGGTGTCAGAGGATGATCACGCGATACACCTGTGGATGGTTCTAAATGTACACTGAGAGAACCAACATTATGGGAAGCTCTTGAAGTTTTAGTTATGGATATAGGAGGTCCACTTTCGAGGAAATATTATCCCATCAGCTGGAGTAATAGTGGACCGGGCCAATGTGGAGGTAGTTTTAGCATTAGAGCTGCCTCAGAGTGTGATAGAGGTGTGGAGCTTCCTTGGGTTGGCAGGATATTACTGGAGATTCATCCCTAATTTCTCCTGGGTATCAGCACCGATGATAGTCTTGACCTGGATGGGGAAGCCTTTTGTATGGATGAATAATTTCCAACTATATTTCGAGTAGGTGAGGTGGATTTTGATGAGGGTACCAATCTTGATATTTCCATAAGAGGGTGTCGAGTATGTAGTCTTCTGAAATGCATCAGAGACCGGGCATGATTGGGTCCTGATGCAGAGATAGGTAGTGATTTCTTATGGTTCACACAATCTTAGTCAACTTGAGAAGATCTATGAGATCCATGATCTTGAGTTGGTAGTGGTAGTCTTCAAGTTGAATATTTGGCGACACTGCCGTATGGGTGAGCGGTTTATTGTCTACTCTGACAACAAGAGCCTCAAATACATCTTCTCGCAGAAGGATCTGAATTTGAGGTAGAGGCGAGGGATAGAGTTCCTCCAGAATTATGACTTTAAGATAATCTATACTCTTGGGAAGGGGAACATTATGGAAGATGCCCTCATAAAGAGATCGAGTTCGTAGATGATGAACAAGGTGACGGATTAGTTGGACTCATTTCAAATTTCCTTCGTGGGCAGAGAGGATACAGATTACCTTCAGTCAATGTTTGTCACTCTTCCACTATTAAAACAATTTAGGGAGGCACAACTAGGGGATGTCGACTTCGAGACCTTACATGCTTATTTATCCATATCACATGCTCTTTATGGATATTTTCAAGGTGGGGAGCACGCCATCCTTTTAATAGGATGCACTGGTGTATCGGTGGAATTGCGTGAGGAGGTCCTGAGGGAGTTTCATACACCCCCCTTGGCAATACACCCCAATATAGAGAAGATGTACCATGATCTTTGATGGTAGTTCTGGTGTTTAGGAATGGAGAAAGAAGTAGTAATGTTTTGTTCTCGATGCCTTATGTTCCAACAAGTGAAGGGTGAGCCCCAGGTTCCAGTAGGGTTAGCTCACCCCTAGAAGTACCAAAGTGGAATTGGGATGCGATATTAATGGACTTCATGAAGGGATTACCATGAATGTTTAGGGACATGATTACATATGGGTGATTGTTGGCCGACTCACCATGTCGTACCAATTCCTAGATATGAGAGAGAAGAGTCCCATAGAGATCTAGGGATGCCTCTACATGTAGAAGATTGTTTGGCTTCATGGAGTCCCTTCGATGATAGTCTCATATCGCAATGCTCATTTCACATCCCAGTTGTGTAAGGGACTCCTGGAGGCGTTTGGGATTTAGCTATGCTTGAGAATGACATTCCATACCCAGACCTATGGTTAGACGGAGAGGTCCATTCCGGTTTTGGAGGACATGTTGTGTGCCTGTATCTTGGAATTTGTCACATTTGGGAGGACAACCTACCACTAGTGGTGTTTTCATATAACAATAGCTACCACTCCACCATTGGTATGGCACTGTTTGAGGATTTAAATGGGAGACCCTGTCGGTCACCGCTCTGCTGGACCGATCTTGGAGATTCAACACTTATGGATCTAGAGCTATTGTGAGTTACCACTAGGAAGGAGTAGATAATCTGGGAGTGGATGAATACTACACAGATATGGAAGAAGTTTTATGTTGATTGGCGATAAAGACCTTTTAAGTTTAGGAGGGAGACCACATCTTCCTTAAGGTCTCACCTTGACGAGGGTTACAAAGATTTGACAGGGGTGGAAAGTTATCTTAGATGTTCATCATACCTTTATAGATACTGCACAGAGTTGGTGAGGTGGAATACCTCTTATCTCTACCACCGCAGTTGCACTAGGTGCACAATGTCTTCTATTTGTTACAGTTGAGGAGGTACATGCATGACCCCTCACACGTCATCGATTGGGGTGAGCTAAACATCAAGGATGGAGTGACCTTTTCTAAGTACCCAATGGAGATTGAGGTTCTAAAAGAGTGGATCTTTCGTGGGTGATTGATTCCCTTAGTGTGCATCTGGTGGCAGCACAAGAACCTTTAGGAGAGCACGTGGGAGCAGGAGTCTCAGATCTGTGGCTAGTACCCACATCTATTTTAGTAACACATTTTTTGTCTTCTCGAGGACACAAAATCCCAAGGTGGGGAAAATTTATTGTCTCGTATTATTTTTTAATATTATATGGAATTATTTGGAGACCAAGCATAGATATGGAACGTCATTCCAAAGCCCGATGATCCCAAAATGGTGGTTTGAAATTTTTAATTTAAGTGAGTTGGTGTGTGTGCACAGTTGCATAAGTTTCCAAATGGATGCCTAGATTAAAAATCCAAGGGCATCATTGCATCCGAAAAATTGACTTTACCAAAGAATGGGCAAAAACTTAACCAGTGTAGGTTGAGGGAAAAAGTTGATTTTTGGATGTTTTTAGTAAAATAATGTAAAATAAAATAACTTGAAAATTTTATTTTATTTTATTTGGAAATTTTTTATGTAGGGTAGTGATGGGGCAGCTGTTTCGATAATTAATGAAACTACATAATGACTCCAAAATAGAAATGATAACTCATTAATGTTGTGGCATAGTGGAACACTAAAATGCATCCCCTACTTTTAATGGGTTAATCGAATTTTCATCATTGGCAGAAAATTGAGAGAAACTCTGGATTAATCTTGAAGCTTTGGATAGATCACTCGACAATGAACGATGAAGAATAAAAAATGTGAATTGTTGTCCCAATGGAGTTGAAGGATCCCAATGATGATGGTAGCACAATCCTTTTGTCAGTGATCGATCCCTCCTCGAGGTATGGGTTGTGTTTTAAAGTTGTTTACATCCCTATTCTTTGAATTTAACAAGGAACGTGGATCAATCCAAGAATAGATCAACTAGTGAATCATCATTATTACTGGAGGGATTTATCGGGTTCATTCCTGAGAATTTTTTTCTACGTTTGATGTTTTTTATTTTCACTGTTTAAACCTTCTAAAAGAAGCAGATTAACATCATGGAGAATAAAGGCGGAGGTTTGTTCCTCCCTTGTGGACTTTTTCCTTTTTCTGTCTTCGTCACGTTCTTTGCATTCTTCATGGGGATACGAATGAGGAATCATTGTACACCCGTTTCTTGGCGCAACAATCACAAAAAAGAGATGTGGAATTGTGATGACCAAGTGGAGGTGTGACGACGATAGTGGTGGATGAATCAACATGGTTTGGGTGTTATAGTTCTTCAAGTGTTCTTCACACAAATGAATCAGAACATGTTTTTGAGGCCAATTGGAGAACCAAAACCAACGAAATTGACTTCGTGATGTCGGGGTAACCTAAACCATTTATTTGAAAGATAAACACAAGGCTGGATTGAGGATTATAAGAACACCATCGGTTCATGGAGGAAGAACATCGTTTCTTGAATTTTCCGAATAACATGGTGTGTAACCTGAAGAACACACCCTATGGGACCAAATCTGTAGTGGCTAGGGTTTAGGGAGATAGACAAGTATCACATGTTATGTAACCCCTGTCACACAGAGTGTGGGTCCTTCCCCAAAGATCGACTTGAATCTAGGGTATATACATACATGGGGTGGAGTACACAGCCGTGTACTCCACCACACAACCAGACCGGTCCGGTTACGCGGGTTAACCCATGTACCAGTTACACAGGATAGACCACACAGGTTGGGGCCATGTATGTTCACCCAGATGCATACATAAAATGGACCCCATTTACTCAGACTCGTAATGTGGTCCATCCTACATGATGTGTACTTTCCCATTCAACCGGACAAGTTCTTTTGACTCAGGTCATTTTACACTGATAATACATTGAGTCAAGAGACATGGTGTTTTACCCTTCTACACTCCATGTATATCCTGGAACATAGCTTGATCCTCTCTTCCACCATTCCATGGACATGTTTTTTTTTGGGTTATTTCCCCTTTTCTCATTACTCGGAAGGATTGGTATCATTTCAACCAAATGAGTATGATCCCTTCACCTAGACTTTCCGAGATAGAGTTAGGTATCCCACTGAGAATCCTGGAACGAGATCCTCTCTCCATTCTTGACCCTAGGTAGAGTCATGTATCGATGTGACTAATCCTATAAGACTTTGTTCCTCTACTTATCAGGTGAATCCAAATAAATCATAGTATCCTCCAAGGCCCTAAAAGTGATCCTCATCTGTGTATCATGATCTTTCCCCACTCAGGAGTGTGTTCTCTCAGAATGAGTGTATCAATCTCCGATGGATTTTACCAACGAATAGTAATTCTTGGACAGACGTCATTAGATCTATATAATTCGTTATGTGAGTTCTCCTAGACTAGTTCTTTTTAAACCTTCGAAATTAATCACTAGTGGGGGTATGCGGTTGTGCGACTTATGTCTAGACAATGAGTCTGGGTTTTGAGTATATCTGTATTACGTTTCTCTTTCCATATGTTCAGTAGACATATACTCCCTAGAGGTGACTATACCTTTACATTATGTATATTCTTGTGGTTTTTTGGGTCCTCTAATGAGTATTGTTATACTCACCCCTTCACAGGCTTTGTCGGCACGTGTCGTGTCTTGTTCAATCGAGCAGCCTTTTGATGGAGTTAAGGGTGGACCAGGACCGGACAGATTATTCTGAGTTCCCTACAAGACAAGGTGTTCCTATGGCTATGAGAAATAGTCCCAATACATCTTTGTTCTTATAATTTATAATTTTTAGTTTGTAGGACCCTATTTTCAGTTGCCTTGTATTATGACCCAGTTTTACTTTTTGCACTTTACTTCTGTTGTAATTGGTTGGTTGTGATTAGTTGTATGTATGCATCTTTGTTCCTTAGTGGATTTTTTTTCTTTTTTGGGCTTGGAGATGTGTGTGTTTGTATAGGTACTTAGGAAATTCCTCTCTTGTTAGTGATATGCCTAATCGGTTCTAGTCACCAGCCCCTAGCCTATTGGAGGCGTGCTTCAGGAGTCGCAACACGGGCCCCTCTGGGATGGGTTGTGACAATATGCTGGTAGGTGGTTTCGAACTATATATGTATTAGGGTTTTCTATGTATGTTTAGGATCTCCCATGATTTTTATTAACACTCCTTGTTTACTTTCTATTGATAAATATTATTTTCCTTCTTTACCTATCTAGTTCTTTTAGAAATGTGACAGTTCTATCTATTTTGGAAATTGATTATAAAATGGATTTTAGTTTGGAAAATGTAAAATTTTGTGTGATGTTTTGAAAAATTGTAAAACCATACTTTTATATCTATATTTCAAACTGGTGTTAATGGAATATTTTGGGAAAAGAGATTCTTTGATTTAGTGGCTTAATTCTGGCATCCCTGCAAATCATTTTAGTGCTCACGCCTATCTTATCATTCTAGTTGGAGGTTCAACTTTTGGTTCTGGTTCCCTCGTAGGTGCTCATTTTTTGAGTAGGGAAAGTCTTGTGGTTGGAGGTAACCAAAATATCACTTGGAGATCGTGTGGTAGTGGATTAGTTTTTCTTCTTTTATTTTTATTTCTGCTTGGTTGTATTTTGTGTCTATACAAACTATTTATTTATTTATGTCCAGTTGTTGGTTCATTTGGATTGTTTGGTTCAATTTATGTATTTTCTACTGGGTATTTTACTTTGGGATAAATCATTCCCTCATTTTTTTATGCCTGAAACCATTTGACAGCCTGTGGGGATCGAGAACATCCCTCGGTCCTTACCGTGGACTGGTTCTGGTGACTGAGTTAGGGTTTACTTGGATGGGTTTGTGAAAAATGGCATCAGAGATTTTTTTGATATTTGGGGTGTCTGGTATATGGATATTAGGATTGTCAGGGCTGATGATGTATGTCATGGGTCAGTGCCTGATCACCACCGCTCAGGACGAGACTATATTTACCCGGGGTAGTCCCAAAGTGACTCTTTATCTTGGGTTTTTTTAGGATGAGGGATGAAAATTGAGGTGAATCGGTGCCAGGTTGTGACCTCACATGGATTGGTGGACCAGGTGGATTCCATGTTCTTATTTCAAGGCCCTCTTACTCTTATGCCTTACATGGGGCATATCTACCACCATGTCGATGGGTTTGGTATAAGCATTAATCCCTCATTTCAGTAGTTCATTACTAGTGTTGTTTCATTTTGGTTTTGGTTTATTTAAGCATGATTTTGGAAATGAAAATGGTTCTGAAATGGAAATTTTTTTCTTAAAAATAGTTTATGGTTGATAAGGATGGGTTTTAAAAATAAAGAGGGTTAGAAATGAATTGTTACTTCTTTAAAGTGGTTTTATAATGGAAGGGTGTTACCCTTGGTATTCATTATGGAGAATCAAATGTGTGGGGGTGTGGATGAAATTTTTTTTGGGGTACGTTTCTATGGAGGATGTGGATGGAAGTGGATGGATTCACACATGATGATTCATAGGATTCCAGGGGTGGTTTTGTAATTAGATTCTTCATATGGTTTTTTTCAAAAATGGATTTTAATGAATAAATGATTTAGGAAATTGTATTTTCTTAAAAAAAATGGGTTCAATATTTAAATAGTAGACTTGGGATAAATTAGTTTTGAAATTTGAAACAAATTGTGGTTTTTGGAAAGGTGATTTTTTCTTATGTTTCTATATGTTTTTCTTATGATCATGTTTCCCCTGGGTTTAGGTATTTATTTTGGTTGTTCTTAAATATTTTTAGGGTTCTTGGTTGGTTGTCTCAGCTCTGGGTGATTCTTTTTATTGGGTTTTGGCTTGATGCCTATTTCGATTGGGTTTTTCATGTTGTTCAGAGTATGCCACCCATAAAGGATGGTAATGTTTCCTGTGATTCATTCCCATTTTTTGGTTTTTCTGGGGTGTTATTTGTTCCTCGGAGTGAGAGAGTTCTGTTAGAGTTATGTAAATGGTTAAAGAGGTATAGTATTCTTTTGAGTGGTAGGAAACTCTTGTGTTTGCTGAAGTCTATGTTGTATTGGGTTTGTCTAAGGGTCTGGTTTTGGACAAGTGGTGGTTGGTTGTCTCTTTGTCATTGGAGCTTGAGGATAATTGGTGGTGGTATGATTTCACAAGAGTTCCCCATCTGGTGAGTGGGGTGTGTCATAAGAACATATTTCTGAAATAAAATATCATTCCTTGGTGCCAGATTTTAGTCCGTCAGAATGTTTTCTTGTGTTCCACCAGTGTGGCCGGTTCAAGAATTCTAATCCTTCTTATCACATCCCTTCTAATTCGTTCCACTGTTATGCCCATTTGGTTCACACAGGGAATTTTTGAAAGGAGAATCATCTAGTTAAGGAGTCCTAGTTAGGTGGATGCTAGTTTCTGAATGTGAGGCGTAATATGCTTTAGCCAGCAGGGCCGCAGCCATAGGTCTCGGGGTGAATCTCGCTCACATTCAAGAGTTTCTTGGGTTATGATCAACCCCAAACTAGTTTTTTGTTTCTTATTTTTTTTCTTTTAATCATATTATGTTCATATTTTACTGTAATAGTCTATTGACCATGTTCTTCCACAGTCTATGAATTTTTTATCCTAAATGTGGCTTGTGGGATCGTTTATTTCTCTTAATGTGTGATTGGAACTTGTCGAGGTGCTGGTTTTGGTATTGGATGATGTTTCAAATTTTGGGTTGAGTTTTATTTTGTGGTTTCCCCAAGTGTTTTATATTTCATCCACTGAGGATGATTTTTTATTTCAGTGGTGGTATGTTCTCCCTTATTCGTAGGGTCTTTGGATCTTATAAAACATTTCCCATTACCGCATCCAAGCATGCCGAGATGTTTTTTAGTTGGTTACATATTTGGGTTCTTGTTTTGGGATATTTTTGTTAGAGATAAGGGGGTTGAATTATCTCTGGTTATGAATTTCTATGTTTATGGTAGTGGTAAGGTTGTTGTTGGTTGGTGTGAGGAAGCTGGGTGAGTTAGGGTAGGGAGTTCCCATGCCCCCCCCCCTCGGGGAAAGTTTGTTCAGTTATTGGGGTTTTTAAGTTAGTATAATTATTATGGTGGGGAGATCCCTCATGTGTTCTCTCATTTTTTTTTGTTTTTTCCTTTGTTTGGTAGGGTGTGACCGGTGTAGAGTGAGGGAAACCAGGGATTTTGGGTTTTCCTTAGTTTTTCCTAGGCAAGAACTAGAGCTTTGGTTATCTTTTGCCCTGATGACTTTCTAGGGGAATAAAGTTTCTATAGGGTGATAAATTTGACACCCTAACCCTGAATACTCTTTATTTTGATCCTGTTTTTTGTTTTAGATATTTTGGACAAGGTTGGGGTTTGAGTCTTGGTCAAAATTTTCATTTTTTGGAGTTTTCAAGAGTTTTTTCATGGGTAGCACGGTTTCCACACAGCTAGTTGTAACCGTTCAGACACTTGGTGGCCAGTGAAGGCCAGATAGAACTAATCACATCATTATTTAATTGTTCTGAAGTAAATGTAAAGTCTCTATTCGTTAGGAAAAGAGTTCCACATGGTTACCTCATGGTTTAAAAATTGTGTGGACCATGCGAGAATTTTAAAACTTTATTTTTCCTAATCTACCCTCATACCCATTTAACCCAAATATGAACCCCTCCCCCTTGGTCAACCATGGCTCATGAAGGTATCTCCCTAGGCCTCCCTCTTTGATTTCTCTTCCTCTATGGATGCTCCCTCTTCAATCCAAGGTGATTTTTAGGGTTTCTTGCCCATTTATCTTCCTTTCTCTCTTCCCCTCTCTTCTCTTGGGTTTTCTTTGGGATTTTCTCTCTTGGCCAAACCCTAGGGTTAGTTTTATATTATTTTTGGATCATTTTTCTTATGGATAGGGATTTCAGATCATTTATGGGGCCTATATCTCCCTATCCTTAAAGTTTTACTCCATTTGCACATGATATGAGGTAGGCGTTTGCAATTTCTACTTTTTAGAACTAACCATTGGCACTTTCAAGTTTTAATTAATTTTGAAATTTTATTAAAACCTCTATTATTCACATAGATAGATACTTATGGTATTTTCTTGTAGATTTAATTTATTAAAATAGGTTTTTAATGATCTTCATGTGAAATTCCTCGAATTTTGTCACCTATGGTATTCATTCTAAATGGTAGTGTTCCATTAAATATAAATTAGGCATTCTTGTGAAATGCTTAGTTCTCATATTATTGTGGAAATGTTTATTTGGTTTTAAATTTTGATTAGTGTTTATGGTTTTGAAATGGTAGAGTCTATTAAATATGTTAAAATGTTTGTGGAAGAGTTTAATGGTTCTTAAAGATTTGGTTTGATGATGTTTTAGATAAGGTTGGTGGTTGGATATTGTTTTCAAGGAAAGTAATTTATTATGGAAATGGTTTTTGAGTGTTTCATGGGTTTCTGGTGTGTCACTAAATGTTGGATCATCCATGGGTTCACTAAGTTCGCACATCAATGTTTCATCAAATGAAGGTGATGCCTTAAGTTGGTGTTTTAATCAAAGCTTGATTTTTGAATTGGTTCATGCTTTGTAAATGAGGTTTGGTCTTTCATGTGGTTCCTAAAAATGGGTTTCAATTTTTTTTAATGGTTTTTCCCATTTTTACATGAATCAGGATTTTGTGTGAGTTTTGAAAAGTGTAAGGGCCCCTTTGGAAATCGTGATGTGTTTTGGAGTGTGTCTGGAACTTAAGGGCCCGTTTGGATTTGTAAATGTGAAAATGATGTTTGTGTGATGTTTTGGTAACATTTATAGTTTCTCTGACATAAAGGAATGTTTGTCACTTTCAATGATGAATTTGTGCTTTTTTTAACCTTTTGATAGGATTTGTGTTTGGATAAATGTGTGCTCCCATTTGGAAACCTTGTCATTTTGTGAAACATTTTAAATGGTTATATGTTATAGTGGCCTGGTTAGAACCGTGTTTTATAAAATGCATATGTATGTATTTGGGAACCTTTATAGAAGGGATATCCCTTAGGGGTTATCATATATCGGTGTCTATGTTTGGGGTAGGCAAGTGCGGTGGTGAAGACCGAGCTGGGTCGCGTTTGTGTTTTCCTCCTACTTACAAATTATTATTATTATTATTATTATTATTTTTTTATTATTATTATTATTATTATTATTATTTTTATTATTATTTTCACCATGGGATTCCTTGGATTCCTTTAGATGATCGAGTGGCGATATCATACCAACCCTGATTAGATGGTTTGTTACCCTCTAGTAGATATAGTGGGAAAATGGGGAGTTCTACTAGTTTGGTCGTGAGGGTGATCAGTTGGTTATAGACTATGGGGATTCACCATACACTGGCAGGTGGTTCCAAACCGAGTACTTCTAGGGGTAAACCTGATTAGAGAAGATGGCCTCATCCCCCACTATTTTAGACCCCCTTAGATTTCACTCTCCCTTGCTTCCTTTGTTTCCTTTGTTGTCTTCTCTATACTCTCTCATTTTTAATAAAAAAATTAATTATTATAATAAGGCTTCTTTAAGCACAGCCCCGGTTCTCTCTATTTAAGAAATTGATTATAAAATGGGTTTTAGTTTTAAAAATATAATATTTTATGTTTTATTTTTCAATATATGAAAACCATATTTTTATAACTATATTTTAAACTGGTGTTAATGGATTGTTTTGGGAAAGGAGATTCTTGTATTTATTGGGTTATTTCTAGCATCCCTACAAAGCAATTTAGTGCTCGCGCCTAACTTATCATTCCAATTTCAAGTTTATCTTTTGGATTAGGTTCCCTGGTAGGTGCTCATTGTTGGATTAGGGTTATTATTGTGGTTAGAGGTGACCAAAAGGTCACATGGAGATCATGTGGCAGTGATTTAGTTTTTTATCTTTTGTTTTTAATTATTCTTGGTTTTATTTTGTATATGGACCAACTATTTATTTTATTTTTCAGTTGTTGGTTCATGGGGATTGTTTGGTTCTGTTCACTTACATGGTCTTGGTTATTTTATTTTGGGATAAATCATTTCCTCATGCATGTTTTCATTCCCGACATTAGTTTCCTACCCATGGGGATTGAGAATGCCCCTCAGGCCTTACCGCGAACCGGATTGGGTGACCGAGTCAGGGTTGACCCAGCTTGGTTCAAGAAGAAATGGTATCATATCAAGTTTTTTATATTTGGGATGTCTGGAAGATGGATATTAGGATTTTTGGGGCACAAGATGTAAGTTATGGGTCGGTGCCTGATCACCACCCCTCGTGACGAGACCTGAGTACCAAGGGTAGTTTGAGAGTGAGTCTTTGTCTTCGGTTGTTTTGGGATGAGGGATAAAAATGGAGGCGAACTGGAATCATGTTGTGACCTCACATGGAGTGGTTTTCCATGTGGAGTCCAAGTTCCCAGTTCAAGTCCCTCTTAGGGTAATGCCTTACATGAGGTATGGCGGCCACCACGTTGCCAGGTTAGGTATAAGCACTAGTCCTTCATTTTGGCAGTTTGTTGCTGGTTTTGTTTCATTTTGTTCATGGTTGGTGTAATCTTGATTTTAGAAATGAAAAAAAATTGAAATAGAAAATTATTTATTCAAAATATTTTACGGTCAGTAAGACGGGGTTTTGAAAATAAAGTGGGTTATAAATGAAATGTGAGTTCTTTTAAGTGTTTTTTAAAAGGAAGGGTGTAACCCTTGGTATTCCTTATAGAGGATCACGTGTTTGTGTGTGGGTACAAAAATTGTGTGGGGGTATTATTCCTTAAAGGATGTGGATGGAAATGGATGTATGCACACGTGATTATTCAAAGGATGCCACCGGAGGGGGTTTTGGAATTAAATGCTTGGTTTTTTTTCCTATAATGGATGTTAATAATGAAATGATTTATGAAATTAGATTTTCTTAAAAAAATGGGTTTTGATATTTGGAAAGTATCCTTGGCATAAAGTGTTTTTTAAATTTCAATGAAATGGTGGTTTTATGAAAAGTGATTTTTTCTTGAGTTTTGTCTCAGTATATCAAAAATATCATTGGATTATTTTTTTGGGAATTTTCTGACAAAGATAATTTTTTGCTGAAAAAGTAAAATTTGATGCTTTACAATGCACTATGATGTAGTGAAATCATTATTATGTCAGCATAACTAAAAATTTATGAAAAACATTATTTAATAAAAATATAATTTAACAAGTATAAAAATTAATTTAAAAATATTATTTTTTATTTAAAAATATATGCCGTAAATTTTTTAATCAAAAATTAGAATTTTAAGATAATAATTATTTTATGGATTATGCACACTACTTGGGATGTCTAGAAGGTATGGTTATGTTTTTGAAGGACATGATTATCGAACCACACTCTTTGACCCATTAATAGTCTAGAAAAATAGTTGGAATTGACTTCACCCACAATTGGTTAGCTTGTATAATAAAATAACCAATATTTAATCCTTTAAAACCCACTCATCCTTAAGTATAAATACCACCATTTCACTATCCATCTACACTCAAAATTTGTAATCCATACATATATGGTCATATTATGTCCCAAATATTTCCTCCAAGGTCCCCTAAAGGTTTCAAGGATCCACCATCAAGTTTTAGAAAGAAACTTTTCAAGGTAAAAGAATTCTTATATTCTCCATTTTTCATTCTTATACCTCCCTTTTGCGAGTCCTCTAAATTTCACATAAAATTTGTTATCATGTAATTTTAATATTCCAATCACTTATAAAATTGTGTTTTACTAATGGGAGACATCCATTATTTTCATTATTCCATTTCCATAATCCATGTTGCATACCATTATGTTGTTGAAATCGTTACTTGAATTTTATCTTTTTTTCATGAGATATTTTTATATAATGAATACCAGAACATATTAAATAAAAATGGGAATTCAAATAAATGTAAATATAATATACGAATTCAGGTATTCACATGTATGAAACTCACATTCCATTTTCATGGGTCAAAAATGATGTAATGTTCAAGTCTTTAATAACTTATGTAATCAATGTTTTCATATAAAACCCATTATTTATTATGATCAATGTAGTTGACATGAATTAATACATATGAATGGTTTTCCCGCATAGTTATCTAATTCATTGAGTAAATAATTAATCTCTAGGGATGAAATTTTTTATGATACCTTGGATAACAACCCAGGAAATTGTGATTTATGACTCCTTGGTGATAATCCTTGGTTATATGATTGTGAATGTAGAAATTTTAGGTTATAGCCACATTTCCATGTTTTGATTCATGTAATTTCCATTGTGATAAGTATTTTATTCATATAATCATTACATATTGATATTCCTTTTGGTCATATGTTAAGTATCTTCTTTGTTTATTCCCTTATTGGGATTATGCTCACCTGTTTATTTGATGTGTGTCTCCATGATATGAGATACAATAAAAGTAACTTAGGATTAATCTATGAAGATGTATTTCTAGTGTATTAGAATAATTTTTATGTTTCATTTGTTTTTCATGTATTATATTCTTATTTCAAAGACACTAAACCCTAAAAGAACCTCATTATTTTTAAATTTTGTAGCATGTAATGAATGTTTAATGAAATAAAAATGTCGGCCACTATATCCACCCTCCTCTGAACCATACTAACTTTAGTTAAGAAATTAAATCATTAATATCCAATAATTTTCAAGTAATTCCCTCCTTAAGTTTTGGTAAACCTATTTGAGATGGTTGTTTTTTGTTCGAACATTGGATGTCAAGCCTTAGCCTAGATGGGTTTTTTCTAGGTGGAAGTAGTAAGAAGGATAGTAGATATACATAGAGGATTCTATGTCATAGATCCTTCAACTACACCATAAGTTATAACACTATTGTATAGAGATCTGATCGGCAATGCAAGGTCCTATGAGGAGGATAATCCAATCAACTAGCTTTTCTCTCATCTATTCCAATCAATTTCTTAGCAACCCGAAGTTATTTTTGAATTCCTTTTAATAAACATTCAATATAATTAAACCCCATCCTTCTTGGGATCTATCTATGTAGATTCAAACCTTAGATAGATATCTTCTATTAATAAGCTTCAAAAAATAAGTAATATCAGTTGGATCATAGTGTTATGGGCCTAGATTTTAAAAGGATAAGAAACCAAAGGCTACATTGGACAATAACATTTTTTTCCATATCTTCTCCTCTTTTTATGTGGGTGTTCTAAAAAATTCCATAATGTCTATTTCAATCATTTTAGATTATCAATGAAGTGTAGTTATGCTCGAATTCCATGCACACAGACTACAAAAACAAATAATCCTCTACTTTGATGACAATTCATAAGCTTTGACCTCCTAGGGATCCCATCGGGTCGATTGGCATTGAGACTGGACCTACACCCACCCATTAGCTGATCCTTACCCATGTGGAAAAAAATTTATTTTGGATGTTTTGAAAATGGGAACTTTGTTTAAATATGTGAGTTATTTGTAAACTGAATTCAGTTTTGGAATGACATGGTAATTACGAAATTAGGTTAAATATGTTTCACATTACCAAAATAGGGTTCATAAATTTTTTGATGCTAATTTATTTTCGATGTTTTGGGATAAGATGGTGATAGGTGATAATGAATTATGTAACTATTGTAGAATATGTTGACATGTTTGATATGATGAAATTATTATATAAAGGTCTTGTTCCCTTTTATGTCGAAAAAAAATATATGAACATGTTAGGCCCAGTTATGCTAAAATTCTTAAATAAAGGGCTCACACTCAGTTATTCTGAAATTATTATATGAAAGTATTGTTCTTGGTTATGCCAAAATTCATAAACAAAGGGCTTGAAACCAAAGATTTTATGATTCTTATAGGTCAATACCTAGTTTTCTAAGGATAATTTTTGGCTTATACACTAGGATGATTATGGATATGTTTGGAATAGTTCTACAATATGCACAAATATTTTTAGCATCATACCAAATATTGTTTGGTTGGCCCTCAGTGTCAATCCAAAACCCAAGGGTCAACGAGTTTATTTATTTTGCAGTATTAATTTAATAAATTAATTCCCTTGTTTATTGCTTTATTACATGCACTACTTATATGTAATATATTTGTTTATAAACTATTGCATATGGTCTACTATGTTATACTCACACCCTATTTAGGAATCTATTTGGTACCCAAGTAGATTTCATAGATGAAGGTACATACAAGGTCATGGATCGTTGTGTTTATTGACTACTTATTGGATGGGTTGGATCTTGGATACAATAAGGAAATTGGGTTTCAAATAAGGGTTTGTGTGTCTTTTATTGAGATTATTATCCCTTTTATTTTAAAAAATTATCACATAATTTAGTGACATTCATCCTATAATCATGTGATTATATTATTATTTGGATTTGTTTAATTTTTCCTTTATTCATATTTGTTCAGTTGTTGTTTATTAATTTTTTTCTCCGTTATTATTTTTACTATGTACAATAGGGTATAGTCTTCCCACTATATTTCATACACCCTTACTACTAATTGGAAGCCTCTAGCATGCGGGGAAGCATGCCTAAGGTAACATAACCACTCAACTCAGTCATTTGAGGAAGTACCCAGTCAAAGATGTTATAAATTGGTCTTAGAGAAGGTTTATATTTTTTCTTTACTCTTTGGGAAATTTATAAAGGATATTAGGATGTTTCATGGTGTTGAAATGATCTTGTCTGTGGGAGTATATAACCCCTGTGCAGTCAAAAACCCATATTATCAAGATGGAATTGTTGTTTATGTTGTTTTCTTATTAGAAATTTGATGATATTTCATCTTGGTTGATTCATTTATTTTGAAATGTAATTAATTACTGAGATTTTAATTCTGAAATAGAATGGAATGAGGTGAGTATTCATGTGTCACGGTAGGCACATAGGTAAATGTGTTGACATGCATTATTCATTCTTGGAACATGTTTACTACATGTGACACATATACCCATATGAACTATGAAATTAAATCCCTTGATATACCTTCTAATAGATGGAAGAAACTATTATGTTATTCCAATTTGATTGTTGCTCTAAGTACAAAGTAACCACGATCCATTTTCTCTATTTATTTCACTTGTTTAGGTTGACCTTGTTTTGTAACCTGTGTTCTAAGGAGTTTCTTAACTATTATAGAAAAAATAAATCCTCCTAATTTTATAATTGAGTTTCAGGATAGTGTCAATCATCATGCACCTAACATAGCTAAGCAAAAACTACATACATCTTCTGATAATCATATGGTAAATCATCTCCTTGAAATCTTCATGTGGGTCAAGAGATCTATAGAAATGAATATTATTCATAAAATACCACAAATTTATGATATGATGAAAAAATTTCAGTTATATCATCTACCTATGTTCACTTGGAAGGCAGGCCCCCAAGTAGTTCGGTTCTAGATTGAGACAATCTAGATGCTATTTAGTCATCTCAAGATACCTGCACATAGGAGGGTGAATATTTATGTTTACATGTTGTGAGGATCATCCAAGCACTGGTGGTATATTTTAGATATATATGAGTATAAAGAAGAGTTAACATGAAAGGACTTTGAGATGAAGTTGCTGAGCCACTTCTATAGAGAGACATTGAGGGATGAGAGTTCTCACAAGTTTAATTAGTTCACATATGAGGGAATTTCTATGATGAATTATGTTGTATTCTAGACTGACTTTCAATTTATTTTTCCATATTAGGTATTTTATGAGGTTTCCATGATGAGACCCTTTCAGGATGGGATTTTCAATGAGGTATGGTCACAAGTGAATATATTTCACTTGGGAGTATTTTCAGACAAGATAAACCTAGATATCATCATGGAAGAAAACCTAAGAGAGTCCATGAGTGTTGGATAGGTATTTTTTATAGGTATAACTATGAACTATTCTTTTAGAATTAGTAGTCACCATTAATAATGTTACCGTAAGGGAAGTATAAGGAAGATCTTCTAGGCAAGTGGAATTTCACCTTAAAATCATGGATTAGAGAAGTGATATCAGGGTGTAAATGATGGACAAAATAACACTTGTTATCATCACCCTTATATGAATTATCAGGCATGCTGCATGTTGGGTTATCTATGAAGGTTCAACAAGTTTTTATAATATTGGAAAATTGGTAGTTGATCAGGACATAAACCAAAGTCTGGGAAGGACACAGCTACCCTCAACAGACTGGTAACTGGAGTTCTACTGGATATTTAGGTTGAGGTAGGTTAAATGATGCCCCATCATAGGATTGGAACTTCCATCTATAGAAAACACAATATGGGAGTCATACTCGATCCCAAGGTATAGAGGAAAGTCAATTGCATGTTATTTAGTTTACTTCGATTGGTTTGGATGTAATTCCATTTAATATTAGAGGTATAATTCTTATATAATCTACCATAGCCTATGCTTTTTTTGGATATAGGGGTATTTAATTCCATTTTTTCTTCTAAATTTTCAAATTCTTTGGGATTATTTTTTTAGATCATAGGTTGTGTTATGACCACCATTGTGAGTGTGGTCAGAGGATATCAAACATTACAAGGCATGTTCTCTAGAAATTTATGGTTCCATTTCCTTTGGAAGCTAATTGTATAGGAAATGATAGAAATTTATTTGATTCTTGATAGGGTTTGGATAGTTCTATACTAGGATTGTATTGAATTTTTTAGAGGACTTTTCCCATTCTATCTCTTGAATGGGGTATCTATAATCACTGAGGTGCGTGAGATCTTTAGGTTGGTCGTACAGGGTTGATTTAGTACAGAATTTATTTTATCATGACTCATATAGAAAGTCTTATTATGGGTGATGGATAAATTTAGTAGGATACTTTTTATCTAGTTGTAAACATTTTTTAGTGTGTATTTTTTGAAGAGTTATCTAGATTACCACCTGAGTGGTAGATTATTTTCACGATCAAGTTAGTCCTGGGAGTAGATCCAGTTCTTTGACCTCTATATATATTGAAACTGTTAGAGCTTCATTAGTTGAATGTTTCATTGGAATATCTGGAAGCCAATGTAATCATACATCGTAGTACTTCCCCTTGTAATTATCCCATTATTTTTTCCAATAAGGATGACATAACATTATTATTATGTGTGGAATATAAGATATTGAACATGATGATTGTCAAGAATTTTTATCCCCTTCTGTGCATTGATAATTTATTCAATCAACTAAGAGTTTTTAGAATCTTTTACAAGATCTACTTGGGTTCAGGGTACCATCAATTGAGGGTGAGACCATCAGATATACCCCATGATGCTTTTACGACTAAGTGTGTCTTATATATGATCATGGTGATGTTTTTCAGACTGAAAAACGCAATAGATGTGTTCACAGCCTTCGTGAATAAAATCTTCTATCCATTCATAGATCTATTTGTGGTAGTTTTCATTGATAACATCTTAGTGTACTCCAAGTCTATAGATGATCATACCCATCATCTTGAAATTATCGTAAGTAGATTCAAAGAGTATTGGATTTATGCCAAGCTATCCAAATAAAACTTTTGGGTTAATAATGTTCACTTATTAGGCCATGTTATATTAGAGGTTGGATCCATATTTGATCTAGAGAAGGATTCATCCATTTTATCTTTGGAGTGACCTAATAAAGTGTTTGAGATTCAGATCTTTCTGTGTCTATTAATATATTATAAGCACTTTATCTAGGACTTATACCATTTTATGGCACTGATGTATGGCCTAACCAAGAATGGGTGAAGTTTTTTTGTTAGACTCTTATATGAGATATTTCCAGGATCTCATGAGTGGGATAACCTCATAACTGATCCTCACATTTCCTATTCCAAAAAAATAATATATATTTTACTATGGTACATCTAGAGTGGGAATTGGATCAGTTAGGATGTAGGATGGCCAAGTTGTTGCTTATGGATCCACACAGCTATGAAAATATGAGATGAATTACACTACTCAATATTTGGGGTGAGTTATAGTGGTGAATTACCTGAGATGATAGAGACACTATTGGTTGGAAAATAGTTTTATAGTGTACATGGACCACAAGTTCCTTGAGTGAATATTTTATTGGTGAGACTTGATCCTTCAGTATTGAAGGTGGGTCGAGTATCTAAAGTTATGAGACATTGATTTGGATTACACACCCAGAAAGAGAAATATTGTTGTTGATGTTTTTGAGTTGGAATATGCATATAAATCCAATATGAATGTCACGAAATGAGTGTAAGATGATGGAAATGTTTACTGACATGCATCTATATATTCAGAATTCCAAGGGATGAGATTCTCTAACATCAACATCTGTAATACCCATGCTGATCAGGATATAGTAATTATTTGATATGAAGTACTGAGCTCTGAGAGAAAACATATATGGTGAGGAGCCACTGTTATGATTGTCTTTTTATAACACTGATGTTATTATAATCCATAATCATGTATGGGTTTATAAGGGCTTGTGTGAGGTTCTGATGATGTATTTTCATGCTTCTAAATGGGTGGTATATTTGGGTCTAACAATGATGTATCATGAACTCCATAGAAAATACTAGTGGCCAGTGATAAAAAAGGATTTAGAAGGATTTTGGAATTATGTTTCACCTATTATTAGTTAAAGGTTTAACACTAATGATGTATCAGGTTATTACACCCTCTACCCATTTCTGAATATAAATGGGATGATGTCACTATGGATTTTATGATAGTATTATTCAAGGAACCTCACAATAATCATTTGTTAGGGGTGATCAGGGATCAACTGATGAAGGTATCACACATATTACCTATTATGGAGACCTTTACTTTCAATGATCAAAGTAGTATCTATATGCAGGAAACAGTTTGGTTATATGATGTTTTGAAGTGTATCATTTTAGATCGAGATCATCATTTCCCATATTGGTTCTCACAGGGCCTTAACAAGGTTCTAAGGTTTCTTTTGAGTACATCATATCATCCTCATACAGATTTCCAATCCAAACAGATAATCTATATTTATTAGGATATTTTATGAGACTATGTTTTGGACATTGGTGGTTCTTCAGAATAGAATCTGGCACTCATGGATTTCTCTTATAAATATAGCTTCAATGAATCTATTAAAATTGATAATTTTTAGGCCTTTTATGTATGTTCATGTTTTTTAACACATTTCTAGTTAGAGGTTGGTGAGTTGGTGTATTTTAGTACTGGTCATGTGCAGGAGTCATTGGAGAAGGTTCAATTAACCAAAAATTGGTTTGTGACAACATAAATCTGAAAACTTTCTATGCTAAACATTGAATATAACTTAAATTGTTTGAGGTGGGTCGTTATTGTTTTCATTTTGGTGTCACCTAGAGTGGTTCAACACTATATCAAGAAGAAAGTGAAGCATGTGCCCAGGTTGTTCAGGTTATTTGAGATAGTGGAAAGGGTCGTTCTAGTACTGTATTTTTTATCCCTTCCATGGTAATATAATTCCATACATTATGTACTTCACATGTCACATTTTAAGGGATATCATCCTGAACCTTATCATGTGATAGAAATTGATGATGTTGAGTTGATATTTTTGCATCCTTTGAGGAAAATCGGGTACGTATAATGGACTATAGTGATAATAATTTTAGAGGAAGATCATTCCTCATGTGCGAGCAGTGTGGTATCATGGAAAGGTGAAAGAGGAATCCAAAGAAAGGGAGTCTCATATGTGAACACATTTTCAAGGTATAATTTTTGATACCCACCATGATTCTTTAGTGTATAGCTTAAGGATGAGCTCTTACATGGTGGAGAGGTTATAAGATCCTACCTTTTTTCTAGTATATCTCTCATCATGTTTTGATTAAACTCTTTTAGCTGGTTGTTTTTGGTTTAAATCTTTTTTTTGAGCCTAATTCCAAATGGGTATTTTCTAAGAGGAAGTAGGAAGAAGGTAACTAGAGTTGCATATAATATTTTTCATTGTAGAGCCTTTGGATGCACTCTAAGTTTTGATGTAGTGGGGTGGATATCTAGGATTCTACGTAGGGTCCTAGAAGAGGGATAATCTGAGCTACTTCCTTTTTGAGATAGAAATGGAATGGTGTTTTTTTATAGAAGTCGATTGGTTATAGAATGGATAGTATGGCTATGTCATAAGAACATTGGGGTTGTATTTGGTTAGTTATTCCAAATCTAATACACTAATAGTGTGAAGCTAGGTTGTGTCAAAGCCTTCATACTAGGTTTTTGAGTTTTATGGTGTGGTATTTTACATTAATCAATATTACATTATCCATGGTTATGGTATCTATTCCATATTATTATTTGTGATCTTCATATGTTGTTTAATAGGGTGGGTTGCAGTATGGTCCCTTGCGCTACATTGTAGTCTTACCCTTGTAATCCTATTTTATGGAAAGGTCTAGGAGGTTGCTTCATGCCCTTATGTTTTATAGGATGTCCATAAATTTAAAAACCCTTATAAAAAAATTTCTCCCATATCATACACTTGAACTATAAACATGCTAGAGTGATTTTTTAAGCTCATTTATGTCTCTTTAAATCGGATTCAACCCACGCCTTCTAGAGATTGATCTATGGAGATTAAATCCTTACAACCATAACATATGAGCATCCATTTTAATCTATTTATAAGATCAATTAGATCTTTGTTTTCTATTCCTAGTGTTTGAAAGGAGAAATAACAAAATTCTACATTGGTTTTAAGAGTTTCCATGCGTCTTCTCTATTTTTGAGGTTGGTGGTGTAAAACAATTCCCCAATGTCTATTTTGATTCTTCAAGTTTATGAAATAAATATGAATGCACTAGAACTCCCTAAACATGACCTACCTAAATTAACAATTCACATTATTGATGATAATTAATATTCTTATACCTCCCATGGATCTTCTCAGGTCCATTGGCATTGAGACTAGACCTGCGGCCACCCAATAGGTGGGCATCCTTGTGGGGAAAATTTGATTTTGGCTATTTTAAAAATATGAAATTGGTTTTACTATGAAATTCATTTGGTAATTGAATTGAGTTTTAGAATGAAAGGGTAAAGGGTTATTTGGATTAATTTGTATCATATTAACAAAATAGTGTTTCTAACAGTTTTGAAGATAATTTATGTTTGGCTCAAAAGAATAATAAGATGAAATTTTCAAATTAATTGGGTAAATAATGTCACATATGTTGACATGTCTGATATGATGAAATGTTTTATCGGGGTATCGTTCCTTTTTCTAATGAAAGGTTAATATAAATGCATTTTTCTCCTCCATGTTGAAATTATTTTATAAAGGTCTCATTCTCAATTATTCTAAAATGATTATACCAAGAGATTACGCATAGTTATTATGAAATGATTATTCAAAGGGATTGTACCAAAACATGTTGTAATGATTATAGGGATCTTACTAGTTCTTCTATGATGATGTGTGGGTTATATCATCTGGGGTTATAGCTATGGTTGGCATGGTTCTATGACATGGTTAGAGTCACACGGCATCGTGTTAAAGCAGGTTTGGCTAGCACTGGGTTCCTACCAGAAACTCAAGGGTCAATGGGTTTATTTACTGTTAAATATTAATTTATTAAATTAATACCCATATTTATCAATCTATATCATGAACCACTTACTCAAATTAGTTTTTTTAGACTACATTTTTAGTGGACTATTGAGTTTTACTCACACCCTATTTAGGCCATAGTTTGGTACCCTGTAAGATTTCTTGGATGCAGGTACAAGCAAGGGAAAGGGTTCTTATATTGATTATTTTTTATTAGATGGGTTGGATCATGGATATGGGAATTAAATTGGGTTTAAGAGTTTGTTTTTGGGGTCTTTCATCGTGTTTGAATATCCCATTTGTTGATGAATTTCATCACATCATTTAGTTACAATCGTCATATCATCGCGTGATAATATTTTTATTTAGATTTGTTCGATTTTTCTTTTATTCAGGTGTGTTCTCCTATTATTTATATAGTTAGTTTTCCACTAATAATTTTACTCTATACAAGATAATATATTCTCTCTACTATATTCCTTTCACCCTCACTACTAGTCGGCATCATCTGACGTACAGGGAGGCACACCTGATGTCACGTAACCCACCCATCTTGGTCATGTAAAAAAGTAATGGATCAAGTATCTTCCAACATCATTATAAATTATACAATAAATTGATATTATATTGATTTTATAACCCTTATATATGACCCTCTCATTTAATTGAAAAAATGAAAATGTTATTAATCTGTGTGTGTGGATCACCACCTTCATGAATGACACATTCTATTTTTCATCACCACCATCCAAGATTGCTTATATCATAGGTTTAGTGAATATATATGTATATATATATTATATGTCCCAATTTATATTCTATAAATATAAATTTTATATTGTATATTGTATAATTAATATTATAAATAATTGGTCATTGTAAAACTAACCACCTAGAATGAACAAACCAAGGAGAAAACAAATTTGTTAATATGTGACAACATTTTTTTCAACACCTTCTTCCTATAAATCAAAACAAATTATGATTAAAAACCTCAATAAATTATAAATAATTTCATTATAATTCTGGGATAATGATATTATAACAAAATATTCTCTTCTAAATCCATAGTCACAAATAGATTCTAGTGTGTTCATACTAGGTCAGTTTAACCACCTATATGAAAAATAAAACAAATTTCTAAGAAGGATAGGTTTGGAAGAATAATATTAGATATTAATTAGTAATTAATGATTTTTTGTTATTTTAATGGTAATATTAACATTTAATTTATTAACTAACGAAATATTATACATTCGTTATAAATTTTTAAAAACTGATCATCACCGATTTTTCATCATGAATAATGACTAAAATATATATAAGACTAAATTATAACATTATAAATAATTATAAATCATAAATTATAATACCTTTTATTACTAGGAATGATGACCTTAGGTATCATAATGAATAACAACATCACAGTTACAAAACTAGTTCAAAATGGTCAAGATTACTAACATTTGATATTAAAAATAGATAATAACTAGAAAATATACATATTGAGAATAAATATATTTGAATATTATACAAGTTTATAGATGTGAAAAATGTTATGAAATAGTTTATTATGATATTTATGTATTTAAATGAGGATCTTAGAGTGTATTCAACTAAGTAGGGAAACAAGGTAAGTGGTTTTCATCTCAAATTCCTTCATTTGAGACATGTTTATGTTATACATCATGTTTTTCATTTTATGGTGTATTTAATAATCATAATTGTATATTTATAATATATATTTATATTCATGTGAAATAATATGAAATATTATTTACTTATCATCAAGTGTAATTTGACTCAATTTTTACCCCAATTGTGAGGATTTTTGGTAACTCAATTTTTATTTATTCAGTTATAATGTTTGAAATTAAAATATTTGAGGTTATTACAATATATTATTGTACTATATGTTATCTCATATTCCTATTTTTGAGAATTATGTTTTAATAAAAATAATATTTTACAATGTGGGTTTTCAACAAAGATATATTAAAATTATTAAAAAGTATCCTTTCTATTCATTATTAAATATTTTATCATTGACTCCACATTTCCCATGGAAAATTTTATATCATTTTCAGGGCTCAATTTGTTAGAGATTTTTTTTAAAAGTAAAAATTTTCAAAATATTTCACTTCGCAAATTTAAAATAACATTCACAAGGGTATGTAACTTCATCTTTGGTGATTATTATAAAAAAATTATAAAATATTTATTTAATATTTCTTCCATGGAAACAGATATTTCTATAGAGTTTGGGATTTTATATAAAACAATTTCCTTGTATGTTCATGTATTTTTAAATTAATTACTTTTCTCTTAGTTTAGTAAAATATTTTCTTTCAAATAGAATCAAATCATCAAATATATTTCTTATTTCCAATTAATTGTTTTTAAAACTCTACAAAGTTTTATACATGTAATTGATTATCATTTTATTATTATTATTCTTGATCAAGGATATTCATAAAATGATTCCATAAACATGAAATATCTGGATGGATTATGTAAAATTCTTTTTTATCAAATAAATTACCCATCAACATCTTTTTCTTTATAAACATCCATCATGAATATACAAAAACTTTTATTCAATGCCTTTTATTTATGAACAATATACATTCATCCTTTAATTGAAGGGGTTTCACCAATATTTTTTTTATTTATAGATTAATGAAATTATTTTCTTACATATATACCGTTTATATATATAATGTAAATATCACATTTTTTATTATCTTGAATGGATGGTATTTACATAGAAAGTCACTAAATATCTTTGGATGCCATTTGTTTCTATCATTTATTTATGATATTTTGAATGATACCCATTTTATTTACATGTGTTTTTTGTACAATAAAAAGTTAATGATTTTAATTGGAATGTTTTATAAAACCCATTCTCATTGTAAGGTTTTAATAAATTGATGATTAGATGTCTTCTTGTGGCACACATGTGTATGGTTCATATTTAACTATTGGGTAGACCATATATATCCCTCTAATTAATTATGTAAATCTCTACATATCATGAGATAATAGTGTAATGAGTATTAAATCTTGATAAAAAATGGAAAACATGTTGTGGTGTCTGATATGGTATGGTTAAAAGGTGAGTAAATTCGGATCCACCAATGGATATAAGTGAGTGAATCCTAACCCCCTAAGAGAAACATGTTTTGATACTTGAACAACTCTGTTATGTATTATATGTGTATTGATCTTCCCAAACTCTCAAGTATGAATTTTTATATAATATATAGATTTTGACAATGTATTATTATGTTATTCCATGATTTATTATCTATGATTTGTTGGGTATAACTTTATTCTATATCATAATTGTACCCATTTTATCATCTTGTGGTCATTTATACTCTTTGATTTTTATCACCTATGTTTACCCATACTTAGTAGTTATTCTCACTTCATACTTATGTTTCTATTTAAATTGGTAATGAAGATAATAATTCTATAAAATCTTTGTGTCTTATGTGTCGAATTAGTGTGAAATAGTGAAGCATTATTAAGGATTAAGAAAATTATTTATAGTGTAGATAATTTATATCTTTTGAAAAGACATTAGTTTTGTTAGTTAATTTTTTTTCATAATTATATAAAACACTAAACCTACAACTTCTTATAAATGTATTTTTACATAAATTGTTACTTTATGTCTTGTAATTGGACAATCAAATCTATGGGAAATTACAGTTGGTATAAGATCATAGCCTTGATAAATTTAATGATCAGGATGGTATCAAATGAGAAAAATTTGGGAGAAAAAAATATAATCAATGTTTGATAAGTTATGGTTTTTTCTAATCTCAAGGGTATATATAACCCATCATATTAGTGGATGTAATATTGAATATCTTTTGGATTTTGATAATATAAATTTAGTTAAAACCATATGGATAAGTCTTGGGGATATTTCTAGGTATAAGATAACATCCTGACATATTTTTAAGGTCAATAATGTGTGGCTCATAGATATTTCATCCATTTTTTGGATACTAGAAAGTGGATATGATTTTGGAACAAATTCACCAAGGGTTAATCATCCTAAAAAAATATGCTTGAGAATTGAATCGATCTTTATTCTAGTCCATGATGAGAGGGCCTAAGACTGCACACTATGCTAGACACTCCATGGGGATATTCATTAGTTAATCATATTCTATTTTTATCCATTATGAAGGATTTATTTCCTAGTGACTTTAAGGGATTAGGATAATTAGTATAAGAGAACAAAAAATAAAGTAAACTAGGAAGAACCAATAGAGTTATAGAGTGAACCAAGGGTAAAATAGTTGAAAAGAAAATATTATAGGCCGAAATAAATGTTTCATTAGAGAATAAATATTAGGATTGAGCTTCCACATCCATATAATCATTTACTCTTATTCTATTGATATTATCCTAATAATTTTGGGTTTTCTATTTGGCTGAAACAAGATCACGAAAATGCAGTAATGAATGGTATATTTCTAGAAACCAGTATATATTATAACATAATAAGGTATCGCACTTAAATATTTCAGAATAATAGTATATTCCTATTATGATAAAAAAAAGTGAGTATCCTAGTCTTACATAAGGTAGTATGAATTAAATCTTAATAAAATTTAGTTCTTAGTATATATAGTTATTTTTTATTAAAAATTTATTTTTATCAATGAAATTCCGGTATATTCTTAAGCTTATATGGATCACATGAGATTTATAAGGATTTTTCTTCAATAGATTTATATTAAAGGTTTGGAAATATATATTAAATTATATCAATAAACATGAAAAGTGGATTTATGACAAGGTTATGTTTTTGGGGATAACTATTTAATAAAAAATGAATGAGGGATAGATAACTCTTAAGATTCAGAGGTTGATTGATTTTGATAAAAGAGAGCTATATAGTATTGATAAAAATAGAATTCATTATTAATTTAATGAAAAAAATTGATCCGTGTTTTTTTTGGTGAAGTATATATCATTTTTTAATATGTTTTAATAGAAAGTTCTTTTTGATAAAGGAGGGGAAAATATCATTAAGAGCTTCTT